>BSBM01000825.1:16681071-17286785 GCA_027924585.1 Larix kaempferi | reverse complement strand
TTGACAACAACTATCAAATGGGACGCAAAGATTCATGGACATATTACGATGTAGGGATGTATTTGTCTTCGACTCCACATTATGATTTATCCATGCTACTTTCCTACACTAATAACTCTTTAATAGATCTGAGATGGGAGATGTAAACACATCGCTACTAGAAGAACATACCTTTTTTTGGATGAAATAAATATAGACTTCTTCCCACCCCTTTTTTGAAACAAAGAGACGGTTCCCAATACTATTAAGGTAAAAAATCAGGAAATACAATTAATTGTGCGTTCAAAATTTAGGCGCTTGTATGCGGAGGAAATCCATTCAATTGGGCAGTCCTTTGTTTAAATATTAATAAATATTTTAATACCCTAAACAGAAACAGGTCCCAAAAAAAACATTAATGGAAACATAAACATTATTGTTTGACGAGGATCGGGGAAAAAGGCCGAAGATACTTACTCATAGAGAACTAGATCATGCATGAATACAAATGACGACCGCTAATAGTCTATCGAGGGAGAAACAATAAACTGTACCAAAAGTTGCTCAATCACCGTCGATTTCGAAAATGCTCCTGTCAATAATCTGAGAATAATGAAATCTTCAAGGATAGCTAGGTATTAGAATCCAAAACAATACTTAACAAGAACTCTTCAATGATACACGATTCAAGTCAGAGCTTCTAAAACTCTTGCGAGCAACTAAAGCAAGAAAAAAGTAGAAATATGTGAATATTTAATATTGATGAACTCCGTCTCTTTGAAGTAACTTTTCCCCTTTTACATTTCATATTTCGCTTTTGTTTTTCCATTTTATGTTAATTTTTTCAATAGGGGTCATGGCAATTTATGTTTTCCATTCTTTATTGCTAGATATTTCTCCCTCCTTTTTTAAGATTTTGGAACTATGGGTTTCATTTTTTTATGGGGTTTAATATTTTGAACTTGGGTTGTTGGCATGGTGACCAGGTGTCTTGTCTCAACCACTAATCCATAACATAATCAATTAGGGGAAGTCCTAAGTTTGAATCTTTTTAAATGGGTTTTATAAGGATTTTAATTTTTAATCCTTTTTCTTCTAGCATCTACATGCAAAGAAAGTTTAGAGAGGCTAACCACGATATATAATAACTTTTATTTATCTAAGTTGTCATCAATATTGTTTAAGATTTTTACCTATCTTCGATTACTTATTCATGATTTTGTGATAATTACACCTTGATGGATATGACCTAACATGTTTTATTTCTTGCTAAATTATGACAAAAACGATTATTGATCATGTTCACAATGAAAAAATTCCTTATTGTGCACATTACAATCCCACCTTGAAGTTTCTAAACAATTATTAAGTGTGTTGACAATGAAACAATTCCATATTGTGCACATTACATTCTCACCTTGAGGTTTCTAATTTGATTAATTGATTAGGGATTTCACAAATCAACAATGTTTACATAATTAGTTTGAATTATTTATATCATGGATGATGGGTATAAGTTATACCGGAAATGAGTTGGATCTTCAAACATTATGACATGACTACAATCCAAATAAGTTATAGAGAGATATCTAAAATAAATAAACTTTTATTGTGATACATAAAGTCAACAAACATTATATTGCTATTACAAAAAATTTATACAAACATACAAATACTAGTGATCCATTTTAGTCTCATATGAGGATCCAAAGCAACCAATATACTCTAAAAAGGACATGAAATTAACCTATCATGTCGACATTGAATTGTCCCATTATCGAAGCAATTGCAATCCAAAATCAACTAGTATACATAAAAACCAAATAACATATAATCAATTAAACAAAGCAGTTTATTGCCAATGCTATAAAAAGATTACTACATGGAGCAATGATAAATGAAAAATCAAAGTAGTGGTTATAATACATATAATCCAGTAATATCAAAAGAACTATGAAACCAAACTTGTAGATAGTGTACACATATAAATTGTATTGTTACTATTGAAAGATCCATGCATAATTAAATTTGAATGTTATCAAAAATACATTTAGGGGTGCTCATTTAATATTCAATGTCAATGTGAGGAAATATTAGAATCATGGTAACTCTTTTTTTTTAAACAATTTTACAAAAATGGAGGTTTTTTTTTTCTTTTCAAAATGGAGGATATTGCCGATTTTTTGCAAGGGAGAGTCCCGAGGGGAACTTTATAACATTACAAACTCAGGTGTGAGGAGAACCATGATGAATGGATGCATGTGGAAAATTAATGGAGGTTGTGAAATTGACAATTTTTAGATAACATGATGATGCTGTCAGAGATATGGATCTAACTAAATTGGCTTACCTATCTATGCAAAACAATAATATATCAAAAATAACTACAGAAAGAGAACAAGAGAAAAGAGTACACCAGATATACGTGGTTCACCCCATCGATCTACGTCCACGGGAAGATAGTCTTCTATTATCTCTAGAATATCTCCCTCAATCTTACAAGAGAGCAATGCCAATAACCCCTAATACAATATAGAAAGATCATCAATATATGATCCACACTAGATGATCCACTCAGGATGAATGTGAAAGAATCCCTTAACTCTATTATATACTAAGATATGAGGAGGAATTACTCTCACATATTACATGTGGGATAATATAATTCTCCATAATAACATCTCTTTATATAATAATGAATATCAAGAGTATATTTTACCATAATGAATATGGGATATAATGTATTACTCTTTTACATAAGATTGTGGATATCTTCCGACATAATACAAAGACATTATTACCTTCCAAGGAATATAAAATATTCCAACACTCCCCCTTAATAATGGCTGGGAGAACCCATCTAGTGTTAAAATATTCCAACAATCCCCCTTAATAAACTATTATGAATCCATCTACAGTGTTAAAATTTAGTAATTTCTACAAATTCATTGTCAAAAATTGTAACTTTCCATTGTCAGAGTGACACAACTAAAAATGACCAAATAAATGACCAATTGTTATGTGGTCATTTTTAGTTTAGGTTTGTGGTGCTTGTGATATCTCAGCTTGGGATGGTTTTTATTAATTTGTGCACCACAGATGTATTGAAAATTAATTATGATACCTTGGGAAGGATATACAGCTTATAAGCAAATTGCTTCAACTCCAAGAATAGAAGACTACGTATAAGGTCGTTAATGTAAGCGGTGCAAATCTGCTTCATGCATTAATGTCAAGCTGTGAAACATGAGGGCGTATACAATTTACTAAATTATAACACTACAGATGGATTCAGAGGGGTCTCTAAATCCATCTGCAGTGAAGTTTGAGATAAAAAAGAACAAAAATCCAAACAATGTATAAGCAACTCACCTGATAGCACTCCACAACTTTGTCAATATTATCCCTATCTTTGTATATGACTCCTAAATTATTGCATGCTTCTGCATAATGTGGATTGAAGTGTAGGGAAATCTCATACATAAGAATTTCCTTATGATAGATAGACAAATAGACAAATAAATAAGGGAACACCTTGAATGTATACTATGAACAAAGCCATGCCACTATCAATATTAAAGAAAAATTAATCACAATAAGCATATGTATTTATCTCAATATTGGAAAAGGACAAGTAACTTTCTAAAATTAACAGAACAACCACATCCATCCAGAGTGCATATAAAAAATGTATAGCTTAAAGATATTATTTGCACAATAAAAAATATAGAATAGTAAAAAAGGCAATCGACAGACAAAACTTAAAATGAAAACCAAAATCCATAGAATTACCAAAAACAAATCAGTAGACCTCTTGATAACAAAAGAGATCCACTTCGCTCAAGTGGGTATCACAAATTTAGTGCATCAATCTCATAGACTTCAATGAAGATGATGTCCAACGCCTTAGTCCAAGGGATTGACTCGGCGTTCTATCAATTAACAATGTACAATAAGTTATGAACTACAAATTCAACCACACAAAATAGATTTTAAACATAAATATGATCTTGTTGCTCATATGTCACCAAAGCAAATCTGATAAGAATCCCAATTGACATGATTTGGCTATTCATTCAATACAATGGCAATATAAACAAGTCACACAACTTAGAAAATATATCATGCCAAGATAATTATGTACAAAATCACCACTAGAGTGATCTACCAACAAACCATGCCATTGACTAATTAATAGTTTTAACCTAATGAACCATTCACCTCTAGAGACAATGAATACAATAAAATTAAAATACGCACATGGTGATATGCAGAGACATAGAAAACATGGGTTTCATTAAATATTCATAAGAGAAATCAACACATAAATGATTAGCTCTGGCTCAACTTAATCGCTCTCATATTTCTATCTCACACGCTCGAGAGACTCAAAATCCAACTTCTCACATAATTGATCAGTGACAGTGGAGGTGGGCTAGGAAAAAACCCATCTTCATCGAAACCATATATCTGGGCGAGGAAAGCTCATACCTACAGGGATAAAATACAACACAAAGACCCTTTTGTTTGTAAAGAATAACGACGAGAAAAACACCAACAGATTGATCCAATAGAACAACGTGACGCTAAATCAAAACAACTTGCCAAAGAAATAAAACTAGCCCTACTTCTATAGAAGACTTAGTTAGGAAAAAAAATAGTAAAGTGAACCACATGCACAGAATAAAAATAAAAGTGGATTATAGAAGAGATCCTCTTTTGTTTATACTTCTCTAGAGTGAATCCATTTGCAGTTGCAGAGCAATCACGAGGGAATTGTTCCACATAAAAAAGTAGAGCAAAAACAGAGGACCTAGTTTTGAGCTAATGGGTGTTTTGAATACCCCTTGGAAGATTCCTGTTGGACATGTATATGAAAATAACTACTAGCCACCCATGGAGTTCATAGAGAATGAGTGATTCCAAATGTCTCAGAATTCAACCATTTTGAAAGGGTTTATTAGAGACCATGTATCTCACCGAGATATCAGAGAGATCATAATCCATACCTGAAGCCAAATGATGGGAACAAAGTAGAAAAACACTGCAATATCCGCTCCTGAATGAGACGAGCCAATATGCAAACCCTCTGTAATGGAATATAATAGAATGTTAAACTAAAGCAAAAAGCCCAATTTCTTTTCTATGAATTTTCCATTCCTCTCGGCCATGTAAATTTGATTTTTTTAAATGAGTTAATATTATTATATTATATATAATATAATGCATATTAAAAATATGTTGTATTAATATTAAAATAATAACAATAATAATATTATTATTATTATTAAAAACATATTATATTAATATTAGTTTTTGATAATGGTTATTTTGAATGCATTGAGTGAGTGAATGGTGTCATAGAAGATGGTTATTAATTATTGAGTGGGTAAAGTAGAGTGGGAATCATATAGTCTTTGTGAGTTCGTGGCTTTTAGGTTTGGACAAATAGTTATACTCTCATGGCTTAATCAAGTGTGCACTAGTGCACATGATAAATCGAATATAGTTTTATCAATTACCAAATAGTGTGATATATGTATTCAACATGTATATTATGTTTATAGTAATGTTTGAAGATTTCACTTATATGTAGACTATGTAGACCCATTGTTTTTTTTTAACAATAGATTAACAAATGGTGTGATATTGTAAACCATAATAATAATAATATTAATAATAATATCAAATGCTAGCTTATAGGAGTATTTAGTTATTATTTTAGTCAATAGGGGTACTTAGTCTTTTTTTAGTCAATAGAGGTATTTAGTCATTTTTTAGTCATTTGTAATTGTGTGACTAAGTATTTTTTATCCAATGACTAAAATAGTCATTTTATTTAATCATTTTTAGTTGCATTGCTCTAATTTAGTCATTTTTAGCTTTAAAAAATCATGTGACTAACTTTTTTAAACAAGTAGTCATTTATCTCACTTTCTCTACTAGTGATAATATGAAGAGGAGATATGAACCTTTCCCTTGAGTGAATAATGAAATTGGTCTCTTGGAATTGCAGAGGAATATGAAGCATAAATAAAGTAGAAGCAATGAAGAACCTAGTCAAAGGAGAAATATCTTCCACCTCGATAATCTTGGAGACCAAAATGGAAGTTGACGAAGTTTTAAATAATCTTAAAGGTTTGGAAACGAAGTGAAGGAGTAGCAATCGGTGCTTAAGGAGCCTCAAGAGGGATCACATCCTTTTGGGATACTAGAACCTACAGTAAAATAGAACATGTGGAAATGAAATGTTAATGGATAATGATTGGTTTGGTAAATATGAAAACAAAGGAGCTCATCGAAATATGTAATGTATGTTATTCAAATATGGAGATAAAGTTGAGTTGTAGAGATCACTTTACACACTTCGGGACAATGATCTTATACAAAAGGTCATTATCGCAGGGGATTTCAACACCACGATTTCTAAGGAGAAAAGAGGACAAAGTTTGATAAGAAATCCATTTGGCGCATATTTAGAATATTTATTCTTAGGCTAGGACCTAATAGACATAATTCCCATGAAAGGCTTATATACATGGTCTAATCACAGGTATGGTCTAGGGCACATCTTTGCTATATTATATAGGTTATTGGTTCATAGTTTATTCCTCCTAGACTGAATTTTGAGTTTGAAATTATTCCTCACGTAGCTTCAGATCACAAAGAAATTAGTCTAATTTCTTAGAAGGAGCTAGACATGGGACCAATACCCTTATGTTTTAACCTTCTATTGTTGCAGAAGCGAGATTTATAGATATAGAGGCAATTCAAAACACTTCTATTTTGGGGTCACTTGCATTTGTTTAGGAATTAAAATTGAGATTTGTTAAAAGAAAATTAAAGAGCTCAGCTAAAACACAATACGAGTTTCCTTCAAGTAAAAGAAAGGAATCCCAATATGAGTTGGAGAAATTACAAAAAAATGGAAAATAAACCAATCATGAAAGGGATGCTAAAATAAGAGAAATAATTGAGTCAAAATATACACCAGATGTTCAAGAAGGAAGAGGATATATGGCACTTAAAGTATCCAAGGTTGTGGCTTAGATGGGGATATAAATTTTACATATTTTCACAAGCATGTGGGAGGAAGAATTCAGTGGAATGTAGTGAAGGAAATACACAATTTAGAGGGAAGGTAGCTAATTTATTTTAATGAAATCATAGAAGAATATTATCGATAGATTAGAGAACTATACATAGAAAAGGATGGTTCCAGAAATGAAGTTAAAGAGACTTTGTTGGACACTATTCCCAAATTAATTAGCAAGGAAGATACTATTATTCTTAAAAGGAAAATATAAGAGTGGATTCCATTTGGATTTTGGATCCAAACAAGACCTCGAGATTGGATGGATTTAACATTCTTATTCAGGGCATGTTGGTATATTTTCAATATAGACTTGTGAAAAAATATCAACTAGACTAGAGGGAAATATAAAATTGGAGGAGCTACAAATTATTATTTTATAAACTTGGTCCCTAAAGGATCGAGGTCCACCTCTCTTTCTTGGTTTTGGCCCATCCCTTAATGTAATGCAACCTACAAGATTCTCACTAAAATTATGGCCTCCATGGTTAAAACAATCCTCCCACAACTCATCTCATAAAGCTAGGTTGACTACATAGGAAAACGAAAAAATAATGGATAATATTATTCTTGTTCAAGAAACTATTCGTTCTTGCTTTAGAAAAGTGGATAAAGATATGATAGTAAAAATTGACCTTGCTAATAATTTTTATTTTATTAGGCATATTTTAATTTTCTCTGTCATGGAAAAAAAGGGTTTCTCTAAAAAACTTATTAGATGGGTCAAAGCATGCATAGGGAGACCATGTACTTATCCCCTTATAAATGGAAAGCCAGTCATTACTTTCAAAGCTCCATAGTTATTCGACCAAGGTTTCCACTCTCCCCTTTCCTTTATATTACGATGCAAAAGTATCTTAACAGAACATTAGATCATGAAAGGTAAGAGGGAAGGATTGAAGGCATTCTACTAGCTCGTGGGGTGAAGGCAATTAATCACATCCAACTTGCAGATCGTTATCACCCAAGATTTTCTTGGGTTGTGGCAGGGAAGACCATGGGGTAACTGTTGCAAACCAATATTTAGTGGATGGAAACTAACCTTTCCAACCACAGGGAGGGATCTCCCTTTGGGGCTTCCAGCAATAGGATGCAAGTTAAAATAGGTTGGGATATCGTTCAAAGTGGTGGCTAGACCTTTAAACAACGAATTAAAATGGGTTTTGGTTGGTTGGAGTTAATAACATGAGGACAATTGGGCATGGAGTCAACTTTGGTGGGTTGCTATCATCAATAACAGGTTTGGTCCACGATTTGCAGGAGCGGGAGGAAAGGTAGACATGGTTCTTTCACGTCAAAGTGATCAACAGATGAACGTAGAGGAAGGATACAAATGCAGTTGCAAGGCTAGAGCATTTAAGAATGAATTCTAACCTGCAACTCCAAGAGGAAAAGGGTGGAATACCTAGTCATATTCATAGGGATCATGTGGGCATGAATTCCAGACCATGTAATCTTAAATCTTTAGGTACTGCAGAAGTAAAAAATAAATGGAAATACAAAGCAAGAACACATACACAGGAAATAAAAGACATCAGAAACCACAGCACAAGAATCTCAAGCTCCAAAATCAGGTCTGCTCATTGAATTAAGAGGTCAAGCTTAATACAGCGCGGAGCAGTAATCTCTTTGAAACAAAAATGTCCAACCCTTGGGTCTACTTTGGACCCCACTTTTATAGGCTTACAAACAGTAAGATATCCTAATTGATTCAAAACAACTTGCAATGGAAATGATGAGGCCGTTCGGGCTGAGCCGCCCGAATCAAAAACCTCCGATTCTACCATGCGCGGAAAAAGAGAGATGCTTATGCTAGCAGTGCACCATTGGTCTATGGAAGCCACCTGCTGGTCCATCGAATCCGTCCATTTAGGATTTGATCATGACAGGTAACAAAAACGGGCCCCTTTGTTGTTTTCGGATGCACCCTTCCTCTGTGAAAATATCCATTTCCCGCGACTGTAACTGGCTCTACAAAAATTTCTTGATCCACAAATTCCATTCCACAATTTCCCTCCTGCAACCACCTTTCCACAATGGTCTTTTTCGCAATCTGCAATTAGCCACGTTTCATGAAGGGATTGGTCTTTCGTCCGCGTGCTTTTCTGGGGGATCACCTTTCTGCAACCCGCAATCCGCAATGCGGGATGCAGAAACTTACTTTTTTGTGCTTCTGGAGATGATATTTCCGCAATCCGCAATGAGGATTGCGGGAACTTGCCTTTTTGTTATTCAGAAAACCATTTTTCTGCAATCCGCAATTGCATCTTGCGGAAACTTATCTTTAGGCTTCCCCGAACATTGTTTTTCCACAATCCGCAATGCGGATGCGAGACTCAAAAATGGGCTTGCGGAACGCATTTTCGGTCGTTGATCTAATGTGCCCTTTGATCTTAGCCATTCGCTTATCTTTGGTTGCGGAAGAAGCTCCTGCTGCTAGTTTTTGCTATGGAAGGGCCCTCCTACCTTGTATTTTCCCATTCTCTCCCCGTGGCTCGGTCATTTGGCCTGGATTTGTTTGATACTTAGCCAATTTTGGGTTTCCTGATTGTTCATTTGATGCGACCGGCCAATGGGTGACCTCAAGGCTTTGAGTGGGATATTTCCTTCAAATTTCATGGTGCCATAATAAGTGTTAACAACGGCTCCAACTTGGGGATGATATCCTCCCTGTGAGGTAGCAAGAACATGTAGACTAGTATCCCTTATTCCTTTTCTCTTTCTTTCCCCTTCGTATCACAAAACTGGGACATAACTAACTGGAAATGAAAAATGACAATCTACAATGGGGGTGGGTTGGTGGACTGGCTTTTCATTTGAAATAATGCTTCAAGAACCTCCCATTGACGGCTCCCTTGCTAACTGGTTCATTATCTTTGTCCTGCAGGAAGAAAGCATTGTTCCCATGATAAGCAGCGATCGTATAGGGTCCTTGCCAAAGGCGATCAAACTTTTGAGCCAAGTCTTCCTATCTAGCATCCCATTTCAATACCAAATCTCCCACTTGGAAATCATCCACCTTGGTCTTTCTGTCAAAGGTTCTCTTGATCCGTTCTCGAGCTTTCGTGGCTTCATCTTGCACCCCTTCTCTGATTTCTTTCACTTCCACCAGCTGGTTAGCTCTCCTCGGCTCGAGGTTCGACTCTTCTCCTTGCTCCTGTAGCAATTTCACTGCGAGATCTCTTAGGGAATCAGGGAAAACCACCTCTGTTCCATATACCAATTTGAAAGGAGAAGTTCCAATGGACCTTTTAGTGGTGATCTTATCATCCCATATGGCAAGGGTAAGCTTGTTGTGCCAAGCCCTTTTGTTTTCTTGCAGCAGCTTCTTGATTATCCTCATCAGGATTTTGTTAGAGGATTCTTCCAGTCCATTCCCCTAGGGGTAGTAAGTAGTAGAATGGCCTAATTTGATGTGGAACTTGTCACATAATTTAACCATCTTCTTGGATTTGAAGCCTGTGCATTATTAGTTATTATATTAATAGTACATCTAAACATGGACATGATATTCTTCTCCAGAAACTTGATGATGACTGTATATGTGGCTTGTCTGGTAGGCATTGCTTCGATCCATTTGGTGAAATGGTCAGTGGCAGTTAGTATCCACCTATGTTGTCCAGAGGAGCTGGGGAAAATTTCCCCAATGAAGTCAAGTCCCCACTGCTGGAAAGGGGCTTCCATAGATATTTGTTTCAGAGGCAATGACAAGAGCTTCCTCTTTCCCTCAAAAACTTGGCATTCATTGCAGCTGGCTATCTCTTTATAAGCATCTTTGAACATAATGGGCCAATAGAACCCTTCCTTGAGAATCTTGTTAATAGTGGCCTTCCAGTAATGATTCCCTCCACAAACTCCTTTGTGAAACTCCTTCAATGTTTCTCTGGCCTCATCTTTCATAATGGAATTTAGGAGGACACCCCCAGGGTCTTTCCAATAAAGGACACCATTCAGTATGCAATATTTTGCAGCCTTCATCTTGGTGGATCTAGCTTTTATTTTTCCCATTTCAGGGGGTGCTTGTAAGTTCTGCAAAACATATACAACATCAGAATACCAAGGAGAGGACAAGAATTTGTCTGATACCTAAGGTAGTGGATCTTGGGAAGTTTCTCCCTGTGTGTGTGACAACATGTTCATACTCATTGAATCCAAATTTGACTCAACCATGAGTCTGGCCAGGCCTTTCCCTTTAATAAGCTTTGTAGGCTTGATCTCCAGATCATATTCCAGCAGGGTAGTTATCCACTTTTCCCTTCTACCTTCAGGATTAGGTTATGTCAATATATCTTTCACAGCAGCATTGGGGACATAAGCTACAACATGGGAATGTAGGACATACACCCTGAAATCCTTCAAGGTCTTGACCATGGCATAAGCCTGTTTTTCCATAATATTGTACTTGATCTCAACATCTATGAGAGCCCTACTGAAGAAAGCTATGGGTTGTTCATCTCCTTCCTGATTTTTATGTAAGAGCACACCTGCTATGGAATGCTCAAAGGAAAAGGAAAACATAAAAAAAATCCTTGTCAAAGTCTGGGCTGATTAGTACAAGGGCCTCAACAATTGCTTTCTTTATATCCTCGAATGCTTTCCTAGCCTCAGCAGTGCATCTAACCCGAGTATCCCTCTTAAGCATGCAGGTTATGGTCCTCATGATCTCTGCAAAATTGAGAATAAACCTCCTTACGAAGTTCACTGTGCCTAGAAAGGTTGGATTTCCTTTTTACTCCTGGGGAGCTCAATCTTCTATATTGATTTTATTTTGTCTGGGTCAATTTTGATCCCATCTATAGATATTATGTGACCCAATAACTTACCCTCTTTCATTGCAAAATTAGACTTTTTAGGGTTCAAGGAAATTCCAAAGTTTCTGCACTTGGTGAACACTTGGTGCAAATGTTTGAGATGTTCTGCATCATATTTGGAGTACACTGTGATGTCATCCATGTAAACCACCATGAATTTGTCTTTCTCTCATGCAAAATCTATGTCCATAGCTCTTTGGAAAGTGGCTCCTGCATTCAACAGACTGAAGGGCATCTTAGCATACATGAAGGTTCCCCAAGGTGTGGTAAAGGTTGTTTTGTTCTGGTCTTCTGGCTTCACCTTAATCTGATTGTACCCTGAAAATCCATCCATCATGGAAATTCTTGTTGTCCCTACAACCTTCTGCAAGATGTGGTCCATTTTGGGCAAGGGGTAGTTGTCTTTTAGGGAGACCTTGTTGAGATTTATGAAGGCAATACATAGTCTAATTTCACCATTCTTTTTCCTTACTGGGACTATGTTAGCCACCCACTGTGAAAGCCTCAAAGAGACTATTATTTTGGCTTCATACAACCTCTTTACCTTTTTTTCTATCAGGGGGAGCAACATGGGATTCATCCTTCAACTTTTGCCTGAATGGTTTCTCCCCTGTCTTGACTGGTATGGTATGCTGGATGATAGATGTGTCATATTCTTTTATATCTTCATAGCACCATGCAAACACATCAGAAAAATTTCTCATCAGATCCATATAATCCTTTTTTATACCTGGGGCCAGAGACTTTGATAATTTGATAATCCTGGGCTCTTCACTGCTTGCAATGTTGCAGTATTATACTTCCTTTGGGTTTGGAGCCACCTTGTGATCTCTAGCCACATCATTTTCATCAAACAGTATTTCCAATGGGATCAACCCTTTGGGTATGTAATTTATCTTCAACTCCAGAATATCTTTACCTCCCAAATTGGTTTCGAGATCTAATGGATCAAGTTCCCATTCTTCCCCTTCACAGTCCTCTTGATCAATCTGAATATTGGAAAAATCCCCAGTCATATCCAAGAACTTCTTTATCTACTATTCATCTTCGAATATCTTCCAGTGTTTAGTGTTGTCTGGGACAGAGGGCCTATTCCTTACATTAACCATGTGAGTCCTGGAAGGGTAAGCAGAGAGTTGAAATATGCTAGCATAACTAGCTAGGGTGTCTGCCACTGTATTCTGCTCTCCGAGGATGGAAAATATGAATTTCTCTGTGAATAAATTGTCAAACATGTCCCACACAACATTCCTGTAAGCCTTTAACCTAGGATGCTTAGCTTCATAGTTTCCCTTCACCTGCTAGATTATTAGCTCTGCATCTCCATAGATCCTGATCTTTCTAGCTTTCAGGTCTTTGAGCACATTCAAGCCTAATAGAAGAGCTTCATATTCAACCACATTATTCGAGTAGTTAAACATTAGTTTGAAAGTATGAAACCTAGCACATGTATTTCTTTCGTCAGGAGGGATGATCCATATCCCTGCTCCAGCTCCTTCTTTGTTCACGGCCCCATCGAACCTTATAATCCAGTGATCTTCTCTTTGGAGGGTTGCCATGGCCTCTGTTTCCACCACTGATTTTTTATTACTGCCTTCTTCCACCTGCTACCCATCGCTCTTTGCGTTAGCTAAGTTGTCAAGGAACTGTACCTCATTTTCATAGTGGGCTTCACCATCTAGTTCAAGCAACTTGGCAGCTTTTGCATCTTCTCCTTTTGAACCTGTATCATAGCAGAGAATTGTGGAGCCTACATCCGTGTCTATGAAAAATATGGGATGGTTCTCAGGCCTGTCTTTGTCGCTCACCACATATGACAGTCTATGCTCCCTGTATAGTCTTCTTCTTTCTCCAAATATGGGGATGGTGGCATAAGACATGTCCATTTGCATGGTTCCTTTTAATTTTGTAGTCCATTATCTGGACAACAACATCCCAAATTTAGGTGGAATATCAGCCACCACCACATCCATGATCATATTCTTCTGAGGTATCTGAGTTAGTGAGACCACCATGTCTTTAATCATCCCCACACATGGAACTCTTTTGGAATCAAAGGAGAACAAATCTTTATAAGTTCTGGTTATTTCTAACCCAAGATTCTCCACCACTGAACTGGGCATGAGGTTGTGAGATGATCCTAAATCAAACATGGCATTATGCAGGATATGGTCATGTATGTTGAGACTAATATAGAAAGGAGGGACATCAATTTCTGGGGCATTTTCTACATGGGGGACAAACAGAAGGGTGGGCTTGTCATCTTGCAGATTGAGAGTATCTGGCTATTTTTATTCTCCACCATTTACTACTTTTAGGATCTGGTCTTTGTACTCTGGGTTTTTGACCAATTCATTCAAGGGGATGGATATATTAATCTTAGATATTTATGTAGGGACCCCCATTTCGGGGTCCCCCAAAAAGACTATCCAAACAATACTAACATCACATGATAATTTTTTAAATCTTGAAAATCAATGCGAAACCGGAAATAAAATGCTAAAACTCAAACTGTACATAAAATGAAACCATATACCTGATTTCCGAAGGTTGAAGGTGGTTGTAGCTGACATCCCTTACCGCTTTGATCTAGACATCCAATCTTCCAATTTACCAAATACTTCTCGGTTGACCTCCCTACCATATCGGGGGTACTCTTCTTTCCCCCGAACCCCCGAGAATTTTGGGGCTGTAAGAACACACAATGCAAGCTTTCTGCTGGGATCCCCCAATCCCCAGATAGCTAAACCCAACTCACAAGAACCACAAGATGAATTCACAATTACGGTGCCCGTCCAACACTAGGGAGCAAGAGATGCTTTACTCCTTCTCCTCCCTTCTTTTATAACAAAAGTCTGTGTGTCATGTGTCTTCTCATGCACATACTTTCTTTAATTTAATATTTTATTAATATTATTCTCAAGTTACAAGTGTCTCTTCCTGTCTTAAGTGTGCACTTACTTCCCTAAATTAGTGCAAGGTGGGTGTAGTGGTCTTCATTAGAGTCATACTTATGTTTTTGTTTCTATTTAGTTTAATCAATAATCTTTTGGTTAGACTTAATGCTTTCTACATTCCTTTATTTTCCTAATACTAAGATAGAATTAAAAGATGATTTCTTTTACTAAAATTCTAATCCATTTTAGATTTCTTCTTTATAAAATTTAAAAGGATAAAATCAAGAATTAAAATATTTCTTTCATAAAAATTCCAATCTAAATCAAACTCTTTTTCATAATAATAAAATCAATCAAATTTGAATAAAAATCATTCTTTTATTAATATCCCTTTTCAATAAATAAAATAAATCAAAATAATTAATTCAAACTAATAAAATCAATTAAAATAAAATCTTGAGTAAAACAATTCTTTTATTAACAATCCTTTTCAATAAAGTCAATCAAACTTATTATCAACTAAAATCAATCAAAATAAATAATTCAAACTAATACAATCAATTAAAATAAAATCTTGATTAGAATAATTCTCTTATTAACAATCATTTTCAATAAAGTCAATCAAACTTATTATTGAATAAAATCAATCCAAATAAATAATTCAAAATAATAAAATCAATTAAAATAAAATCTTGAGTAAAATAATTCTTTTATTAAAAATCCGTTTCAATTCTTTCTTTATGTTTCCTCAAACTTATATGTGTAATTCCAATTTGCATAATTGATTAGATGAATCCTTCCTCTTATTGTCTAGGTACCTCGTCGACGGACCCTTCCGAAAATTCATTTCCTTTCTTCTTGTTCTTGTATAGGTACCTCTTTGGCGGGCCCTTCCGACAACTCCTTTCCTTTCTTGTGAGGAGAACTGTGTAGCGATCGGGGAGTTGTTACTGCGATCTCTCGACTACACTTCTTGGAGACTAAGGGCTACTGAGGGATAAGGTTCTCCTTATCGTGCGCCCCTCAACTCTCGTACGCGGCCAAGTCTGTATGGCCTTGCCCGTATGGCACACGGTTCCCCGGGTCAGCTCGCAATATTTCGGCCCGTGCGTGGAGTACTAATTCAAGGTCGACATCCTGTCGTTGTACCCCTATGTGTTCTTTCCATTCTTATGACCCCTATAATTCCATTGTGGGTCAGTCGGTAAACCATCTTACCTTCCACTGCACACACACACACACTCATGCGCACATTAGTAGCGCTGCACTATGAAATATTTCATCATCCATCTTACTATCTCAGTCAATCGAGCATATATTTCATTCATAATTTTCTCTCAATCACTAAATCATATCTATCATTCATCATTCTATCTCAATCAATCGAGCATATGTAACATTCAGTCATCCTATCTCAATTAGTCGAGCATATCTAACATTCAGTCATTCTATCTCAATCAGTCGAGAATATCTAACATTCAGTCATTCTATCTCAATCAATCGAGCATATCTAACATTCAGTCATTCTATCTCAATCAGTCGAGCATATCTAACATTCAGTCATTCTATCTCAATCAGTCGAGCATATCTAACATTCATTCATTCTATCTCAATCAGTCGAGAATATATAACATTCAATCATTCTATCTCAATCAGTCAAGCATATCTAACATTCAATCATTCTATCTCAATCATTCGAGCATATCTAGCATTCAGTCATCATTCATTTCGTAAATTCACAAATCATTAAGCAAAGCATTCATTTATTAAGTAAAGTATCAATTTCTATAACTGTCGTTCATTGCGTCATTTTCGTTTATCATTTGTCGTCATGCAAATCATCATGCATTCTTCAGTCGTTCAAGAATTTTCAATATTCAAGGGACCAATTACTAAAGTTTATTCGGTCGGGTCACTTGGAAAGTGTCCTCAATTCTACAGTCAATCAATGTATCGAGGCAGGCATTACATACACCCCCTCTTAATAGAACTTCGTGTTAAGATTTAATATGCTAAGACTAAAAATAGCAGCATTACATTCCATTTCACAATAATAGCATATACAGGATCACTGAAGAACCAACAAGCATAGCATAAACACAAGAGACACAGATTTATCCTGGGAAACCCTCATGGGGTAGAAAACCCAGTAAAGCTTCCTCAATATAGATGACCAGCAATACACAAAGATGAAAACCAAAGATATGATCTCCTCCTCCACCATAGCAGACCTCTCCTCCACAAGTGCTCCTTTCTCAAGTGAGTGTATGTGTCAAATGAGGAACACACCTCCTCTATTTATACACTACACTGACATGTATTTTACAAAGGTACACGTAGGCTCGTATTTAACCAATGGGTTAAATACCCCACTAAAACTAACTGGGCCGACCCCTCTAGGGTGGTCTAATAACCCTTTGACCCACATAACATATACAGGGCCAACCCCCACTAGGGAAGTCTAATAACCCGAGTTACCACATTCCGACGAAGGAATAAACATCTCCGGATATACAATAAGATCTTCACGGAGGAATGAAACATCTCCGGAATAATAAAGTACAAATATAATATTCTTTGAAGTTACAATATCTCAACACTCCCCCTTAACGAGAAGGATATTATAACAACATCTGCACGAGCAAGGAGTCATCAACATCATACATGATACATCTATAAATCATTGGAAGCTTTCTCAACATCATCAGTAACTCAAGCAGTTACTGGAACATCTTCAATACTGGAACATCGACATCTTCAGTATTGAGTCTTTATCTTCTGTAGCACTTGAACAGCTACAACAATATCATCATCTGGATCCTCACGATTATCGTCATCACACGATCATCAGCATCGTCATCTCACGATCATCAGCATTGTCATCGCATGATCATCAGCATCGTCATCTCACGATCATCAGCATCGTCATCACACGATCATCAGCATCGTCATCACACGATCATCAGCATCGTCATCACGTGATCATCAGCATCGTCATCACACAATCATCAGCATCGTCATCACACAATCAACAGCATCGTCATCTAGATCATCACGATCAGCAGCATCGTCATCTAGATCATCACGATCAGCAACATCGTCATCTAGATCATCACGATCAATAACATCGTCATCTAGATCATCACGATCAACAACATCATCAATACAAGTATAAATATCATTAATACAAGTATCCTCATCAATACAAGTATACACATCATCAATACAAGTATACACATCATCAATACAAGTATCCTCATCAATACAAGTATACACATCATCAATACAAGTATTCTCATCAATACAAGTATACACATCATCAATACAAGTATCCTCATCAATACAAGTATACATAATAGAAGCATACCCTGCAACACACAAGATCCAATTACGGGATGGTCAATCCCTCTCACTTTAGGACATAGGTCCAAGGATGATACAATCCTGATCCGCTTATGGGATGATCAGTCCCTCTCAGTTTAAGACAACTCTCATGTCCATGGATGATGCAATCCAGATCAACTTACAGGATGATCAATCCTTATCACTTTAAGACACCTCACCATGTCTAGGGACAAGGCAATCCCAATCTATTTACTGGATGATTAGTCCTTATCACTTAAGACATCTCACCATGTCTAGGGACGAGGAAATCCCAATCTATTTACAGGATGATTAGTCCTTATCACTTTAAGACATCTCACCATGTCTAGGGACGAGGCAAACCAATCTATTTACAGAATGATTAGTCCTTATCAGTTTAAGACATCTCACCATGTCTAGGGATGAGGCAATCCCAATCTATTTATAGGATGATTAGTCCACTCAATCTCATTTATGACTATCCTTCCTTTCAAAATTACTGGATTTACTGTCCAAGGATGATTTAATCCATTCAATTCATTTAGGACTATCCTTCCTTTCGGAATTACTGGATTTACTGTCCAAGGATGATTTAATCCACTCAATTCAATTAGGACTATCCTTCCTTTCGGAATTACTGGATTTACTGTCCAAGGATGATTTAATCCACTCAATTCATTTAGGACTATCCTTCCTTTCGGAATGACTGGATTTACTGTCCAAGGATGATTTAATGCACTCAATTCATTTAGGACTATCCTTCCTTTCGGAATTACTGGATTTACTATCCAAGGATGATTTAATCCACTCAATTCATTTAGGACTATCCTTCCTTTCGGAATTACTGGATTTACTGTCCAAGGATGATTTAATCCACTCAATTCATTTAGGACTATCCTTCCTTTCGGAATTACTGGATTTACTGTCCAAGGATGATTTAATCCACTCAATTCATTTAGGACTATCCTTCCTTTCGGAATTACTGGATTTACTGTCCAAGGATGATTTAATCCACTCAATTCATTTAGGACTATCCTTCCTTTCGGAATTACTGGATTTACTGTCCAAGGATGATTTAATCCACTCAATTCATTTAGGACTATCCTTCCTTTCGGAATTACTGGATTTACTGTCCAAGGATGATTTAATCCACTCAATTCATTTAGGACTATCCTTCCTTTCGGAATTACTGGATTTACTGTCCAAGGATGATTTAATCCACTCAATTCATTTAGGACTATCCTTCCTTTCGGAATTACTGGATTTACTGTCCAAGGATGATTTAATCCACTCAATTCATTTAGGACTATCCTTCCTTTCGGAATTACTGGATTTACTGTCCAAGGATGATTTAATCCACTCAATTCATTTAGGACTATCCTTCCTTTCAGAATTATTGGATTTACTGTCCAAGGATCATTTAATCCACTCAATTCATTTAGGACTATCCTTCCTTTCGGAATTACTGGATTTACTGTCCAAGGATGATTTAATCCACTCAATTCATTTAGGACTATCCTTCCTTTCGGAATTACTGGATTTACTGTCCAAGGATGATTTAATCCACAACCGTACATTTAGGACCAACGTCCAAGGATGACTTAATCCTCAACCGTACATTTAGGACCTACGTCCAAGGATGACTTAATCCTCAACCGTACATTTAGGACCTACGTCCAAGGATGACTTAATCCTCAACCGTACATTTAGGACCTACGTCCAAGGATGACTTAATCCTCCACCGTACATTTAGGACCACGTCCAAGGATGACTTAATCCTCAACCGTACATTTAGGACCTACGTCCAAGGATGACTTAATCGTCAACCGTACATTTAGGACATACGACCAAAGATGACTTAATCCTCAACCGTACATTTAGGACCTATGTCCAAGGATGACTTAATCCTCAACCGTACATTTAGGACTACGTCCAAGGATGACTTAATCCTCAACCGTCCACCAAGGACTTCATTCTCGAAGACATACGTCTACGGCTCTTCTTTAGGACTGAAGTCCAGGGATGATCCAATCCCCTCACATGTTCACCAAAAACTTCATTCTCGAAGACATATGTCTACGGCTCTTCTTTAGGACTGAAGTCCAGGGATGATCCAATCCCCTCACATGTTCACCAAGAACTTCATTCTCGAAGACATACGTCTACGGCTCTCTTGAAGATGATGCAATCCTATCATGTCCACCAAGGACTTCATTCTCGAAGACATACGTCTACGGCTCTTCTTTAGGAATGAAGTCCAGGGATGATCCAATCCCCTCACATGTTCACCAAGAACTTCATTCTCGAAGACATACGTCTACGGCTCTCTTGAGGATGATGCAATCCTATCATGTCCACCAAGGACTTCATTCTCGAAGACATACGTCTACGGCTCTCTTTAGAACATATGTTCAAGGATGATGCAATCCCCTTGTCACCTTTGACCCTATCTAAGGACCATCCACCAACCTCTTTGTCGCCATCACTAATATAGGTATCCTCATTATCGACCTCACTGTCGATGCAGGCAATCTCATCATGAGTTATCACATCACTCCCCCTTTTGAGGAGGGTCCTTCTGAACTATATTAAGTTTGTCTCAGAAAAATTTACTTGAGGTAGAGGTTTGGTTAGTACATTGGATCGGTAGAGGTTTGGTTAGTACATTGTTACAAATTCAAACTTTTGGTTCCTTTCTGCACCATATCGTCTGTGTATAGAAACAATATTCAACCTTGTAGCAAAGCTTGAGATCCTCATCACCCATGGTGATCATTAAGCTCATCAATTGATTATCGATCCTGGGTACCCATACAGAACCCGATTCACACTTCTTCTTTAATTACACCATTAAGAGAATGGTCTTATCTAGCCACTTGGAGCAAACATCTTATCATGATTCTCTTCCTCTTTCTAAGAGAATTTTCTAGCCACAAGCCTTCTATAGTGTGTTTGATTTGTAAATCCTTTTGTTTGAACATCCATCGCTTGTTCAGTGTTCATCATTCATCATGATCTTTCCTACAAATAAAAATTAAGTACATGATTAGTAATACTTCATAATCATCAAATCATATTGACATGATAACCTATTATGGATACAGATATCATTTACATAGTTATGTAACTATTTTGACCAATACTTTGGCACAACACTTTCCCATATCCTGTATGCATACAGTGGCTATCTAGATGCCTTCCATCTCTACCAGAACATACTATTGAGAGTGTGCACAGCTCTTAGCATGTCAGCAAATAGGTTTCATTCTAGACAAGCAAAAATGGAATGTTTGTCCAACTTACCAATCATATGCATATTAGTAGTATACTGTTCAATGCTCTATGAATGTTTACACTCAGCATGATATATTCTAGGAATACAAATATGCATACAAGCAATATCATTTACTATTTCAAATAACATCTCAAATACTTATCTTTTATGTTTGTGTGGTTGCCTCCCGCTTGATCTTCTATATGTCTTTTGAACTTCTATTCATTCTGTACCACTGTGCATGCTCAAGTGTGCACTAGTGTCATCCTCATACACAGACATACATTCATTAGTATATTCTCAATATTATCAAAACATTCTAGTTCTAAATAATCTTTGAAAATGTATAGTCATGATTATAGATAATATTCAAGGTTTCAAGGAAGTCTTCTTTTACTTTTGCATATTCTTGTTTGATCATAGTACTCTTCTGGTTAATTAGATCATCAAGATAAGAGACATAATATGCATAAACCCTTGATTACTAACTTTATGAATAAGCATAACCAATCATACCAAGTATACTTATATAAGGGATCCTAAGGTAAGATTCTAACTTGTCATAGGAAAACATACCTGGATTAGTATATCTGCTTAGCTATGTACAACATACCTAAACAATCTCTTCAATGATTTAGAGATCCTGAGCTAGAACCTGCATGTCTCATAGGTTAAGCATAATATAACAAAGTCATACATACCTCGTAAGTAGAACAAAGATTATGGATGAGTCTTTGTCTTCATGTTGTCATGTTTTAAGGAGCTTGATTTTTCTTTTGTGATGTACCTGTATCTTGTTAGCAAACGACATCAACCTCATACAACACCATAATGCATTAGTACAATCATATAGCCCTAATCAATGAATGTCTTCGATCATTCACATGCATTCATACTATTACTAGGGTGATAAGACAATTCTAACATTAATCAAGATTGTACTAATAAATAACATGAAGACAAACACATTATGAACTTAATCAAGAATCAGATTTCAAGACATACCTGAACCTCAAGTCATACCTATCGAGACTTCTTGTAGTCTTCTTATGTAAGGCCTTAGCCTCAACTCCCCCTGAAACTTGATCTAGAGCTTGATTAGGGTTTGCTAGAGAAACCCTAAAAATTCAATCTTTGACTTTCACACTTCTGAATGAATGGAAGGATGTGTCTTGCTGAGCTGATCAAACTAGCATACTTCAATTTTGAAATCTCCAAAAATTGACCCCTCAAAATTGCCTTTCAAACTTCTAGATCTTCTTGACATGATCCCGAACTAGGGTTTGATGAAGCCCACCCTTTTGCTCAATCAAAAGGTTTGATCCAAGGCTCTAAACTCTTATTTTTCTGAGGAGCTTCCAGCCGTGGATTCCGATTCCAAAAATTCTAACTTTCTCCGAAACCCTAAATTCCGGAAGCCATGAATAAAGGTGCTCCAAAAATAATTCTGTTTTGACAGAAATATGCACCTGATTGTTTCTGCTATAACTCTGAAATTTTTGCTCCACAGGGTCTGAAAACGTTTTCTGTAGTATCCTGACCTATCATCTTTCCATCCTGATAGGTCTGACCTCAATTTGATTTTCTAAGAGAGAGTTATGCCAAGTGTCGCAACGTGACCTGTTTATGGGATAAAATAGGAGAGCGAACTTGTACAGCGTGCCACGTGTCACTGGTTCACCTTCGGCCTCTGAAAAAGTTTCCTGAGATATTAAAGTCTGTGTACTACCTGTCACTTTTTACGAAATTTCATTTGGAGCTTCCTAGCCCAAGTTATGACCTTTTTTCCAAGGTTACCTGATTTTGACTGAGATCTGGAAGAGGCAGAAACCCTAACTTGTACTGATCATAACTTACAAAGTACAACGAATCTGAGGGTTCCCTTTGGACACAAGGTACCTGGGGATGTTATCTTCGACCTGTAAACTTTTCAGGCCCTGAAACTTCGCATAAATGGATTTATAGCGAAAGTTCCACGATGACTGGTTTTTTCTATGTAAAACCCTAACCTTCAAATTGTCGTAAGTAAAGCAAGTGTCGTAAGTGCCATACCTTTCCTTCCTTCAGGTTAGCTCTGATACCATGTTAAGATTTAATATGCTAAGACTAAAAATAGCAGCATTACATTCCATTTCACAATAATAGCATATACAGGATCACTGAAGAACCAACAAGCATAGCATAAACACAAGAGACACAGATTTATCCTGGGAAACCCTCATGGGGTAGAAAACCCAGTAAAGCTTCCTCAATATAGATGACCAGCAATACACAAAGATGCAAACCAAAGATATGATCTCCTCCTCCACCATAGCAGACCTCTCCTCCACAAGTGCTCCTTTCTCAAGTGAGTGTATGTGTCAAATGAGGAACACACCTCCTCTATTTATACACTACACTGACATGTATTTTACAAAGGTACACGTAGGCTCGTATTTAACCAATGGGTTAAATACCCCACTACAACTAACTGGGCCGACCCCTCTAGGGTGGTCTAATAACCCTTTGACCCACATAACATATACAGGGCCGACCCCCACTAGGGAAGTCTAATAACCCGAGTTACCACATTCCGACGGAGGAATAAACATCTCCGGATAAACAATAAGATCTTCACGGAGGAATGAAACATCTCCGGAATAATAAAGTACAAATATAATATTCTTTGAAGTTACAATATCTCAACACTTCGTCCCAAAGTTAACCTTTGTTCTTGTACTTTCGATGCTAGTCTTTTTTTTTAGTTTCCCATTTTCATCTTATTGTCTTTCTCTTCTATTTTTCTCAAACAATCATGGCCATAAGTGCTGGTGGTTCTAATCATTAGTTTTCTATTCATCAGCATGATTACAATACCTCCCTGGGAACTCGATCATAATTTCATGGAATGTAAATCCAATAATACCTTCATAATTGTTTGTCCCAACCTTAGATTTCTTATACCTCCAATTCATTAGTGAAGATCCATGGTATCCAATTTATTTACTGGTTATATTGCATCAAAAGCCACACCATAGTTATCCAATCATCTTTTGCATAACAAATCTGAACAAGAATCCAAATCCATTGGTTATACCTTCCTCCAAGATCAGAAGGTAACGTCATACCATATTCAGTGGAATATTGACGGTAAGTTTTAATCATAATTTAACAAATCAAGAGCAGTCACCCAAAATTCTAAAGTCAATCCCCAACAGACTACTTCCAAAGCCCTAGATGTTTTATTGCTAACTACCGTGTCATTTCACTAGTGTCGTAATGTCCAGGTCAAGGAACTCATCATGTCCTTACCTCATTTATTCATTCTCGTTGTCATGTAAATGTAGCGTTCCTCTTGCAAAGTAAGTAGATTTTTTTTTTCTTTTTTCTTTTTTGTTACAAAATGTAAGGTAACTCCATTCCATTTAAATCGACATTCGCTTCATATGACCTACTTATTGTCCCTTCCTATTGAAGCTATGAGTTCCAAGGATATGCCGCTTTATTAGAGATTTAAATTCAAGAAACAAATTCAATTAGAGATATATAATTATACATGTCCATACATACATCCTATGCAACCCAAGTATAAATTTAACTTCCTCTCAGGTATGAATCAACTTACGCATTCCAATACGACTAGAAGTAAACAATATAATGCATTCTTTGGTATTCAAGTAAACACCATTTCTCTTGTTCTAGTCTGACTATATCATCACATGAATATTATAAATTAATACCCTCTAAATACTAAAGTGCATAAGACAATTGACTAAAACATTCTATGTATTCCCAAGTCAAATTCCATTATCAATAGGGAATACAATTTCATGTATTCCATATAATATATCAATTTCATGTATTCCTTATAATATATATCTTGTATGTCAAATTCATCCTATTATGTCTCTAATGTGATTATGCTAACATAAACATCGCACTATTTCATAATTTCATGTACTCTTCATAATGACGTAAACGTGGTTATTCTTTATATATGAGTTTTATTTTATTTTATTTCAAGTATAACCATGCTAACATAAATACTTCACTATTTCATAAGTTCATGTAATCCATATAAGGAAAAAGTGTGAGCATTCCACTAAGCATTTTGACTACCTTCCTACATGTCGATAATTGGTATATTCTATTTATATTCACCCGAAGCATTTAATTCTTTTGTTCCTGGGGATGTTACTTTTCATTTCAAAGTAAGAATATATACCACTTCCATGTATATTCTGTATGGTAGGTACAAGCAAACATTTAACTGAACCTTCGTTTTAGTTCCCAATTCAAGTATTTAGTTACACTTATGTAGGGACTTCGACAGTTGACGTAAAAAAAAAAATGTGTAACGGTATATCACAGTAATTAAGGTCGGTTACTTACTCATAGAAAAAGTGATCATGAGGAATTTCTTTTACAACTCATTGAATCTACAATTCTCATGTCTACCAATAGATGACTTATGTATATAACATAACTCATAAGTATTTCTTATTGAACTAAGATGTACAATTTGATTCTCAAGCCTATTGTAAACCATACTATTTCTATATTATAATTATGGAAGATGCATTTACAAGGTTCCCTTTTCTTATTGACGCAAGGTATACATACTCCAAACATTTGTAAAAGAGATACTCTCTATGATTTAACATAACTTATGTTACTTAATAACTCTTCTCCTTTTGAATTAAAAGATACATATTCCAAAATATAAAAAAGGATTACTTTCTGTATTTTAAACATAGCTATATATATTCTAATGACTCTTTTTCTTTTGAAGTGAAGTATTCACATTTCATAATATAAAACCTATTCCAACATACATTTAAGGAACCACTTTCTATATTTTATCATCACTATATATATAATCTAATAACTCTTTTTCTTTTCAAGTAAGTATTCATATTATATCTTTTAATGACTCTTTTCTTTGGAAGTAAAACATTCATATTTCATATTATATATAAGAGAATTTCTTCCTACTTTTTAAACACAACTACCGAATAGCTTTCTCATTTTTCTTATTGGCGTAAAATATACATATTCCAAATATAATTAAAAAGAAAGTTCGACAAGTGGCAATGTGATCCTTGACTTCATGTTCTCGCCATTAGCTGGTCAACAACGAAGTATTTGATTAACACAATGTGGAGTATTAACACAATGTGGAGTAGTAAGGTTCTTCCATAGCCAGCGCAGAAGGGAGAATTAGCAGATTAAATATTACACTTATCCAGTGTTACAAGTTACGAGTTAAATCCAAATCAAAATCACAAGCAAAATCTAGAACGTCATGAATTCAGGAACTGAAAATCTTTAAAAAAATAAAAAATAAAAACGTAGAGCAATCTTCTGGAATGCTCTGGCTTCAGGAATTAGACGCATGGAGATTTAGGAGACATCTACGAGTTGTTTGTACATCCTGGAAACGTTTTCGTAGAAATCGATACAGTGAGCAAAGGGCAAGTTCAATTCATAAATTCAAATTATGGACATCAATTTTAACACAGTTTGTAATCGCCATTAGAAGTGGAAATTCAGAGCTTTCTAAAATCCAAAATTAAAACCATAAACAAGTTGTAATCGCCATTAAACATTCGAGTTATTCACACACAGAGACTATAGAGATCGGAGTTCAATCCTCATCAAAATTCTGAAATGCCTCAATTTTTGGATCAACTCAGACTAGGCTGAAGTAATTACCGTCATGCAGTGCAAGGCGAGATTTCAGGGGCTATTGGTCGTTTACATACATAGAAACATGATCAACCCAATTGACATTAAGCAATAACAAGATTAAAAAATTAGGACAATATATAAACATTAACCCATTTGTTGAATTTCAGATTGCATATTTATGCAGGGGATCTTCATCTCCCAGATGGGCATCAGCAATAATAGAGATTCGAGACCTTGATAGTGATTCGAGAAATGGATCCGCAGCGATTTAGAAATTAATTGCTACATATCACAATGCAGAACTCTGGAGGGCGCCATTCATCCACGAATTGAATACACACAAAATCTAACAAACGCCAAGTGAAATAGGACGCAGAGATTGAAAAAAAAAGGACAAGTCATAATTAAAATTTGTGAAATCTGGAAATCCCAATCGGATTGTAAAACAACAATTTAAAATAAATTCTGAGATTGTTGAACTAAAAGGAAGAATACGATTCTATCTCACTGGGTCTCATTGAATATTGTTAAAATAGAGGTTAAATTTATTTAGCGTTCCGAGGACGGTGGATTTCCCACAACATTTGAAGGGTTTCAATCCGAGTCCATATAGACGCCGAAACCGTAGATTGGTATATCTAAAACAATTATAATGGATTTATTATTTAAATTTAGATACACAGAGGATTCAAAAGGGTGATTTCCAGTGATTCATTCTTGAAAGTGGTCATGCAGAGTCGTAGATCAGTAAATTGGGAAATGGATTCAACAACTAAATTTAAAACACAGTCCGCAGAGAAGAAAAGAGGTTGGGACCCCAAAAATATCATCACAGCAATCAATTTTTAATTTAAAACTCACACAGAGATTACTCCCTTTATGCATAGATCAAACTTTATGTTTTGACAGAGATTCAGAATTAAGGCGGTGATAAGGGATCGGATCATAATTTTGAGTATGTATAAACAACGATCTATAACATATACAACTAAAACAGAGTATAAAATAAAAGAAAACTCGATTGGCCTAGTTTATGAGACCTGAAGACGAAATCGAACTCACTAATAAGTTTGCAAACAAAGTCCCTTACTTCCGATATGCATATGAGAATCTTTCATAGGTTTAAATATGTCCCAATTCCAGAATGTAAACAAATTACAGCAAACTCTTAAACTTACTTCCTATCGAGTATACAGAAATCAGATCACAAAAATAAATAAAACAGAGTTACAATCTTTCAGTATGGGTTAATTCGTAGGATGTTGGTTTCACGGTGGTTCTATATTTAATTTAAAAACAGAAATTGAATCACATAATCATTTAAAAGCAGAGTTACAATCGCAAAAAGATAGATCTATCATAAGTCTATAACAGGAGGTCGGTTTGCCTCAACACATTCCCAGAACTCTGAAAGTATAAATACTTCTAAAACAGAATTTTAAAGTACAATATCTATCTCAAATACTGAACAATATTTAAAATCCATCGAACCTGATTTTCTTGTCGACTCCAATATGAAGTAGATTATTGTAATAGCGCTCAATTCAATTATCTGGTCAATCTAGCTTCGATAAAGAGACCGACAAACCCCTCGATATAAATATGAGTATGGTGCCCTTAAGGCTCGACCGGCTCTAATACCAAATGTACGGACCCCTATTTTGGAGTCCCCCAAAAAGACTATCTAAACAATACTAGCATCACATGATAATTTTTTAAATCTTGAAAATCAATGCGGAACCGTAAATAAAATGCTAAAACTCAAACTGTACATAAAATGGAACCATATACCTGATTTCCGAAGGTTGAAGGTGGTTGTAGCTAACATCCCTTGCCGCTTCGATCCAGACATCCAATCTTTTGATTTACCGTAGACCTCTCGGTTGACCTCCCTACCATATCGGGGGTACTCTTCTTTCCCCCGAGCATTTTGGGGTCGTAAGAACACACAATGCAAGCTTTTTGTTGGGATCCCCCAATCCCTAGAAAGATAAACCCAACTCACAAGAACCACAAGATGAATTCACTATTGCAGTGCCCGTCCAACACTAGGGAGCAAGAGATGCTTTAATCCTTCTCTTCTCTTCTTTTATAACAAAAGTTGGTGTGCCATGTGTCTTCTCATGCACATAATTTCTTTAATTTAATATTTTATTAATATTTATTCTCAAGTTACAAGTGTCTCTTCATATCTTAAGTGTGCACTTACTTCCTTAAATTAGTGCAAGGTGGGTGTAGTGGTCTTCATTAGAGTCATACTTATGTTTTTGTTTCTATTTAGTTTAATCAATAATCTTTTAGTTAGACTTAATGCTTTCTACATTCCTTTCTTTTCCTAATACTACGATAGAATTAAAAGATGATTTCTTTTACTAAAATTCTAATCCATTTTAAATTTCTTCTTTATAAAATTTAAAAGGATAAAATCAAAAATTAAAATATTTATTTCATAAAAATTCCAATCTAAGTCAAACTCTTTTTCATAATAATAAAATCAATAAAATTTGAATAAAAATAATTCTTTTATTAATAGCCTTTTTCAATAAATAAATAATTCAAACTAATAAAATCAATTAAAATAAAATCTTGACTAAAACAATTCTTTTATTAGCAATCATTTTCAATAAAGTCAATCAAACTTATTATTAACTAAAATCAATCAAAATAAATAATTCAAACTAATAAAATCAATTAAAATAAAATATTGAGTAAAATAATTCTCTTATTAACAATCATTTTCAATAAAGTCAATCAAACTTATTATTGAATAAAATCAATCCAAATAAATAATTCAAAATAATAAAATCAATTAAAATAAAATCTTGAGTAAAATAATTCTTTTATTAACAATCTGTTTCAATTCTTTCTTTATGTTTCCCCAAACTTATATGTGTAATTCCAATTTGCATAATTGATTAGATGACTCCTTCCTGTTCTTGTCTAGGTACCTCTTCGGCAAGCCCTTTCGACAATTCCTTTCTTCTTGTTCTTGTCTAAGTACCTCTTCGGTGGGCCCTTCCGACAATTCCTTTCCTTTCTTGTGAGGAGAACTGTGTAGCGATCAGGGAGTCGTTACCACAATCTCTCGACTACACTTCTAGGAGACTAAGGGATACTGAGGGATAAGGTTCTTCTTATTGCACGCCCCTCAACTCTCGTACGCGACCAAGTCGGTATGGCCTCGCCCGTACGAAACACGCTTCCCCAGGCCAGCTCGCAAGCTTCCATCCTATGCGTGGAGTGCTAATTCATGGTCGACAGTCTGTCGTCATACCCCTATGTTTTCTTTCCATTCTTATGACCCCTATAATTCCATTGTGGGTCAGTCGATAAACCGTCTTACCTGCCACTGCACACACACACACTTAAGCGCACATTAGTAGCGCTGCACTATGAAATATTTCATCATCCATCTTACTATCTCAGTCAATCGAGCATATATTTCATTCATCATTTTCTCTCAATTAGTAAATCATATCTATCATTCATCATTCTATCTCAATCAGTCGATCATATGTAACATTCAGTCATCATATCTCAATCAATCGAGCATATCTAACATTCAGTCATCATATCTCAATCAGTCTAACATATCTAACATTCAGTCATTCTATCTCAATCAGTCAAGCATATCTAACATTCAGTTATTCTATCTCAATAAATCGAGCATATCTAACATTCAGTCATTCTATCTCAATCAGTCGAGCATATCTAACATACAGTCATTCTATCTCAATCAGTGGAGCATATCTAACATTCAGTCATTCTATCTCAATCAGTGAGCATATCTGACATTCAGTCATTCTATCTCAATCAGTCGAGCATATCTGACATTCAGTCATTCTATCTCAATCAGTCGAGCATATCTGACATTCAGTCATTCTATCTCAATCAGTCGAGCATATCTAACATTCAGTCATCATTCGTTTCGTAAATTCGCAAATCATTAAGCAGAGCATTCATTTATTAAGTAAAGTATCAATTTCTATAACTGTCGTTCATTGCGTCATTTTCGTTTATCATTTGTCGCCATGCCAATCATCATGTGTTCTTAAGTCGTTCAAGCATTTTCAATATTCAAGGGACCAATTACTAAAGTTTAGTCGGTCGGGTCACTTGGCAAGTGTCCTCAAGTCTATGGTCAGTCAATGTACCGAGGCGGGCATTACAATTTCATTCTCCAAGCTGAAAGCAGTATGGGTCTTTTCTACTATCTTTGTGTCAGTTTCACCTCTCCCTTCTGGACTTTTCTTTGGAGGTTCTGCCTCCTTCCCAAGAGTTTCCTTAGAGATTGCATCCTTTGGGTTCTTTCTCCCAGTAATTTCCTTTCTTGGTGGTTGGGAAGAGGATGGATCAAAAATAACTTTTCCTCGGTCTACTGTCACTTTTCTGCTTCTCATATTATGTTGCCTCTCTAGCTCACAAATGGCATTATGGAGCCCTCTTTGGTATTGGTCATATTCCGATTCACCTAGGGAATCATCTGACTGTAGAGAAGACCAGTCATGTTCATCTTTAGTTAAATAGAACTGGGGTTGGACTTGATCAAAGAGGTGGATCTGGTCTTCAGCCTGCTTATCCTCTTCTTCTTCATCCATGAAATTCTCAGCAAAAGGTGGTCTGATGGGTTGATTGTCAGGGTTTCTTGGATCTCTAGGTTTTCCTTGTGGGGCAGGGGGTCTTCTGAGATAGTCATTTCAAGCTTGAGGCCCTGGGTTTTCTCTAGCAGGAGGACTACTATCAAGGGAGATCATATCCACCAGTCTCTCCATAGTTCTCATAATCTGCTCAAATTTTGCATCCATGGATTGGGATGTGGAAGGTTGCACCACTTCATTACATCTCTTTTTCTCATCTTCAGTCAAGTGTTTCATTTTTCCATAGGCCATCAGATTGGATTCCACTTCTAGTGCATCTTTCAGCATATTAGGGAGAGTCGGAGATCTTCTTTCTCTCAGCATGAGAGAAAATTCATTGTCAAAATAGTTGGAAAAATGAAGCTTAGCTGCTCCAATAGGGGGTTTTATGTCCACAGGGATAGAATTGTACATTCTCATGAACCTGGATGAGAATTCTTGGATAGTCTCCACATTGGTTTTCTTAGTATGCTCATACTGAGTGAGAATCTGGAGATGGTTTTGCTTATCCTTCCATCTAGCTAGTAAATCTTCTTCAAATATTTCATAAGTAGCTATTCCCCTATTGGAAAGGGATTTAAACCATTTCTTCACTTCTCCTGCTAAAATTTAGGCAAACAACATCATCTTCATCCACCTCTTCTAGGTGTGTGAAGTCATTGAACTGGTCTATATGCTGATGTGCAGAGACTCTTCCCTCCCCATTAAACCTTATGAGGCATTGGGCATAGCCGACAGGTAAGTCATGAGGATTTGGTGGGAGGGCCAAAGGAGCAAATTTGGCAACCATGGCTTTTGGGTTTTGTATGGGAGCAGAGGGATTTGTAGGGGCAGCGGGAGTGGTATTTGGGACTTGGGTGCTTTGGCCAGCAGTTTCAGCAAAGGGAGATAGGCCACTAGTTTCTTCCCAAGCTTGCAAATTTTCCCACCAAGCACCCAGGAAATGGGTCTGGAATTTTCTTTGGTCAAACAGGGTTTCCCTTAGATTAGTCTCAGACCTATATCTGAATGGGGAAGACTCAATCCCTAAACATGGGGGGGTGATTTTTGCAACACATGCGTCTTTCTTAGGCAAAGAAAAGGATCTTGTTAATAGAGAAATACCTGTTAAAATTCTCTTTGCTTTCTTGATGACCTTTTGTAGGTCTGAAGTAACCCTTGGTAGCTTAGGATCCAGATGAATTCTGGTAGGTATTCTTCTGGGATCCAGATGAATTCTGGTAGGTATTCTTCTGGGATCCAGATGAATTCTGGTAGGTATTCTTCTGGGATCCAGACTTTCTTCTATGGGTTCTTTGATTCAAAAGATGGCCTCACCATGAGAGTAATGCAGGATCCTCTTAGCGCCTGACTACTGGTCACCATTAGTAATTAGTTCTGATATGATACAAATATTTTGAAGTAGGCTTCGTCTCCAGTGGAATCGCCTGAATGTAAGTTGGAGTCGCCATGGAAAATGCACGGGGGCTTCACTAGAAGGCAATATAATATCACGTTCATTCATATTGGGGTATTAAATAATCATGAAAATCTAAAAATTATATTGCTTATATATTAAGGGGCAAAAGGTTTTTTTTATTTGATGTAACAATACAAAAATACTTTGGGGTCTTTTTTATATGGGCAGGCTAACAAATATCCGCCAAATGGAGATGGTGGGATCATGACCGGATGAGAAATTGGGTTGAGGCAAGGCTCGGGCTTACCGGGACGCAGGGAAATCATGTCTTAAGGCATGCTTGAGGCCAGGGGTTTCGTGGTGAAGAGGGTTTCCAGTCGATCATAGTTGAGAGACAGTGGTCATTGACAGCCAGTTGTTACCAATAACACTCAGCCAGTTGTTACCAATAGCCTTGGGAGGATCTAAGCCTCTAGGGACTGTTATAGGCCCTCAATAGGCCTTGGAGACTTGAATACCTAATCACTCGTTCCTATTATAGGCCTTGGGAGGTTTAGTCAGCCTCCTAGAGCTTGTTACAGGCCCTGGGGGCTTGGATACCTAGCCGACAATAGGCTTAGTCAACGATTGGGGAACTGCAACATGCAATCTAAATGTTGTACTATGTGCATTGGCTCTAGTGACATACAAGAAGTTATCTCCTATATCTTCATTAGACCATTAGATGTTGCAAATCATAATTATATGTGGTTGAGTAATTGCATTGTGGGTGAAGTAATTTGCATCAATAATATACATCGAAAGAAGCAAGGTGCATTGTAGACTGCATGCGGGGTCATAAGAGGTGTATCATATCAATATACTAGGTATAAATATAAAGGGGTATAAAAAAATTTAATGAAAAATTTGATACATAGAATATCTAGTGAAAATAGGGGTTTTTTTAAATTGGGAAGGCATATTGGGAGGGGGTAAAAAAAAGTGATTTTGGAAGGTATTTTCCAATATGTAGTGAAATTAGGGGTATTCTTTCATATGCCATGAACGAACGTGCTATGATATCCGTTTATTGAGTGAAGCCCCCATGGGAAAATGATACAACCTTGAAATCTCAGACTCTTTGTTCACCCTCAGAGGTTTGATTTTATACCTTGAAAACCAGAGATTGTCCCAAGGGGAGTCACCAGAATGTTATCACCAAATATTTTCCTAGGTTGTGGCAGGAAGTACCATGGGTTAACTATTGCAAACCAATATTTAGTGGGTGGAAACTAGCCTTTCATACCATAGAGAGGGATCTCCCTTTGGGGCTTCCAGCAATAGGATGCAAGTTAAAATAGGTTGGGATATCGGTCAAAGTGGTGGCTAAATTAGAAGGGGTTTTGGTTGGTTGGAGTTAAGAACAGAAGGATAGTTGGGCATGGAGTCAACTTCGGTGGGTTACTATCATCAATAGCAGGTTTAGGCCGTGATTTGCAGGAGTAGGAGGCAAGGTATACATGGTTATTTCACGTCAAAGTGATCAGCAGATGAAGGTAGAGGAAGGAGACAAATGCAGCTGCAGGGATAGAGCATTTAAGAATGAATTCTAACCTGCAACTCCAAGAGGAAAAGGGTGGAATACCTAATCATATGCATCTGAAGCATGTGGGAAAGAATTCCAGAACATATAATATTGATCCTTAGGTACTGCAGAAGTAACCAATAAATGGAAATACAAAGCAAGAACACATACACAGGAAATAACAGACATCAGAAACCACATCACAAGAATCTCAAGCTCCAAAATCGAGTCTACTCATTGAATTAAGAGGCCGAGTTTAACACAGCGCAGAGAAGTAATCTCTCTGAAACAAAAATGTACAACCCTTGGGTCTACTTTAGACCCTGCCTTTATAGGCTTAGAAATAGTAAGATATCCTAACTGATTCAAAAAAACTTGCAATGGAAATTATGAGACCACTCGGGCTGAGCTGCCCGAATCAACAAACTCTGTTTCTGCCATGCACGGAGGAAGAGAGATGCCTGTGTTGGCAGTGCACCATTGGGTTATGGAAGCCACCTGTTGGTCCATCAAATTCGGTCGTTTAGGATTTGATCATGACAGGTAACAGAAATAGGCCCCTTTGTTGTTTTCGGATGCGCCCTTCCTCTATGAAAATATCCATTTCCCACGACTGTAAATATCCATTTCCCGCGACTGTAACTGGCTCTGCAAAACTTTCTCGATCCGAAATTTCCCTCCCGCAACCACCTTTCCACAACAGTCCTTCCACAACGGTCTTTTCCGCAATCCGCAATTAGCCACGTGTCATGTAGGGATTGGTCTTTCGGCCGCGTGCTTTTCTAGGGGATCACCTTTCCGCAATGCGGGATGCAGGATGCGGAAACTTACTTTTTTGTGCTTATGGAGATGATCAATCCGCAATCCGCATTAAATTGCCTTTTTGTTATTCGGAAAACCATTTTTCCGCAATCTGCAACCTGCAATTGCGGGTTGCAGAAACTTATCTTTGCGCTTCCCAGAACATTGTTTTTCCGCAATCCGCAATCCTTAATGTGGATTGCGGAATGCGGTAATTTATCTTTTTCACTATTTGGGACACTGCTTTCCACAATCCGCAATGCGGATGCGAGACTCGGAAACAGGTTTGCGGAATTCATTTTAGGCCATTGATCTGATGTGCCCTTTGATCTTAGTCGTCCACTCATCTTTGGTTGTGGAAGAAGCTCTTGCTCTAGTTTTTCCTGCGGAAGGGCCCTCCTACCTTGTATTTTCCCATTCTCTCCCTGTGGCTCGATCATTTGGCCTGGATTTGTTTGATACTTAGCCAATTTTGGGTTTCCTGATTCTTCATTTGATGCGACCGGCCAATGGGTGACCTCGGGGCTTTGAGTGGGAGCTTTCCTTCCCATTTCATGGTGGAAACCATAATAAGTGTTAACACATATGATACACTTTATTTGTAGAATCCTCTACTATAAATGCTATGAGATTCAAACATGTTCTAGAATCTATTATTGAATCCTCAAGGGATTTGGTAAACTTGAATAAGAGACAAATATAAAACTAGAATATCTCCCCAATGTTGTTGTAGAGTATATGTCGAATCCCTGGATTTAGTGGTTAGTCCTCATGCTCCTCCTTTAAATATATGGGTGCCCCTATTTCTCTCAAGCTTCCAAAATTATTAGATTGGATGCATATTCTTCAGAAAAAGGAAAAGAAAAATGCAAGGATGGAGGGGGAATGGTTTAACCTAGTACGAAATAATATCCTTATTAAGTTAGTATTATCTTGTTTTTCTCTTTTTCACAATTCCTCTCTTCTAGCTCCAATTAATATAATGAGTACTATTGCTAAGGAAATTTGTAGATTCATTTGGCAAGGAGGTAAATTAAACCAAAAGATAGGTTTAATTTGATTAAATGGGAGACAATTCGAGTTCCCATTGCTCATGGAGGAGTTAGTATCAAAGACACTAGCTTGACGAATTTGGAATTAAGGGAAAAATTGGTATAGAGATTTATCACAAGAAACAATGAATGGTAGAAATATTCCATCAAGAAGAAATATCTATAAGGGAGTAAGATTAGATGCATTGATAGTGAAAAATGGGAAGGAAGAGGTACTACTATATAGAATCTATGTAAAGCAATAGGCCCTCTAATCCAAGATAAAATTTATTGGATTCCTGGAGATGGTTCAAATATTGTCATGTGGAAACACAACAGTTTGGGTCGTGCTCCCTTAGCCACCAAATTGGGCCTTGGAAAAATCAAAATGTGAATGAATCTAGAGGAATCCAAACACTACATGAAATCTTGGAATGAGATCGATTTGGTCAATGGAAAAGTTGGATAAAACTTCTTGTTCTTGAACATATCCAATTTCCATATTCTTCTCTACTCTCTTTGCTATAGGGAATTTCTCTTCTTAGCATTAATTATAAGGACGTTAAAGGATAAGGAAAGAAAGAGTATTTCTTATTCAAAGATGATTTGTTGAGCATTGATTGTCATTGATGTCAACTAAAGATGATTTAAGGAGTTTGACTGTCAACTCATGTCAAAGAGGATGTCGACTTATTAGTCTAATTCATTGATATCAACTGAAGTCAAAGTGGATACAATATTCCCGCAGAAGTATGAAGAAGTATATGGAATCCACTTTGAAGTAGTATATGCACAAGATGAAGAAGAACATGAATACCTGAATTATATGTGCAAATGGTGAAGGTGATTGACATGTATGAAACTTTGGATTATATCTAGAAGTGCATTCAGTCTGAAGATGTGTCAAGGATACATCATGCATGAACCATTTGAAGAAATACATAAGAATATACATCATGCAAATCCAATTCAAGAAAGTAATGTATCCTACAACATGTGGTCCTTGCGCATAAATCAAGTCCACCAAGTGATACATTCACATGGTATCAGCCAAAGAGTTGGTTGGCCAATGTTACATGTGCTCAAGCAGCCAAGGAGTTGGTTGAACAAATGGTATGTGTACGCAAGAAAGCCTGAGTTTTGCTTGGTTAATGGTTGGACAATCCTGAAAGCGCGCAAGTAAAACCAATGAGAAGATGCTTTCATTAAATGAAATGCACACAAGTTCCTATAAAGATAAAGCAATTGAATACCATCTATGAGAAAATTCCACAACCGCTAGTTTAGCAGGTGTGCAAATCCCGCAAAAGATGACAAGAAAAGGTCAATATTCCACTAAGAATAAGTTGGAGTATGCACGGATTCATCAAAGTATCAATGCACCAAGGGCACATTACCCACAAGGGATGGTACAACACAAGTCATAGACACATCAAGATGAAGTGTAATATTGCACACATACCATAAGGAAATGGTACATTGAGAGCGTAAAGGTACACCACCAAAGTGTAGAGTTCCACTAAGTTGTGGACATTGAGGGCGCAAGACACATGTATTAGATGACACATCAACAACGTATAAGATGACACATGGCATATGCATAACCTGTGAAGTATGGTAGAAGGTATTCCATGACCAACTTGTGAAAATACAATCCGTACAAGACATGTATAAATAGAGATGCAAGTTGGAGATTTGAAGTAAGCTTGATGGCAAGAGCATAAGAGCTTCAAGCGCAAGTTTTAGTTTGATTTTCAGGGAATCAAGGGGCTCATGGATAGAATAGAATGATCTAGCGAAGATCCGAATGCACACATGCAGTAGAATGAAGTTTTGATGGTGCACATAATGATGCGATAGATCTGTGATAGATGCGTGAGTACTGAAAGGAAGAAATACTGAAGTATGCTCAAGTGCTTGATGTTTCAAAGGACACTATTACAATCAGCACATCAATAGTCACAAATGTTGTAGATATAGAAGCACAAAGATATAACCGAATTTTATCAGATATTGCATAGATGTCAAGCTAATTCATATGAGAATAAGTGAAAGTGTGGGATGTTGAGAACTCCATCTAATGCACAACAACAAAACAACAACAGGATCCGATAGGCACATCATGATGCAAATGATCTAAGAAAAGTGCGTTAACCAGAAAGGACGAATTATTTGATGCACATGACGTCGCAAATTATCTAAGAGACTGCAACAATTAAATATAATGGACACATCAGAAAGTGCACTGTTCCATATGTTACTAGTGCTTCATTTCAAAACATCAAACTATCAATTGAAAGCACAATATCAGTTGATCATTGCAGTCACATAGAGAAGAACATTGAGATAACAAAGACATAGATTACAGTATTGGAAAAACACATTGTACATGAAGTAAGTCATCAAAAGAAGTATGATTTGAGAAGAATGAGAAGTCAAGTGATGTATGCAGCATAATGACAGAGTATAGTATGCATATGAAGGTAGCGCACAAAAGAATTGTCATAAGAAGATCTGAATAAGTGCGCAGAGTTAAATTTTAGTAAGAAAGCAACATACATTAGACATCAGGGCAGTTGGACGGGGAAAGGAGACATGAAGTTGTAGCTTCCTTCAGATTGGTGCATGTAAAACAAAGAAGACAGGGGGACGGTGCCTCATTCCAGTTGGTGTTGGAGAAACATAGGGAGTAGAATCTACCTTCAAGTCGGTGCCTATAAAACTAGGGGGTTGGTTCCTCCTTCTAGTTGGTGCTGGTAAATAGAGGAATTCGGTGATTACTTGAATGTATTATGTCTCACTATAAAGAAGCATTCCATTGTTTTCTCCCATTTTGGTTTCCACATGAAAATCATGTTTGTTATGTTTTGTTTATGTGGTGCATATATGTGTGGATGTTTATTCACTGATGCATAAAAGAATATAAATATTAAGTAAAGGTTAATCTGCTAAAGAAGGTAAAAAATTCTAATAACAATGTTAATACTGATTCACTCCCCCTCTCGGTATTAAATCGATTCCAACATGGTTATCAAGCACTTTTGCATAAAATATCATTACCTCCTCAATCCAAATTATGTAAACACATTTGACATCTTGATTGCATCCCAAAAATTAAAGTTTCCTATTTGGTCATAGCACATGAAAAGTTTCTTATGGTATAAAATATTCAAAAAATAAATATACATGGACCCTCTTCATGTATTCTATGAATGAAGAGGAGGAAACAATGAATCGCTTATTAATGGAGTGTGATTATGGCACTCAAGTTTGGGAAGAAGTGATGGCATAGCTATAAGATAAATTTATGCTTCCTTCTCAATGGTTTGATCTCTTTTACTCTTGGAAGTAATATTGCCTAGGTTCCCTTAAAAAAAAGCATGGTATGATCAAAGTTTGGATGGAATTGTCCATATTTATTTTCTAGAAAATATTGATAGCTAGAAACAAGGCTATCTTCATTTTTTCTTTAGTACCTCCCATGAGAAATTCTATAAATGATAGAGCACTAATGTTTGAAACTCTTGAAATGTGAGGCATTCAAGAGATTAATTCATAAAAACTCATAGTACATGAGTGCAACTGGGTCATAGAATTGTTGGGTGGGATCCCCCATGAGTCCAAATTTCTCTTCTTCATGTACCGCATTCTCCATCAAGCTAGAAAATAAATCTTTTTGAATTAGAATTTCAATCTCATATCAACTCTCATAATACATACAGGTTTTTTTTTTATGGAGTATCAAAGGTTAATCCATGGGTGGTAGGTGCGAGGGGGTCTTAATTCATCACGGAGGAAGTATAGAATGCACTTATTTAGGGTGAATTGATGTCACAACAAATAACCTAGTGGAATCCTATGCCTTCCTCATAGGGACCATAATTCCTTTTTAGTATCAATTTAAGAAAGTAATGATCCTTAACAATTCTGTTTTCATTATAAATCAAGTCCAAAACAATTAGGAAATCAAGGAAATAAATCTCCTTAGTAGAATCCTGCAAAGAATTATCTTGAATATGGATCAACTTGACGAGGTTCATCTCTTCCATGTAAAGTGTGTCAAAATTAGTATCATGGATGGAAAATATAATGAAGATATTATTTTGGAAAAGGGGGTCCTCATAAAAAATAGGGACCTATTGCAACTGCAACCCCTTCCCCAATTTTTTGAGAATTTAGGGCCCCTCCTTATATCTTGAGTTAACTTATGACTTTATCTTTTATTTTGATTGTTCATATTTCCAAAGTCTTTTAGAAGTTGATCCCCAATAAAAAAAATTATGCTTAGATTTTTTTTTAGTTTTACTGTTTCAAAGCAAAATCAAAAGTTGCGCCAAAACAGTCAGAGCAAAAGTAATTTTTGCATTGAAACTGTCGTAGAAAAACCCAATTTTGCACCGAAATGGTCGCTGACAAATTTGAAATTGTCCCGAAATGGTTGAAGCAAAACAAAATCTTGTGCCGATATGATCGAGTCCAAATTCAAATCACTCTGAAATGGTCGGGTTAGTTTTAGTTCACACACTGATCTGGTCGAAACAAATTTGGATTTTTTGGCGAAGCTTTCAGAATCAATTTTGATTGAGCTCCAAGTTACTTCAAGGCTTAGTTTTTTCACAAAACCAAGTCGTTCGTTGCCACTTTTGGTTTGCACCCAATAATACATCGGGGTCATTTCTCATTTAGCTTCGAAACACATCGAATCATTATTTTTTTTTGGTTCGAAGTGTCATTTCATTGGCGAGAGTATAGTTTTGGTGCTGGAGTCAATATTGATTTAACTACTGGCTATGTCAGTGTAAAACTAGCTTGTGTATGAAATGCATCATATCATAATGTAATCCAACACCGATATAAAGCGTGATAGCTCCCGAAATAATAATTGCAAATTATAATTCCAAAGCATCACTGTTTACGCTGGGCAACACTCTTGACCGTCACTATCCATTTATTAAGAATTTAGGGTTTAAGGGTATATTTAAGAGAAAATAAATCATTATGTTTCAACAATCGACTCCTGGACACCATTCGCTCGATCATGCCACATGGAGGAAGAATTATACCAACTTGAAAACCAACTCATATATGCACTTAGCCTTTCCAGGTAGGTTTCTTTTGTATTATCTAATAAATCCTTTTTTTATTGGGCATTAAAGGATTAGGTGAGATCCGTTTTTCCCTAGTTTTGAATCTTCGAGCTTTTAAACCCACCCATTTCGCTTCAAAGAAAAACTGTAAACCATAGATTTCCTCTCCTTCTTCTGTGCTACTTGATCGATGGCGGGTGAGTTTAGTGTTAAGGGGAAAGTTTTGAACCCTAACCAATAGGAGAATCCATCAAATCTTTGTCATGCCCTTCTTCAGTTCTTAGTGCAAATTGAATTAAGAACATATATACAGAATAAGTAGTTTCTCTCATTGAGTTTCAAACAGGGGTTTTACCTTTTGAGCCCCATATAGCACATCTTTCACGGCTCGATTACTTGAAGATGGATTGAAACCATAAATTCTATAATCCTTTGTTGAGAAAACAATTGAAAACTGGCATATAACTCTAACAGTCACCAAAGGAGGCCTTGATCAATCAATTTGATTTCTATTTGAAATGGTCAATTAGTTGATAAAAATTACTGATATGAGTATTTGTTTTCAAGATGTTTTCATAATAGAATATTTTCCAAATGTACATTTGTTTCAGACTTGTAGTTTCTTTGGAAACAATTTTATGAATAGTTGGTAGCATAAACATTGAGGCCTATGTATGGTTTCATTTGATGAAGCTAAGAAAATTTGAAAATGTTCCATGAATAAATATTGTACTTACTATTTTGGTCTAAAGCCTTCATGTTAGCATTTTCCTTAAATCTATTTGGTTATGTTATAAATGGAATCAATGGTACTCTTTGATACTGCTCTTATGTTCCAGGACTCAGATATGTCTAGAAGAACCTCTAAGTGCAACGTCAAAGTGGTCACGAATCAGATTCAAATATCGAGGTGGTCCCAGAATCCACCATGGAAACTCAGTTTGAGGACACGAAGGTTGTCACTGGAATAATCCTTGAATATAAATGGAGATAAATCGATCAACTCATAAGGGATCTAATATGCCAGTTGCAACAATAGAGGAGATCATTATATATCAGAATATAAAGAAGTCTAGTCTCCACAAGGATTCTACGCGACAAGATTTGTTCCCATGTTCTAAAGTGATTAGTTGGATCCCACCACATGTAGATGCAAAATTCAGGATCATCTCGAGAGCTAATGGAAATGGAATTGCTTTGTTCCAACCTACACACATAAGCAAAGCATATAAGTTTCCATCTCCCAAAGCATTCCTAATAGATTATTGGGTTGAGAGTGTAAATATAGATCACTCATAATATGAAAAGAAAATGCTAGTCCCAGGTAAACAACTGAGGTAGAGGGCTAGTTGGGAGAACGAGACAAAAAATATGAAAACTCCATTTAAGATTTTTGCATTGCTTTTATGCAGGATCTATGGAAAAGCAACTACAAACAATTACAAACTTAGTTGGATTCCACTAATGTACCATGTCAGCACACATGACAACATATTCAAATGGGCATTTATCATCTCAGAAAATATGGCTCGGGCTATATCAGAATCTCAGCAAGGATTGAAGCAAAACAAAGCTGATTTATACATGTCGTCATACCTGATTGGTTGCATCCTCATCATAAATCCTTTCCATAAGCTAGGATGTTATTGGGTTCCATAGGAGACTCCAATCTTTGTGGCCTATAAGATCATATGGAAACATAGACATGATAGATTTTACAAGTTAATTTGTGAATAATTTATAATACCTCTTTATCGATTGATTTTCAATGAAGAACTAAACTGCATGTAAAATGCAGCCTTAGAAGTTATCAGTGAATATGGATATTATTACTTTACTCCATAAGGCACCTATCTCCAAATGTATGGAGGAACAAAGAGCCCTTCTTTGATTCCCAGGTATGTTACAGACTATGTCATTTTGAAGGAGGCAGTAAGGAAAGTGTTTGTAAATGGAGTTGGAAACTTTTTGAATGAGAATAAAAAGGCATCATATCCTTAACTTCCATTCACAATTGGAGCCTACAAGTTTACCAAAGTCAAAGGAGCTGAATTTTTTGTAAAAGAGTTAGAGGCTTATCACTTTGGAGAAAAAATATTCATTAGAAATGATAGTCTACAAAAGGTATCCAAACATTATGCATCATGCATAATCAACTTTGAATATTATGACGACTTCTTGAAGAAAGAATAAGTATACAGGAGAGTGAAAAACATGGCATATTTAAATAAAAGGATTTCCAAGAAGACAGAGGAAAGACAGAGCAAAAAAAAGAATCCTCAAAATAAAAAAACACAAAATAAAGTTGATAAGGAGGCTCTAGCATCAGAAAATGCGAAGAAATTTCAAGAAGAAGAATTAGCGAAGAAATTGCAAGAAGAGAACCTAGCTAAGTAGAAGGAAGAAATAAGACAAAAGGAAGAAGAAGTTGAAGAAGCAAGAAATGAAGAGGAACATGAAACTTTAAATAAAGCATCTGTAGAGTAGAAGGAGAAAAAATTACAAGATGAAGCTAAAATAAAATAAGAAATGAAGAAAGGATCAAGAAAGTTGTGGAAGATAAAATACATCAAGAAGAAAGCCAGGATCAACACGATATGGACATAAACGACCCCACTGATCATAATAAAGGATTACCTATGACTGGAGGTCATCCCCAATTATCCGATATCGGGCTCACCCATTTCACACCATCAAAGCAACATTCAATGGCTAAACTGGATACTATAGTTTTTTATCCCAAAAGGAAGACCATTCTAAGGACAAATAATAGATTGAATATTTCCACACAGCCGGATATTGTAACTATAAAGGATATTTGTTGTTGCAACAACATCCCCCACCAAAAAAAATTTACATATTGGGGCCCCTCCTTTTATTTTTTCTAGAAAGACTACCTTAAGAGGATAATTCTCCTTTTTACTTAGTTTTGTTTTTCAACTGAAGTTTCTGCTTTGAAAATTTCAAGTTTTCTTCTAAAGATTAAATTCATGAAATTCCCCCGAAGTCGCGGAAGCATCCAAGTTTGTCTCCCGAAACCATAGAAAGTTTTCCTCTCGAAATTGCGGGAGCCATTCAGAAATCTCTCCCGAAACGGCGGAACCCTTCAAGTTTCCTTTCCGAAACTGCGAAAGCCATTCACATTTCTCTCCCGAAACTCCGCGGAAAGACTTAGATTTTTTATCGAAACTGCGGAAGCGTTTGAGAAAGCCTCCCAAAACGGTGGAACCCTTCAAGTTTCCCTTCCGAAATTGCGGAATCCATTCGCATTTCTCTCCCAAAACTCCACGGAAAGACTTAGCGTTTTATCGAAACTGCGGAAGCGTTTAGGGTTTCCTTTCGAAACCCCGCGGAGCGCTTTTGGAAAGAACTTAAGCATATCTCTCGACTTGCGGGAGCCATTCGCCAATCCTTCCGAAACGACAGAACCTTTTAGGTTTCCCTTCCGAAACTGCGGAATCGTTCGAGTTCTTTTCCTGGGAGACATTCAGGAAAGCCTCCCGAAACGGCAGGAACCTTCACGAAATTGTTCCACAATTGCAGAAGAAATTGGCATATCTCCATCGAAATTGTGGAAAAAAACTCAAAGCTCTCCCGAAACTGCGGGACGACTCGCCAAAACTGCCCACGATAAGTTTCCAAAAGGTTTCATTTCGGAAGGATACACCAATCTCTTCCGAAATGCCGAGGCATTTCACCATAACGTTCCGCAATTGCGGGTGAAACTCGTAAATTTGCCCTGCAAGTGACAGTCGCGTACAAATGCTGAGACGGCTTGAAATGACCACGCCGTACAAGAAATTAAAACCCCATTTTAATGGCACCACCAAACGGTTTAATGCCGCACGTGTCTAGCCTTTTTAAAAAGACGGTGGAGGTTGGGTTGATCACATTGTTATTTTTTGTTCAAACAAACATCGTTGAGAAGACCGCGCAGGACCGCTCCAGCTCAGCTCATCCACGACCACGTCCACCTCACTCAGCCACTATCTCATTGCCAGGTAGGTTTTTTAACCGCTCTTTCTGTCTCATCTCCACGTCAAGTTTTTTTGGGGGGTCTTCCCGTCCATAACATGGCCGATAGACATTGGTTGCATATGTCGTTATTTTTGTTTTTAAGGTCGTCGTGGCCCCGTAGGTGCCTCATTTCTACCAGCTAAAAGCCATAGTTGTGACCACCCGATTTTTTCACCAGCCACATTCCAGGCATCGTCACCCTCATTCAAACTTCGTACCAGCCACATAACGTCTCAGAAATGTTATTAATAGCAGTAGTGGTCAGCTGAACCCCTCACATTTTGATGAATGTGGAAAGCAGCCTCTTGTTTCATCATAAGATTGCTTCACTCCAGGCTCACCCGCCATTGACCATTAGAAGTGCAATGATGAAGGATACCCTCTCTCCTAGGGCTAGGCGGGAAGCAAGTTGTTTCCACGCCATACGCTTACCTTTTTGGAAGCATTCCAAACTGTCTCCTTAATCAAGTCTTAGAACCATATTTCTTGTTTGGAGTGATTTATTTTGCTTCCCCAACATGCAACTTCATAATTTGTCTATATTTCTCATTAGCATGTTGAATTGGTCCTTCTCTTTGTTAAAATCTTATAACAGGTTGCACATTTTTATAATGACTTGTATTTGGTTGCTAGCAGGGATAAGACAGGATGCCAAAAGGTGGTAGAAAGAAAGCTAAAGTGATGGAACCAGAGCCAGTGCCACTTATGACTGAAACTATGTTCCAAGATACTAAGTGTACCACCGGCATTTTCCCGAAGTCCGTTGGGGTGATATTTACAGGATGATCAAGGACCAGGATATCCCAGATGCATTATTGGAAGAAGAGCAGATCTACCGCAACATCAGAACTTCATGCATAGGCATGACTAAGTTGCAGATTTTTCGTCAAGGCAGTGGAGCAAGCTCTAGCTCTACCACGGCCCAAAAAGCCAGCCTACAGAAAGAGAAAGAAGCAGCTGATGCCCGATCCCAAGCAGAGAAAAGGTTGAAAGAGGAAGTAAGGTTGCAGCAAGAAATTGAAGTTTCAAAGTTGCAGCAAAAAGCTGACGTTGCAAAGTTACAGCAAGAAGCAGAAAATGAAAGGTTGCAGAAAGAAGCTGAGGAAGCCCAACAGCAGAAAGAAGCAAAATATGCAAGGCTGCAGAAAGAAACAAAAGATGTGAAGCAGATGGAAGAAAATGAAAATCAGCCGCAAGTTGAAGAAGAAGAGAGAGGGCAACAAGCTGAAGTGGGGCAAAAGACGAAAGAAGAACTCAAGACAGCTGAAGATTCCCAGGCAGATGGCTCCGGCACCCAGGATATGGAAATAGACATATCTCAAGCAGGTGTCTCCGGCACCCAAAATGTGGAGGCGGACACAACGCAAGCAGGTGTCTCCGGTACCCAAAATGTGGGAACAGATTCAGCTCAAGTAGTCCAGACCCCACCCGCAGAAGCAGAAATAAATATAATAGACCTCCCAATCATCCCTTACACTCCATCAGAATAGCATACGGTGTCTCGATGGGATGAATTTGTGTATGATAAGAAGAGAAAGGCAGTGGTCCTAAAATCGGAAGAGAGGATAAAGAGACTCTTCCAAGAAGATATTGTTACCCGGCGGGAGACCACAGTAATGCAAAATACAAATAAGGCTCCCTTAGCTATGGCATCCGCCGCTATAGAAGCAGCAAAAGCAACGCAGGACAATGTGGTCGATATAGTTAGAGAATTCGAGTCGACAAAGAGGAGAGCTCGCATGTTACAACATACTGTGGCTAATGAGCAGGCTTATAGGGATCTCGTAGTGAATAGGTATAATCGCCTGTCTGTTGAGCATAAGGAATTGTCAGACAAGTATAACCATTTAGAAGAAGAAAAGGAGCACCTGGCAGTCCAGATGATGGTGTTAGAAGAAGAAAAGAACGATGCAGAAGCTAGAGTATCCCATCTAGAAGAAGATAAGTAGGCATTGGTTGAGCAATTAGAGCAGGCAGAGAGCAGAGCAATAGATATGTCTCCCTTCCATGAGATGTCCTGTAGCATCCTGAAACAAATGCATGACACTCAGGAGCTGATTACTGAGGAAATGTGCAAGCTCAAAGCCATGACAGTTAGATTAAAAGAAGTTAATGCAGAGGCCAATAGGATTAAGAGTAAATATTCTCGGGTTAAAGAAAACATCCCGAGCCAGATGGAATGGAGAGAATGGAAGGTTGATTTCCCCAAGCATCTCCCATTCAAATCTGTAGATGTTTTTAATGAAGACATAGCCCTTTTGGAATTCTGCAGGAACTGTAGCCTTAAGCTAATGGCTAAGATCCAAGGGACAATGGATAAAAGTAATAGTCCTTATCAAAAAATCCATGAAGTACATGATAAGTGCAAGTTGAGTTTCCCTCAGTACCTTGATGAGTTCCCAAGCAAAGAGAAACGTTTATCTGACTTGAAGGAAGAACTGGGTATCCAAACAGAATATGTAAAGAAGATTGATGTCTTAGCCATTGATGATATCCATCATTATATTGGGATGTCATCAATACACAACCATTTGATTAAATAAATCCACCAAGCAGCAGTTGTGGAAATTCAGGGTATTGGAGTAGAGTTTGGTAAAGATGTGACTTCCCAGAAAATCTTGCTCCCTTCCTCAGTAAATGTAGTTATCAGAGACATTGGTGTCTGGTTCAGTTACATTGCAGAAGAATAAAAGAAAGCAGCAGCAGTAACATCCAGTCCAAGTGCTTCTCTCCCAGCAGTAGCCGCAGTAACAGCCAGTCCAAGTGCTTCTCTCCCAGCAGCAGCAGCAGTAACAGCCAGCCCGAGTGCTTCTCTCCTAGCTAAAGCTCCTTCCCAAAAGTGAACACGCTGATCCTAACATGTTGATTCCTATTTTTGTATTTTGTCCTTCATATGTCTAAAGCGTAGAGCCATCAGACAACTGTCCTTTTATTTTTAGGGAATTTTATGTTTTAAGAAGAGGGTCACAATTTTGTTTATTAAAAGGGAAAAGTCTGTAGGAGACAAGTGTAAAGAGCCAGGTGGCAGCCCAAAGGGAATTTTGTAATAAAATAAATAGAAGTTTAGGAAGCAGTGTAAAAGGGACTTTTGGCAAGGAAATAATTTTCTAAACTTGTACGAGCTATCTTGCACTTGTTTTAAGAAAATAAAATCTACCTAATAAGAGCCTGGAGAGGACGTCTTTTGCATGGAGATGGATATTAGATGCATGTTGAATTATTCCTGTGACTTCTATACTCTACTGTGAGATCTTTCTTTACTGTCTTGAATTATTTCTTTGTATGGAATGATCTTACTTCTCTCGGTGCAAATGAATTCTCTCTTTCATGAGTAATGGAATATGTTATATCTAAATTAGAAGTTATCCTCTAATATCTCCTGCTTTTGTTGTGGATCTATCTTTAAGATTTAATGGTTGTCTATTGAATTTTAGATAACTCTTCTAGCGCATTACTCATCCTTACAATTTGCTCCTTGCAGGGATAGTTTAGATTTATTTCAGTTTTAGATATAGATTTATTTCAAGTTTTGCACTTAGATTAAGATAGCTTAGGCACTTGCATATCATTTAAAATTACAAAATCAAAAAAGAACGGTGGATCGGGCCATAATCGATAAAATTGAAGCAAATCTGCAAACCCAATGGTTGTTGGAACCGCTAACTGGACGGATTCCCCATACCAAACAGTGGACAATCTAATTGGGATAGTCTACCAGGGAGGATCCCTTTCTGATTGATGCTGCAATATCCGGGGAATCAACAATTTTTGGCACTAGAAGGAGGGCCTAAAAGTGCATGGCTGATAAAGAAAAATCTCCCACTATCATAAATGTTACTGAAAACCCACTTAAAGAAGGAATTTTAGACAGCTCAAATATTGAAATAGAAAACCAAGAAAACCTTGTCTCTGATTCTGAGCCTCAAGAAGCATTGTATGCTATGCCTTTTATAGAAATAGAAGATTTGAGGAGGCATACCAGATCTTATGTTAGACAGCTAGGTGGTCTAAACGCAGTAAATTTCCTCCCTAGAAGAAATTCTCCTAGAAAGGAGCCACAGTATACCTGTGATTCGATTCTTGTGCAAAGTTTTGAAGAGCTTGTGAATTTAACTTTAGAAGAAATTGCAGATCCCCTGAATAAGGTCGATCTTGAAAACCCAGAAAATATATCAGATCAAGAAAGTCTTGGAGAACTTATTACTCCAAAGAATACTCCACTGAACTCACCTTACAATTCCCCACCAGATTCTCCACATAGAGACATGGCGGTACCTGCTTGGAGAGCAAGGGGGGCATTGAATCTAGCTGGGCCATTCCACAATCTTCCAAAAAATACAGAGAAAGTCTTGCCTAAATCCGACCCAGGGAAATCCATTTCAGCCGAAGATCATCTCAAGAGTTTTTATTTAGCTCTGAACCTTTTAGATGTGCAGCATAAAGATGTAGTCTGTAGGCTTTTTCCATACACATTCGAGTCAAAAGTATCATCCTGGTATTTTAGTCGAAAGAAATATGGAAACGAAAACACTGTAGCTACACTTATGAAAGAACTCTTATCCATGAGAATGGAAAAGAAAGAAAAGGTTCAAGACTTTAACCAAAGGTTCACAACACTATTAAATAATTTCAGTGAAGCAAATAAACCAGCAGAAGAATCTCTGGTTGAATATTATACAACAGCTCTCGAAGGACCCATAGCAATGTTTGTTAAAAGATCTAAGAAAACTACCCTAATAGAGAACTTCGAAGAAGCTAGAAAGGTAGAAGAAGAGGCAAATAGCATTTCTAAACATGCCTTAGATGCTGAAACAAAACCAGCAGCTAGTAAGAAAACCTTGTTGCTCACTAGAGGGAAGGAAGAGTCATCAACAGAAATGGAGAATGTAGTTAAGATGATGCAGAAGTTATCCAATAAAATTGTAGATCTCGAGAAAGATAAGGCTGCTAGTACATCTAGGAAACCTTTCAAGCCAATTTATAAAAAGAGGGAAGACAGCGATCAAACTCATCCACCCATGAATACCTACCCTGTTTTAAACTTAAATGAAATAGGGATGGAAAACTTCTGCACCTTTCATCAAGAACCGCATTCAGAGAATAGCTGCCCACAATGGATTAACTCTATGAGTTTAGTCATGAACCAAATGCTGGATTCACAGATTCCAGATCAAGACGATCCTCTAGATGAATCGAGCTCTGAATTAGCAGAACCACCTCCGGATACTACTATGGTGCTATGGGATTGGGTACCTATAACTAAGTTAGCAGAAGAAGATCCCATAGAAAGCTCTCTCTCTGCTGTGAATATTAATACTCGCAGTAAAGGCCCTATTACGGATCATGTTCCAAACTCGGCTCCTCCCAAGCCTAAAGTTTCAAAAGAACTACCTAGAAGGCATATAACAATCATTCCACCGCAGCCTAAAGCTAACCAAACAACGGCGAAACAACCAAATGTTGACACCATAGTTCAGCAACCTAAGGTCACGATGACTAAAGCAGATCATCTAGCCCGAATTGGGAACGAGTCTGATATATGATATGACATTATTGAGGATATAAAGAAAGTCAAAGCAAATGTGTCAATATTTGACATGTGCAGTTTGCCTCATCAACGAGACAAGCTGTTGCATGTTCTACAGCCCCAGCCTAGCACTCCATTAACAGAATCTCAAGAAGATCCTGAAATTAATGAGGCTAGTATCGGCGGGAAATCTAAATCTCAAACATTGCCTTTCCTGTTGACCTTTGAATTTTTCAATCATAATGTTCACAATTGTTTGGTAGATTCTAGAGCATCTTCAAACGTCATTCCACTGTCAATTTGTAAAAAAATTAACAGGAAACCTGTTCCATCTCCGGCCCAAATTATCCAGTTAGATAGGATTGTTGTCAAAGTAATTGGGGAAATGAAAGATGTTCTCATTAGATTATCAGCCGACTCTAGAGTCTGTCAGTTTATTGACATAATGGTAGTTGATATTCCTGAAGCATATGGTCTAATATTAAGTAGGGACTGGTCTACCAAGCTGAATGGTTACTTTACAACTAATTGGTCTCATCTATGGTTGCCTTATCAAAACAGGAAGAATCAAATCAAAGTCCTGAGAGAACCACACATGAAGCAAAATGTAACTCAACTAGAGGGAAATAATGAGGCTGTAACCTTCTCATCCTCGGTTCTCAGGAATTATTTCTTAGAAATTGATCTGGGTAATTATCAGTCTGAAACCATCAGCCATGAATCAGATGAACAGTCTGATCTCCTTCATTTCTCTCGGACTGATGATGTTGACTGTAATATAGTTAGTTTAGTCATTGAATTAGATCATAGAGATACTAACTTAGCTGAACCAAAAGATATTTTTTGGACATTATACTTTGATGGTTCTAAAACTTTGGAAGGATCCGGAGTCGGTTGTGTTCTGATGGATCCAAGAAGAAACAAGTATTTTTTGTCCTCTAGATTTGAATTTGATTGTACTAACAACACAGCTCAATATGAAGCTTTGGTACATGGGTTAAAGAAGGCCATTGGTTTAAATGTTAAATACCTGAAGGTTTTTGGTGACTCAGAAATAGTTGTAAGACAGGTAAGGGACACCATTCATTGTCTCTCACCTCATTTGAAGGGTTATCAGGCTGAGGTATGGGATTTAATTATGCATTTTGATGCTTTCAATATAAAGTTTATTCCTAGATTGCAAAATTATGCAGCTGATATGTTAGCAACATCCGCTTCTAGATTGGTGCCATATAATAACAAATGCTCAATTGAATTAATTTTCAGGCCCTCCGTTTTCGATAACATCACAAACTTCATATTTTTCGATGATGACGAACAGATTATTAGTTTTCTAACAAACGAAGACAGCTTCCAAGGAGCTTTGATAGATGAAGAAGAACACGATTCTGATTTGCTAAAAAAGGATGCAGATAAAGGAAATTTCATCCCCAAAGGGGTAAGGTCACTCGAAATGTTGTTCGATCTTCAAAATAAGTTCAAAAGGCTAGCTAATACCAAAACTAACAGTTCATCAATGCAGCATGATCTAGTTAATTTAGGTACCGAGGTTGAGCCAAAATTTGTCAACCTTGGCAAATGTTGTTCACCGGGAGAAAGGGATAGATTCATCAAACTGTTTAAACAATACAAGGATGTTTTCGCATGGACCTATGAGGATCTGAAAACGTATGACGTCCGCATTATTCAGCATGTTATACCGATGAAAGCAGGTGTCAATCTATTTCAGCAGCAATTTAGAAGGATGCACCCTACTTTGGAACCTCTGATTCAAAAGGAATTAAAGAAACTCCTAGACGCTAAAATAATCTTTAAGGTCCGGCATTCTGAGTGGGTTGGTAACTTAGTTCCCGTAAGAAAGAAGTCAGGAGAGATAAGACTATGTGTAGTCTTTAGAAATTTAAACAGAGCTTCGGATAAAGATAACTACCACGTCCCTTCAATGGAACAAATCCTTCAAATGGTGTCAGGATTTGAGCTATTTTCTCTTCTCGATGGTTTCTCTGGCTACAATCAGGTATTAGTAACCGAAGAAGATCGTCTTAAGACTACTTTCTGCACTAAGTGGGGAACTTTCGCATATAGAAGGATGCCATTTGGTCTGATAAACGCAGGAGCTACATTCCAACGAGCAATGGATATCACCTTCAGAGGATTGGGTGGGCAGTGTGTTGTTGTCTACCTAGATGATGTGACAGTTTTTTCAAAGAAAATGGAAGATCATGTTGTCCATTTGAAGTATATTTTTTATCATTGTCGGAAATATGGTATTTCATTGAATCCCAAGAAGAGTGTGTTCGCTGTTCTCGAAGGTAAACTCTTGGGTCATATCATTTCCAAAGAAGGAGTCTCAATAAATCAGGAAAGAGTACAAGCTATCAATAAAATTCCAATGCCTTATAACAAAAAATCTATGCAGTCCTTTATGGGTACTATCAATTTCGTCCGAAGATTTGTTCCAGATTTCGCACAAATTGTTAAACCGTTGCAACAAATGGTTAAACAAAGCATACAGTTCAAGTGGACAGATTTGGAAAAGGACACATTTAGAGATATTACGGCAGCTATAGCTAAAGCTCCTTCCTTAAGAAGCCCAGATTTTGATAAGGATTTTATCCTGTATTCCTTTACTTCGGATGACTCCCTCGCAGCAGTACTCATGCAAAAGGTGGAGCTAGGAGATGAATACCCAATCTCGTTTATGAGCACTGGTCTGCAAGAGGCTGAGCTGAACTATCCTGTGGTTGAAAAGCATGCATATGCTGTCTTCAAAGCAGTCAAACAGTTCATGCCATATATTCTTAAGAACAGAACTAAAGTTATAGTTCCCCACCCAGTTGTTAGATCTCTCTTCGTTCAGAAGGAACTAGGAGAAAGGAGGGGAAACTGGGTCACAGCTCTTCAAGAATATGACTTAGAATTTAAACCGGCCACTATCATCAAAGGACAAGGCTTGTGCAAATTGCTTACAGGAAACTCGACTGATGAAGAACAACATTGGAAGAATGAGGCTGAGCTAAACGTAGTTGAAGTATGTCCTATCTTCTCAACTCCTCAGTCATGGTACAGAGATCTGGTGCATTATTTATAGCAAGGATACCTACCTGAGCACTGGAACTCTAAGCAAAGAAGGGCACTCTGTTTGGAATCGGCACCTTATCAAATTATTGATGGGATACTTTTCAGAAAGAATTATGATGGGTTTTTCCTTAGATGTCTAGAAAAAGAAGATGCAAGTAAAGTTGTTAAAGAATTACACGATGGCCCCGCTGGTGGACATTATTCAGGGGAGACAACAGCACACAAGATACTTAGAGCCTGATATTAATCGCCCACTTTGTTCTGAGATTCCCATACGTATGCACGAAACTGCGATGTATGCCAAAGAAGTGACAGGAAATTACCTAAGGCAGCAGGACCCTTGTAGCCGGTTATTATCTCTGAGCCTTTTGAGCAGTGGGGTATAGATGTTATCGGAGAGATAAATCCAAATTATTCTTTGCAACATCGATACATCCTGATGGCTACCGACTACTTCACTAGATGGATGGAGGCTATCCTGTTGCGCAAGATCAATGAAGACGCGGTCATCAGCTTCTTGAAGGAGAACATCATAACCAGGTTTGGGGTTCCAATTTCCCTTGTTTTTGATAATGCTCTGTTGTAGAAATTTCTCCCTACGGATAGGTAGAAACTCTCTTAGGATAAAGCAGGATGTACTGACTCTATACTAAGACAAAAAGGAAACAAATGCTACCTTGAATCCCTAGATCTAACAAACATCTCAGGATTAAAATGCTGGAGAGAATAGGAGGAATTTAACTGACCTTATGTCCAAACGCTTGTCTTTGATATTTGCTCCAAGCTCCAAGTCCTCACAAGTAAACCTGTTAACAATGGAACCAAAACACAAGCATGTACTATTCTCTAGCAATCTGAAAACATGAGTTAGGATCTAAATCTATAAGAGATACAAATCATATCATTAAAACAGAATTAACACAAATGATTTGGGAAAACAAGACAAGTTATCTTTATTATCAACTTGAAGAGTACTTACAAAGGTTGCTTGATGTCCAAGCCAATCCTCCAGCTCCAAGTGCTTCCTCTAGCTATCTCTGCAGCAGTCTAAAGATCATAGGTTTGATGCCCCAAAAGTCCTCCCTTTGGCTCATGGAAGGCTTCTCTCTTATAGCACATGGGAGGGCTAACCAACAAGAGAGAAGTGTGGATCTATGGAGGGTTTAGTGGATCAGGCCAGCTAAACAAAGAAGGAGTTAGGATCGAACCAAAGGTGGTAATCCCAACAAAATCTCCTCGAAGGTCGAAATCCCAAAATCCAAGGCAAAAAGGCTAAATTCAGACTACCGCGCCCCTATAAATGAGCATAGCGCGGTAGTACCGCGCCCTAGAGAAGGAGCAACGCGCGGTAGTGCTAACTACCGCGCCCTTGTAGATGTGCAAGGAGCGGCAGTGCTCACAAACAGGGCTTAGTTGGGTTGGAAGATGGCAGAAAAAGGTTTTGCTTTCAGTATTCAGTCAATGGTTTTCACTCTGGATGTTCAGATGATCTTTAAGGGAAACTGTCGTTTAGGTCGCTAGTACAAGGATGCGACACTAATGCATAATGTGTAATATTGAGGTATAACAGATGCCCCCTAAAGTGTGAGGTCAGAAGAGACTGATGGCCGAAAGACTTTACAAATATGGTTCGGAGATAGCATCGAGGGGAGCAACAAGGAGCTGAAAAATAGAGACAAAATGTCAGATATACCACCGAGGCGGGCATTCCCATGCTCGGAAACAAATGACTCAAAGCATGGCTGCCGACCAATACATTGCAGATCCATGAGTACTGAGATGATATAGACTGTAGACAAATCATGGCTACTATGAACAAGCGTAGATCCATGAGACAGCAATGACACAGCCACGACCAATACAAAAGTGGATCTGTGTGACAATACAGAGGAAATCTCCATTGCAACCTGGACGTAATCAAAATACAAAAGGGTGTCCAGGGTCTTCTACCCGATCGCAAACGATACGAATCTAGCCATGTGATTACAAGGTGTTGAAGTCGAACATGGTAGAAACCATTTGATTACCGGTCAATGATGTGAACCGTTAACAAATGCGAGGGAAATCACCAATAATGACAATGATCCCCAAGGTATCTATAGCACATCTCAACGAAATGCGAATAAAGGAGTTGATTTCGAGCATCCGAGAGATCATTCAATCAGAGGTCATTGATGAAAACCTACTGTTGAATACGAGGAAACCTGCCATTGAGGCATGCAGGTACCAAGGTACTAGTGGTTGACTCCTAAGCCTAATTCCTGGATAGTGATTTGGTGTCGACAGGAATAGACTCGTCGAAGGTGGGCCATAATGATTCCCACATCATCGACACGAAATCAGAACGAGAGATAGTATGGACCGATGAAACAATAGAATATGTACTGACACAAAGGGAAGGTTTGACATGAAGTGGAGGTGGACTCAAGGTAATAACCCTTTGAACATATAACGGCATGAAACAGAGCTTGGCAGCAGGGATTACTTGAACAGACAGAACCACAGAAAGTGTGAACCCATAGCAATAATGAGGACGCATGATCATAATGATGACACTATCAGCAAGACTGACTACCCAAAATAGACAAGGTGAGGATGCATGCCATGTTCAAAGGTGATGACTTACAAGCTGCCAACAAGGTAAACTTGACTCATTTTCCTATTTTCCCCCGACATGATGGACGAGTACCTCTTTGTTTTTTAACGAGCTTGAGGAGGATAACAGATGCTCGATATAGCTCATCTCATAGATGAGTCCAATCTCACATGTTTTTCGAACCTGAGAAAGGAGGGGTTCGTCCCAAATTGGGTCCTTCGATGTTAAATTTTAACGAGTCCAAGGAAGGAAAACTCGGTAGTTTTTCATGTTTAGAGAGTCTGAAAAGCTTAAAGAAGGCTCCAAAGGTCCTTTTTTCGTAAGGTTAGCCTCATCGCCCGAAAAAGGGCAAAACAACGCGGGAGAGGACTCTTCCAGTCATGATTGGCTGGAGTATTCCTTTTTCGTAAGTAGTGCCCCCTAGTCCGAAAAAGGGGTAAACTGTAACTAGGGAGACGATCATTCAAATCCTTTTACAAGCGTGAACGAATCAATTTCGCTTGGCAATCTTTTCAATTTTAGGGAGTCTGAAAAGAGCTTAACTATGGACTCCATGTACAACTTTGTCATGGTTGATGACCGAGTACGACAAAGGAAAAGTAAACTCGGCACAGTTCCTTTTCCGTAAATAGTCTAGCGAGGCCGGATAAAGTGATAAACCTATACTCGTTAGACACACCTTTTTACTCCAATTGTTTAACGAGCACGATAATGGTATCAAAAGCACTCGGAATCTTTTTCATGTTTGGATCCAGAGCACGAAAAAGGAAAAAGTAAGCTCAAACCACTTTTCATGTTTTTAGCCAGAGCACGAAAAAAGTGAAAAGTAAGCTCAAACACCATCTTACTGTTTTTAACGAGCTCGAAGATAGGTTGGAAGAATGCTCATAATGTCTGCTTCATTTTTTAACGAGCTTGTAACAGAAAATGAACTATGCTCAGGATAATTTTCGTGGTTTAAGGAGCTCGAAACCTAAAAAGGAAAGTATGCTCGAAAATGTTCCCAATGGTTAACTTCTTCCTGTCATGAAATCCAAAGGTTGGTTCATGCCCCCAGCATGATTGCTAGAAGTAAGTGACTTAGCTCCAACCTGATGTGGAGAGGTGATCGAGTTGACTTCAACGTAACTTTTAGAGGTTGAAGACATGCCCCTAAGCTTCATTTCATTCGCCTAAGGTATAGGCAAGTGAAAAGAAGGTTCATTTACTAAGTCTACGAGGAGACTCGACTCAAAGGGAAAGGATATGTTTCATTTTTTAACGAGCTTGACACAAGAGTAGAACTTTGCTCAAAATACTGGTTTCATTTTTTAATGAGCTTGAAGCCAAAGGTAAACTCTGCTCACGATTAAGGCCCATTGATGGGTTCCCTCCCAACATGATGATCAGAGGTTGGTAAATGCCCCCAGCATGATTGCTAAAGGCTAAACATGCCCCCCAAGCTTCGTTTCGTCTGACTACTCTTCTTCCTTACCCAAAAATCCTGGCTACTAATCCAAATGTGTTCACCAGGGGGGGTAGGGAGAACCAGGACCAAGTGACCCAGGCAGATGAAATGAAGGTTCAAATCCTAACTCTAGTGATAGACTCGAACAAATGGAAAGGAGATCTATTTCATTTTTACACAAGCTTGAAAATAGATAATAACAATGCTTGAAAGGGTCCTTTTTATTTTTTAATGAGCTTAAAACAGACAGAAATTATGCTCGAAGGTAGTTTCATTTTTACACAAGCTTGAAACTGAACATAAACTATGCTTGGGATTGGTTTCGTTTTTACACAAGCTTGAAACCAAAAGTAAACTATGCTTGAGGGTAGTTTCATTTTTACGCAAGCTTGAAACCGAACGTAAACTATGCTTGGGATTGGTTTCGTTTTTACACAAGCTCAAAACCAACGGTAAACTGTGCTTGAGGGTCGGTTTCATTTTTTAACGAGCTTGAAACAAAGAATAAACTATGCTCGTGGGAATCTATTTCATTTTTTAACGAGCTTGACACATAAAGGGAACTTTGCTCAAAATGATGGTTGGTTTCATTTTTACACAAGCTTAAAACCAAAAGTAAACTATGCTTGGGATGATGGTTTCATTTTTTAACGAGCTTGACACCAGAATAGAACTTTGCTCCATCGTCCCCCCTTAGGGGGAAGAAACCACTAAAACATGTGGAACATTTAGGGAAGTCTGGTGACTAGGAGTCATGCGATGAGTGGGCGTCACAAAGGAAAGCTGATCGATGGTCACAACATTCCCATGATGGGGAAAATACATCACTCGAAAGAGTGAGGACACTACAGCCTTCATGGCATGGACGTAATCGCGTCCAAGGAGCAGATTAAAATCTAAGGGACCTTGGATGACCATAACATCAATACAGACAGTTTTCCCTCCCAAAGTGATAGGTAACTGAGGAAGGGACCCTAAAGGTCCAGTAGGCCTTCTATTGAAAGCCAGTATCTGGTCAGTGACGGGCACAAGCCGAGGAGAACCTAAGGCTTGCCAAGCAGTTGAGGATAGAATACTAACAGAAGCTCCTTCATCAACTATCGTACGAAAAATTTCTTTATCAGAAACTCCTACAGATATTTGAAAAGGAACACTCGAAGGAAGACGAGATTCTGTTAGACCATTCCAATCAAAGGAAATAACCTCAGTACTTGGAAGGGGACTCGCGGAAACAGACAGGGTTTCCCCTTGCCGAGGACATTCTGAACCGATAAGGAAAACATCAGCGGTTTCCAATTCACTCTCGCTTGGAAGATAAGAATGAGACGAAGATTGTGTCAAGGTGACTGCTTCAGTCTGGACTTTCTCCGATGAAAGAGCGGGATCAAGTGGGGATGACAGCGACTCGATCACTTCACTCTCGGGAGGGAGAGTGGGATCAATTGCAGATGAAACTGAATTGATCACTTGGTCAACCAGCGGGGGGTCGAGGGGCAACTTACTATCGTTTGTTGGAAGCACCAGTTGAGAACTAGTAATATCTTCCAACCACCGCGAGGCTTCATCCATGCTTGGACAAAGGAAAGTACGGTGCATACCCTTGCATATCAAACAGGGATATAGGACTTTACCCTTACGACCCTTCACCAAGGGGTCACTGGTTGAGGGGGTGCCATCGACATGATGGTCAGAGGTCGACGATATGATTGGTTTGGGGTTTTTAGACCACACTTCTGACACACGGGAAAGATCAGGACAATCCTTGAGAAGGTGATCACCCTTACAGAGTTTGCAAGGGAACTTGGGCTTACGAGGTGTTTTTGTAGAATGAGTGCCATTAGAGGCGACTGGTTTACGCTTGGTCTCTTTCTTATCCTTCTTCTTCTTAACTTTCCTTTTCTTCTTCTTCTTATCCACCTGATTACTAACACTATTGTTTTCATCAGGCGAGGAAGAAGGAACGGAAGAAGATTCATTCGACGAAGAAGGGGAAGGATTAGTTTGGGATTGACTCTCTCGTGGTGGAGAGTTAACATTCGAAACATTGGACGCAATCGGAATTACCGGATTGAATAACCATACCGGTAATCCTATGGTTAATCCAGGAAGATTTAACGTGGCAATAAAGGGAGGACCAATATCTCCAACTGGAGGAAAAGTAAAAGGTACCCCTTGAAAAGGGGTCTCCGGATTGGTAGTTCCAGAAGGAGCATGGGCGCATGGAGGTGGATTCTCCATGGAACAAAACTAAGTGATGTGGACGAAGTCTTGTTTAAAAAAGAACTCAAAAACCCTCAGGCAACCGAGCGTGCGAAAGGGGAGCTAGGAAAAGACAAGGCTCACAGGCCAAAAGAGCAAGCTCAAAAAACTATACTGAGGCCGCTGCCACAGTAAGTGAGCTGTACAACAAAAAGGCCAGAATGCCAACAAGCAGCCCTACAAAGAAAAAGACCCTCTACAAGATAGCAAGCAAAACCTCCTAACTAAGAGCTGGAGACCTCAACAAATTGTATCCTTCGCAAGGTGATGAAATCCAAGTCGAACAATACAACATGAGAGACCGATATAAGAAGGATATCCCTCTACCGAAAGGGATCCTGGGTAAAAGAGCCCTAGTAGAATAGATACTAAGCTACCTCGTTCATGACACGTCGGAAAAGGTTTTGGGCACTTCAGCCTTCCTAAGAAGACAGCGATCGATGTTGCCTTAGGGCTAAGTGGAGTGCGGTATTCCACAGAGTCCGTCCGGTTCTCAATCTCGCGGCCGTTTAACCCCTGAAAGTTAGAAACAGTCAGGAGGCCCCTCCACAAACTAGCTGTGACCGTGTCAATAAGTACTAGAGGATTTTAGTTCCCTAAAGACAACGACTATGTCTCAGATGAAAATGACAAGGGGGAATTATTTTGATGCCTATCCCCGGTGTCCTACCTAACTACCAAATTCTTTTGATTTCCTCAAGTGAGGTTAAAGTTGGTTTAATTAGGGAGATTAATTTTAGTGGTTGTCTTACTCAATCGGGTTATGGAAGTGCAACTTGATGGTGTTATGACGACCCAAACCATGCAAATGAAGATGAATCGAAATGAACCTTTCTCTTCGATGAACACTAGCTAAAGTAAGGAAGAATTCTTTCCGTTCCCAATATGCACAACCCAATGCACATGCAATTTTATTTCTTTTCAAAATGATAGAAAGAAGTAAAATATGTACCCAAAACTAACCCAAAGTAATGAAAAATTTCTTCATATGAACACCAAACGTAATGATTCTAATTCATTTCCTATCTTTTTACACTTGAAAAAGACACATCCAAGCTATGGAAAGAAAGATTCTACAAATGCTTCCAATCAAATGCAAGACAAAGAGAAGAATCTAATAGTTTTGTCTAACTCAAATGCACATAAATATGAAACAAGTATTTCTTCTTTTCATGAATGTAATACCAAAAATATCAAATGATTAAATTAAGGCAAGAAGAATACTTTAGTGTTTCAATTTCATGAATATGGTAAAAGAACGACAAAATCAAGCTTCTCTTTGAACTAAAGCGGAGGCAAGGGATCAATCTTTTCAAACAATCATTAGATAGGATGTAAAGGAAATAAGATGCCAAGCAATCCAAACACGCCAAGCACACCAAACCAAAAAATGATCTCAAAACCTTAATATGGGTCAAAACGACTGTAGGATGCACGATTCATGGCCCCCCATTTCGCTTAAAAACTGCGAGCAAAACACTAGTATTGACTCAAAGGGCCAACATGGATCCAAATCTCGAAAAGACCCAAAAAATGACCAAACAAACCAAAAGAACACACTTTCCAGGAACTACCGCGGGCTATAGCCTGACTGAAGCGCGACACTGTGCAACTGTCGCTCTGGTATTAAGGCCTAGGACGCGGCACTGTGTAAGTACCGCACTGGAAGTGGTTATGAGGGCGCGGCACTGTGGCAAGAGAGAAAGAGGCAGAAGTTTGAGAAAAGATTTTGACTTTTCAAGGGTTTGCCAACCCAGAGGACTTACTGATCTGTAACAGAAATCTAATGCAGAGAACAGGGAAGTGAATGGGGGTAAAAGAACCCAATTCTTACAATCAATGAATGAAATAGAAAGCAAACTTCACAAGCAAAGAAAATGGATTCAATTCCCCAGCGGAGTCGCCAGTTTTGTTGTAGAAATTTCTCCCTACGGATAGGTAGAAACTCTCTTAGGATAAAGCAGGATGTACTGACTCTATACTAAGACAAAAAGGAAACAAATGCTACCTTGAATCCCTAGATCTAACAAACATCTCAGGATTAAAATGCTGGAGAGAATAGGAGGAATTTAACTGACCTTATGTCCAAACGCTTGTCTTTGATATTTGCTCCAAGCTCCAAGTCCTCACAAGTAAACCTGTTAACAATGGAACCAAAACACAAGCATGTACTATTCTCTAGCAATCTGAAAACATGAGTTAGGATCTAAATCTATAAGAGATACAAATCATATCATTAAAACAGAATTAACACAAATGATTTGGGAAAACAAGACAAGTTATCTTTATTATCAACTTGAAGAGTACTTACAAAGGTTGCTTGATGTCCAAGCCAATCCTCCAGCTTCAAGTGCTTCCTCTAGCTATCTCTGCAGCAGTCTAAAGATCATAGGTTTGATGCCCCAAAAGTCCTCCCTTTGGCTCATGGAAGGCTTCTCTCTTATAGCACATGGGAGGGCTAACCAACAAGAGAGAAGTGTGGATCTATGGAGGGTTTAGTGGATCAGGCCAGCTAAACAAAGAAGGAGTTAGGATCGAACCAAAGGTGGTAATCCCAACAAAATCTCCTCGAAGGTCGAAATCCCAAAATCCAAGGCAAAAAGGCTAAATTCAGACTACCGCGCCCCTATAACTGAGCATAGCGCGGTAGTACCGCGCCCCAGAGAAGGAGCAACGCGCGGTAGTGCTAACTACCGCGTCCTTGTAGATGTGCAAGGAGCGGCAGTGCTCACAAACAGGGCTTAGTTGGGTTGGAAGATGGCAGAAAAAGGTTTTGCTTTCAGTATTCAGTCAATGGTTTTCACTCTGGATGTTCAGATGATCTTTAAGGGAAACTGTCGTTTAGGTCGCTAGTACAAGGATGCGACACTAATGCATAATGTGTAATATTGAGGTATAACATGCTCCCTATTTTTCGTCTTTCAAGATAAATGAATTTGTTTATGAATGGGGAATCAAGTTGCACTATTCAGCCAATTATTACTCTCAAGGAAACGGATTAGCTAAATCTTCAAACAAAAACCTCATTCGAATTATCAAGAAAAATGTGATAGAAAATCAGCGAAGTTGGCATATAGCTCTCCGAAACGCCTTATGGGCAGACAGGGTGACTCCAAAGAATGCGTTAGGTGTTTCCCATTTCACTCTTGTCTATGGAAAGGAAGCCATCCTTCCCCCCAACATCTTTCTCCCATCCTTACAGTTGTCCCAAGCCTCTCGCGGGTCTGGTAGCCAAGTCTTACAATCCAAGATCAATACCCTGCTTCAACTTGAAGAAACCCGACAGAAAGCTAAAGACTGATTCCATCAACACCAAGACATAGTTAAGAGATGGTTCGATAAGAGGAAGTCCGGAAAAAGAAGTTTTGAAGTTGGGGATTTAGTCCTGAAATGGGACCATAATCATGAAGGCAAATGGATGCACACGAAATTCCAACATTTATGGATAGGCCCATACCGAATTTTGGCAAAGATAGGCCCATCCACTTATAAGTTGACATATCTTGAAGGAGAAGAAGTAACCCTTCCTCTCAATGGCCTCACCCTGAAACAATACTTTGCATAGTATCACTGAGACTTTCTGTACATAAATAAAAATTTTCTTTTTTGTTGCTTTAGCCTTGTGTTTTCATTATTTTCAGCCTTTTTGTTTCTTTTCTTGTCATTTGAACCTTTGCACAAAGTTTGCTTTCTAAAATCCCCTGCGGTTGAGTTTCTCATCAAGATAGGTTTCTCAAAGAAATCTCAGAACCCATGAGTCCAGAACTATGCTCGAATGAAAGTTTATCTATGTATTGTGCTCTCGCTGAACTTTTTCTGAAGGAAGGAAGCCTACTCTGCTATTCACACTAATCCTGTTTAAATAGCAGAGACCTATGACCATCTTTATTACTATCTTTGGGCTCCACCCACTCTCACACTTAAAGGCATCTCAAGAAGGTTATTGAAGTTGGACACATGGAAAGTAGCACATCCCGAGGGCATAGGGTATTGAAATGACTCCATGTTGCAAATTTAACAGCCAAAATGGCTTATACTCAAGGGTCTGTTTCCAGAGATTCTCACCTCAATTGAAGCATGGCTGAGACAAAAGCAAACGCATGTAAAGTCAAGAAGGCTGTCTAAAAAGATTCAGCTCAAAATAGGCTCAGCTCCGTCCGTGAGGCTTGATCAAACTAATAAAATCTCTCACTCACACAAAAGGACATTATGGATTGAGGAACCTAAATCAAAGATCATGTCTAAAGAAAATATTTATGGAAGGCTCAAACAGCAAAACTATCAAATGTATAAACATCCAAAAGGATGCAAGTAGCATGGGAATGAGGAACAAGAGCAATAATGTCCATGAGAAAGTGTTGCAAATCCTGTGGAGTCCGATAGCAGTAGCCATCTGAAAGATGAATCTTCTAAAATGAATCCCATATGTTGACCCTTTGAGAGTTTTAAAGATGTCTCTGTCAAAGCTCCCCTTTCCCCAATGGCTAGCAGATAAAGTGCCTTCTTCCTTCACCGAGATTCAAGTACTCAGCTGAATATTGCATATAAGATGGATGTCTTTTAATAAGGTTTCGAATCATGGAGAGGATTTTTTCAGAGATCTGTGTTCACCAGTGACTCGCAAATTGTTGTTGCAGCAACATCCCACCCAAAAAAAAATTTACATATTGGGACCCCTCCTTTTATTTTTTCTAGAAAGACTGCCTTAAGAGGATAATTCTCCTTTTTACTTAGTTTTGTTTTTCAACTGAAGTTGCTGCTTTGAAAATTTCAAGTTTTCTTCTAAATATTAAATTCATGAAATTCCCCCGAAGCTGCGGAAGCATCCAAGTTTGTCTCCCGAAACCACGGAAAGTTTTCCTCTCGAAATTGCGGGAGCCATTTAGAAATCTCTCCTGAAATAGCGGAACCCTTCAAGTTTCCCTTCCGAAACTGCGGAAGCCATTCACATTTCTCTCCCGAAACTTCGCGTAAAGACTTAGATTTTTTATCGAAACTGCGGAAGCGTTTGAGAAAGCCTCCCGAAACGACGGAACCCTTCAAGTTTCCCTTCCGAAACTGCGGAATCCATTCGCATTTCTCTCCGGAAACGCCGCGGAAAGACTTAGAATTTTATCGAAACTGCGGAAGCGTATAGGTTTTCCTTTCGAAACCCCGCAGAGCACTTTTGGAAAGAACTTAAGCATCTCTCTCGACTTGCAGAAGCCATTCGCCAATCCTTTCCGAAATGGTGGAACCTTTCAGGTTTCCCTTCCGAAACTGCGGAAGCGTTCGAGTTCTTTTCCCGGGAGACATTCAGGAAAGCCTCCCGAAATGGCGGGAACCTTCGCGAAATTGTTCCGCAATTGCGGAAGCAATTGGCATATCTCCATTGAAGTTGCGGAAAGAAACTCAAAGCTCTCCCGAAACTGCGAGATGACTCGCCGAAACCGCCCGCGATAAGTTTCCAAAAGGTTGCATTTCGGAAGGATACGCCAATCTCTTCCGAAACGCCGAGGCAGTTCGCCATAACGTTCCGCAATTGCGGGTGAAACTCGTAAGTTCGCCTCGCAAGTGACGGTCGCGCACAAATACCGAGAGGGCTTGAAATGACCGCACCGTACAAGAAATTGAAACGATGTTTTAATGGCACCACCAACAGGTTTAATGCCGCATGTGTCTAGCCTTTTTAAAAAGACGGTGGAGGTTGGTTTGATCACATTGTTAGTTTTCATTCAAACAAACGCCGTTGAGAAGACCGCGCAGGACCGCTCCAACTCAGCTCATCCACGGCCACATCCACCTCACTCAGCCATTATCTCATCGCCAGGTAGGTTTTTTAACCGCTCTTTCTATATCATCTCCACGTCAAGTTTTTTTGGGGGGTCTTCCCATCCATAACGTGGCCGATAGACATTGGTGCCTCATTTCTACAAGATAAAATCCATAGCTGTGACCACCCGAGTTTTTCACTAACCACATTTTAGGCATCTTCACCCTCATTCAAACTTCGTACCAGCCACACAACATCTCAGAAATGTTATTAATAGCAGTAGTGGTCCGTTGAACCCCTCACCTTTTGATGAATGTGGAAAGCAGCCTCTTGTTTCATCATAGGATTGCTTCACTCCAGGCACACCTGCCATTGACCATTAGAAGTGCAATGATGAAGGATACCCTCTCTCCTAGGGCTAGGCGGGAAGCAGATTGTTTCCACGCCATATGCTTACCTTTTCGGAAGCATTCCAAACTTTGTCTCCTTAATCAAGTATCAAAACCATATTTCTTGTTTGGAGTGATTTATTTTGCATCCCCAACATGCAGCTTCATAATTTGTCTATACTTCTCATTAGCATGTTGAATTGGTCCTTCTCTTTGTTAAAATCTTATAACAGGTTGCACATTTTTATAATGACTTGTATTTGGTTGCTAGCAGGGATAAGCCAGGATGCCAAAAGGTGGTAGAAAGAAAGCTAAAGTGATGGAACCAGAGCCAGTGCCACTTAGGAATGAAACTATGTTCCAAGATACTAAGTGTACCACCGGCATTCCTCCCGAAGTTCATTGGGGTGATACTTACAGGATGATCAAGGAACAGGATATCCCAGATGCATTATTGGACGAAGAGCAGATCTACCGCAACATCAGAACTTCAGGCATAGCTAGGGATTCTACCCGCCCTGAATTGTTCCCATGTTCTGAAGTGATCGGGTGGATACTGGAACATGCTAATGCGGAGACAAGAGTATTACATGACAGCAGGAGAGAGGCCATCGCCTCATTCCATCCAGCATACATTGCTATAGCCTATAAATTCTCACGTCACCAGCAAGCTCTGAGTGATGAATGGTTGGGCCAAATGAACAATATTGAGATGGCCAAAAAATTATTGGTCGCAGGAAAGCACTTAAGAAAGAGAGGAAATGATGAATACGGTGTTCAGAACCTAAGACCTCCTTTTAGGTTAATCGCCTTGATGCTATGCAGAATTTTCGGCATGCCCGATACAGTGGGCTCCCATCATCCACTTCGTAGCATTCAAAGGGACTGTGTTTGACTGGGATACTATCCTTTCGGACAGCTTGGCATCCACAGTGACTGCTGCAAGAGAAGGTCTGGCCTTAAAAAAGTCAGAATTTTACATGTCTTCCTATCTCATTGACTGTGTTTTGGCCAAGCTATCTTTCCCCAGCTTAGGTTGCACATGGGATAAAGCCAACACCCCGGTCTACACTGCTTACAAGATAATGTGGGATCAAAATTACAGAGCTAGCTATAAGCTCATCTGCGAAGAGTTCATCATGCCTCTATATGAGCAGATATTCAAGGAAGAGCCCAACTGTCTGTCAGAAAATGCCATGGAGATCCTAGAAAACTATGGAGATTTTTATTTCTCAGAGCAGGGCACCTACATCAGGATGTTTGGAGGGACCAAAGCGCCATACATTTTTCCAAAGTACGCTACTGACTATGTAGTTCTCAAGGAAGCAGTGAGACAAATTTTCCTGGATCGAATCGGAGCGGTGCTTAACAAGCAGCATAAGGATTCTTTCCCTCCTTTACCCTTCTGCATAGGAGCCTACAAATTCTCATGGGTTTCCTCAGCTGAAGAGTTTTTTCAAGAGATGAAAGCTTTCCACTTCGGTGAAATAATTTTCCATAGAAATGATAGGTGGGGGAAAGTTGTCGAGCATTGCAAAGAAATTTATGCTCATTTTGAATATGCTCATTATTATGATGCCGAGGAAGAGGCATTCAGGGGCATCAGCAACATGACTGAGTTGCAGATTTGTCGTCAAGGAGGTGGAGCAAGCTCTAGCTCTACCACAGCCTGAAAAGCCAGCCTCCAGAAAGAGAAAGAAGCAACTGATGCCCGATCCCAAGAAGAGAAAAGGTTGAAAGAGGAAGCAAGTTTGCAGCAAGAAGCTGAAGTTGCAAAGTTGCAGCAAGAAGCTGAAGTTGCAAAGTTAAAGCAAAGAAGCAGAAAATGAAAGGTTGTAGAAAGAAGCTGAGGAAGCCCAGTAGCAGAAAGAAGCAGAAGATGCAAGGCTGCAGAAAGAAACAAAAGATGCGAAGCAGATGGAAGAAAATGAAAATCAGCTGCAAGCTGGAGAAGAAGAGAGAGGGCAACAAGCTGAAGTGGTCCAAAAGACGGAAGAAGAAATCAAGACAGTTGAAGATGCCCAGGAAGATGGCTCTAGCACCCAGGATATAGAAATAGACATATCTCAAGCAGGTGTCTCCGGCACCCAAAATGTGGAGGCGAACACAGCGCAAGCAGGTGTCTCCAGTACCCAAAATTTGAGAACTGATTCAGCTCAAGTAGTCCAGACCCCACCCGCAGAAGCAGAAATAAATATAATAGACCTCCCAATCGTCCCTTACACTCCATCAGAATGGAATACGCTGTCTCGATGGGATGAATTTGTGTATGATAAGAAGAGAAAGGAAGTGGTCCTAAAATCGGAAGAGAGGATAAAGAGACTCTTCCAAGAAGATATTATTACCCGACGGGAGACCACACTAATGCAAAATACAAATAAGGCTCCCTTAGCTATGGCATCCGCCGTTGTAGAAGCAGCAAAAGCAATGCAGGACAATGTGGCCGATATAGTTAGAGAAGTTGAGCCGACAAAGAGGAGAGCTCGTATGTTACAACATATTGTGGCTAATGAGCAGGCTTACAGGGATCTCGTAGTGAATAGGTATAATCGCCTGTCTGTTGAGCATAAGGAATTGTCAGACAAGTATAACCATTTAGAAGAATAAAAGGAGCACCTGGCAGTCCAGATGATGGTGTTAGAAGCAGAAAAGAACGATGCAGAAGCTAGAGTATCCAATCTAGAAGCAGATAAGCAGGCACTGGTTGAGCAATTAGAGCAGGCAAAGAGAAGAGCAATAGATATGTCTCCCTTCCATGAGCTGTCCTGTAGCAGCCTGAAACAAATGCATGAAACTCAGGAGGTTATTACTGAGGAAGTGTGCAAGCTCAAAGCCATGACGGTTAGATTAAAAGAATTTAATGCAGAGGCCAATAGGATTAAGAGTAAATATACTTGGGTTAAAGCAAACATCCTGAGCCAAATGGAATGGAGAGAAGGGAAGGTTGATTTCCCCGAGCATCTCCCATTAACATCTGTAGATGGTTTTAATGAAGACATAGCCCGTTTAGAATTCTGCAAGAACTGTGGCCTTAAGCTAATGGCTAATATCCAAGGGACAATGGATAAAAGTAACAATATTTATCAAAAAATCCATGAAGTACATGATAAGCGCAAGTTGAGTTTCCCTCAGTCCCTTGATGAGTTCCCAAGCAAAGAGAAACATTTATTTGACTTGAAGGAAGAACTGGGTATCCAAACAGAATATGTAAAGAAGATTGATGTCTTAGCCATTGATGATCTCCATCATTATATTGGGATGTCATCAATACACAACCATTTTCTTAAAGAAATCCACCAAGCAACAGTTGTGGAAATTCAGGGTATTGGAGTAGAGCTTGGTAAAGATGTGACTTCCCAGAAAATATTGCTCCCTTCCTCAACAAATGTAGTTATCAGAGACACTGGTGTCTGGTTCAGTTACATTGCAGAAGAAGAAAAGAAAGCAACATCAGTAACAGCCAGTCCAAGTACTTCTCTCCCAGCAGCAGCAGCAGTAACAGCCAGTCCAAGTGCTTCTCTCCCAGCAGCAGCAGCAGTAACAGCCAACCCGAGTGCTTCTCTCCTAGCTGGAGCGCCTTCCTAAAAGTTAACACGCTGATCCTAAGGCGTTGATTCCTATTTTTATATTTTTGCCTTCATATGTCTAAAGCGTAGAGCCATTAGACAGCTGTCCTTTTCTTTTTAGGGAATTTTCTGTTTTAAGAAAAGGGTCACAATTTTGTTTATTAAAAGGGAAAATTCTGTAGGAGACAAGTGTAAAGAGCCAGGTGGCAGCCCAAAGGGAATTTTGTAATAATATAAATAGAAGTTTAGGAAGCAGTGTAAAAGGGACTTTTGGCAGGGAAATAATTTTCTAAACTTGTACGAGCTATCTTGCACTTGTTTTAAGAAAATAAAATCTACCTAATGAGAGCCTGGAGAGGACGTCTTTTGCATGGAGATGGATATTAGATGCATGTTGGATTATTCTGTGACTTCTATACTCTACTGTGAGAACTTTCTTTATTGTCTTGAATTATTTCTTTGTATGGAATGATCTTACTTCTCTCTGTGCAAATGAATTCTCTCTTTCATGAGTAATGAAAGATGTTATATATGAATTAGAAGCTATCCTCTAATATCTCCTGCTTTTGCTGTGGATCTATATTTAAGATTTAATGGTTGTCTGTTGAATTTTAGATAACTCTTCTAGCGCATTACTCATCCTTACAATTTGCTCCTTGCAGGGATAGTTTAGATTTATTTCAGTTTTAGATATAGATTTATTTCGAGATTTGCACTTAGATTAAGATAGCTTAGGCACTTGCATATCATTTAAAATTACAAAATCAAAAAAGGACGGTGGATCGGGCCATAACCGATAAAATTGAAGCAAATCTACAAGCCCAACGGCTGTCGGAACCGCTAACCTGACGGATTCCCCATACCAAACGGTGGACAATCTAATTGGGATAGTCTACCGGGGAGGATCCCTTTCTGATTGATGCTGCGATCTCCGGGGCATAAACAGTTTTTGGCACTAGAAGGAGGGCCTGAAAGTGCATGGCTAATAAAGGAAAATATTCCTCTGTCATAAATGTTACTGAAAACCCGCTTAAAGAAGGAATTTCAGACAACTCAAATATTGAAATAGCAAACCAACAAAACCTTGTCTCTGATTCTGACTCTCAAGAATCATTGTATGCTGTGCCTTTTACAGAAATAGAAGATTTGAGGAGGCATACCAGATCTTATGTTAGACAGCTAGGTGGTCTAAATGCAGTAAATTTCCTCCCTAGAAGAAATTCTCCTAGAAAAGATCCACAATATACCCGTGATTCGATTCTTGTGCAAAGTTTTGAAGAGCTTGTGAATTTAACTTTAGAAGAAATTGCAGATCGCCTGAACAAGGTCGATCTCGAAAACCCAAAAAATATATCAGATCAAGAAAGTCTTGGTGAACTTATTACTCCAAAGAACACTCCAATGAACTCACCTTACAATTCCCCACCAGATTCTCCACATAGAGACATGGCGGTACCTGCTTGGAGAGCAAGGGGGGCATTGAATCTAGCTAGGTCATTCCACAATCTTCCAAAAAATCCAGAGAAAGTCTTGCCTAAATTCGACCAAGGGAAATCCATTTCAGCCGAAGATCATCTCAAGAGTTTTTATTGTTGATGTATATGTATCTTCAGAATGTATTTCATATATGTATGTTGTATGTACTCCTATAGAGATGGTATTATTCCTCTATACGGAAGTGTCGTCATTTATATTGTAAATGTCGTAACTTATACTTGATGGGTTATTAGACCACCTTGTTGGGGTCGACCCTGTATAAGTCATGTGGGTCAAAGGGTTATTAGACCACCCTATTGGGGGTCGGCCATGTGGGTCGAAGGGTTATTAGACCACCCTATTGGGGGTCGGCCCAGTCAGCATTATGTTATGTGGTTAAGTTCAAGCCTACATGATTTATGTAAAATGCAAGTCAAGTCAAGTATAAATAGAGTGCGGGAGGCACTCTATTTTCACTCACTTCTCACTGATGCACTCAAGGAGGAGTGGCGCACTTATGGAGGAGGAGGATCTGCTGCTAGGATATGTCTATCTCTTATGGTTGGGTTGTATCATTGCTCTATCTATCTCTGAGGAAGTTATTGGGGTTTTTCACCTTTATGGTTTTCCCCAAGTAAATCTTTGTCTCTCTTGTGTGCTTGCATTATTGTCTCCATGATTGATATGCTGTAGATATGTTGTACATGTTGTTTCCTCAGTTAATATCCTAGATCAGATTGAAGTAAATTCTGAAAATTTAACATGGTATCAGAGCTAGCCTGAAAGAAGGCATGATATGGCATGTATGACACTTGTTGCACTTACGATGCTAGGGCTTGATATAGAAAAAACCAGTCATCGTAGCACTTTCGCTATAAATTCGTTTTGGAGAAGTTTTCAGATCTGAAATCTTTATAGGTCAAAAATTAAATCTCCATGTACCTTGTTTCCAAAGGAAAACCTCTAATGCATTGTACTTTGTTATTTATGATCTGTACAATATAGGGTTTCTGCCTCTTCCAGATCTGAGTCAAAATCAGGTGACCTTGGGAAAAAGGTCATAACTTGGGCTAGGAAGCTCCAAATGAAATTTATTAAAAAGTGACAGGTATTACACAGAATGTACTATCTCAAGAAACGTTTTTAGAGGCCGAAGTTGAACCAATGACATGTGGCACGCCGTACAAGTTAGCTCTCCTGTATTATCCCATAAACAGGTCATGTTGCGACACTTAGAATAACTCTCTCTCAGAGAGTCCAATTGAGGTCAGACCTGTCAGGATGGAAAGATAACAGGCCGGAATATCTCAAAAAAATTGTTCAGAGGCCGAAGTTGAAATAGTGACACGTGGCACGCCGTACAAGTTCGCTCTCCTGTATTATCCCACAAACAGGTCATGTTGCGACACTTGGCATAACTCTCTCTCAGAGAATCAAATTGAGGTCAGACCTGTCAGGATGGAAATATAATAGTTCGGGCTATCTCAGGAAACGTTTTCAGACCCTGTGGATCAAAAATTTTGAAGTTACACCAGAAACAATCAGGTACATATTTCTGTCAAAACAGAATTATTTTTTAGTACCTTCATTCATGGCTTCCGGAATTTAGGGCTTCGGAGAAAGTTGGAATTTTTGTAATCGGAGACCACGGATGGATGCTACTCATCAAAATAGAAATTTAGATACCAAGATCATAATTTTTGGTTCGGAAAAAGGCCGGGCTTGATCAGACCCTAGTTCGGGACTTTGATCAGAAAAGTGGAAAATTAGGGCTTCTGTAAAAATGGGAATTTTTGAAATCTATGACCACGGCTGGAAGCTCCTCAGAAAAATAGAAGCTTAGAGCTTTGGATCAAACCTTTTGATTGGGAAGAAGAGTGGGCTTCATCAAACCCCAGTTCAAGGTCATGTCCAGTGAATCCGGAAGTTTCAAAGGAAAAATTGAGGAGTGAAACTTTGCAGTTTTCAAATTCTGAATATACCAGCTTGATTAGCTCATCAAGGCGCATATTTATACCCTTTCGGAAGTTTGAATTTTCGGGGTTTCTCTGACAAACCCATATCCTGCTCCAGGTCCAGTTCTTGCAAATCAAGTGGATTTGGTTAATCCTAGAAGGAGATGGATTGGTCACCTGCATAAGTAAAGAAGTTCCTATTTCATAGGGAGATGAGGCTAAGGCCTTACATAAGAATATTACAAGCGATCTCGACAGGTATGACTCATCGAGGTATGTTTCGATGTTTGTTCATGATTATGTTTATGGTATGATTGTCTTCATGTTATTATGGTTAGTACAATCTTGATTTTAGATTTGTCGTATCACCTTAACAAATTTATGAATGCATGATAGAAAATATTCATTGATTAGGGTGTTGACACTTATGATTGTACTAATGCATTATGGTGTTGTATGAGGTTTATGTTGTCTACTAAAATGAAAGGTACACTAAGAAAGACAAATCATGTTCTACTTCAAGAACATATGATCATGGTGACATGAAGACAAGGATTCATCCATTGTCATGAATCACATAGAAGATCTACTTTTGAGGTATGTATAACTTGTTTCTACAATAGTTAACTTATGAGACATGCAGGTTACTAGCACAAGTCATTGAAGAGAACCATAAGACATTATGCAGGTATGTTAGACATAACTAGCTAGCATACTAATCCAGGTAGGTTTTTCCTATATCAAGCTAGAATCCTACCTTGTGTTAGGATCTTATACTATTGTGTTGTTTATAATGATTATTCATGAAGTCATAGTTTTGAATAATCACGGGTTTTATGCATATTATATCTCTTCTCTTGATTGATGATTTAACTAACCAGAAGAGTCCTATGATTAAATAAGAATATGTATGAATAAAAGAAGACTTCCTTGAAACCTTGAATACTAATATTTATTATCTGTGTTTGAATTGATCCTGACTATACATGCTTGAGATTATTGTGTTTTGATCAATTATACTAATGAATTATGTATGAGACCTAGAGGATAACATAATGATGATACTAAGAAGCATGCATAGGGATCAAGAATGTATATAAGTTCAAGGACAGGTAATCCAGGAAGCAAAGATCAAGAGGGAGTACACTCCAGTGGTTTCTGCAAGGATGCAGATATTCAGAGGGAGTTGACCATCTCTCTACATTCCACATCAAAAAGGTGTAGAAGAAGCTACTTCAGATTAGGACTCCAGTAGCTCCTGCAAGGAAGCGAAGACTTAGAGGGAGTCCACCCAATGAACAAACAAAGATAAGTATTTGAATTGTCATTTCTTAAATAATACTGTTCAATAATGTATATATTGATGTTCCTAGAATTAGGTTGTGTATTATGCATATTAGAATAATTGCATTGATGAATAGTATACTACTAATATGCATGGGTAAGTGGCCTATGGCAGTGTACAACATTCCATTGCTACTTATCTAGAATGAAACCTCTTTGCTGACATGTTGGGAGTTGTGCACACTCTTAACAATGTTCTGGTAGAGATTGGAAGGCATCTAGAAAGTTATGGGATATGGATAAATGTTGTATTGAAGCATTGGCTAAGACAATTGCATGACTGTATGACATATTTCTTTATGTGTAAGAATTTGTTCTGAAAACTATGAGATGTTTTCTAATCACGCAATTTAACTTGTTGTGTAGGAAATATCGTATGCCATCACCTACAAAAGAAGAACTACAACATTTGTTCAACAACAAAATTATCTATTGAAGATATTGAAGTTCCCAGGATACGGGAAGAATGCCATGATTCGTCGATCATGAAGAACGATGTTTGGGATGCAGTCCCAAGAGCTGAAGGGAAGTTTGTTGTGACTTCCATATGGATCTATCAAGATCAAGCATGCTGCAAATGCTAGCATAGAGAAATATAAAAGTGATGAAATAGAAGATACACCAGATGGATTTCAAGACAGCTTTCTTGAATGGTGTAGTTGAAGAAGAAGTGTATGTGGAACAACCACTTGGTTCTGAGACACATGACGGGAAATCATATATGTGCAGAACTTGGTATGGTAGGATAGGCAGCTTTCTATCCAGTTTGGTCTTTACCAAGAGTAAAGCGGGCTCCAACATTTTCTACAAGGTTGAGGAAGGCAATCCAGTGATACTACTTTTGTATGCGGATAACCTGTTTGTTACGGGTGAAGATAGATTGATTTCCGACACGCAGCGGATGCTTGCTGCCGAGTTCGAGATGAAGAACTTGGGGATGATGCATTTTTTTTTTTGGCATGGAGGTGTGGCAGAGTGCAGACGGAATATTCCTCAGACAAGGGAAGTATGCAGTAGAGATCCTGAAGAGGTTCGGGATGATGGATTGCAAGGCCATGGCCACACCTATGGCATCGAATCTGAAGGTTCTTTGTGATGCTTCATCTGAGCCGATTGATGTCTCTATGCATCGTCAGATGATTGGGTCCTTGATGTACCTGACGAACACGAGACCAGACATTTTCTTTGCTGTGAACACATTGAGTCAGTTCCTGACAGGTCCGAGGAGTGTTCACCTGATTACTGTAAAGCATGTTCTGAGGTACCTGAAGGGTACAGTGGATTATGGGCTCAAGTATGAAGCGAATCAAAATCTTAACTTGCAGGGTTATGTTGATTCAGATTGTGTTGGCAGTGCTGCAGATAGGAAGAGCACATCTGGATGCTGCTTCAGTATGGGATCAGGTGTGATCTCTTGGTTTAGCAGGAAGCAGTCTTGTGTAGCACTGAGTATAGCTGAGGCAGAGTATGTTGCAGCTTGTTTAGCTAGTTGTGAGGCAGTATGGCTACGGAAGCTACTGTCTGAGTTATTTGATCTCCCATTTGATGTTACTGGTATCTTCTTTGATAACCAGAGTTGTGTGAAGCTGTCTGAGAACCCAATGTTTCATGACAGGTCGAAACAAATAGAGATCAAATATCACTATATCAAGGACATGGTGCAGAGAGGAGCCCTGAAGCTCCTGTATGTTGAGACGGACGAGCAGATTGCAGATGTGCTGACTAAGCCACTAGCCAGGGTGAAGTTCGAGTACTTCAGAGAGAGGCTTGGCGTTCTTCAGATCGAGGACACTTCGAGGAAGAAGTGATGGACACATTTGCTGAAGCCATTCCAAGCATGTTGGAAGGAGGATCCTTCACATGGATGTCGATGTAAGCGCTGGATGATGAACATCAGGATGATGTTCTGGTTTCTGCTGGATATGATCAGTTGGATCATTTTTATGTATGTATGTATGCATCATGTTGGATGCTGGATATGATCAGTTGGATCATTTATATGTATGTACACATCATGTTGGATGCTGGATATGATCGGTTGGATCATGTGTATGTATTTTGTATATGCATCATGTTGGATGCTTGGCCCATGTATCTGTATATGTATCAGGTGGATACATTGTATGATCAGGTAGATCATGTATATTGATATGTATCAAATATGATCAGGTAGATCATGTATGTTGATGGATACATTGTGTGGATCATGTATCTATGTATCAGGTGGATACACTATGTATGATGATATGTATCAGGTAGATACGTGGTGTGCATCAGATGGATGCATTGTATGATCAGGATAATCGTGGATGAAGAGCTTCTCCAGATGACATGCAGCAGGATGTTGCAGTGATGATGATCAGGGTGATCATGTGTACATCAGGATGATGTATGATGAGTATCAGATGATACTTTGTGGTCGTGGATCAGGTTGTGCAGGTAAGCATGTAATTTATGCCCTGAGAGATTTGCAGATGGTCTTTCGAGGTTTTGCCTATGGCATGTAATTCGTACCCTAGGACATCTGGCAAATGCTCTTTCGAGGTTTTGCTTGGGAGGACATATAATTTGTTCCCTGGGAGATCTGTAGATATAATTTCAAGGTTTTTCCTATGGCATGTAATTCGTTTCCCTGGGATATCTGGCAGATTCTCTTTCGAGGTTTTTTTGCTATGGCATGTAATTTGATCCTGGGAGATCTGGACAGGATGAAAAAGGCCTCAGATGCTTCAGCCAGGTTTTGTGGTGGACCACGTGTAATGTGCTCCTAGGAGATCTGACAAGTAGAGCTGTGTGCTCGTAACAGCCTGGGATGCTTTAGCCAGGTTTTGTGGTGAGATCACATGTAATGTGCTCCTGGGAGATCCAATGGGTAGAGTCGTGTGCTCGTAACAGCCTGGGATGCTTCAGCCAGGTTTTGTGATGGGTCACATGTAATGTTATCCTGGGAGATCCTACAGGTAGAGATGTGTGCTCGTAATAGCCTGGGATGTTGCAGCCAGGTTTTGTGACACACGTAATAAGTCCTGAGAATTCCACAGTATGGCCAGTGATGACGAAGACCTGCAGGTGGTGGGCCTACATCCAGTATGAAAAAGGACTGGCTCTGTAGAACTTCCTATGATGATTAGATTCAGAGATTGATTGAGATAGCAGCAGCAGTGACGATGATGATGACTCGATGACGATTATCCAGTGACGATGATCCAGAGAAGATGACTTGTGCTAGAAGACCTGTGCTGAGAAATACCTTCCTAGTTAAGAGGGAGTGTTGATGTATATGTAACTTCGGAATGTATTTCATATATGTATGTTGTATGTACTCCTATAGAGATGGTATTATTCCTCTATACGGAAGTGTCGTCATTTATATTGTAAATGTCGTAACTTATACTTGATGGGTTATTAGACCACCTTGTTGGGGTCGACCCTGTATAAGTCATGTGGGTCAAAGGGTTATTAGACCACCCTATTGAGGGTCGGCCATGTGGTTCGAAGGGTTATTAGACCACCCTATTGGGGGTCGGCCCAGTCAGCATTATGTTATGTGGTTAAGTTCAAGCCTACATGATTTATGTAAAATGCAAGTCAAGTCAAGTATAAATAGAGTGCGGGAGGCACTCTATTTTCACTCACTTCTCACTGATGCACTCAAGGAGGAGTGGTGCACTTATGGAGGAGGAGGATCTGCTACTAGGATATGTCTATCTCTTATGGTTGGGTTGTATCATTGCTCTATCTATCTCTGAGGAAGTTATTGGGGTTTTTCGCCTTTATGGTTTTCCCCAAGTAAATCTTTGTGTCTCTTGTGTGCTTGCATTATTGCCTCCATGATTGATATGTTGTAGATATGTTGTTCTCTCAGTTAATATCCTAGATCAGATTGAAGTAAATTCTGAAAATTTAACATTTATTTAGCTCTGAACCTTTTATATGTGCAGCATGAAGATGTAGTCTGTAGGATTTTTCCATACACATTCGAGCCGAAAGTATCATCCTGGTATTTTAGCCTACAACCTAGCTCAATCTCAAGTTGGGATGAATTTGAAAACTATTTCTTAAATAAATATGGAAACGAAAATATTGTAGCTACACTTATGAAAGAACTCTTATCCATGAGAATGGAAAAGAAAGAAAAGGTTCAAGACTTTAATCAAAGGTTCACAACACTCTTAAATAATTTCAGTGAAGCAAATAAACCAGCAGAAGAATCTCTGGTTGAATATTATACAACAGCTCTCGAAGGACCCATAGCAATGTTGTTAAAAGATCTAAGAAAACCACCCTAATAGAGAACATCGAAGAAGCTAGAAAGATAGAAGAAGAGGCGTATAGCATTGCTAAACATGCCTTAGATGCTGAAACAAAACCAGCAGCCAGTAAAAAAACCTTGCTGCTCACTAGAGGGAAGGAAGAGTCATCAACAGAAATGGAGAATGTAGTTAAGATGATGCATAAGTTATCCAATACAATTGTAGATCTCGAGAAAGATAAGGCTATTAGTACATCTAGGAAACCATTCAAGCCATTTTATAAAAAGAGGGAAGACAACGATCAAACTCATCCACCCATGAATACCTCCCATGTTTTAAACCTAAATGAAATAGGAATGGAAAAATTCTGCACCTTTCATCAAGAACCGCATTCAGAGAAGAGCTGCCCACAATGGATTAACTCTATGAGTTTAGTCATGAACCAAATGCTGAATTCACAGATTCCAGATCAAGACGATCCTCTAGAGGAATCGATCCCTGAATTAGAAGAACCACCTCCGGATACTACTATGGTGCTATGGGATTGGGTACCTATAACTGAGTTAGCGGAAGAAGATCCCATAGAAAGCTCTCTCTCTGCTGTGAATATTAATACTCACAGTAAAGGCCCTATTACGGATCCTGTGCCAAACTCGGCTCTTCCCAAGCCTAAAGTTTCAAAAGAACTACCTAGAAGGCATATAACAATCATTCCACCGCAACCTAAAGCTAACCAAACAGCGGCCAAACAGCCAAACGTTGACACCATAGTTCAACAACCTAAGGTCACGATGAGTAAAGCAGATCATCCAGCCCGAATTGGGAACGAGTCTGATATAGGATATGACATTATTGAGGATATAAAGAAAGTCAAAGCAAATGTGTCAATATTTGACATGTGCAGTTTGCCTCATCAACGAGACAAGCGGCTGCATGTTCTACAGCCCCAGCCTAGCACTCCATTAACAGACTCTCAAGAAGATCCCGAAATTAATGAGGCTAGTATCGGTAGGAAATCTAAATCTCAAACATTGCCTTTCCTGTTGACCTTTGAAATTTTCAATCATAATGTTCACAATTGTTTGGTAGATTCTGGAGCATCTTCAAACGTCATGCCACTGTCAATTTGTAAAAAAATTAACGGGCAACGTGTTCCATCTCCGGCCCAAATTATCCAGTTAGATAGGACTGTTGTCAAAGTAATTGGGGAAATGAAAGATGTTCTCATTAGATTATCAGCCGACTCTAGAGTCTGTTAGTTTATTAACATAATGGTAGTTGATATTCCTGAAGCATATGGTTTGGTCTTAAGTAGGGACTGGTCTACCAAGCTGAATGGTTACTTTGCAACTGATTGGTCTCATCTGTGGTTTCCTTATCAAAACAGGCAGAATCAGATCAAATTCCTGAGAGAACCACACATGAAGCAAAATGTAACTCAACTAAAGGGAAAGAATGAGGCTGTAACCTTCTCATCCTCGGTTCTCGGGAATTATTTCTTAGAAACGGATCCGGGTAATTATCAATCTGAAACAATCAGTCATGAATCAGATGAATAGTCCGATCTCCTTCATTTCTCTCGGACTGATGATGTTGACTGTAATATAGTTAGTTTAGTCACTTAATTAGATCATAGAGATACTAACTTAGCTGAATCAAAAGATATTTTTTGGACATTATACTTTGACGGTTCTAAAACTTTGGAAGGATCCGGAGCCGGTTGTGTTCTGATGGATCCAAGAAGAAACAAGTATTTTTTGTCCTATAGATTAGAATTTGATTGTACTAACAACACAGCTAAATATGAAGCTTTGGTACATGGGTTAAAGAAAGCCATTGGTTTAAATGTTAAATACCTGAAGGTTTTTGGTGACTCAGAAATAGTTGTAAGACAGGTAAGGGACACCATTCATTGTCTCTCACCTCATTTGAAGGGTTATCAGGCTGAGGTATGGTATTTAATTATGCATTTTGATGCTTTCAATATAAATTATATTCCTAGATTGCAAAATTCTGCAGCTGATCTGTTAGCGACATCCGCTTCTAGATTGGTGCCATCTAATAACAAATGCTCAATTGAATTAATTTTCAGGCACTTCGTTCCCGATAACATCACAAAATTTAGAGTTTGATGATGACGAACAGATTATCAGTTTTCTAACAAACGAAGACAACTTCCAAGGAGCTGTGATAGATGAAGAAGAACACGATTCTGATTTGCTAAAAAAGGATGCAGATAAAGGAAATTTCATCCCCAAAGGGGTAAGGTCACTCGAAATGTTGTTCGATCTTCAAAATAAGTTCAAAAGGCCAGCTAATACCAAAACTAAAAGTTCATCAATGGAGCATGAGTTAGTTAATTTAGGTACCGAGGCTAAGCCAAAATTTGTCAACCTTGGCAAATGTTGTTCACCGAGAGAAAGGGACAGGTTCATCAAACTGTTTAAACAATACAAGGATGTTTTCGCATGGACCTATGAGGATCTGAAAACATATGATGTCCGCATTATTCAGCATGTTATACCGATGAAAGTAGGTGTCAAGCCATTTCAGCAGCAATTGAGAAGGATGCACCCTACTTTGGAACCTCTGATTCAAAAGGAATTAAAGAAACTCCTGGACGCTAAAATAATCTTTAAGGTCCGGCATTCTAAGTGGGTTGGTAACTTAGTTCTCGTAAGAAAGAAGTCAGGAGAGATAAGACTATGTGTAGACTTTAGAAATTTAAACAGAGCTTCAGATAAAGACAACTACCCCGTCCCTTCAATGGAACAAATCCTTCAAATGGTGTCGGGATCTGAGCTATTTTCTCTTCTCGGTGGTTTCTCTAGCTACAATTAGGTATTAGTAGCCGAAGAAGATCATCTTAAGACTACTTTCCGCACTAAGTGGGGAACTTTCGCATATAGAAGGATGCCATTTGGTCTGATAAACGCAGGAGCTACATTCCAACGAGCAATGGATATCGCCTTTCGAGGATTGGGTGGGAAGTGTGTTGTTGTCTACCTAGATGATGTGACAGTTTTTTCAAAGAAAAGGGAATATCATGTTGTCCATTTGAAGCATATTTTTTATCGTTGTCGGAAATATGGTATTTCATTGAATCCCAAGAAGAGTGTGTTCGCTGTTCTCGAAGGTAAACTCTTCGGTCATATCATTTCCAAAGAAGGAGTCTCAATAGATGAGGAAAGAGTACAAGTTATCAATAAAATTCCAATGCCTTATAACAAAAAATCTATGCAGTCCTTTATGGGTACTATCAATTTCGTCCAAAGATTTGTTCCAGATTTCGCACAAATTGTTAAACCGTTGCAACACATGGTTAAACAAAGCATACAGTTCAAGTGGAAAGATTTGGAAAAGGACGCATTTAGAGATATTAAGGAAGCTATAACTAAAGCTCCTTCCTTAAGAAGCCCAGATTTTGATAAGGATTTTATCCTATATACTTTTGCTTCGGATGACTCCCTCGCAGCGGTACTCACACAAAAGGTGGAGCTAGGAGACAAATACCCAATCTCGTTTATGAGCACTGGTCTGCAAGGGGCTGAGATGAACTATCCCGTGGTTGACAAGCATGCATATGATGTTTTCAAAGCAGTCAAACAGTTCAGGCCATATATTCTTAAGAACAGAACTAAAGTTATAGTTTCCCACCCAGCTGTTAGATCTCTCTTCGTTCAGAAGGAACTAGGAGAAAGGAGGGGAAACTGGGTCACAACTCTTCAAGAATATGACTTAGAATTTAAACCGGCCACTATCATCAAAGGATAAGGCTTGTGCAAATTGATTACAGGAAACTCGACTGATGAAGAACAACATTGGAAGAATGAGGCTGAGCTAAACCTAGTTGAAGTATGTCCTATCTTCTCAACTCCCCAGTCATGGTACAGAGATCTGGTGCATTATTTACAGCAAGGATACCTACCTGAGAATTGGAACTCTAAGCAAAGAAGGGCACTCCATTTGAAATTGGCACCTTATCAAATCATTGATGGGATACTTTTCAGAAAGAATTATGACGGAGTTTTCCTTAAATGTCTAGAAAAGGAAGATGCAAGTAAAGTTGTTAAAGAATTACACGATGGCCCCACTGGTGGACATTATTCAGGGGAGACAACAGCACATAAGATACTTAGAGCCTGATATTATTGGCCCACTCTGTTCCGAGATTCCCATGCGTATGCACGAAACTGTGATGTATGCCAAAGAAGTGACAAGAAATTACCTAAGGCAAAGGGATGCACACGAAATTCCAACATTTATGGGTAGGCCCATACCAAATTTCGGCAAAGATAGGCCCATCCACTTATAAGTTGACAGATCTCGAAAGAGAAGAAGTAACCCTTCCTTTCAATGTCCTCGCCCTGAAACAATACTTTGCATAGTCTCACTGAGACTTTCTGTACATAAATAATTTTTTTCTTTTATGTTGCTTTAGCCTTGTGTTTTCATTATTTTCAGCCATTTTGTTTCTTTTCTTGTAATTTGAACCTTTGCACAAAGTTTGCTTTCTGAACGCCGTTGCGGTTGAGTTTCTCATCAAGATAGGTTTCTCAAAGAAATCTCACAACCCATGAGTCTGGAACTATGCTCAAATGAAATTTTATCTATGTATTGTGCTCTCGCTGAACGTTTTAAGAAGCAAGGAAGCCTACTCTGCTAGTCACACTAATCTTGTTTAAATAGCAGAGACCTATGACCATCTTTATTACTATCTTTGGGCTCCACCCACTCTCACACTTAAAGACATCTCAAGAATGTTATTGAAGTTGGACCCATGGAAAGTAGCACATCCCGAGGGCATAAGTTATTGAAATAACTCCATGCTGCAAATTTAACAGCCAAAATGGCTTATACTCAAGGGTCTATTTTCCAGAGATTCTCGCCTCAATTGAAGCATGGCTGAGACAAAAGCAAACGCATGTAAAGTCAAGATGGTTGTCTAAAAAGACTCATCTCAAAATAGGCCCCTCTCCGTCCGTGAGGCTTGATAAAACCAATAAAATCTCTCACTCACACAAAAGGACATTATGGATTGAGGAACCTAAATCAAAGATCATGTTTGAAGAAAATATTTTTGGAAGGCTCAAACAGCAAAACTGTCAAATGTATAAACATCCAGAAGGATGCAAGCAGCATGGGAATGAGGAACAAGCTCAATAATGTCCACGAGAAAGTGTTGCAAATCCTGTGGATTCCGATAGCAGTAGCCATCTGAAAGATGAATATTCTAAAATGAATCCCATATGTTGGCCCTTTGAGAGTTTTAAAGATGTCTCTGTCAAAGCTCCCCTTTCCCTAATGGCTAGAAGATAAAGTGCCTTCTTCCTTCACCGAGATTCAAGTACTCAGTTGAATATTGCATATAATATGGATGTCTTTTAATAAGGTTTCGGATCATGGAGATGATTTTTTCAAAGATCTGTGTTCGCCAGCGACTCTCCAATTGTTGTTGCAGCAACATCCCCCCATAAAAAAAATTGACATATTGGGGCCCCTCCTTTTATTTTTTCTAGAAAGATTGCCTTAAGAGGATAATTCTCCTTTTTACTTAGTTTTGTTTTTCAACTGAAGTTTCTGCTTTGAAAATTTCAAGTGTTCTTCTAAAGATTAAATTCATGAAATTCCCCCGAAGCTGCGGAAGCATCCAAGCTTGTCTCCCGAAACCACAGAAATTTTTCCTCTCAAAATTGCGGGATCCATTCAGAAATCTCTCCCGAAACGGCAGAACCCTTCAAGTTTCCCTTCCAAAACTGCGGAAGCATTTGAGAAAGCCTCCCGAAACGGCGGAACCATTTGAGAAAGCCTCCAGAAACGGAGGAACCCTTCAAGTTTCCCTTCTGAAACTGCGGAAGCCATTCGCATTTCTCTCCCGAAACTCCGCGGAAATACTTACCGTTTTATCAAAACTGCGAAAGCGTTTAGGTTTTCCTTTCAAAACCCCTCGAAGCGCTTTTGGAAAGAACTTAAGCATCTCTCTCAACTTGCGGAAGCCATTCGCCAATCCTTTCCGAAACGGTGGAACCTTTTAGGTTTCCCTTCCGAAACTGTGAAAGCGTTCGAGTTCTTTTCCCGGGATCCATTCAGGAAAGCCTCCCGAAACGGCGGGAACCTTCGCGAAATTGTTCCACAATTGCGCAAGAAATTGGACTATCTCCATCGAAATTGCGGAAAGAAACTGAGAGCTCTCCCGAAACTGCGGGATGACTCGCTGAAACCGCCCGCGATAAGTTTCCAAAAGGTTGCATTACGGAAGGATATGCCAATCTCTACCGAAACGCCGAGGCAGTTCGCCATAACGTTCCGCAATTGCGGGTGAAACTCATAAGTTCGCCCCACAAGTGAAGGTCGTGCACAAATGCCGAGAGGGTTTGAAATGACCGCGCCGTACAAGAAATTAAAACACTATTTTAATGGCACCACCAACCGGTTTAATGTCGCACGTGTCTAGCCTTTTTAAAAAGACGGTGGAGGTTGGGTTGATCACATTGTTAGTTTTTGTTCAAACAAACGCCGTTGAGAAGACCACGCAGGACCGCTCCAGCTCAGCTCATCCACGACCACGTCTACCTCACTCAGACACTATCTCATTGCCAGGTAGGTTTTCTAACCGCTCTTTCTATCTCATCTCGACGTCAAGTTTTTTTGGGGGGTCTTCCCGTCCATAACGTGGCCGATAGACATTGGTTGCATATGTCGTTATTTTTGTTTTTAAGGCCGTCGCGGCCCCGTAGGTGCCTGATTTCTACCTGCTAAAATCCATAGCTGTGACCACCCAAGTTTTTCATCGACCACATTCCAGGAATCGTCACCCTCATTCAAACTTCGTACCAGCCACACAACGTCTCGAAAATGTTATTAATAGCAGTAATGGTCGGCTGAACCCCTCACCTTTTGATAAATTTGGAAAGCAACCTCTTGTTTCATCATAAGATTGCTTCACTCCAGGCTCACCCTCCATTGACCATTAGATGTGCAATGATGAAGGATACCCTCTCTCCTAGGGCTAGGAGGGAAGCAGGTTGTTTCCACGCCATATGCTTACCTTTTCGGAAGCATTCCAAACTTTGTCTCCTTAATCAAGTCTCAGAACCATATTTCTTGTTTGGAGTGATTTATTTTGCTTCCCCAACATGCAGCTTCATAATTTGTCTATATTTCTCATTAACATGTTGAATTGGTCCTTCTCTTTGTTAAAATCTTATAACAGGTTGCACATTTTTATAATGACTTGTATTTGGTTGCTAGCAAGGATAATCCAGGATGCCAAAAGGTGGTAGAAAGAAAGCTAAAGTGATGGAACCAGAGCCAGTGCCACTTAGGACTAAAACTATGTTCCAAGATACTAAGTGTACCAACGGCATTCCTCCAGAAGTCCGTTGGGGCGATATTTACAGGATGATCAGGGACCAGGATATCCCAGATGCATTATTGGAAGAAGAGCATATCTACCGCAACATCAGAACTTCAGGCATAGCTACGGCTTCTACCCGCCCTGAATTGTTCCCATGTTCTGAAGTGATCGGGTGGATACTAGGAACATGCTAACGCGGAGACAAGAGTATTACATGACAGCAGAGGAGAGGCCATCGCCTCATTACATCCAACATACATTGCTGCAACCTATAAATTCTCACGTCCCCAGCAAGCTCTGAGTGATGAATGGTTGGGCCAAATGAAAAATATTGAGATGGCCAAAAAATTATTGGTCGCAGGCAAGCACTTAAGAAAGAGAGGAAATGATGAATACAGTGTTCAGAACCTAAGACCTCCTTTTAGGTTAATCGCCCTGATGCTATGCAAAATTTTTGGCATGCCCGATGGCACTGTATACAGGATACAGTGGGCTCCCATCATCCACTTCGTAGCATTTAAAGGGATTGTGATTGACTGGGCTACTATCCTTTCGGACAGCTTGGCATCCACAGTGGCTGCTGCAAGAGAAGGCCTGGCCTTAAAAAAGTCAAAATTTTACATGTCTTCCTATCTCATTGACTGTGTTTTGGCCAAGCTATCTTTCCCCAGCTTAAGTTGCACATGGGATAAAGCCAACACCCCGGTCTACACTGCTTACAAGATAATGTGGGCTCAAAATTACAAAGCTAGCTATAAGCTCATCTGCGAGGAGTTCATCATGCCTCTATATGAGCAGATATTCAAGGAAGAGCCCAATTGTCTGTCAGAAAATGCCATGGAGATCCTGGAAAACTATGGAGATTTTTATTTCTCAGAGCAAGGCACCTACATCAGGATGTTTGGAGGGACCAAAGCGCCATACATTTTTCCAAAGTACGCTACTGACTATGTAGTCCTCAAGGAAGCAGTGAGACAAATTTTCCTGGATGGAAACGGAGTGGTGCTTAACAAGCAGCATAAGGCTTCTTTCCCTCCTTTACCCTTCTACATAGAAGCCTACAAATTATCAGGGGTTGCATCAGCTGAAGAGTTTGTTCAAGAGCTGAAAGCTTTCCACTTCGGTGAAATAATTTTCTAGAGAAATGATAGGCAGGGGAAATTTGTCGAGCATTGCAAAGAAATTTATGCTCATTTTGAATATGCTCATTATTATGTTGTCGAGGAAGAGGCATTCAGGGGCATCAGCAACATGACTGAGTTGCAAATTTGTCGTCAAGGCAGTGGAGCAAGCTCTAGCTCTACCACAGCCCAAAAATACAACCTGCAGAAAGAGAAAGAAGCAGCTGATGCCCGATCCCAAGAAGAGCAAACGTTGAAAGAGGAAGCAAGGTTGCTGCAAGAAGCTGAAGTTGCAAATTTGCAGCAAGAAGCTAAATTTGCAAAGTTACAGCAAGAAGCAGAAAATGAAAGGTTGCATAAATAAGCTGAGGAAGCCCAGGAGCAGAAAGAAGTAGAAGATGCAAGGCAGCAGAAAGAAACAGAAGATGCGAAGCAGATGGAAGAAAATGAAAATCAGCCGCAAGCTGAAGATGAAGAGAGAGGGAAACAAGCTGAAGTGGGGAAAAAGACGGAAGAAGAACTCAAGATAGCTGAAGATGCCCGGGCAGATAGCTCCGGCACCCAGGATATGGAAATAGACATATCTCAAGCAGGTGTCTCCGGAACCCAAAATGTGGAGGTGGACACAGCGCAAGCAGGTGTCTCCGGTACCCAAAATGTAGGAACAGATTCAGCTCAAGTAGTCCAGACCCCACCCGCAGAAGCAGAAATAAATATAATAGACCTCCCAATTGTCCCTTACACTCCATCAGAAGAGCATGCGTTGTCTCGATGGGATGAATTTGTGTATGATAAGAAGAGAAAGGCAGTGGTCCTAAAATCGCAAGAGAGGATAAAGAAACTCTTCCAAGAAGATATTGTTACCTGGCTGGAGACCACAGTAATGCAAAATACAAATAAGGCTCCCTTAGCTATGGCATCTGTCGTTGTAGAAGCAGCAGAAGCAACACAGGACAATGTGGTCGATATAGTTGGAGAAGTTGAGTCGACAAAGAGGAGAGCTCGCATGTTACAACATATTGTGGCTAATGAGCAGGCTTACAGGGATCTCGTAGTGAATAGGTATAATCGCCTATCATAATCACCTGTCTGTTGGGCATAAGGAATTGTCATACAAGTATAACCATTTAGAAGAAGAAAAGGAGCACCTGGCAGTCCAGATGATGGTGTTAGAAGCAGAAAAGAACGATGCAGAAGCTACAGTATCGCATCTAGAAGCAGATAAGCAGGAATTGGTTGAGCAATTAGAGAAGGCAGAGAGCAGAGCAATAGATATGTCTCCCTTCCATGAGCTGTCTTGTAGCATCCTGAAACAAATGCATGACACTCAGGAGATGATTACTGAGGAAGTGTGCAAGCTCAAAGCCATGACGGTTAGATTAAAAGAAGTTAATGCAGAGGCCAATAGGCTTAAGAGTAAATATACTTGGGTTAAAGAAAACATCCTGAGTCAGATGGAATGGAGAGAATGGAAGGTTGATTTCCCCATGCATATCCCATTCAAATCTGTAGATGGTTTTAATGAAGACATAGCCCTTTTGGAATTCTGCAGGAACTATAGCCTTAAGCAAATGGCTAAGATACAAGGGCCAATGGATAAAAGTAACAGTCTTTATAAAAAAATCCATGAAGTACATGATAAGTGCAAGTTGAGTTTCCCTCAGTCCCTTGATGAGTTCCCAAGCAAAGAGCAACATTTATCTGACTTGAAGGAAGAACTGGGTATCCAAACAGAATATGTAAGGAAGATTGATGTCTTAGCCATTGATGATCTCCATCATTATATTGGGATGTCATCAATACACAACCATTTGCTTAAAGAAATCCACCAAGCAGCAGTTGTGGAAATTCAGGGTATTGGAGTAGAGCTTGGTAAAGATGTGACTTCCCAGAAAATCTTGCTCCCTTCCTCAGCAAATGTAGTTATCAGAGACACTGTTCGTGTCTGGTTCAATTACATTGCAGAAGAAGAAAAGAAAGCAGCAGCAGTAACAGCCAGTCCAAGTGCTTCTCTCCCAGCAGCAGCAGCAGTAACAGCCAGTCCAAGTGCTTCTCTCCCAGCAGCAGCAGCAGTAACAGCCAGTCCAAGTGCTTCTCTCCCAGCAGCAGCAGCAGTAACAGCCAACCCGAGTGCTTCTCTCCCAGCTGGAGCGCCTTCCCAAAAGTGAACACGTTGATCCTAAGGTGTTGATTCCTATTTTTGTATTTTGGCCTTCATATGTCTAAAGTGTAGAGCCATTAGACAGCTGTCCTTTTCTTTTTAGGGAATTTTTTGTTATAAGAAAAGGGTCACAATTTTGTTTATTAAAAGGGAAAAGTCTGTAGGAGACAAGTGTAAAGAGCAATGTGGCAGCCCAAAGGGAATTTTGTAATAATATAAATAGAATTTTAGGAAGCAGTGTAAAAGGGACTTTTGGCAGGGAAATAATTTTCTGAACTTGTACGAGCTATCTTGCACTTGTTTTAAGAAAATAAAATCTACCTAATAAGAGCCTGGAGAGGACGTCTTTTGCATGGAGATGGATATTAGATGCATGTTGGATTATTCCTGTGACTTCTATACTCTACTGTGAGATCTTTCTTTACTGTCTTGAATTATTTCTTTGTATGGAATGATCTTACTTCTCTCCGTGCAAATGAATTTTCTCTTTCATGAGTAATGGAATATGTTATATCTGAATTAGAAGCTATCCTCTAATATCTCCTGCTTTTGTTGTGGATCTATCTTTAAGATTTAATGGTTGTTTGTTGAATTTTAGATAACTCTTCCAACGCATTACTCATCCTTACAATTTGCTCCTTGCAGGGATAGTTTAGATTTATTTCAATTTTAGATATAGATTTATTTCGATTTTTGCACTTAGATTAAGATAACTCAGGCATTTGCATATCATTTGAAATTACAAAATCAAAAAAGAATGGTGGATCGGGCCATAAACGATAAAATTGAAGCAAATCTGCAAACCCAACGGTTGTCGGAACCGCTAACCGGACGGATTCCCCATACCAAACGGTGGACAATCTAATTGGGATAGTCTACCGGGGAGGATCCCTTTCTGATTGATGCTGCGATCTTCGGGGCATCAACAGTTTTTGGCACAAGAAGGAGGGCCTGAAATTGCATGGCTGATAAAGGAAAATCTCCCACTATCATAAATGTTATTGAAAACCCGCTTAAAGAAGGAATTTCAGACAGCTCAAATCTTGAAATAGAAAACCAAGAAAACCTTGTCTCTGATTCTGAGCTTCAATAAGCATTGTATGCTGTGCCTTTTACAGAAATAGAAGATTTGAGGAGGCATACCAGATCTTATGTTAGATAGCTAGGTGGTCTAAACGCAGTAAATTTCCTCCCTAGAAGAAATTCTCCTAGAAAAGAGCCACAGTATACCTGTGATTTGATTCTTGTGCAAAGTTTTGAAGAGCTTGTGAATTTAACTTTAGAAGAAATTGCAGATCCCCTGAACAAGGTCGATCTTGAAAACCCAGAAAATATATCAGATCAAGAAAGTCTTGGAGAACTTATTACTCCAAAGAACACTCCACTGAACTCACCTTACAACTCCCCACCAGATTCTCCACATAGAGACATGGCGGTACTTGCTTGGAGAGCAAGGGGGGCATTGAATCTAGCTGGGCCATTCCACAATCTTCCAAAAAATCCATAGAAAGTTTTGCCTAAATTCAACCCAGGGAAAGCCATTTCAGCCGAAGATCATCTCAAGAGTTTTTATTTAGCTCTTAACCTTTTAGATGTGCAGCATGAAGATGTAGTTTGTAGGCTTTTTCCATACACATTCGAGCCGAAAGTATCATCCTAGTATTTTGGCCTACAACCTAGCTCAATCTCAAGTTGGGATGAATTTGAAAACTGTTTCTTAAAGAAATATGGAAACGAAAAGACTGTAGCTACACTTATGAAAGAACTCTTATCCATGAGAATGGAAAAGAAAGAAAAGGTTCAAGACTTTAACCAAGGTTCACAACACTCTTAAATAATTTCAGTGAAGCAAATAAACTAGTAGAAGAATCTCTGGTTGAATATTATACAACAACTCTCGAAGGACCCATAGCAATGTTTGTTAAAAGATCTAAGAAAACCACCCTAATATAGAACTTCAAAGAAGCTAGAAAGGTAGAAGAAGAGGCGGATAGCATTGCTAAACATTCCTTAGATGCTGAAACAAAACTAGCAGCCAGTAAAAAAACCTTGCTGCTCACTAGAGGGAAGGAAGAGTCATCAACAGACATGGAGAATGTACTTAAGATGATGCAGAAGTTATCCAATAAAATTGTAGATCTCGAGAAAGATAAGGCTGCTAGTACATCTAGGAAACCTTTCAAGCCATTTTATAAAAAGAGGGAATACAGCGATCAAACTCATCCACCCATGAATACCTCCCCTGTTTTAAACCTAAATGAAATAGGGATGGAAAACTTCTGCACCTTTCATCAAGAACTGCATTCAGAGAAGAGCTTCCCACAATGGATTAACTCTATGAGTTTAGTCATGAACCAAATGCAGGTTTCACAGATTCCAAATCAAGACAATCCTCTAGAGGAATCAAGCCCTAAATTAGTAGAACCACCTCTGGATACTACTATGGTGCTATGGGATTGAGTACCTATAACTGAGTTACCAGAAGAAGATCGCATAGAAAGCTCTCTCTCTGCTGTGAATATTAATACTCACAGTAAAGGCCCTATTACGGATCCTGTGCCAAACTCGGCTCCTCCCAAGCCTAAAGTTTCAAAAGAACTACCTAGAAGGCATATAAAAATCATTCCACCGCAGCCTAAAGCTAACCAAACAACGGCCAAACAGCCAAACGTTGACACCATAGTTTAGCAACCTAAGGTCACGATGAGTAAGCAGATCATCCAGCCCGAATTGGGAACGAGTCTGATATAGGATATGACATTATTGAGGATATAAAGAAATTCAAAGCAAATGTGTCAATATTTGACATGTGCAGTTTTCCTCATCAACGAAACAAGCTGCTGCATGTTCTACAGCCCCAGCCTAGCACTCCATTAACAGACTCTCAAGAAGATCCCGAAATTAATGAGGCTAGTATCGGCAAGAAATCTAAATATCAAACATTGCCTTTCCTGTTGACCTTTGAAATTTTCAATCATAATGTTCACAATTGTTTGGTAGATTCTGGAGCATCTTCAAACGTCATGCCACTGTCAATTTGTAAAAAAATTAATGGGCAACGTGTTCCATCTCCGGCCCAAATTATCCAGTTAGATAGGACTGTTGTCAAAGTAATTGGGGAGATGAAAGATGTTCTCATTAGATTATCAGCCGACTCTAGAGTCTGTCAGTTTATTGACATAATGGTAGTTGATATTCCTGAAGCATATGGTCTGATTTTAAGAAGGGACTGGTCTACCAAGCTGAATGGTTACTTTGCAACTGATTTGTCTCATCTGTTGTTGCCTTATCAAAACAGGAAAAATCAGATCAAAGTCCTGAGAGAACCACACATGAAGCAAAATGTAACTCAACTAGAGGGAAAGAATGAGGCTGTAACCTTCTCATCCTCGATTCTCGGGAATTATTTCTTAGAAATTGATCTGGGTAATTATCAATCTGAAACCGTCAGCCATGAATCAGATGAACAGTCCGATCTCCTTCATTTTTCTCGGAATGATGATGTTGACTGTAATATAGTTAGTTTAGTCACTGAATTAGATCATAGACATACTAACTTAGCTGAATCAAAAGATATTTTTTGGACATTATACTTTGACGGTTCTAAAACTTTGGAAGGATCCGGAGCCGGTTGTGTTTTGATGGATCCAAGAAGAAACAAGTATTTTTTGTCCTCTAGATTTGAATTTGATTGTACTAACAACACAGCTGAATATGAAGCTTTGGTACATGGGTTAAAGAAGCCCATTGGTTTAAATGTTAAATACCTGAAGGTTTTTGGTGACTCGGAAATAGTTGTAAGACAAGTAAGGGACACCATTCATTGTCTCTCACCTCATTTGAAGGGTTATCAGGCTGAGCTATGGGATTTAATTATGCATTTTGATGCTTTCAATATAAAGTCTATTCCTAGATTGCGAAATTCTGCAGCTGATCTGTTAGCGACATTCGCTTCTATATTGGTGCCATCTAATAACAAATGCTCAATTGAATTAATTTTCAGGCCCTCCGTTCCCGATAACATCACAAACTTCAGAGTTTTTGATGATGACGAAGAGATTATCAGTTTTCTAACAACTGAAGACTGCTTCCAAAGAGCTGTGATAGATGAAGAAGAACATGATTCTGATTTGCTAAAAAAGGATGCAGATAAAGGAATATTCTCCCGAAAGGGGTAAGGTCACTCGAAATGCTATTCGATCTTCAAAATAAGTTCAAAAGGCCAGCTAATACCAAAACTAACAGTTCTTCAATGCAGCATGAGTTAGTTAATTTAGGTACCGAGGCTGAGCCAAAATTTGTCAACCTTGGCAAATGTTGTTCATCGGGAGAAAGGGATAGGTTCATCAAACTGTTTAAACAATACAAGGATGTTTTCGCATGGACCTATGAGGATCTGAAAACTTATGGCGTCCGCATTATTCAGCATGTTATACCGATGAAAGTAGGTGTCAAGCCATTTCAGCAGCAATTGAGAAGGATGCACCCTACTTTGGAACCTCTGATTCAAAAGGAATTAAAGAAACTCTTGGACGCTAAAATAATCTTTAAGGTCCGGCATTCTAAGTGGGTTGCTAACTTAGTTCCCGTAAGAAAGAAGTCAGGAGAGATAAGACTATGTGTAGACTTCAGAAATTTAAACAGAGCTTCGGATAAAGACAACTACCCCATCCCTTCAATGGAACAAATCCTTCAAATGGTGTCGGGATCTGAGCTATTTTCTCTTCTCGATGATTTCTCTGGCTACAATCAGGTATTAGTAGCCAAAGAAGATCGTCTTAAGACTACTTTCCGCACTAAGTGGGGAACTTTCGCATATATAAGGATGCCATTTGGTCTGATAAACGCAGGAGCTACATTCCAACGAGCAATGGATATCGCCTTCTGAGGATTGGGTGGGCAGTGTGTTGTTGTCTACCTAGATGATGTGACAATTTTTCAAAGAAAAGGGAATATCATGTTGTCTATTTGAAGCATATTTTTTATCGTTTTCAGAAATATGGTATTTCATTGAATCCCAAGAAGAGTGTGTTCGTTGTTCCCGAAGGTAAACTCTTGGGTCATATCATTTCCAAAGAAGGAGTCTCAATAGATGAGGAAAAAGTACAAGCTATCAATAAAATTCCAATGCCTTATAACAAAAAATCTATGCAGTCCTTTATGGGTACAATCAATTTCATCCGAAGATTTGTTCTAGATTTCGCACAAATTGTTAAACCGTTGCAACAAATGGTTAAACAAAGCATACAGTTCAAGTGGACAGATTTGGAAAAGGATGCATTTAGAGATATTAAGGCAGCTATAGCTAAAGCTCCTTCCTTAAGAAGCCTAGATTTTGATAAGGATTTTATCCTGTATACCTTTGCTTCGGATGAATCCCTTGCAGCGGTACTCATGCAAAAGGTGGATCTAGGAGACGAATACCCAATCTCGTTTATGAGCACTAGTCTACAAGGGGCTGAGCTGAACTATCCCGTGGTTGACAAGCATGCATATGCTGTCATCAAAGCGGTCAAACAGTTCAGGCCATATATTCTTAAGAACAGAACTAAAGTTATAGTTCCCCACCCAGCTGTTAGATCTCTCTTCGTTCAGAAGGAACTAGGAGAAAGGAGGAGAAACTGGGTCATAGCTCTTAAAGAATATGACTTAGAATTTAAACCGGCCACTATCATCAAAGGACAAGGCTTGTGCAAATTGCTTACAGGAAACTCGACTGATGAAGAACAACATTAGAAGAATGAGTCTTAGCTAAAACTAGTTGAAGTATGTCCTATCTTCTCAACTCCTCAGTCGTGGTACAGAGATCTGGTGCATTATTTACAGCAAGGATACCTACCTGAGCATTGGAACTCTAAGCAAAGAAGGGCACTCCGTTTAAAATCGGGACCTTATCAAATCATTGATGGGATACTTTTCAGAAATAATTATGATGGAGTTTTCCTTAGATGTCTAGAAAAGGAAGATGCAAGTAAAGTTGTTAAATAATTACACGATGGCCCCGCTGGTGGACATTATTCACGGGAGACAACAGGACACAAGATACTTAGAGCTGGATATTATTGGCCCACTATGTTCCGAGATTCCCATACGTATGCACGAAACTGTGATGTATGCCAAAGAAGTGCCGGGAAGTTACCTAAGGCATCAGGACCCTTGCAGCCGGTTATTATCTCTGAGCCTTTTGAGCAGTGGGGTATAGATGTTATCGGAGAGATAAATCCAAATTCTTCTTTGAAACATCGATACATCCTGACGGCTACCAACAACTTCACTAGATGGACGGAGGCTATCCCGTTGCACAAGATCAATGAAGACGCGGTCATCAGCTTCTTGAAGGAGAACATCATAACCAGGTTTGGGGTTCCAATTTCCCTTGTTTTTGATAATGCTTCCTATTTTTCGTCTTTCAAGATAAATGAATTTGTTTATGAATGGGGGATCAAGTTGCACTATTCAACCAATTATTACCCTCAAGGAAACAGATTAGCTGAATCTTCAAACAAAAACCTCATTCGAATTCTCAAGAAAACTGTGATAGAAAATCAGCGAAGTTGGCATATAGCTCTCCGAAATGCCTTATGGGTAGACAGGGTGACTCCAAATAATGCGTTAGGTGTTTCCCCTTTCACTCTTGTCTATGGAAAGGAAGCCATCCTTCCCCCCAACATATTGCTCCCATCCTTACAGTTGTCCCAAGCCTCTCTCGGGTCTGGTAGCCAAGTCTTACAATCCAGGATCAATACCCTGCTTCAACTTGAAGAAGCCCGACAGAAAGCTAAAGACCGATTCCATCAACACCAAGACATAGTTAAGAGATGGTTCGATAAGAGGAAGTCCGGTAAAAGAAGTTTTGAATTTGGGGATTTACTCCTGAAATGGGACCATAATCATGAAGGCAAATGGATGCACACGAAATTCCAACATTTATGGGTAGGCCCGTACCAAATTTCGGCAAAGATAGGCCCATCCACTTATAAGTTGACATATCTTGAAGGAGAAGAAGTAACCCTTCCTCTCAATGGCCTCGCCCTGAAATAATACTTTGCATAGTCTCACTGAGACTTTCTGTACATAAATAATTTTTTTCTTTTATGTTGCTTTAGCCTTGTGTTTTCATTATTTTCAGCCATTTTGTTTCTTTTCTTGTCATTTGAACCTTTGCACAAAGTTTTCTTTCTGAAATCCCATGCGGTTGAGTTTCTCATCAAGATAGGTTTCTCAAAGAAATCTCACAACCCATGAGTCAAGAACTATGCTCGAATGAAAGTTTATCTATGTATTGTGCTCTCGCTGAACTTTTTCAGAAGGAAGGAAGCCTACTCTGCTAGTTACACTAATCCTGTTTAAAAAGCAGAGACCTATGACCATCTTTATTACTATCTTTGGGCTCCACCCACTCTCACACTTAAAGGCATCTCAAGAAGGTTATTGAAGTTGGACCCATGGAAAGTAGCACATCCCGAGGGCATAGGGTATTGAAATGACTCCATGTTGTAAATTTAACAGCCAAAATGGCTTATACTCAAGGGTCTGTTTTCCAGAGATTCTCGCCTCAATTGAAGCATGGCTGAGACAAAAGCAAATGCATGTAAAGTCAAGAAGGTTGTCTAAAAAGACTCAGCTCAAAATAGGCTCTTCTCCGTCCGTGAGGCTTGATCAAACCAAAAAAATCTCTCACTCACACAAAAGGACATTATGGATTGAGGAACCTAAATCAAAGATCATGTCTAAAGAAAATATTTATGGAAGGCTCAAACAGCAAAACTATCAAATTTATAAACTTCCAAAAGGATGCAAGCAGCATGGGAATGATGAACAAGAGCAATAATGTCCATGAGAAAGTGTTGCAAATCCTATGGAATCCGATAGCAGTAGCCATCTGAAAGATGAGTCTTCTAAAATGAATCCCATATAATGGCCCTTTGAGAGTTTTAAAGATGTCTCTGTCAAAGCTCCCCTTTCCCCAATGGCTAGCAGATAAAGTGCCTTCTTCCTTCACTGAGATTCAAGTACTCGGCTGAATATTGCATATAAGATGGATGTCTTTTAATAAGGTTTCGGATCATGGAGAGGATTTTTTCAAAGATCTGTGTTCGCCAGCGACTCACCAATTGTTGTTGCAGCAACATCCCCCCCAAAAAAAAATTTACATATTGGGGCCTCTCCTTTTATTTTTTCTAGAAAGACTGCCTTAAGAGGATAATTCTCCTTTTTACTTAGTTTTTTTTTTCAACTGAAGTTTCTGCTTTGAAAATTTCAAGTTTTCTTCTAAAGATTAAATTCATGAAATTCCCCCGAAGTTGCGGAAGCATCCAAGTTTGTCTCCCAAAACCACGGAAATTTTTCCTCTCGAAATTGTTGGAGCCATTCAGAAATCTCTCCTGAAACGGCGGAACCCTTCAAGTTTCCCTTCGGAAACTGCGGAAGCCATTCACATTTCTCTCCCGAAACTCCGCGGAAAGACTTAGATATTTTATCGAAACTCCGGAAGCGTTTGAGAAAGCCTCCCGAAACGGCGGAACCATTTGGGAAAGCCTCCCGAAATGGCGGAACCCTTCAAGTTTCCTTTCCGAAACTGCGGAAGCCATTCGCATTTCTCTCCCAAAACTCCACGGAAAGACTTAGCGTTTTATCGAAACTGCGGAAGTGTTTAGGTTTTCCTTTCGAAACCCTGTGGAGCGCTTTTGGAAATAACTTAAGAATCTCTCTCGACTTGCGGGAACCGTTTGCCAATCCTTTCCCAAACGGCGAAACATTTCAGGTTTCCCTTCCGAAACTGCGCAAGCGTTCGAGTTCTTTTCTCGGGAGCCATTAAAGAAAGCATCCCGAAACGACGGGAACCTTCACGAAATTGTTCCGCAATTGCGAAAGCAATTGGCATATCTCCATCGAAATTGCGGAAAGAAACTCAAAGCTCTCCCGAAACTAAGGGACGACTCGCCAAAACCGCCCGTGATAAGTTTCCAAAAGGTTTCATTTTGGAAGGATACGCCAATCTCTTCCGAAACGCCGAGGCAGTTCACCATAACGTTCTGCAATTGTGGGTGAAACTCGTAAGTTCGCCCCACAAGTGACGATCGCGCACAAATGCTGAGACGGCTTGAAATGACCGCACCGTACAAGAAATTAAAACCCTGTTTTAATGGCACCACCAACCGGTTTAAGCCGCACGTGTCTATCCTTTTTAAAAGGACGATGGAGGTTGGGTTGATCACATTGTTAGTTTTCGTTCAAACAAATGCCATTGAGAAGACCGCGCAAGACCGCTCCAGCTCAGCTCATCCACGACCACGTCCACCTCACTCTGCCACTATCTCATCGCCAGGTAGGTTTTTTAACCGCTATTTCTCTCTCATCTCCACGTCAAGTTTTTTTGGGGGGTATTCCCGTCCATAACGTGGCCGATTTTTGTTTTTATGGTCGTCGTGGCCCCGTAGGTGCCTCATTTCTACCGACTAAAAGTCATAGCTGTGACCACTCGAGTATTTCAACGGCCACATTCCACGCATCGTCACCCTCATTCAAACTTCGTACCAGCCACACAACGTCTCGAAAATGTTATTAATAGCAGTTGTGGTCGGCTGAACCCCTCACCTTTTGATTAATGTGGAAAGCAGCCTCTTGTTTCATCATAAGATTGCTTCACTCCAAGCTCACCCGCCATTGACCATTATAAGTGCAATGAGGAAGGATACCCTCTCTCCTGGGGCTAGGAGGGAAGCAGGTTGTTTCCACGCCATACGCTTACCTTTTCGGAAGCATTCCAAACTTTGTCTCCTTAATCAAGTCTCAGAACCATATTTCTTGTTTGGAGTGATTTATTTTGCTTCCCCAACATGCAGCTTCATAATTTGTCTATATTTCTCATTACCATGTTGAATTGGTCCTTCTCTTTGTTAAAATCTTATAACAGGTTGCACATTTTTATAATGACTTGTATTTGGTTGCTAGCAGGGATAAGCCAGGATGCCAAAAGGTGGTAGAAAGAAAGCTAAAGTGATGGAACCAGAGCCAGCCTCACTTAGGACTGAAACTATGTTCCAAGATACTAAGTGTACCACCGGCATTCCTCCTGAAGTCCGTTGGGGCGATATTTACAGGATGATCAGGGACCAGGATATCCCAGATGCATTATTGGAAGAAGAGCAGATCTACCGCAACATCAGAACTTCAGGCATAGCTAGGGCTTCTACCCGACCGGAATTGTTCAAATGTTCTGAAGTGATCGGGTGGATACTGGAACATGCTAACGCGGAGACAAGAGTATTACATGACAGCAGGGTAGAGGCCATCGCCTCATTCCATCCAACATACATTGCTGCAGCCTATAAATTATCATGTCTCCAGCAAGCTCTGAGTGATGAATGGTTGGGTCAGATGAACAATATTGAGATGTCCAAAAATTTATTGGTCGCAGGCAAGCACTTAAGAAAGAGAGGAAATGATGAATACGGTGTTCAGAACCTAAGACCTCCTTTTAGGTTAATCGCCCTGATGCTATGCAGAATTTTCGGCATGCCCGATGGCACTGTATACAGGATACAGTGGCCTCCCATCATCCACTTCGTAGCATTCAAAGGGATTGTGTTTGACTGGGCTAGTATCCTTTCGGACAGCTTGGCATCCATAGTGGCTCCTGCAAGAGAAGGTCTGGCCTTAAAAAAGTCAAAATTTTACATGTCTTCCTATCTCATTGACCATGTTTTGGCCAAGCTATCTTTCCCCAGCTTAGGTTGCACATGGGATAAATCCAACACCCCGGTCTACACTGCTTACAAGATAATGTGGGCTCAAAATTACAGAGCTAGGTATAAGCTCATCTGCGAGGAGTTCATCATGCCTCTATATGAGCAGATATTCAAGGAAGAGCCCAACTGTCTGTCAGAAAATGCAATGGAGATCCTGGAAAACTATGAAGATTTTTATTTCTCAGAGAAGGGCACCTACATCAGGATGTTTGGAGGGACCAAAGCACCATATATTTTGACAAAGTACGCTACTGACTATGTAGTCCTCAAGGAAGCAGTGAGACAAATTTTCCTGGATGGAATCGGAGCGGTGCTTAACAAGCAGCATAAGGCTTCTTTCCCTCCTTTACCCTTCTGCATAGGAGCCTACAAATTCTCAGGGGTTGCATCAGCTGAAGAGTTTGTTCAAGAGTGGAAAGCCTTCCACTTCGGTGAAATAATTTTCCATAGAAATGATAGGCTGGGGAAAGTTGCCGAGCATTGCAAAGAAATTTATGCTCATTTTGAATATGCTCATTATTATGATGCCGAGGAAGAGGCATTCAGGGGCATAAACAACATGACTGAGTTGCATATTTGTCGTCAAGGCAGTGGAGCAAGCTCTAGCTCTACCAAGGCCCGAAACGCCAGCCTGTAGAAAGAGAAAGAAGCAGCTGATGCCCGATCCCAAGAAGAGAAAAGGTTGAAAGAGGAAGCAAGGTTGCAGCAAGAAGTTGAAGTTGCAAAGTTGCAGCAAGAAGCTGAAGTTGCAAAGTTACAGCAAGAAGCAAAAAATGAAAGGTTGCAGAAAGAAGCTGAGGAAGCCCAGCAGCAGAAAGAAGCAGAAGATGCAAAGCTGCAGAAAGAAACAGAAGATGCGAAGCAGATGGAAGAAAATGAAAATCAGCCGCAAGCTGAAGAAGAAGAGAGAGGGAAACAAGCTAAAGTGGGGAAAAAGATAGAAGAAGAACTCAAGACAGTTGAAGATGCCCAGGCAGATGGCTCCGGCACCCAGGAAATGGAAATAGACATATCTCAAGCAGGTGTCTCCGGCACCCAAAATGTGGAGGTGGACACAGCGCAAGCAGGTGTCTCTGGTACCCAAATTGTTTGAACATATTCAACTCAAGTAGTCTAGACCCCACCCGCAGAAGCAGAAATAAATATAATAGACCTCCCAATCGTCCCTTACACTCCATCAGAAGAGCATACAGTGTCTCGATGGGATGAATTTGTGTATGATAAGAAGAGACAGGCAGTGGTCCTAAAATCGGAAGAGAGGATAAAGAGACTCTTCCAAAAAGATATTGTTACCCGACGGGAGACCACAGTAATGCAAAATACAAATAAGGCTCCTTTAGCTATGGCATCCGCCATTGTAGAAGCAGCAAAAGCAACGCAGGACAATGTGGCCGATATAGTTAGAGAAGTTGAGTCGACAAAGAGGAGAGCTCGCATGTTACAACATACTGTGGATAATGAGCAAGCTTACAGGGATCTCGTAGTGAATAGGTATAATCGCCTGTCTGTTGAGCATAAGGAATTGTCAGACAAGTATAACCATTTAGAAGAAGAAAAGGAGCACCTGGCAGTCCAGATGATGGTGTTAGAAGCATCAAAGAACGATGTAGAAGCTAGAGTATCCCATCTAGAAGCAGATAAGCAGGCATTGGTTGAGCAATTAGAGCAGGCAGAGAGCAGAGCAATAGATATGTCTCCCTTCCATGAGCTTTCCTATAGCATCCTGAAACAAATGCATGACACTCAGGAGCAGATTACTAAGTAAGTGTGCAAGCTCAAATCCATGACGGTTAGATTAAAAGAAGTTAATGTAGAGGCCAATAGGCTTAAGAGTAAATATACTCGGGTTAAAGAAAACATCCTGAGCCAGATGGAATGGAGAGAAGGGAAGGTTGATTTCCCCAAGCATCTCCCATTCAAATATGTAGATGGTTTTAATGAAGACATAGCCCTTTTGGAATTCTGCAGGAACTGTAGCCTTAAGCTAATGGCTAAGATCCAAGGGATAATGGATAAAAGTAACAGTCTTTATCAAAAAATCCATGAAGTACATGATAAGTGCAAGTTGAGTTTCCCTCAGTCCCTTGATGAGTTCCCAAGCAAGGAGCAACGTTTATCTGACTTGAAGGAAGAACTGGGTATCCAAACAGAATATGTAAAGAAGATTGATGTCTTAGCCATTGATGATCTCCATCATTATATTGGGATGTCATCAATACACAACCATTTGCTTAAAGAAATCCACCAAGCAGCAGTTGTGGAAATTCAGGGTATTGGAGTAGAGCTTGGTAAAGATGTGACTTCCTAGAAAATCTTGCTCCCTTCCTCAGCAAATGTAGTTATCAAAGACACTGGTGTCTGGTTCAGTTACATTGCAGAAGAAGAAAAGAAAGCAGTAGCAGCAATAACAGCCAGTTCAAGTGCTTCTCTCCCAGCAGCAGCAACGGTAACAGCCAGTCCAAGTGCTTCTCTCCCAGCAACAGCAGCAGCAGTAACAGCTAGCACGAGTGCTTCTCTCCCAGCTAGAGCGCCTTCCCAAAAGTGAACACGTTGATCCTAAGGCGTTGATTCCTATTTTTGTATTTTGGCCTTCATATGTCTAAAGCGTAGAGCCATTAGACAGCTGTCCTTTTCTTTTTAGGGAATTTTCTGTTTTAAGAAAAGGGTCACAATTTTGTTTATTAAAAGGAAAAAGTCTGTAGGAGACAAGTGTAAAGAGCCAGGTGGCAGCCCAAAGGGCATTTTGTAATAATATAAATAGAAGTTTAGGAAGCAGTGTAAAAGAGACTTTTGGCAGGGAAATAATTTTCTGAACTTGTACGAGCTATCTTGCACTTGTTTTAAGAAAATAAAATCTACCTAATAAGAGCTTGGAGAGGATGTCTTTTGCATGGAGATGGATATTAGATGCATGTTGGATTATTCCTGTGACTTCTATACTCTACTGTGAGATCTTTCTTTACTGTCTTGAATTATTTCTTTGTATGGAATGATCCTACTTCTCTCTGTGCAAATGAATTCTCTCTTTCATGAGTAATGGAATATGTTATATCTGAATTAGAAGCTATCCTCTAATATCTCCTGCTTTTGCTATGGATCTATCTTTAAGATTTAATGGCTGTCTGTTGAATTTTAGATAACTCTTCCAGCGCATTACTCATCCTTACAATTTGCTCCTTGCAGGGATAGTTTAGATTTATTTCAGTTTTAGATATAGATTTATTTCGAGTTTTGCACTTAGACTAAGATAGCTTAGGCACTTGCATATCATTTAAAATTACAAAATCAAAAAAGAACAGTGGATCGGGCCATAACCGATAAAATTGAAGCAAATCTGCAAACCCAACAGTTGTCGGAACCGCTAACCGGACGGATTCCCCATACCAAACGGTGGACAATCTAATTCGGATAGTCTACCAGGGAGGATCCCTTTCTGATTGATGCTGCGATCTCCGTGGCATCAACAAGATTACAATAGTGTAAGGCACTAATAAAGATCCAAGATTCATAGATTATGTGAATGTTGCAGTAGCACAAGAAAACGCGGATAACATAAACAAGTTAACATAAGATATAGAAATGATCAAGGCCAAAATGATCAAGCTTAAAGATAATTTGGTAAAAGCTCAGAGTGAGGGAATATAGATGAAAATATAGAGGGATGTCCTAGATCTAGAAAAGGAAAAGGTCTTGCGAGACTTTCAAAGTCTTGAGGATGAAAATGATTCATTGAATGTTCAACTAGTCATCATGGAAGGTGAAAAAAACGATATCCAAACTCGAATAACTGAGCTAGAAGACAAGGAGACTCAACTAGATAAATGAGTCGAGTAATTCATCATAGAACAAGGAGTTTTGCAGGTTCAAATAACAAAATTGACTAAAGAAAAGGAATCCTTGGTAGAACAACTCAAAAATGCTCAGGCTTAGAAACAAGATATGATGCCATTTTATGAGCATGATTGTGAATTGTAGGAACAATTGTTTCACTCTCAGGGATTGCTTACCGAGCCAATTTAGGAGTTAAAGGAAATGGTCACTAGATTAAGGAATATTTATGTATAAGATTCAACTGTAAAACATAAATTAACATGAATTTATGAAAAAATGAAGCTAATTTTTTGGAAAGAAAAAGCCAAGGAGATCCCTGCACATTTTCCAAAAAGAGTCATTGTTGAGTTAAAATTGGAGATAGATCTCTTAGAAAGTTGTCGCAAGTCAGGAAAGAAGACACAAAATGAGGTGTATATGTCAATCTCAAAGTGTGAAGATATTTATCAGATCATCTACAAAACATTCAAGAGATGTCATCTTCTGCCCCCCAAATCCATTGATGAGTTGATGCCAAAAGAACAACGTGTATCCGAATTTAGGAATAGTTTGGATGAATATGTTGCTTATATAAGAAAGTTGGGCTCACTCATTGCGGAAGATCTTCAACAACATATTGGACAAGCTACTTTAAATGCTTGTTTTTTTAGGAGAGGGTCATAAGGCTGCAGCCAAGGGGTTAATTGATATGATCAAGGAATTAACTACACATGAAATAGCTTTGAAGCTATTGGATCCCCAACAACTAAATGTAATATCTTTTGAGAGTGATATCTGGGATAATTACATTCAAAGTCAAGAGAATCTACCCTCCAATTGATGTAATTTTGTAATTTTCTTTTTATTTAACTATTTTTGGGTGCAACCACAAAAGACAAAATTGTGGGAAACCAAGAGTTGAGATGGAATATGAAGTGATAAGTCATATCAGGACAAATTTTGTAAATATAAATAGGTAGAATAGAATAGAGGGGGGGGATTTTGGCTGGTGCAATAGTGAACTGGTACCATTTTGTAAGAGAATTAATTTTCTGCTAATGAGAAAGAGCTATTTTTTTGGGTGAAGGCTTACATAGGTGGTTGCATGGAACTACATAAATGAACGTGTAGAATTAATTATTCTTTTTGTTCATCTATATGTTGTAATATATTTCCTTCTCTATTGGATTATTCTAATGGTATGTGAATGATTTTGCTGATTATAATTATTAAATGTAATTTTCTATGTGATAATGAGTAATGAATGAATCAAATGTTATACCAAACCTATCTTTAGGTGAATTTTATACTGTGATTGGGAATGCATTTCTTTCAATGGTTAACTATTGAAGTTGTAATAAACAATTTCAGTCATTACTCACACTTTAAATTCGATCCTTGCAAGGATATACTAGTTTAGATAGGTTAAAATTATGTATTTTGGTAATATAGTTTTAGCTAATTAGTGAGGCAGAGGTGATAAGACGAGAGGTAAGAACCTGCACATCACTTTGTTAGGCCTCTGTTCGTCAATCAAACTTAGCTTAGATAAGATAATGCACAATTAGAATTAGTTCATTTTCATTTTTATGTCTAAAAAATAAAATTTAAACGGTGGATCGGTTCATAACCGATAAACTAAAACTAAAGCACATCCTACGATAGTCGGACCGTAAGACGGACACATTCCCCATTCCAAATAGTGAATCATCTAGTTGGGACTTTTCATTGGGGAGAATCCCTACTATCGACGCAAGGATTTTTCCAGGCATCAACATGACCCACTGAGATGGTTTGTTTAACATAATATTGATATGCAACATGCTACTCTTATCATATTTAGTCTCATTAATCGACTTCTATAACACATGCGTCGTCATTAAAAGTGGCATTCTTTAGTGAGGATACAACATGCATTCGAAGTAATTTTAATGTAGCGTATGGGACCTTTGGTACTCCCATGTGCCTTAGGTCCCTTCGCTCCTTGTTCATTCAATGCTTGGATACTTTAATTTATGATGCATTTTAGTGTTTTCTTTGGTGGGAATGTTTTAGGAGGAAGGATGTTGTTAGGAGCTTGGGATTGTTTGTGGAAGGATACAAGTTGATGAATTCTCATGATAATTACTCCCTTTGACAGAGGTAAGGTTGTTCAGGTGTTCATTTCTATTTATAGTCATTGGTATGAGTGTTTCTATATATTAGGCCTACCATGTATGTGAAGATTAATTCCCAATGTAAGTGCATTCTTTCTCTATAACATCTTGTTGATTTTTTCAGTGGAGAAGGGGGATTGTATCTAGGTTTGTATCTTGGAAATTATTCAGTCTCTATACATTGTTACACTTAAACAATGTTCTTTCCTTTATCGTTTCCTTATGTCCAATCGTTTGGGTCTTTCCCATGATGACGTTGAGAGTGATGTCGATATTAAAAAGACTTTAATAAATATAGAATCCTAGATGGAAGAAATGAACATGCCCTTAAATATTTCAGTTTGCAATTGGAAAAATTAGAAAAGAAACAATAAGCAATGGAGGCTAAATTAAATGATTAGATCTTTAAGTTTGAATATTTGGGTAGAGATATAGGTATGCACTTCAGTATTACCCTCGGTTTTGACCATGGGTACTAGTAAGGGAAGCCTTGGATCTCAATTAGAGATATTAAAGATAAACCATATTCCAACAAAATGGGATTATTAGAACTGAGCGACAACACTCTCCAAACTACATTGACCCATAACAAGAAAATTTCTTAATCAAGGAAGCTCATAGTGGGCATCTATTTGACTAATGATGCTTGTTTTTAATGATTTATATTGTATTTTTCTCCTTGGAGACTATACCAGACAATACAAGTTTAGAAATTATAAGAAGAATCTTGGATATAGTTAGTCTAGAGGACCCTTAGAATTTTCTTTGTAAGGCCCAACTCTACATAGTGTTTTTGCAATTTTATATATTTTGGACTATTATGTATTTCTCTCGGATGTTTGGACCCTCTTCAACCTCCTTTTAATACAACTAATACCCATTCTGATTAACATAATTTAAAAAAAAAAAATCAATAAGAATAATAAAAACATATAATAAAATAAACACACATAAATCTACCTTATTTATAAAGTATCGACATATTTTTATTTATGTTGACTTTAAATACAACATAGTGTATAATTTATACGCAACCTCCTTTTCATACAGTTGAAATACCCATTCCAATTTAAAAAATAAAAAATTCAATCATAATAATCATAATTAGAAGCCCGCAAGGATGTAGCTCGACTAGCAAATGAAGTGAAATAAAGGTCATGGTGTATATATAGGTCATGAGTTCAAATCACCCCATCTTACCCTTTCCCACTACTTGTGGGTTGTGTGGGTGCACGTAGATGAGGGTGATAACACAGAAGTGCCACGTCCTTCTCCAACGTGTCATGAACGAGGTAGCTTAGTGACTTTTCTTCTAGGGCTCTTTACCCAGGATCCCTTTCGGTAGAGTGATATCCTTCCATTATTGGTCTCTCATTTTGTATTATTCGACTTGGATTTCAACACCTTGCGAAGGATACAATTTGTTGAGGTCTCCAGCTCTTAGTTAGGAGGTTTTGTTTGCTATCTTGTAAAGGGTCTTTTTCTTTGTAGCGCTGCTTGTTGGCAATCTGGCCATTTTGTTGTGCAGTTACTATGGCAGCGGCCTCAATATAGTTTTTTGAGCTTGCTCTTTTGGCCTGTGAGCCTTGTCTTTTCCTAACTCCCCTTTTGCATGCTCGGTTGCCTGAGGGTTTTGAGTTCTTTTTAACAAGACTTCGTCCAAATCACTTAGTCTTGTTCCGTGGTGAATCCATCTCCATGCGCCCAAACTCCTTCTAGAACTACCAATCAAGAGACCCTTTCTCAAGGGGTACCTTTTTTCTTTCCTCCAGTTGGAGATATTGGTCCTCCCTTTATTGCCATGTTAAATCTTCCTGGATTAATCATAGGATTACTGGTATGGTTATTCAATCCGGTGATTCCGGTTGTACTCAATGTTTCGAATGTCAACTCTCCACCACGAGAGAGTCAATCCCAAACTAATCCTTCCCCTTCTTCGCCGGATGAATATTCTTCCACTCCTTCTTCCTCACCTGATCAAAGCAATAATGTTAGTAATCGGGAGGATAAGAAGAAGAAGAAAAGGAAGATTAAGAAGAAGAAGGATAAGAAAGAGACCAAGCGTAAACCAGTTGCCTCTAATGGAACTCATTCTATGAAAACACCTTGTAAGCCCAAGTTCCCTCGCAAACTCTGCAAGGGTGATCCCCTTCTCAAGGATTTCCCAGGTCTTTCCTGTGTGTCAGAAGTGCGGTCTAAAAACCCTAAACCACTTGTATCGTCAACCTCTGACCATCATGTTGATGACACTCCCTCAACCAGTGACCCCTTGGTGAAGGGTCAGAAGGGTAAAGTCCTATATCCCTGTTTGATATGCAAGGGTATGCACCGTACTTTCCTTTGTCCAAGCATGGATGAAGCTTTGCGGTGGTTGGAAGATATTACTAGTTCTCAACCGGTGCTTCCAACAAATGATAGTAAGTTGTCCCTTGACCCCTCGCTGGTTGACCAAGTGATCAATTCAGTTTCATCTACAATTGATCCCACTCTCCCTTCTGAGAGTGAAGTGATCGAGTCACTGTCATCTCAGCTCACTCCCGCTCTTCTATCAAAGAGCATTCCGATTGAAAATGTCACCTTGACACAGTCTTCATCTCATCCTACTCTCCCCGATGAGAGTGGATTGATAACCACTGATGTTTTTATAGTCAGTTCCGATCATGATGGGAAAGATCCCATTTCCACGGGACCCCTCCAAGTATTGAGGTCATTTCATTTTATTGGAATGGGTTAACAGAATCGCGTCTTCCTTCGAGTATTCATTTTCAAATATCTGTAGGAGTTTTCGATAAAGAAATTTTTCATACGATAGTTGATGAGGGAGCTTCTGTTAGTATTTTATCCTCAACTGCTTGGAAAGATTTGCGTTCCCCTCATCTTGTGCCAGTAACTGACCGGATATTGGCTTTTAACCGAAGGCCTACTCGACCTTTAGGGATCCTTCCTCAGTTACCTATCACTTCGGGAGGGGAAACTGTCTGTATTGATGTTATGGTAGTCCAAGGTCCCTTATATTTTAATCTGCTCCTTGGACATAATTATGTCTATGCTATGATAGTTGTAGTGTCCACACTCTTTTGAGTGATGTATTTTCCCCATCGTGGGAATATGGTGACTATTGATCAGCTTTCCTTTGTGGCACCCACTCATCGTATGACTCCTAGTCATCAGACTTCCCTGAATATCCCGCATATTTTGGTGGTGTCTTCCCCTTGGAGATGTGGGAAAGACTCCAGTATTTGGAATTTGTGTTGGAGTCACCTCACTAGCAATCATGCTGGAAGGATTTTCCTCCTACATGCAGATTTCATGTTGAGAGCTTTGGAGCATAGTTCTTTTTTCCAGTGTCAAGCTCGTTAAAAAATGAAACCATTTTCTCAAGCATAGTTTACTTTTGGTTTTAAGCTTGTGTAAAAATGAAACCAACCATCATATCGAGCATTTTTCATTATGTTTCAAGCTCATTAAAAAATAAAACAGGCCCCTACAAGCATAGTTTACTTTTAGTTTCAAGCTTGTGTAAAAATAAAATCCATCATGAGCATAGTTCCCTTTCTATGTCAAGCTCATTAAAAAATGAAATAGGTTCCTACGAGCATAGTTTATTCTTTGTTTCAAGCTCATTAAAAAATGAAACCGACCCTCAAGCACAGTTTACCGTTGGTTTCGAGCTTGTGTAAAAATGAAATCAATCCCAAGCATAGTTTACTTTCGGTTTCAAGATTGCGTAAAAATGAAAATACCTTCGAGCATAATTTCTTTCTGTTTTAAGCTCGTTAAAAAATGAAAAGGACCCTTTCAAGCATTGTTATTGTCTATTTCAAGCTTGTGTAAAAATGAAATAGGCCTCCCTTCCATTTGTTCGAGTCTCTCACTAGAGTTAGGATTTGAACCTTCATTTCATCTGCCTAGGTCACTTGGTCCGGGTTCTCCCTACCCCCTGGTGAACACATTCACATTAGTAGCCAGGAGTTTTGGGTAAGTAAGAAGAGTAGTCAGAAGAAACGAAGCTTGGGGGGCATGTTTAGCCGTTAGCAATCATGCTGGGGGCATTTACCAACCTCTGGTCATCATGTTGGGAAGGAACCTGTCAATGGGCCTTAACCTTGAGCAGAGTTTAGCTTTGGCTTCAATCTCGTTAAAAAAAATGAAACCAGTAAATTGAGAAGAGTTCTATTCCTGTGTCAAGCTCGTTAAAAAATGAAACATATCCTTTCCCTTTGAGTCGAGTCTCCTCGTAGACTTAGTACCTGAATCTTCTTTTCACCTGCCTATACTTTAGGTGAACGAAATGAAGATTGGGGGAATGTCTTCAACCTCTGGAAGTTACGTTGAAGTAAACTCAATCGCCTATCCACACCACGTTGGAGCTAAGTCACTTACTTCTAGCAATCATGCTGGGGGCATGTACCAGCCTTTGGATTTCATGACGGGAAAAATTTCACCATTGGGAATATTTTCGAGCATACTTTCCTTTTTCGGTTTCGAGCTCATTAAACCATGAAAATTATCCTGAGCATAGCTCATTTCCTGTTACAAGCTCGTTAAAAAATGAAGCAGACATCATGAACATGCTTCCAACCTATCTTCGAGCTTGTTAAAAACAGTAAGATGGTATTTGAGCTTACTTTTCACTTTTTTTTGTGCTCTGGTTAAAAATATGAAAAGTGGTTTGAGCTTAGTTTTTACTTTTTCGTGCTCTGGTTCAAATATGAAAAAGATTCCGAGTGCTTTTGATACCGTTGTCATGCTCGTTAAAAATTTGAGTAAAAAGGTGTGTCTAACGAGTATAGGTTTATCACTTTATTCGGCCTCGCTGGACTATTTACGGAAACGGAACTGTGCCGAGTTTACTTTTCCTTTGTCGTACTCGATCATCAACCATGACAAAGTTGTACATGGAGTCCTCTTTAAGCTCTTTTCAGACTCCCTAAATAGGAAAAGATTGCCAAGCAAACTTGATGCTTTCACGCTTGTAAAAGCATTTGAATGATCATCTTTCTGGTGATAGTTTACCCCTTTTTCAGACCAGGAAGTACTATTTACGAAAAAGGAATACTCCAGTCAATCATGACTGGAAGAGTCCTCTACCGCGTTGTTTTGCCCTTTTTCATGCGATGAGGCTAACTTTACGAAAAAGTACCGTTGGAGTCTTCTTTAGTTCTTTTAAGACTCTCTAAACATGAAATGACAACCGATTTTTCCTTCCTTGGACTCGTTAAAATTCAACATCGAAGGGCCCACTTTGGGATGAACCCCTCCTTTCTCAGGTTCGAAAAACATGTGAGATTGGACTCATCTATGAGATGAGTAAAACCGAGCATCTGTTATCCTCCTCAAGCTCGTAAAACAACAAAGAGGTACTCATCCATCATGTCTGGGGAAAATGGGAAATGAGTCAAGTTTGTTCTGTTGGCAACTCATCAATCGTCACCTTTGAACATGGCATGAGTCTGTCTCTTGTCTAATTTTGGGTATTTATCTTCTCCTGCTGAGTTATGGTCATCATATCGAGTTGTCTCTTTTACCACGATCCCACTCGTCGTATGTCTGTCCTCTGCCATCTATAATCCCTGTTGTCGGGTTCCACTTCATGTTGTTATATGTTCAAAAGGTTTTGCATTGCTCTGAGTCATCCACTATGTCAAGTCCTCCGCTATGTCAGTACATGTTCGATCATTCCATTGTTCCATATTATCTCTCGTTTCAATTTCGTGTCGATGATGTGGGAATCATTATGGCCCACCTTCGACGAGTCTATTCCATTCGACACCAACTCATTATCCAGGAATTAGGCTTAGGAGTCAACCACTAGTACCTTGGTACCTGCATGCCTCAATGGTAGGTTTCCTCGTATTCGACAGTAGGTTTTCATCATTGACCTCTAATTGAATGATCTCTTGGATGCTCGACATCAACTTGTTTATTCGCATTTCGTTGAGATGTACTATAGATACCTTGGGAATCATTGTCATCATTGGTTATTTCCGTTGCATTTGTTAACGGTTCACATCATTAATCGGTAATCAAATGGTTTCTACCATGTTCGACTTCAACACCTTGTAATCACATGGCTAGATTTGTATCGTTCACGATCAAGTAGAAGACCCTGAACACCCTTTTTTATTTTGATTACGTCCAGGTTGCAATGGAGATTTCTTCTGTATTGTCACACAGATCCACTTATGTATTGGTCGTGGCTGTGTCATCATTGTCTCATGGATCTACACTTGTTCATAGTAGACATGATTTTTCTACAATCTATATCATCTCGGTACTCATGGATCTACAATGTATTGGTCGGTAGCCATGCTTTGAGTCAATTGTTTCCGAGCATGGGAATGCCCGCCTCGGTGGTATATCTGACATTTTGTTTTTGTTTCATCTCCTTGTTTCTCCCCTCAATGCTATCTCCGCACCATATTTGTAAAGTATTTCGACCATCAGTCTCTTCTGACCTCACACTTTAGGGGGCATCTATTATACCTCAGTATTACAAATTACGTATTAGTGTCGCAACCTTGCACTAGCAACCTAAACGGCAGTTTCCCTTAAAAATTGTTTGAACAACCAGAGTGAAAACCATTGACTGAACATTGAAAGCAAACACTTTTTCTGCCATCTGTCAACCCAACTTGGTCCTGTTTGCAAGCACTACCACTTCCTGCACATCTACAGGGGCGCGGTAGTCAGCACTACCGCGTGTTTCTCCTCCTCTGGAGCGCGGTACTACAGCGTTATGCTCAGTCTTAGGGGCGCGGTAGTCCAAAATTAACCTTTTTCCTTGGATTTTGGGATCTTGAATTTCAAGATATATTATTGGGATTGCCACCTTTGATTCGATCTCAACTCCCCTCTCTGTTTAGCTGGCCTGATCCACTAAACACTCCATAGATCCACACTTCTCTCTTGTTGGTTAACATTCCCACATGCTATAAGAGAGAGGCCTTCCATGACCCAAAGGGAGGACTCGTTGAGATATAAAACCTATGGTCTTAGATCTTTGTGGAGATAGCTAGAGCAGGAAGCACTTGGAGCTCGGAGTTGGATTGGACATCAAGCAACTGTTGTAAGTAACTTCAAGTTTGCAATAAAAATATAACTTGTCTTGTTTCCCAAATTGTGTGTGTTGATGTTGTTTCAATAACATGATTTGTTTCTATTGTAGATTTATATTTTGACATCTATTTCAAGTTGCTAGAAAGATTGTATGTGCTTGTACTTTGTTTCATCCCAACAGGTTCATTCACGAGGACTTGAGGATCGGAACAAAAACTAAGGACAAGCGACTAAATCGAAGGTCAGTTAAAACTTTTCTATCCCTTTCAGCAGTATAATCTTGAAGCATTTGTTTGAATCTAGGAATTCAAGGTAGCATTTGTTATCTTTTTGTCTTAGTTTAAATTCAATCAAGTCTACTTTAACCGAAGAGAGTTTCTACCTATCCGTAGGAAGAAATATCGACAACAAAAACTGGCGACTCCACTGGGGAGAGTACATCTCTAGTTTCACCTTTGCTTGCTTATTTAGATAATCAAATCCTCTTCCAAGTGTTGTTTCTCATCACCTAGATCCTCTTTGATCATCATTGAGGACCATTTTAAAGTCAGGACCTTATCCTTGCTCGGATCTTGGCCAAACTTTCATTTTTTAAACCCTACAGGAGAACTATCGCTCCCCTATAGTGGGCTAGAGCGCGGTACTACTGCTCTCCCACAGTACTCTAGGGCACAGTACTTTCCAACTACCGCTCTTCCACAGTGTTCTAGGGTGCGGTACTATCCAACAACCACTCTGCATTGGTCTGTGCAGGGGCGGCACTGTCCTGTTTTGGTCATTTTTGAGCTTATTTGGAGGGGTTCCCTTGGGTTGTTTGCTCCCAAACTTTAGGGGTGCCTCCATATGGTCCATTGGCTTCTTTTTCACACATTTTTGAAGAGATTTGGGTCTCTTTTGAGTCCTTTTCATCCACATTTTGTCTCTTGTCCTTCATTTGCATCTTTGAGGCCATTTGGTCAATTTTGAGTCCTCTAAGCCACTTTTCAGTTCTGGGAGTCAAGTGTACCTTCCCAGTCACTTTAGGATCTCTATAACATAGCTTTGAACCCTTCCAAACCTCATTTTGGAGAATTTGTGACCCTTTTTCTTTGTTTGGAAGACTAGGTCCTACCTTGGAAAGTTGAAATCCCCTTGGGTTAACTTGATCCCTTGTGTACATTTTTTATTTGTCTGAATTAGAGTCTCGTGATCAGTGATCTTGTGACCATTACATGATTGATTTGGACTGATACAATTCATTTTTGGCATCATTTGGATTGTTTAGATTGGCTTTGAAAAACTTGGGTCATCCTTGTCTTTTGAAGTCATTTTCTTGGGTTTTTCGCTTTGTTTCCTTTGCATCATTAGCTATTTATTGGTTATTGGGAAATATTGATTCCTTGTTTCCACTCTAGTTCAAAGAAAAGATTGATTTTGTCACTCTTTTTCTATATTCACGAAACTAGGAAAAATATCTATTCTTCTTGCTTTAAGTTGATCATTTGAAACCTTTGGTCTCACATTTGTAAGAAGAATAAAACATTGCTTGATTTGTGTGCATTCGATTTAGATAGAATTGTTGAGTGCTTTTCTTTGTCTTCCATCTAATTGGAAACATTTGTGGAATCCTTCTTTCCATAGATTAGATGTGTCTTTTTCAAGTGTAAAGAGATAGGAAACAGATTATAATTATTGCATTTGGTGTTCGTAAAAAGATATCCTTTTTATTGCTTTGGGTTAGTTTTGGGTACATCTTTTACTTCTTTCTATCATTTTGAAACGAAATAAAATTGCATTTGCATTGGGTTGTACATATTGGGAACGAAAAGAATTCTTCCTTACTTTAGCTAGCGTTCATCGAAGAGAAAGGCTCATTTCGATTCATCTTCGTTTGCATGGTTTGAGTTGTCAGAACACCATCAAGTTGCACTTCCATAACCCGATTGTGTAAGACAACCTCTAAAATTAATCTCCCTAACTAAACCAACATTAATCTCACTTAAGGAAATCAAAAGAACTTGGTAGTTAAGTAGGAAACCGGGGATAGGCATCCAAATAATTCGCCCTTGTCGTTATCATCTGAGAAATAGTCGTTGTCCTCTAGGGTACTAAAATACTCTTGTATTTGTTGACACGTTCATCGACCAGTTTGTGGAAGAAGGGCCGCCGTCGTTTCGGGAGCAAGTCATGAGGATAGATTCCGAACTTCCTTTGTGGAATGCCACACTCCACTTAGCCCCTAAGGACATATATCCATTGTCTTCCTTGTAATATCCGGCCACCATACTAGAAGTATGAGGGTGATAAGACAGAAGTGCCACGTCCTTCTCCAACGTGTCATGAACGAGGTAGCTTAGTGACTTTTCTTCTAGGGCTCTTTACCTAGGATCCCTTTCAGTAGAGGGATATCCTTCCATTATTGGTCTCTCATTTTGTATTGTTCGACTTGGATTTCATCACCTTGCGAAGGATACAATTTTTTGAGGTCTCCAACTCTTAGTTAGGAGGTTTTGCTTGATATCTTGTAGAGGGTCTTTTTCTTTGTAGGGTTGCTTGCTGGCAATCTGGCCGTTTTGTTTTCCAGCTCGCTTACTTTGGCAACGGCCTCAATATATTTTTTGAGCTTGCTCTTTTGGCCTATGAGCCTTGTCTTTTCCTAGATCCCCTTTCGCACGCTCGGTTGCTTGAGTATTTTGAGTTCTTTTTAACAAGACTTTGTCCACATCACTTAGTCTTGTTCCATGGAAAATCGATCTCCATGCACCCAAACTCCTTCTGGGACTACCACTCAAGAGACCCCTTCTCAAAGGGTACCTTTTGTCTATCCTCCAGTTGGAGATATTGGTCCTACCTTTGTTTCCATGTTAAATATTCTTGGATTAACAATAGGATTACCGGTATGGTTATTCAATCTGGTGATTCCGGTTGTACCCAATGTTTCGAATGTCAACTCTCCACCACGAGAGAATCAATCCCAAACTAATCCTTCCCCTTCTTCGTCGGATGAATCTTCTTCCATTCCTTCTTCCTCGCCTGATCAAAGCCGTAATGTTATTAATCGGGAGGATAAGAAGAAGAAGAAAAGGAAGATTAAGAAGAACAAGGATAAGAAAGAGACCAAGCGTAAACCAGTTGCCTCTAATGGCACTCATTCTACGAAAACACCTCGTAAGCCCAAGTTCCCTTGCAAACTCTGCAAGGGTGATCACCTTCTCAAGGATTTCCCTAGTCTTTCCCGTGTGTCAGAAGTGTGGTCTAAAAACCCTAAACCACATGTATCGTCAACCTATGACCATCATGTTGATGACACTCCCTCAACTAGTGACCCCTTGGTGAAGGGTCGAAAGGGTAAAGTCCTATATCCCTGTTTGATATGCAAGGGTATGCACCGTACTTTCCTTTGTCCAAGCATGGATGAAGCTTCGCAGTGGTTGGAAGATATTACCAGTTCTCAACCGGTGCTTCCAAAAAATGATAGTAAGTTGTCCCTTGACCCCCCGCTGGTTACCAAGTGATCAATTCAGTTTCATCTGCAATTGATCCCACTCTCCCTTCTGAGATTGTAGTGATCGAGTCACTTTCATCTCCGCTCACTCCCGCTCTTCTAGCAGAGAGCGTTCCGACTGCAACTGTCACCTTGACACAGTCTTCATCTCATCCTACTCTCCCTTATGAGAGTGGATTGATAACCAGTGATGTTTTTCTAGTCAGTTTCGATCATGGTAGGCAAGATCTCATTTCCACGGGACCCCCTCCAAGTCTTGAGGTCATTTCATTTGATTGGAATGGGTTAACAGAATCGCGGATTTCTTCGAGTATTCCTTTTCAAATATCTGTAGGAGTTTCTGATAAAGAAATTTTTCTTACGATAGTTGATGAGGGAGCTTCTGTTAGTATTTTATCCTCAACTGCTTGTCAAGATTTAGGTTCCCCTCAGCTTGTGCCAGTAACTGACCAGATATTGGCCCCTTAACCAAAGGCCTACTCGACCTCTAGGGATCCTTCCTCAGTTACCTATCACTTTGGGAGGAGAAACTGTCTGTATGGATGTTATGGTAGTCCAAGGTCCCTTAGATTTTAATCTGCTCCTTGGACGTGATTATTTCTATGTTATGAAAGCTATAGTGTCCACACTCTTTCGAGTGATGTATTTTCCCCATCGTGGGAATATGGTGACCATTGATCAACTTTCCTTTGTGACACCCACTCATCGTATGACTCCTATTCATCAGACATCCCTGAATATCCCGCATATTTTGGTGGTGTCTTCACCTTAGAGATGGGGGCAGGACTCCAGTCTTTGGAATTCGTGCTAGAGTCACCTCACTAGCAATCATGTTGGAAGGATTTTCCTCCTACATGCAGATGTCATGTTGAGAGCTTTGGAGCATAATTCTTTTTCTGGTGTCAAGCTCGTTAAAAAATGAAACCATTTTCTCAAGCATAGTTTACTTTTGGTTTTAAGCTTGTGTAAAAATGAAACCAACCATCATTTCGAGCATTGTTCATTATGTTTCAAGCTCGTTAAAAAATAAAACAGGCCCCTACAAGCATAGTTTACTTTCAGTTTCAAGCTTGTGTAAAAATGAAATCCATCATGAGCATAGTTCCCTTTCTATGTCAAGCTCATTAAAAAATGAAATAGGTTCCTACGAGCATAGTTTATTCTTTGTATTAAGCTCATTAAAAAATGAAACCAACCCTCAAGCACAGTTTACCGTTGGTTTCAACCTTTTGTAAAAATGAAATCAATCCCAAGCATAGTTTACTTTTGGTTTCAAGCTTACGTAAAAATGAAACTACCTTCGAGCATAATTTCTTTCTGTTTTAAGCTCGTTCCAAAATAAAAAGGACCCTTTCAAGCATTGTTATTGTCTATTTCAAGCTTGTGTAAAAATGAAATAGACCTCCCTTCCATTTGTTCGAGTCTCTCGCTAGAGTTAGGATTTGAACCTTCATTTCATCTGCCTAGGTCACTTGGTCCTGGTTCTCCCTACCCCCCTGGTGAACACATTCAGATTAGTAGCCAGGATTTTTGGGTAAGCAAGACGAGTAGTCAGACGAAACCAAGCTTGGGGGGCATGTTTAGCCATTAGCAATCATGCTGGGGGCTTTTACCAACCTTTGGTCATCATGTTGGGAAGGAACCCATCAATGGGCCTTAACCTTAAGCAGAGTTTAGCTTTGGCTTCAAGCTCCTTAAAAAAAAATGAAACCAGTAAATTGAGCAGAGTTCTATTCCTGTGTCAAGCTCGTTAAAAAATGAAACATATCCTTTCCCTTTGATTCAAGTCTCCTCATAGACTTAGTACCTGAATCTTCTTTTCACCCGCCTATACTTTAGGCGAATGAAATGAAGCTTGGGGGCATGTCTTCAACATTTGGAAGTTACGTTGAAGTCAACTCAATCGCCTTTCCACACCACGTTGGAGCTAAGTCACTTACTTCTATCAATCATGCCAGGGGCATGTACCAGCCTTTGGATTTCATGACGGGAAAAAGTTCACCATTGGGAACATTTTCGAGCATACTTTCATTTTTAGGTTTCGAGCTCATTAAACCATGAAAATTATCCTGAGCATAGTTCATTTTCTGTTACAAGCTCGTTAAAAGATGAAGTAGACATCATGAGCATTTTTCCAACCTATCTTCGAGCTCGTTAAAAACAGTAAGATGGTATTTGAACTTACTTTTCACTTTTTTTCGTGCTCTGCTTAAAAATATGGAAAGTGGTTTGAGCTTAGTTTTTACTTTTTTGTGCTCTGGTTCAAATATGAAAAATATTCTGAGTGCTTTTGATACCATTGTTGTGCTCATTAAAAATTTGAGTAAAAAGGTGTGTCTAACGAGTATAGGTTTATCACTTTATCCGACCTCGCTAGACTATTTACGGAAAAGGAACTGTGCCGAGTTTACTTTTCCTTTGTCGTACTCGGTCATCAACCATGACAAAGTTGTACATGGAGTCCTCTTTAAGCTCTTTTCAGACTCCCTAAATAGGAAAAGATTGCCAGACGAACTTGATGCTTTCACGCTTGTAAAAGCATTTGAATGATCGTCTTTCTGGTGATAGTTTACCCATTTTTGGGACCAGGAAGTACTATTTACGAAAAAGGAATACTTCAGTCAATCATGACTGGAAGAGTCCTCTCCCTCATTGTTTTACCCTTTTTCAGGCGATGAGGCTAACTTTACGAAAAAGGACCGTTGGAGTCTTCTTTAGTTCTTTTCAGACTCTCTAAACATGAAATGACAACCGAGTTTTCCTTCCTTGGACTCATTAAAATTCAACATCGAAGGGCGCACTTTGGGACAAACCCCTCCTTTCTCAGGTTCGAAACAAATGTGAGATTGGACTCATCTATGAGATGAGCTATACCGAGCATCTGTTATCCTCCCCAAGCTCGTAAAACAACAAAGAGGTACTCGTCCATCATGTCAGGGGAAAATGGGAAATGAGTCAATTTTGTTCTGTTGGCAGCTCATCAGTGGTCACCTTTGAACATGGCATGCATCTGTCTCTTGTCTAATTTTGGGTATTTATCTTCTCCTGCTGAGTTATGGTCATCATATCGAGTTGTCTCTTTTACTACGAGCCCACTCGTCGTATGTCTGTCCTCTGCCATCTATAATCCCTACTGTCGGGTTCCACTTCATGTTGTTATATGTTCAAAGGGTTTTGCGTTGCTCTGAGTCATCCACTATGTCAAGTACTCCGTTGTGTCAGTACATCTTCGATCATTCCATTGTTCCATATTATCTCTTGTTCTGATTTCGTGTCGATGATGTGGGAATCATTATGGCCCACCTTTGACAAGTCTATTCCTGTCGACACCAAATCATTATCCAGGAATTAGGCTTAGGAGTCAACCACTAGTACCTTGGTACCTGCATGCCTCAATGGCAGGTTTCCTCGTATTCGACAATAGGTTTTCATCATGTACCTCTGATTGAATGTGTAACATCCCCTCCTACCATACCAGCATGATAGAGGGGACGTGATGCAAAGACCGGGCAATTAGCCCCATGTACTTATAACTAAGCATTCACATCCTATAAAAGACATATGGATTGTATAATTATAAGAGAACACAGCAGAAATAAATTCAATAACACATCCATCATTCATTCCAATATTCATCAAATAACAATTACAAGTTAACACAGGAGAATACTTATCTTATAACAAAATAGTCCCAAGCAACTGGCTATGCAACTGCAACGTTCCACCCAACCATAGGCCAGTTGTGATCATCAATATCTCCACACACTGCCACCCCCCGAGCTGGGCATGATCTCTACAAGGAATCAGGGAACAGAAGACTCACACATAGCCAAGCATACACCAAGATGAGCCAAGCCAATCTATAATTGGGTTTATTAGGCTGCTAGGATATGGAAAGGAAGAATTGCTAAGATAGTGAGCTCAACCAGAGAGCTAAGGGTACCCCTCCCAGATCTATTCAGCTTGGCACTCACAATGCCTACACACCCAACACAAGGAAGTATTCTCTTCACTGCCACACAGTCCCTCAAGCCATACCTTCCTTTCTAGTGCTCCCAGGGTGTGCATAGAAAAGTAGCAAAAGCCCTCTTTATCTTCTTGAGAGGTTATTCCCTTCACTAGGTTTATCAAGCCAATTCTGTCCACTACCACTCCCAAGTTTCTTGCTCACAGGTTCAAATCAAAACAAGGATGCACATAACAGCAAAAATACACTTGCTGAGCATGAGAAAAACGTTTCAACAGTGGGATGCATGAGATGGGGTTTCCTGAGCTTCAGAAAAAATGTGGGAAGACCCAAAACGTATTGGCAATTGGGAAAATTCGACTGGGAGAGAAAAACCCATTCCAGAAAAATGCCCCAGGGGCAAAAACGACCTCTCCCTCAGTCCCAAATCACATCCCTCCTTCCCCAGCTGCTACACACTACCAAAAACGAGTTCCTGGGCATGGAAAACGCAGGGTTATGGTGAAAAACGTGAGGATAAATTCCAGTGAGCTCAGTCTGCGTGAGAGATGAAAGACTAACTGTTTAGAATCGCTTTGGGAACCATTTCGTGGGTGTTTTCTTGCCCAAGGATTCAAAAATGATTTCCCAGGTTGATGGCTTTCCCATGCACGAAATTGGCTGCCATACCTCTTCATTCCCAAGGCATTAACTGCCTCAACCAATTTCTGGAAGAATTAAATGATTGGGTCCATAACCCAAAATGGGTAGTTGGTGGTTTATGGGTTTTCTCATTGACACATGGATTACACCATTGGCTCGAGGGTTTGAATAATTTCCCTCCCTATTCCTTGTAGAATCATGCCCCCATCTCTTTTGTTGCATTGCATAGCTAGTTGTGGGTTTTTCCATTAAAATTCGTATTTACATGATGTCTTATTTACATTGTGCCTATCTAGCACAAGAACCATAGGCATCTATTCCTTTAATTGCCTATACATAACGCTAAATCAGTGGTGGGGCCTTGGCCTTGAGCTCCTCACCATGATTAAATTACACTATTTACATCATTTACGATTTAATACAAAGGGGGTCAAAATGGAGACATTACATTCCCCTCCCCTTACATTAGCACTGTCCTCAGTGCTCATCAAAATTGAACAAAAATGGATATGCCACCCTCATGGCATCCTCCAGCTCCCATGTAGCCTCATCGGGACCGTAGTGCTTCCATTGCACCTTTACCTGTCCGATGGCTCGGTTCCGGAAAAATGTTACCTTCTTGTCTAGGATGCACAATGCATCGATTTGGAATTCTCCCTCAGGTTCCACCTGGATCACATCCCAATTAATCACATGGTTAGGGTCATGTACATATTTCTTAAGCAAAGAGACATGAAAAACATTATGAGCTTTAGTGCTAGCAGGCAATGCAAGTCTATATGCAACTGGTCCTATTCTTTCAAGCACTTCAAATGGCCCACAATATCTAGGCAATAGCTTGGCACAACTCCCAAGCTTCAAGGAACTCTTCCTTGATCTCACTCTTAGATACACATGGTCCCCAACATTGAATTCCCTATGCACTCTATGTTTATATGCATAGCTTTTCCGTCTATCCTGGGCTATTTTTAAATTCTGTCTGATCTTGGAAACTTCTTGTTCCATTTCCCTGAGCAATTTTGGCCCAAGTACAATTCTGTTCACTTGATTTCCCAAGTCACTGGTGTCCTACACCTTCTGCCGTACAAAGCCTCATAAGGACTCATTCCCAACGATGCTTGTTGCCCATCGTTATATGCAAATTCTACCAAGTGTAGATAATCATCCCACTTGGATGGTTTGTCCATTACATACATGCGTAGCATGTCTTCAAGCACCCGATTTACTCTTTCTGTTTACCCATCTGTTTGAGGATGGTATGCGGTACTAAATTTTAGCTGTGTACCCAAATCTGCAAAGAGACATTTCCAAAAATTGGAAGTGAACTTGGTATCCCTGTCAGAAATGATTGCCTTAGGAAACCCATGAAATCTGAAAATTTCCTTCATGAAAATATTTGCAATGGCATCGGCTTTATGTGTGGACTTAACCAGTATAAAATGTGTCACCTTTGTTAACTCGTCCACCACAACCATGATGGAATCATGTTGTCTCTTATTCATTGGCAATCCTATAATAAAATCCATGGAAATTATTTACCATTTCCATTCTGGAATTGGCACTGGGTGCAATAAACCTGCGGGGTGTTGGTGTTCAACCTTCACTTGTTGACATTCCATGCACTTAGAGATGTATTCAGCGACATCCTTCTTCATCCCTGGCCAGAAATAATATTTTCTTGCTGTAGCAATTGTTTTCTGATATCCTGGGTGACCAGAGTATGGAGCTTTATGGATCTCATCCATAACCATTCTCCTTAAATATGCCGCATTTGGAATATAGAATCTATTCTTATAAGTAAGAAGTCCGCCTTCTTCCAAATGATAGCCCTCATACTTCTTTTCAAGGTTTTGCTGCTGCAATTTTCCCTTTATCTGCTCATACACTTCATCCTCAACCATATGGTTAACAATCTGTTGCTTCAAATCTAGTTGGCAAGTACTAAGCGCTGCCACATTCATTTCACGTATCTTCGTGCTGAGTGCATCAGCCACCTTGTTTTCTTTCCCTTTTATGTGTTTGATTTCAAAATCAAATTCACACAAAAATTCCAACCATCTATCTTGCCTAGCATTTAAGGTTGGCTGATCAAACAAGTATTTCAGACCACAATGGTCTGTCCTTAACTCAAATTTTCTTCCCATTAAGTAATGCCTCCACATCTTTAAAGCATGTACTATGGCTGCGAGTTCTATATCATGAGTAGCATAGTTCTTCTCATGCTCCTTCTACTTTCTTGACTCATAGCATATCATGTGGTTGTCTTGCATAAGAACTCCTCCAAGTCCTTGATTGCATGCATCGGTACATACCACAAAGTCTTTTTCTGGGTCTGCAATTTTCAAAATTGGTGCACTTGTAAGAAGATTCTTCAACCGTTGAAAACTTTCCTCACATCTTGGTGACCATTCAAACTTTATCCCCTTCTTTTGCAAAGAAGTGATCGGGTTTGCAACCTTGGAGAATCCTTCGATAAACCTCCTGTAGTAACCAGCAAGGCCCATAAAAGATCTCACATCAGTAACATTCCTTGGAGTTGGCCAATTCATAATGGTTTTAATCTTCTTAGGGTCTACTGATATTCCTTTGTTAGAGATGATGTGACCCAAATAATGAATTCTATCTTTATAAAAGTCACATTTGCTCAACTTTGCATACAGTTTATGCTCCCTTAGTAATTGCATTGTCATTCTCAAATATTCTTCATGCTCTTCCTCATTCTTAGAATAGATGAGAATGTCGTCTAGGAATACAAGAACAAACTTGTCCAAATATTTGATGAAAGCATTATTCATGAGACACATGAATGTAGCTGGTGCATTTGTGAGACCAAATGGTACCACTACAAACTCATAGTGTCCATACCTTGTTCTAAAGGTTGTCTTATGAATATCTTCTTCTTTGATTCTTACCTAATGGTAACCAGAACTCAAGTCAATCTTTGAAAATACTTTTTCTCCTCTCATTTGATCAAAAAGGTCATCAATTCGGGGCAATGGGTATTTGTTCTTCACAGTGACTTTGTTCAACTGCCTGTAGTCAATACGTAACCTGAGTGTTCCATCTTTCTTTTTCACAAATAGAACAGGTGCTCCCCACAGGGACACACTTGGCCTAATATATTTATTTTCCAGCAACTCTTGTAATTGCATCTTCAATTCTAGCAATTCCGTTGTACTCATCCTGTAGGGTGTCTTAGACACTGGTGCCGCTCTTGGCACAAGCTCAATTGTAAATGCAATGTCTCTCTTTGGAGGAAGTCCTGGAATCTCATCAGGAAAAACATCCCTGAATTCTTGCAATACATGATATTCCTCCAATTTAAGAGTTTCATTCCCTGTTGCCTTTATAATGTGGGCTGCATACAATTGACGTCCCTTCCTACAGAACTTCTTCAGCTGCATGGCTGAAACCTGTCTGACAGAAGTCACCTTTGGAATGCCTTTTACAACCCTCGGGTTTCCTTCTTTGTCCATGCATTCAAATGTCTTATTGTAGCAGTCAAGTTTAACCCTGTGTGCTTCTAACCAATCCATTCCAATGAGAATATCATAGGAACCTAGTGGTAAAATATTCAGGTCTGCAAAAGTGAATAGCCCATCCATCTCTAATGGACATTTCTCTACTATTTCACTAACTTTTCTCTTGGTTCCAGTGGCTAGTTGAACTAACCATGGTTTACTATGCTTTAAATTTATGAAAGCACAAATCTCAACATTTCTAGGAGTGACATAACTGTGAGTAGATCTAGGATCAATCAAAATAGAAACAGATTGCTTAATAATCTTACCTTCAACTTCAACCACAGTTGACTGATGATCTGCTTGGCGGTCGTCTACTACTGCATAGATTCTAGGGATTTTCCTTGCCACTTGACCCACAGTTCCAGCTCCTTGGATGTTGTGAACTTGATTTGCATTCTCATTCCTATGTGGACAGTTCCTAAGCATGTGGTATCCTCTACAACCCCAACATTGAAGTGGTTCTCTTGGCTCCTTTGGATCTCTTGGCTTGTCTCCCATCATCCTAGTTGGCTTAGTCACAACCTGTGATGGTTGCCTTTGTTGATTCCGGAATTGAGGAGGCTTGAACCCCTTCTTCCTTTGATCAAACTTTTCATTTTTCCTATCCTTCCATGCCCTATGGAATTCCGGTTTGCTTCTGTTCTGATCAAAGCAATACTTGGCCTTTCTTATGGCCTCCTCTAGAGTTCGAGGTTCATCGAATTCAATTATGTCTTTATATGACTGGGGCAGTCCACTTAGGAAACGCTGAATTTTGACTTTATCATCTCGAATATACTTGACATACCTCAGCAGCTCCAAGAACTTGTTTGCATATTCTTCCATGGTCGATTGTCCCAATCTCATCTCATGGAACTCTTTGATCTTATCATCATAGTACCTATCAAAGAGGTACTTCTGCTTGAAGTATTTCTTGAACTGCTTCCACACAATCTTCCTTTCATTGATCTTCTTCACTTGCCTGGTGTGTTCCCACCATATAGATGCTCTTCCATTCAAGTTGAAGATGGCTACCCTTGCCTTCATATTTCCCGAGTAGTCTTGGACTTGGAAATACTTTCTCATCCCAAGAAGCCAATCCTCAGCTTCTTGACCGGACTTTATCTCTCCATCAAATGTAGGAGCTTTTGCCTTCTTAAATTCCCCATGTGAATTGTTCTTGTAGTGCTTCTTCCTCTTACTCATGCGAGATGAAGAGCTTGAACCCTCAATGGATTCTTCAGAGTCAGATGATTCATTAGAGGAGGTTTCTGGAGTATATGTTCTGTCTGTAGAAACTCTTCTTGGGCTACTGGCCCTCTTGCGGGAATTCCTTCTGGAGCTACTCCCACCCCTTTCTAGATTTGATATTTGATGCCCAGAGTTTATTTGCCTTTGGATGTCTGTCAAACTCTGTAGCATGGTTGTATTCAGCTGATTTTGTTCTTCCTGAGCTTTAAGCATCATTTCATTATCTTCCCTACAGCTTTGCAACTCCACCCTTAGGCTTCTCATGGTGGCTGCAATACCTAGAGGAGTCTCTTGATTTCTTCTCCCATTAGATTATGTTTCAGCATTTTTAACATGTATATTCTCCCCCATGGCATCTGTCTCGGGCTCATAGGGATCATGTGCATCATCCATGATGTTGATTTTCTTGGCCCAACCAAGATTCAAAACTCTCTGACTGTATTATCTAGAGTGCTACCCTGCTATAACTGTGACTCTGTGAAATGTGTTCATCAACACAATTGTTAGCTGCATTACATTCTTAGGAATTCATAACTTACTTCATGCATGTGGGAAAATGCCATACTGACAATTCATAAAATTACAAACAACGACATATGAGGGGGAAAAAGAAAGGGAGTCAAGGGGGCTTTCCCCCTTATGGATTCCCTGCGCCACTGCAGGGCGGGTCGAGGGCAGCACCCTCATTTTTTTTTTTCTTTTTTTTTTTTTAGAAATCTCTCAGCAGCTTCGGGATGATTTGCTGAACGCTTCCGCAATTGCGGAGCGTTTTTCCGAGTGCTCCCGCAGTTTCGGGCCCATTCGTCGAACTCTTCCGTGTTGCGGAACGGTTCGCGGAACTCTTCCGCGTTGCGGAACGGTTCCCTGAACTCTTCCGCAATTGCGGGAAGGTTCACCGAACTCTTTCGCGTTGCGGAACGGTTCGCGGAACTCTTCCTGTTAGGAACCTATGTCAACCCTTCTCTTTACTATGTTAGTATATTGTTGTTGGACGCATATGCTTTGTAACTCGTCCTGTAGTATTTGTTGATCCGTAGTTTATATTAGCCCATAGTATTGACCCATAGTATTGGATGCATATGCTTTGTAAGTCATCTTGTAGTATTATATGTCCCATGGTTTTGACTCATAGTATTGGGCATAGACTTAGTATATAAGTGTGTGTTGAGGTCATTGAAGGCACCATGAAGTTAATTGTATTGAGCTTGCTCAAAGGAGGTTGCCCCCTCGAAGTGGCCCGTGATCAATATAAAAGTGATTCTGTCCTATTATTTCTGATATCTCGTGTATTTGCATTAACTAATTATTGCAGGTTCATCACATCTGGTATCAGAGCACTTTCTTGGACTCGCTGGGTGAAATTTCTGGCAATTTTTATTTTTTTTCGCATCTGTTGCAGGTTCGGATTTGGGAATAATCCCTATCTGCTTAACTATGAGAAGTACTTGGGCATAAGCCCTAAAACTCATTGTGAGGAGTACCACAGGAACCCCGAAGTAGCTGGCCCATTGAGAGGACCTGCCAGCGAAAAGGGCAACAACCCCTACCTGATTGACTAGTTCCCACCCGTGAGGTAAACCAAGAGCTGTCGTTTGTGGCAAAGCGGTTATCAGTTTTACCTCAGCCATGGAGTGAGGGGTACTGCCCCAATACGCAAGCCATCAGACAGCATTGGTGGCCGAGTGAAACCCCTAAACTGTTAGGAATCTGCACATACCTGGGGTCCATATCTACTTTCAACTGCACTATTGTCGATCACTACTGTGCCGTTCAGATCCATTTTGCAAGTCGTTTCAGATCCGGCCGCTTTCAGTCCATTCGGCGCTGTTCTAGATCCCTTCCGAGCAGTAGCCGCTCCATCTGAAAATAAATAAATAAATAAATAATCAATTTTTTGTCCATATCTCCCTTGTTTTTACTCTATTTCCCTTGAAATTTTTGGGGAACCCCTGTCATCCCATTCTGCATATTTCATTCCTGAGGACCCTATCCCGAATTCCCCTTCCCAAAGCCCGACATCCCACATTTGTCTATTTTTAGGGTTTTCCATAACTTCCTCAGATTTCACCCAATCACCTTCAAATTTTACCACAGAGTTCATTTCTGACTTCTGCTTCTTTGTCCCTCTCTGCCCAATTTTCTCATTCTATCACCCCGCTTCCGAAATCACCCTTTTTTCCTTCTTGTCCTTTCGACAGTGTCCAAAATCTAGTCAAACCCCAATTACCCATCCAATTGTTTCCCCAATCCAAATTTCCCTTTACTAAATCAGCTTCTGTTTGTGTTTTTCTACCCATTCCACCAAAAAAAAAAAAAAAAACCTAGTTATGGTTGTCACCCGTGCAGGAGCACACACCATGGAGGAAGCACTTGCAGCCATCCAAACCAAACTCCAAGATCTGGATGAAAAATTTCTCAGCCTCCATCTTCAGCATTCAGCCATGAACAATACCAGACAGCCAGAATCTTTTGCAGCCACCGGGTTCTCTGCTTCTAGCAATTTTCGTGGGCCGAAGCTTGATTTTCCTTGCTTCAATGGTATTGATCCGACTGGATGGATATACTGAGCAGAACAATATTTCAGTCTGCATAATACTTTTGATGTTCAGAAAGTTCCACTTGCATCCTTTCATTTGGAACAGGAAGCCCTTCAATGGTACCGTTGGTACATCAAAGCTCATCCTGAGCCAAACTGGACAGATTTTTGCCAACTCATTTTGCCACAATTTGGTCCTAGTGCTTTTGACGACTTCACAGGAGCACTCACTAAACTTCACCAAACTGGCACAGTGAGAGAGTATCAGATGGAATTTGAGAAACTAGCCAATCACACAGAAGGATTGTCTGATGAATTCTACAGGAGTTGTTTTATCAGTGGTCTCAAGGATGAAATCCACTCAGAGGTCAAAATGTTTTGTCCCAACACAATGATGGAAGTCCTAGGGTTGGCTAAGTTGGCCGAGGACAAGATCGCAGCTCAACAATGCTCCAAACCCACCTTTGTTCCCTTCAGAAATATGGGTTTCCAACGACCTCCCATCACGCCTGCTCCTCAACCAACTCCTATCAAGCATTTGTCAAAAATAAAAATGCAGGCACGCCGAGAAAAAGGGCTTTGCTATAATTGTGATGAGAAATTCACTCGGGGACATAGATGTGTTCAATGAAAGCTCTATCTCTTGGATGTGGATTCTCCTCCTGCCTTAGAACTTGGTGAAGAAGCTACATATACAGTAGATGATCCGGTTGACATGCAACACCCGCCTGTTGACACCCCATCTCAGGACGACCCACCCGAGATCTCTCTCCATGCTATAACCGGCATCACTACACACAAACAATGCGGGTCAGGGGATACTTCAAGAAGCTCCCTCTTACCATACTCATTGATTCTGGTAGCACTCATAACTTCATTGACCCTCGAATTACCAAACAGGCTGATTGTTTTGTCCATCCTTGCTCCAACTTTGAAGTCATGGTTACCAATGGGGGAACCTTACCTTGCAAGGGGAAGTGTCACAATGTGTGTATCTCTATGGAAGATTATAACCTACGCTCCGACATGTTTGCCTTGTCCTTAGGCAGATGTGATGTGGTTTTGGGCATTCAATGGTTACGCACACTTGGCCCCATCTTATGGGATTTTACTGAACTTTGGATGCAGTTTAAACTCAATGGGGCACAACACAAATTTAGGGGCTTACAACCAGGGTCTCTCTGCATCATCAGTTCACATCGCCTAGAAAAAATCCTTAAGAATTATTCACCTGGTGTCATCGCTCAACTCAATTCCATTCAGATGCACCCATCAACAATTTCCACTACTTCCTTGGATAGATATGCAGGTATCTTTGCTGAACCAATGAGCTTGCTGCCTTCAAGAGACCTTTCCAGTAAGAATGTAGCCAGATCTAACTCTCAGCAGGAAATGATGGCTATTTTGCATGCAGTACAGAAGTGGCAGCCATACCTATTAGGCAATTATTTATGCATCAAGACTGATCTCCCGAGTCTGAAAAATTTTCTGGAACAATGGGTCTCCTCCCCAACACACCTACAATGGGTTATCCCTATGTGATCACTTACAAGAAGGGTAAGGACAATATGGTGGAAGATGCTCCTTCTCGCACAATTGATGACCCAGTTTCTCTTACAGCTCTTTCTCTGCTTGTTCCAAATTGGTTGCAATATGTTCAACAGGGCTATCTCTTCTATGAACTCCATGATTCTTCATCAACAGGGCACTCTGGATTCTGCAAAATGTATGACCAGGTACAATGTAACTTCTTTTGGCCGGGACTAAAAATGACAATTCAACAGATGGTGTCTAACGATGATACTTTCCAAGTCAACAAGGGGGAACCGACACTCCTTTCGGGATTGATCAAACCCTTGCCCATCCCTACACAGCTTTGGCCAGCTATTTCTATGGATTTCCTAGTAGCACTCTGGTGGTACAATACCACATCTCAAAGGACACCATATGAAGCAGTTTATGGACAAACACTGCCATTTCTTCTTCCATACACCCTTAGCAGCTCCCCAGTTCAGGAAATTCACTCGGTTCTTCGAAACCGCGATCAAATTCTTCTCATTCTGCAGGACAATCTTTCAATGGCCAGAATTCGCATGAAACAACAAGCCGATCAGCACTGTTCTGAGCGCATTTTCCCTGCAGCTGACAGGGTTCTTCTTCATCTACAGCCTTCCAAGCAATCCAACTTGACACTCCACAGGTGTCAGTGGCCCAAAATGCAAACCGAGGATACCGGGGAACCACTCCTTCAGATTCTACAGCAATTTCTCCAACCAAAGCTTTGAGGACAAAGCTTTTTCTAAGGGAGAGGGGATGTTAGGAACCTATGTCAACCCTTCTCTTTACTATGTTAGTATATTGTTGTTGGACGCATATGCTTTGTAAGTCATCCCGTAGTATTTGTTGATCCGTAGTTTATATTAGCCCATAGTATTGACCCATAGTATTGGACGCATATGCTTTGTAAGTCGTCCTGTAGTATTATATGTCCCATGGTTTTGACTCATAGTATTGGACATATAATTAGTATATAAGTGTGTGTTGAGGTCATTGAAGGCACCGTGAAGTTAATTGTATTGAGCTTGCTCAAAGGAGGTTGCCCCCTCGAAGTGGCCCATGATCAATATAAAAGTGATTCTGTTCTATTATTTCTGATATCTTGTGTATTTGCATTAACTAATTATTGCAAGTTCATCACACTTTCGCAGTTGCGGGAAGGTTCGCCGAACTCTTCCGCAGTTACGGGAAGATTAGCGGAACTCTTCCGTAATTGCGGGACGGTTCGTCGAACTCTTCCGCAGTTGTGGGAAGGTTCTCCGAACTCTTCCGCAGTTGCGGGAAGATTCGTGAAACTCTTTCGCAGTTGCGGGAAGGTTCGCAGAACTCTTCCGCAGTTGCGAGAAGATTCGCGGAACTCTTCCGCATTTGCGGTAAGATTCACAGAACTCTTTCGCAATTGCGGGAAGGTTCGCCGAACTCTTCTGTAGTTGGGGGAAGATTCGCGGAACTCTTCCGCATTTGCGGGAAGATTCACGGAACTCTTCCGCAATTGCGGGAAGGTTCGCCGAACTCTTCCGCGTTGCGGAACAGTTCGCGGAACTCTTCCGCAATTTCAAAAGACGTTCCGGAATTCCTTCTGCAAATTTCGGAAGAGAATCCCTTTCGCAAATTTCGGAAGAGAATTCCTTCCGAAAATTTTGGAAGAGAATTCCTTCCGCACTTTCGGGAAGGCTTCCCGAATTCTTCTGAAACAGACTTAAACAAAAAAAAATTCAAAAACACTTAGAAAAATTTGAAATCTTTCTTTCTTTCAGTGATGAATGCAATTGGATTTGGCCCATAGAGGTCCAATGCTGCAACCAGCAGCTCTGATACCAAAATGTAACATCCCCTCCTACCATACCAGCATGATAGAGGGGACGTGATGCAAAGACCGGGAGATTAGCCCCATGTACTTATAACTAAGCATTCACATCCTATAAAATACATATGGATTGTATAATTATAAGAGAACACAGCGGAAATAAATTCAATAACACATCCATCATTCATTCCAATATTCATCAAATAACAATCACAAGTTAACACAAGAGAATACTTATCTTATAACAAAATAGTCCCAAGCAACAGGCTATGCAACTACAACGCTCCACCCAACCATAGGCCAGTTGTGATCATCAATATCTCCACACACTGCCACCCCCGAGTTGGGCATGATCTCTACAAGGAATCAAGGAACATCAGACTCACACATAGCCAAGCATACACCAAGATGAGCCAAGCCAATCTATAATTGGGTTTATCAGGCTGCTAGGATATGGAAAGGAAGAATTGCTAAGCTAGTGAGCTCAACCACAGAGCTAAGGATACCCCTCCCAGATCTATTCAGCTTGGCACTCACAATGCCTACACACCCAACACAAGGAAGTATTCTCTTCACTGCCACACAGTCCCTCAAGCCATACCTTCCTTTCTAGTGCTCCCAGGGTGTGCATAGAAAAGTAGCGAAAGCCCTCTTTATCTTCTTGAGAGGTTATTCCCTTCACTAGGTTTATCAAGCCAATTCTGTCCACTACCACTCCCAAGTTTCTTGCTCACAGGTTCAAATCAAAACAAGGATGCACATAACAGTAAAACTACACTTGCTGAGCATGAGAAAAATGTTTCAATAGTGGGATGCATGAGATGGGGTTTCCTGAGCTTCAGAAAAAACGTGGGAAGACCCAAAACGTATTGGCAATTGGGAAAATTCGACTGGGAGAGCAAAACCCATTCCAGAAAAATGCCCCAGGGGAAAAAACGACCTCTCCCTCAGTCCCAAATCGCGTCCCTCCTTCCCCAGCTGCTGCACACTACCAAAAACGAGTTCCTGGGCATGGAAAACGCAGGGTTATGGTGAAAAACGTGAGGATAAATTCCAGTGAGCTCAGTCTGCGTGAGAGATGAAAGACTAACTGTTCAGAATCGCTTTGGGAACCATTTCGTGGGTGTTTTCTTGCCCAAGGAGACAAAAACGATTTCCCAGGTTGATGGCTTGCCCATGCACGAAATTGGCTGCCATACCTCTTCATTCCCAAGGCATTAACTGCCTCAACCAATTTCTGGAAGAATTAAATGATTGGGTCCATAACCCAAAATGGGTAGTTGGTGGTTTATGGGTTTTCTCATTGACACATGGATTACACCATTGGCTCAAGGATTTGAATAATTTCCCTCACTATTCCTTGTAGAATCATGCCCCCATCTCTTTTGTTGCATTGCATAGCTAGTTGTGGGTTTTTCCATTAAAATTCGTATTTACATGATGTCTTATTTACATTGTGCCTATCTAGCACAAGAACCATAGGCATCTATTCCTTTAATTTCCTATACATAAACGCTAAATCAGTGGTGGGGCCTTGGCCTTGAGCTCCTCACCATGATTAAATTACACTATTTACATCATTTACGATTTAATACAAAGGGGGTCAAAATGGGGACATTACAGAATGATCTCTCAGATGCTCGACATCAACTCGTTTATTCGCATTTCATTGAGATGTACTATAGATACCTTGGGGATCATTGTCATCATTGGTGATTTCCCTCGCATTTGTTAATGGTTCACATCATTGACCGGTAATCAAATGGTTTCTACCATGTTTGACTTCAACACCTTGTAATCACATGGCTAAATTCGTATCGTTCGCGATCAAGTAGAAGACCCTGGACACCCTTTTGTATTTTGATTACGTCCAGGTTGCAAGGGAGATTTCTTTTGTATTGTCACACAGATCCACTTATGTATTGGGTGTGGCTGTGTCATCACTGTCTCATGGATCTACGATTGTTCATAGTAGCCATGATTTGTCTACAGTTTATATCATCTCAGTACTCATGTTTCTGCAATGTATTGGTCGGAAGCCATGCTTTGAGTCAATTGTTTCCAAGCATGGGAATGCTTGCCTCGGTGGTATATCTGACATTTTGTTTCTGTTTCAGCTCCTTGTTACTCCCCTCGATGCTATCTCCGCACCATATTTGTAAAGTTTTTCGGCCATCTGTCTCTTCTTAACTCACACTTTAGGGGGCATCTTTTATACCTCAATATTACACATTACGTATTAGTGTCGCATCCTTGCACTAGCAACCTAAACGACAGTTTCCCTTAAAAATCGTCTGAACATCCAGAGTGAAAACAATTGACTGGACACTGAAAGCAAACACTTTTTCTGCCATCTGTCAACCCAACTTGGTCCTGTTTGCAAGCACTACCGCTCCCTGCACATCTACAGGGGCGTGATAGTCAGCACTACCGCGTGTTGCTCCTCCTCTGGGGTGCGGTACTACCTCGTTATGCTCAGTCTTAGGGGCACGGTAGTCCAAAATTAACCTTTTGCCTTGGATTTTGGGATCTTGACTTTCGAGAGATATCATTGGGATTGCCACCTCTGATTCGATCTCAACTCCCCTCTCTGTTTAGCTGGCCTGATCCACTAAACACTCCATAGATCCACACTTCTCTCTTGTTGGTTAACCTTCCCACATGCTATAAGAGAGAGGCCTTCGATGAGCCAAACGGAGGACTCTTTGAGATATCAAACCTATGGTCTTAGATCTTTGTGTAGATAGCTAGAGGAAGAAGCACTTCGAGCTGGGATTTGGCTTGGACATCAAGCAACTGTTGTAGGTAACTTCAAGTTTGCAATAAAAATATAACTTGTCTTGTTTCCCAAATTGTGTGTGTTGATGTTGTTTCAATTACATGATTTGTTTGTATTGTAGATTTAGATTCTGACATATATTTCAAGCAGCTAGAAAGATTTTATGTTCTTGTACTTTGGTTCATCCCAATAGGTTCATTCGTGAGGACTTGAGGATCGGAACAACAACTAAGGACAAGCAACTAAATTGAAGGTCAGTTAAACCTTTTCTATCCCTTTCAGCAGTATAATCTTGAAGCATTTGTTTGAATCTAGGAATTCAAGGTAGCATTTGTTGTCTTTTTGTCTTAGTTTAAAGTCAATCAAGTCTACTTTAAACTAAGAGAGTTTCTACCTATCCGTAGGGATAAATATATACAACAGTTTATCTCACTAGCTTAGCAATACCCTTCATGTTTCCCTTGTATGCTTGATAAATCCAATTGCGAGTTGGCTTAGCATGACCAGTATGCCCTTGTATGCTTGATAAACCCAACCGTAGGTTGGATTAGCATGGTTGTGTTTCCCTGGTATGCTTGATAAACCCAAATGGAGGTTGGATTAACATGACCAGCATGCCCTTATATGCTTGATGAACCCACTGTATATTGGCTTAGCATGGGTAAGTGCCCTGGAATGATTGTTAAACCCAAATACATATTGGCTTAGCATGGGGATGAGATATTAACTGTGGGAGAGAGTCCTTATCCCTCCTTAGTGGATACATAGCCCATCTCGGGGGTGGTCTCTCAACTGAAAGAGTATAGGCTGGACATAGACCTAAGATTGGGTGGAACGTTGTCTCACTTAGATATTTGCTTGGGAAGATTCATGACTTAAATATAAGTGTTCATGTGGTGTAAACTCTGATGTTTCATGTGTTATTCTTATGTGTTGATGCTTAAGTTGTTGAATAAATGTTGTATGAATTTGATCAATAGTTATATTGTGTATAAGCCTAAGTAGAAGGCTAAGTTCATGTTGAATACTTCATTCCATTGCATGAATTTAATGCATGTGAAATATGGCATGTGAAATATGTAATGGTTATACCTAGCTTCATGCACCTTATGTATAGTGATGTATTGATTAACATTTTGAATGATAGGCATGGCTAACCCCCGTGCAGGTTTTTAATATGATTGGCTAACTTGGGCCATTATATGTGTTTATTATGCAATGTGTTCACCCTTAAAATGGATGGTTTGACCTCACCTGGACTTGGGAAAGTAAGGGGATAACCCTGATGTGTTTTAGAACCCCTCTGTGGGTCAGGTAAAGGGAGAATTTATGGCAGGAGACATGTAGGGTCCCTGTTGAAAGATTGAAGGCATGTTGAAGGGGGTTATAGGAAAAAAAAATTCATATGAGAAAATGACACATTTAGAGACCTCAATTTTGGGTGAGGATTGCACCATTGGATAGAGATCTCCAGTATATTTCCAACAATACCAACCTTGTCCCATTTTGACCTTGGATGGAGGAGTTATGCCCCTCGAAAGTTTACTCTAGAAGATTGCGGGAGCAGGGGTCTGTGGACCTGTCCTTTCCGCATCTGCAATGCAGATTACGTAGGTCGGGGACCAGATGGTGAAGCGATGTGAATGGACTTCCGCATTTCTGCACCCGCAAGTGGGTTACGGATTGCGGAATGCGGAAGGAGATTTTTCCCAAGAAGTGTGAGTTGAGTTCCACATTCCCGCATTCTGAAATGCATAATTGCTGATTGCGGGAGGGAAGAACTTCCGAGAAGGTGGTTTTGGATTTTCGCACTTCCGATTTCCACAATATGGAATTGTGGATTGTGGAAGGGGATTTTTATGGTGCAGAATATTACGCTTTCCGCGTTTCCGAATCACGCAATGAGGATTGCATATTGTGGACTGTAGGAAGGTAAGTCTTCTTCAGGAATTGAAATTGGGTTCTGTTTTCCCGACATCCGCATGCGTATTGTGGGCTACAGATTGCGGATTGAAAATCATGGCGACTATGTGAAGGAATTGGAAGGTTTGGAAGTAGAAAAAAAGTGTCAGGGTCTCCCATGGCCTATGAAGGTCATCAGGAAGGCATGGGGACATGACATGTTAATTGAAAAATCAGTCGGTAAAACCCTTCCATCAAGGGATGACTTGTGTATGGAAGGAATCCTTACTCGTCTATGATTTCGACCAGCCCTTCAGGTTGGATTTGTTTGGAGTGACGCTTCCTTGGTCGGAAACAATTTATTCATGTATGTATCCCTCGTTGGAAATGTTAGATGATCCCAGTCGTGGTTGTTCGTTATCCTTGGGTCCCAAATATTGAGGTCCCAAACCTTGCATTCTATGTGACCTTCTCAAAATATGGTCCACTAGGATGTCAAAAGATAAGTGTTGCAACTACACTTCTCGAAAAGGGATAAAAAATCCTAATGAAACCGAGTTTGCATAAGGAGAGATGACAACAAAGAGGCACACAGGCCAAAAAGAAGACTCAAAAAACCTACTACGACCTATTGTCGCAATAAGTGAGCTACAACAAAAAGGCCAAAAATCCAACATGCTGCACTACCTAACCAAATAAAAATGACCCTTTAAACTACAAGTTATAAGAGAAAGCATACACCTAACTAAGAATTGGAAACCTCAACAAATAATATCCTCTATAGGGTGATGAAATCCGCAGTCATACAATACGAAATGAGAGATCAAAATGGCCAAAGGATATCCTTCTACCGAAAGGGATCCCAGGTAAAATATCCCTGGAAGAATGAAAACTAAGCTAACTTGTTCATAGCACGTCTAGAAAGGTGTCCCACTGCTTCAGTCCTTGGACCATTTCACTACCGGTATGGAGGCCAGTAAGTAACAACCGGGAAAACGAGTAGGTTTCCTTCAATATAGAGCAGAGGGTGGTATTCCACTCAGAAATTTCGAAACAATATTGCTACTTTTCCTTCAAAGGAGAGGCCCCCCAACAAATCAGTGTCAACCATGCCATGATCTGCAAATAAGGATTTAATAGCTCTTCAAGTTGATATGGTGGTTGGAATAATATTATGCAATATAGGTTATGCACAATGGTAATGCTAGAATGAATGTGCTATGACATAATGTAAAGAATTATTACAGAGGTATGTTGTGGCCACAACAGATCCCATGTTTAGTTGAAGCACGGGAGCCCCATTTCTGAATAAATGCAAAGGTATTTGGGTGATTTCTCTTGTAAATATCAAATTTTGATTTCCATCTTAAAGATCTCTTCACCCATGCTTTTGGTCTGCTTGTTTGCAAGAATTTGATTATTTCTTCCAAAGTGTTTTGGTTTGGGAAAAGCCAAAATTTTGGGTATTTTGTATTGTAATCATCATCCCGAAACCCGACATTTGGAGGTCCCGCAAGCCGAAACCGGAAAGGTGCGGGTTACGGAATTATTCTTTAATAAGATTGAGAAATAATTACCCCGAAACCTGAATCCCGCAATGGAGGCATTCGGCTTTCAGGACTGTGGTTTTACGTTTAGTTGGTATGGCCTCCCGAAACCCGCAACCCGTAATTTCAGGATGCGGCTTTTGGGATGGTTATCTCTCCTCACAGTCTCACGTCCCCGAAACCCGCCACCCCGCATGGTCGATTTTTGGAAACTCATTTTTACGTTGTTTTGGTTGGTTTGTAATCCCGAAACCCGCAACCCACAAGTTTCGGGTTGCGGCTTTCAGGAATCATAAATAAAGCTCGCCAATAAACACCCGCAACTGTGGATTGTGACTTGAGGGCATCGTTGTTTGATTGTTTGAAGTTGCATTTCCGCGATCCACGACCTGCACCACGGATTGCGGATTGCGAAAAGATTGATTTATTTGTTTTTATGATTTGAGATCCCACATTCCGCAACCCGCAACTGCGGATTGCAGATTGCGGGATGACTATATATATTTATGAAATAAAACCCTGCAACTTTCAATCCCAGCCGTCGATTTGTTTTGATCCTACGATTGAGGTTATGCTGCGTGATTTGAATAATTTTTGGATTCCCATTTTTTCTGGTATTATTTGGATTGTTTCCATTTTTTAGTTGGGTTTTATCATTTCAGTTGTCATTCGATTTTGATTATTGTATGTAATGACTGCTTATTCTTATTCGAACTTGTTTGAGTCATTTACATGCTTTAATTTTGGTTAATTAAATTCACATGATATTTCGATAGTCTTGGCAACAAATTTGAACTTCATTAAATCAATAAGATTAAAAGAACATCTTGACGGATTATAATTATTCGATTGAATACTATTTTTTAAAAATCATTTTGATTTATGACTTGAAAGGGCTTATATCAAATAATAGAACCATGCATTTAATTACCGACTTTGGGAGGATTATTGAATTTCACTAAACCTTGGATATTTTATAAAATTTGTCATTTTGGAATAATCTATAATTTTATGACAAAGATTTTTCAAGGCCTTGTTATGTATAATTTAATTGAATCCTGAAAAGAAAAAACATACTTTTAAATCATGGAGAGAGTCACTAATTTGTCATTAAGCAAAGTATTATGTTTTACAAAGAATAATTAGCTTGGCTTATTTACAGAATCATTATTATTGTTTAAATTATATTCGATATATTTTTTGAAGAACAATATTAATAATCTTATTTATATAATTGACTTTGGTATATCATGTTATTTTCAAAGTTTAATGCATAATATTTCACTAAACCCTAATTTGTCGTGCAGATAAAATTTGAAAAAATAGAATCTGTAAAAGACACGTTTTTGCACGGAGGATTGCGGGCAAACCGTGAGGAATCAGATCAAACGGTTGAAAACCCACTTCCCAAATGGGATTATTTACCCATAACTATGGAAATGTTTGCAAATATGTGAACAATTTGGGAGGAAAATATTGCCGAACAGGTCTGAACATTCAGAAATTTATTCTGACTGTTTTTGCATATAGTGAACGAACTAGGCATCCGGGGATTTGATCCTATCCTTCCCAATGCTATTCACTACTATAAATTCAACCTGCCAAGACTGTGAGGGGGGGTAAGATTTCTCTAAATAATGGAATAATTTTCATTCTTCCCACATCTGCATTCTTCTTGCAATAATTTCTTGTTGACAGGGAAGAAGAAGGAGAAACGCTACTTCCAGATGGTTGGTAATTTTGGAGCTTGAATCAGCAGGAGATGATTTGGAGACACTTTGTCTTATCAGAACCTGCAATTTTGTTTGCAGACCTCATTAATACAGTGAAGTAATCTCATTGAATCATTTCCTGTTTATTGTTCAAATTTCTTTGACATTGTATGATTTATTATTTCAAAATTATCATCTATATTGTGTGATCTCTTTGCATACATAAAATAATGCATAGGTCTGTTATATAAATTTCTCTTTATATCTGATCCATGCATGAAAATATTTTATTAAGTTTACTTAATTAAAATATTTTCTTTATCAATTTATGCAAGTGATTCACAACACAATAATCATTGTTAATTTTTTAATTAGCAAAGTGGATACAGATTTATCTTGAAAAGGCTTAAGTACTTGAATTATTTTCTTTTAATTTTCATTAATGGATTGTGATTTAAGTTAATAAGTGAAACAACTAAAAGCATTTCTGTGAAAGGTTGTAATTTACTTATTTATTACACATCAAGGTTGATCTGCATAAACAAAACACTCCTTTTAGAATAGATTTAACTTAGATTAGATTCTCTTCTCAAATAGGATTAAGTTAACTTTGATTTACCATTTTTATACCTAGTTTCCGTGAATTGGGAAACTGATCTTATAGATCAAAACCACTTACTCATAGAGTGCCAGCAGAGGCCTAATATCCGTGGGTGATTACCACATCAAACAGCTTGAGGATAGGGTAACTCTTGCGTAGGGTTAACTGAAGCCTCTGGCTGGGTTTTCATCCCCTGTTGTGTGCCTTGGAACCCTTTCCAGCACCTTGCAGTAACCTGCACATCCGAGGTATCAACAAATGGTGCTAGAAGGAGGGCCTCCATCCGACAATTAAGGTCATTTGAACCATTTGTTTTAATCATATTATTTTATAATGGCTCCGGCCCAAAAATTTGTATATAGTTCTTTTTCTGCTCATGAATCTGTATTTAGTTGTTTTTCTAAGCAAATTAGCTTTCATTTTCCAACAGATTTGCTGAAGCATTTGATTGAAGTAAAATTCAATGGTGAGGGAGAAATATTAGCACAAGAACATGTTCTTCAATTTGCTCATAATTGTCTTATTAACAAAATTTTGGATCAAGATGTTTCATGTAGATTATTAGCCTTCACATTCGAAGGATGAGTCAAAGAGTGGTTCGTAACCTTACCTTTTGCCTCTGTCCATTCTTTTGAACATTTTGCGGATCTTTTCATACTTTCTTTTGGACATTACGACTTTGTTAGATTATGCAATGAATGGAAACAACTCACTTCAAAAGAGGGTGAATTATTAGATGATTTTGCAATTAGAAATTTTAATCTCTATTGTAGATTCCCTTTAATAGATCATCCTATAATATTTGATTGGTTTCAGCACATTCGTTCTATTTTACATGAATCTAATCAATCAGTAGATGATAAATCTGAATTATGCATTGATAATCATCTGCCTCTTGGTTTAGATTTATATGAAGAATCTAAGGATTTAAAAATTGTAGAAATTAACTCCTTCTCATTCTTAGATATGGATCATACTCATTATGATGATTTGGATGATTTAAATGTTGATGTGCCCATATCTGTTTCACAAGAAAGTCAAATTTTAATTAAGCGTGAAGGAAATCATTTTTCTATGGAAGACTCTTCTAAAGTAAAAAAGAATAGTTCTGATTATAATATCGAACAATCTTCTTCTAGCATAATTAAAGAGCTTCAAGATTCATTATCCTGTTAATCCTTTAATAGATCTTGAATCAACTAATGGTTCTGAAATTTGTGATATGTTTTCTCAATTACCATTTTCTGATCTAAGTGATTCTATAAGAGAGCATATTTCAAAAAATGATGATACTACATTAAAAGAAGAAGTAGATTTTGATTTGGAACCTTTCATACATATCTCTTTTGAAGAGAAAATATCTGTTAAGGAATCTCGATCTGAAAATATTCTGCAAAGAGATGAGTTTCATGCACTTATTTCCTCTTCATATTTTTTTGTATATCCTGATCTATTTGATAACAATGGCACTCAATCATATATTCCAGATTCTAATCCTCCATTTTTAAGTTTTAAAGAGGTACTAGTTAATTATGAAATGCATGAAGAAGATCAAGAAGATTCTTATCTTTATCATCAACCTATGTCTTCTTGTCATTCTTCTTTGCTAGAAATGAATAATATTTCTAAAGTTTATTTTCATAATTCTTTATTTTATGATTTATCACTCAATGAAGAAACCTTTTCTTCTTACAATCAAATACTTGATGAAGGAGAATCTTATCAGGATGTTGATGATACGAGTCCCACACTTGCAACATCTGATATCTTTAGTTCTTCTCAAGTAAATACTCAAAGACAATTAGATCTCTTTGAAAATTTTCAATTTAATCAACCAATTTATGATTATTTTTACAATGATGATTTGGAACAAATTGGATCTAATTTTGTTGATCTTGTTCAAGGAAATATTTCTAACGAGAAAATTATTCAAGAAGAACTTTCGGATTCACATAATACTAATGTTGATTTTCTTTCAAATGATCTATTTCATTGCATAAATCTTTCAAACTCTTTATGTCATTTTTCCGATTTTCATTGTTCATACCATGATTGAGTGGTTGATTGGCTTGAGAAATCTTTCTCATCAAGATTTCATCATTATGGTAAGACTCCTTTCTCTTCATTTGTACATAAATCTCATTTTATTTACTTTGATGCATTCTTTTTCCATTTTTATTTTCAAGCATTCATATCAGTTTTTCTAATTATTCACTTCTTCATTTTTGCAGGTTGTTGTATGCTTTCATGGCTGCACTGGAAATTTGATTATACTTAGTTTTTGTTTACTTTTATAGTAGTGTAAGAGTAGGTGTAGAATATATTAGTTTTGATTATTTCTTTTAATAATTAGATTATTGTTTTTGGTAAAGTATTTGCAGGGAGAAACCAAGCCCAACTTCAGATGCATCCCAGGAAGTACTTTTGTTTTCTTCCACTTTCTGTTACTCATAGGGATGACTAATTTCTTGCAACAATTGACCTTCAATGGAGAAGGTAAGATCTCTGCATCTCAGCAACTTTCTAAATTTTAATTACTTTTGTAATTTTATAAATTTATCTAATTAGAATGAGAGATGCAAAATTTTTACCGCTACGTTCGAAGGAAGAATTAGGAGTTGGTATAAATTTCTACCAGCTAAATCTATTCATTCATTGAAACAATTCACAGAGTTATTTCTTAGTGCTCATGAGAATTATAGTTACAGAAAACTTGGATTTGAATTAGAAAATCTTCATAGATGCAAAGATGAAACTCTTGATGATTTCTTTTCCAGATTTATGGTAATATGTTGCAGGTTTCATGAGAGGCACCAACTTTCTGAAAAAGACACAATTGATTGGTTTGTCCATCTTAATTCTCTCTGATATACACTTGATTTGGAAAAGAATGATAAATCTGAAATTAATGACGTGCATATTGATGATTATCTTAGTTCATCATTCAATGTTGATTTAGGATCTAATCCTGTTAATTCCACTAAAAATAATGAAATTGTTGTGCATGCACAAGTTTTAGGATTTTGTGATACACAGTTTCTGAAACAAAAAAAAATAAGGATTGCAATTCAAAGCTTATATCAAGTAATGATCCCAAAACTCTTGTTATAGATGATACAGTGGAAGAAGAATTAAATATTCTAGATCCTGCAATTGAATGTGCTAATCATGATTCTATTATTGATATTACATTATCTTCTTCTCATAATCAATCGGGTCCCCTCGTTCTTTCACAAAATTCATTATTAGATCAGATTTTTACTCATTATGCTTCTCTTGAAACTATTAATGAAAATAATTGTATCAATATGGAAGCATTCAATTTTTTACATTCTGAAACCTATTTACCGTTGTATCCAGATATTTTTTATGATCATATATTACAAACTAATACTATGTTATGGTAAAATTTTGATAGGATACAAAGAAAGTCTTTTAAGAATGAGGGACATATTTCTATTCAATCTAGTTTATCTCCAAAAATTGTGATGAAGAAGACAATAATATTCTTACTATCATTACTCATGTAACACATGCATCTTCATTTGTTTCATCTCATATCATTAAGGATTATGATTCAGTCTGTAATATGGAAAGGGATACAATATTTTATCACGTTGTATTAGATATTGGTCTATTTTATTGCAACATGATGACCACATCTGGATCTAATGTCATTAATTCTAAGCTTCAGATTGGAGGACAAAATGAGGTAATTGATTTTAAGATAACATCAAATTTCCATTTTGTTCCTTCCCAATTTATTAACGATGATATTGTTTTGAGGAATTCATTCTCCACCGAATCCCTTTCGCATTTTTCAATCATATTCCTGATAAGCTTCATTTTAGTTATGGTCCTTATGAGATATCAGTTCTCTCTATGAATGCATTACAAACATCACATCACTTCCAACATGATTTTTTATGATCTAATTTTTGGTTAATTGGAAGAATCTTTTATCAAAAAGTTTCCATGTCATCCTTCATTCTTTGTACAAAAGAAATTTGATTTGATTTGTCTTGTGATTCCATTTGAAGTATTGCTATTTCCAATACTAATACATGACTTGTTTTCTTTTGCAGGTTTCAAGCTTCACATATGGTTACATTGTAAATATCAATTCAGTTAGTTTGGTGATATTCAGCAAGTAGGATTTAGGGATAAGTTAGTTAAATTTAGTTTAATTTTTTGTTAATAAAGCGGTTGTGATGATATATCAGTTTCATAATTGAAATCAAGGCTTCATCGAAGGCATTCAGGGAAGTATTTTTATTTGCTTTTACTTTTCATTATTCATGGTCTTTTTTATCATTGGATTTACTTTAAAACATTCATGTTCAAAGTTATATCTTCATTTTCTAAACTATAATGACTTTATCATGAAATGTTTTAAGACAACATTTTCATAAAAGTGCATAAATTTTCATTCTTTCCTGATATGAAATGGAATAAAAGAGTCTTCTTAATTTCATAACTACACATTTTATTTTAGTTTAATCTTCAGGCTTCTTTATTTGTTTTCAATAAAAAAAATTGATTGAATCTGATATCTCATGACTTATTAAAAAAACAAAATTTAAGTCACTAATCTTTCTTTTAGTTAGTGATATAGTTGTGAGATTTTGATTTACTTTTGGTTCCACTTGTATATATGTTTGATTTTATCATTCTTACATTTTCTTTTCTTGCTAGTTTGTTTTGAGTTTTTCATGATTTTCATCTTTTAAAAATAAAAGAGCTTATCACTCGTTTACAGTCTTGAAATCTTATCTATAAAGGAAATCTTTATAAATATTTTCTGCTTGCTGGAAATCAAATGTTTTGATTAGTTAATCCCTGATTGTGAAAAATCAATGATAGACTATGCTGATAATTCTATTTGAATCTTTCCATCATTATCCTTGGTACTTTATCTTTAACTCAACATAAAAGTTTGAATTTAGTTACTTTTAAGGGAATCAGTTTCGGGAAAGAAGTTTTAATCTGTAAACATTAGTAATCTATAGATTTCTTATGCCATCCTTACTCTTAAGGAGTATAGTCACTTCCCCATCCATTAAATAATATCTCATGAGATTAACATTAAACATAGCCCAATCCTTTTCTTTAAACATCTATGGGAGTGAGTTGGCAAATAGGAGGTCTTATCATAAGCCGACCTGCTCATGGTCATGCCTTCTTATGGAATGACTTTATCAAAATATGGTCACCAAGCCAAGATATTGGCTTGTAGCCACAAAATGGTTGCAAGACGGGGGGTCTCATCACGAGCCATCCCACTCATTGTTTATAAGTTGGTGTGAATGACACTGTCACAACCTGATCACCAAGTCAGGATAGTGGTTTCCAGTTTCTTTCCAAGGGTGCAAATCTTTAACAAGGATTGATAAGCCTTGTATATTTAATTAGTGGATGGGATAAAAGCAACTTATTGGGTTAAAAGGCACCCTTGTCGCGGCTATAGACGCCGGTTGGCTGTAGGGTCCTGCCTGTGGTATTGAAGTCATTTTTTTTAATACTATGTCTTATATGATTAGTTGGATTTCCCAAGATTAATTCCTGATAAAGTTCTTGATTCTTACATTTTGTAAATAATTTATCCAGAAAAAGAGTTTATCTTTAAAAAAGTCTTTTGGATAATGATGGGAATGATTTGGATGTTTTAGAAGCTTTGAAGTCTAATCAATACTATATCATTCAGTGATGAATCTATTCAGATTATTTGAAATTTAGCATGTAAAAACATTTTATTTTCTTAGATTTAAATACTGTAAGGCAGAGATAACTGCTTCGTCCCAGCGTGTCGCCATTTGTTGTGGCCACAACAAATCCCATGCTTAGTTGAAGCACGGGAGCCCCATTTCTGAATAAACACAAAGGTATTTGGGTGATTTGTCTTGTAAATATCAGATTTTGATTTCCATCTTAAAGATCTCTTCATCCATGCTTTTGGTCTGCTTGTTTGCAAGTGTTTGATTATTTCTTCCAAAGTGTTTCGGTTTGGGAAAAGCCAAAATTTTGGGTATTTTTTATTGTAATCATCATCCCGAAACCCGACATTTGGAGGTCCCGCAAGCCGAAACCCGAAAGGTGTAGGTTGCGGAATTATTCTTTAATAAGATTGAGAAATAATTACTCCGAAACCCGAATCCCGCAATGGAAGCATTCGGCTTTCGGGATTGTGGTTTTACGTTTAGTTGGTATGTCCTCCCGAAACCCGCAACCCGTAATTTCGGGATGCGGCTTTTGGGATGGTTATCTCTCCTCACAGTCTCACATCCCCGAAACCCGCCACCCGCATGGCCGATTTTCGGAAACTTGTTTTTACGTTGTTTTGGTTGGTTTGTAATCCTAAAACCCGCAACCCACAAGTTTTGGGTTGCGGCTTTTGGGAATCATAAATAAAGATCGCCAATAAACACCCGCAATTGCGGATTGCAACTTGCGAGCACCGTTGTTTGATTGTTTGAAGTTGTGTTTCCGCGATCCACGACCCGCACCGCGGATTGCGGATTGCGGAAAGATTGATTTATTTGTTTTTATGAGTTGAGATCCTGCATTCCGCAACCTGCAACTGCGGATTGCGGATTGCAAGATGACTGTATATATTTACGAAATAAAACCCTGCAACTTTCAATCCCAACCGTCGATTTGTTTTGATCCTGCAATTGAGGTTACGCTGCGTGATTTGAATCATTTTTGGGTTCCCATTTTTTCTGGTATTATTTGGATTGTTTCTAGTTTTTAGTTGGGTTTTATCATTTCAGTTGTCATTCAATTTTGATTATTGTATGTAATGACTGCTTATTCTTATTTGAACTTGTTTGAGTCATTTACATGCTTTAATTTTGGTTAATTAAATTCAAATGATGTTTCGATAGGCTTGGCAACAAATTTGAACTTCATTAAATCAATAAGATTAAAAGAACATCTTGACGGATTATAATTATTTGATTGAACACTTATTTTTAACAAATCATTTTGATTTATGACTTGAAAGGGTTTATATCAAATAATAGAACCATGCATTTAATTATTGACTTTGGGAGGATTATTGAATTTCACTAAGCCTTGGATATTTTATCAAATTTGTCATTTTAGAATAATCTATAATTTTATGACAAAGATTTTTCAAGGCCTTGTTATGTATAATTTAATTGAATCCTGAAAAGAAAAAACATACTTTTAAATCATGGAGAGAGTCACTAATTTGTCATTAAGCAAAGTATTATGTTTTACAAAGAATAATTAGCTTTGCTTATTTACAGAATCATTATTATTGTTTAAATTATATTTGATATATTTTTTGAAGAACAATATTAATAATCTTATTTATATAATTGACTTTGGTATATCATGTTATTTACAAAGTTTAATGCATAATATTTCACTAAACCCTAATTTGTCGTGCAGATAAAATTTAAAAAATGGAATCTGTAAAAGACACGTTTTTGCACGAAGGATTGCGGGCAAACCGTGAGGAATCAGATCAAACGGTTGAAAACCCACTTCCCAAATGGGATTATTTACCCATAACCATGGACATTTTTGCAAATATGTGAACAATTTGGGAGGAAAATATTGCCGAACAGGTCTGAACATTCAGAAATTTATTCTGACTGTTTTTGCATATAGTGAACGAACTAGGCATCCGGGGATTTGATCCTATCCTTCCCAATGCTATTCACTACTATAAATTCGACCTCCCAAGACTGTGAGGGGGGGGGGAGAGTTCTCTAAAGAATGGAAGAATTTTCATTCTTCTCACATCTGCATTCTTCTTGCAATAATTTCTTGTTGATGGGGAAGAAGAAGGAGAAACGCTACTTCCAGATGGTTGGTAATTTTGGAGCTTGAATCAGCAGGAGACGATTTGGAGACACTCTGTCTTATCAGAGCCTGTAATTTTGTTTGCAGACCTCATTAATACAGTGAAGTAATCTCATTGAATCATTTCCTGTTTATTGTTCAAATTTCTTTGACAGTGTCTAATTTATTATTTCAAAATTATCATCTATATTGTATGATCTCTTTGCATACATAAAATAATGCACAGGTCTGTTAAACATATTTATCTTTATCTCTGATCCATGCATGAAAATATTTTATTAAGTTTACTTAATTAAAATATTTTCTTTATCAATTTATGCAAGTGATTCACAACACAATAATCATTGTTAATTTTTTAATTAGCAAAGTGGATACAGATTTATCTTGAAAAGGCTTAAGTACTTTAATTATTTTCTTTTAATTTCCATTGATGGATTGTGATTTAAGTTAATAAGTGAAACAACTAAAAGCATTTCTGTGAAAGGTTGTAATTTACTTATTTATTACACATCAAGGTTGATCTGCATAAACAAAACACTCCTTTTAGAATAGATTTAACTTAGATTAGATTCTCTTCTCAAATAGGATTAAGTTAACTTTGATTTACCATTTTTATACCTTGTTTCCCTGAATTGGGAAACTAATATTATAGATCAAAACCACTTACTCATAGAGTGCCAGCGAAGGCCTAATATCCGTGGGTGATTACCACTTCAAACAGCTCGAGGATAGGGTAACTCTTGCGTAGGGTTAACTGAAGCCTCTGGCTAGGTTTTCATCCTCTGTTGTGTTCCTTGGAACCCTTTCCAGCACCTTGTAGTAACCTGCACATCCAAGGCATCAACAAGGTACTAAGTTGTATGTGTCAAGGACTTGAAGACTTGTTTATATACAAACCTATGAGTGATCCTATACAATAAATAAAATCATATTAGGATCACCATCAGCATTCAAAAGTGTCAACTTTTAAAGCAGAGTTTGGAGATCAGTCGTAATGCATAGATTGCCTAACACGGTTATAGACTGAAATTGATTCTTGTGGTAGAGGACTACGCAACCTTCTAAGCTTGTTAAAGTTCCTAAATATTTGAACAGAAAAGAGCTCACTGGAAGCATTGTTGTGATAGATACTTGTGAATGTGTTTTGAAACATATTTTGTGTGATAGGTTGAAGCAGTGGGTGCAAGAATAGTTGTATATATACAGGAACAATAGTGTGAGTCATGTTGACGGAGATTACAAATTGATCTTGAATAGAGTTGATGAAAAAAGTTGACAGAGTCATAAGTTGAAGAAGATTTGGATCAAAATTCAAGTTGGATCTTGAGACAAAGGGTGTTGTAGCATCCCTCTTGTTGCAATAGAAAAATTGGGGGAAGTGTGTGAGGGAGTTGTATCCTCCTTCTAGTTGTATTTGGAAGCTTCTTGTCAGTTGGAACTGACTAAGAAAAAGGGGGTTGTATCCTCCTTCCAGTTGGAGCTAGAGAAGTAGGGTTTTGGATCATCCTTTTAGTCGGAGCTAAAGAAACTTGGAGTTCGGTGCCTCCTACTAGTTGTAGCATGTAAATATTGGAGATTGAAGTCTCCTCATTTGATGTACAAGATTATGGTTTTTACTTTATTTATTTTTCCATAGACATTCTGTCTACTCTCTTGTTTATCTTGCATTGATGCATATGATCATATTGTTATTTTGATGAAGTAAACTTGTTAATGAAAGACTAATATATAAATAAGTGAAATTGTAAATTTGCAAGAGATACTAATTCAACCCCCCTCTCAGTATCTTGGTGTGTTCAACAATTGGTATCAAAGCAGGTCCTTCACACAAGTCTAATCAAATTGATGGAGATCCTTGAACACACACTATGGGTGTTCAAGCAATTAGTTGCATGAATGGAGTACCATTTTTTTATGGAACTAATTATGCTTTATGGAGTGTGATAATGAATATGTATTTAAAGGAAATGGGATTTAATGCATGGGGATCAGTAGTATATGGTTACACTCCACCAAATAAAGTAAAATATGAATCTCATAAAGAATCAAGAAATAACAATTCAGTGGAAATGGAATCCATCCTAAATGGACTATCAGGTCATGTCAAAGAAAGAATGGGACAATGCACTTCTTCTAAATAAATTTTGATCAAATTGAAGGAATATTATTCAGTTGAAAAGGTTGTTGATAAAGAAGAGAATATACAGGAAAACAATCCAACCCCATCAAAGACTTTATGCAAGATTCAATCAACTATGAAGAATAAGTGCATATACTTGATCAAGAGGATGAAAATGAAGAAGATGAAGAAGAAGGAATTGTGGATATTCAATTTGAACTGTTAGCAGCATTGGAAGATATTAGTGACTTGAGAAAAGTAGTCAACAAGCAATCCAAATAAACTGAACTTCTAAAAACATGATTATAGGAAGCATAGCATGTGGAATAGAACCTAATAAAAAGGTTAAAAGAAAAGGAATAAATATGTCATGAAGAATCTAAACAATGTTTTTTAAGTCAACTAAATGATAAGTAGAAAATCATAGACCAACTCAAAGGGTTGATAACAAGATTCATAGAAACTCTGAAAAGTAAAAGGAGAGAGGCAAAGAAAATGGTAGCATACTTGAACAGTCAACTACAAGATAAGGATGAAGCATGCCAAACAAAGGAGCTTGAGATTGCTTCATTAGAAGTTGAACTTGAAAATGCGGCCTCATAAAATTAAAATCAATTCAAATAAATCACTATGCTCAAAAGCCATCTAAAATAAAAGGAAAATACATGTGATGCTCAAGAAGTTGAAATCATGTCCCTAAATAAACATCAATAGAAGACCCATGAGGAAGTTGAAATCATGTCCCTAAAGAAACATCAATAGAAGACCCATGAGGAAGTTGAAGAAGCTGGAAAGATCATTGTTGATCTAAAGGCTCAGTTAGAGAAAACAAAAAGAGTTGAAGAATCCTTGAAAGATAAGTTGAAAAGCAAGAATAACATTTGTGATACATTAGAGGAAGAGATGGTTTCCTTAAGAAAGGATATGCAGAAAATGAGGACTCAGTTAAATATTCAAGAAAATTTTGACAGAATCACTAAAATCTTGGATAAGATTATCAGTAGTAAGAGACCATTGTTTGACAAAACAGGTCTAGGATATGACCAGAGAAACAATGGTGAAGTTTCAAATGCTATGAACATAAATACAACTAGCTTACTCAAGAAGGAAGACTTCGAACCTCAAAAAATGGTCATTCAAAATTCATTCCCTAAGGAAATCAAAAGAGAATATCATCTCAAAATACATGCACTTCAAGGAAGGTCATCTATCTCCAGGTATCAAAATATATTTCATGGTGTTTGTTATTCTTGTAAAAATTATGGTCACAAGGCAGTTTTCTATAGATATTATGAAATAGGTAGACAAATGAGAAGGAGAGGATCCCAAAATATTGAGTGTTACAACTGTCATAAGTTTGGGCATATTAAAAAAAATGTCGAGACAGGGATATACAAAAAAATGGAAGATAAAAGAAAACAAAGAAATGAACTCTTGTAATCAAAAGAGCAATGTTTACAAGAAGGAAAGTGTGATATTCTCAAAAGTTTGAAGAATAAAGGAAAGCAGTGGACAAGAACCAAAATATGCAGAGAATATTACTGATGAAGCTATTCAATCTTCTCAAGAAAGAGACTCTACTATCAAAAGTAAAGAATTGCCAACATATATGAGCAATAAGGAAGGTGGAAGATTTCCAATCCTATATTGATCCATAATGACTTGACAAAGTGGTAGTTGTAGAATCACTAATATTAGAATAAAAAACAATGTGGCATGCCTTGACAAGGATTAAAATATATTCATGAATCTCTAATGACATCTCTACAAGAATTTATGTGTGACTGGATTTAAGAGTTATTGAGGCTAATGATGAAGGAGAGAATGCCAAAATATCTTCCCAAGAAATAACTTGAAAAGGGACTTCCTAAATCATTCGTCTATGAGTAGTCCAAGCTAACCAAATGCATCTTATGACAATCTTATGTCTTGCAAGGAATCCTTGTAGCACTAAAGCACTAACTTGCAGAATTTGTGATAGCCTGTGAGGATAGCTATGGAGCTCACTTTGATGAACTATTAAATTGGGGAATTGAATGGTAAAAGAAGGAAATAAAGATAACATTGTTTGAGGACATCCATGAAATAATCCATGTACATATCTATTCAAGTGTAAAAAAAAAAAAGGACAACAAGATAAAGAGGGTTGAGGGTCAAGATGATGTCACACTGAGGATAGATTTGATGACTCTTGTAGGTTTTCAGAAAGACTCTTGTTGGTTCGATTTGTGGTATCTTTGGAAGAGAAGAAATGGATTTGAAGGACGGCCTTAATAATGTGTTGTAAATACTTGAACCATGTTGAATTCGAAGGCAGTATTTCCACAATCTTAAAAATTATTAGAGATTGTTATGCTATAGTCAAGAGAGTGGTTTATGACCTAGTATGGTGGCTACCATGGTGATATCTTGATAAGGACAATATTTAAATTGTCATCGTGAACTCAAAGGACCAAAAGAAAACTTCTTTGAAGACAATATGGAATATGAACAATTGAACAAGCCCTGAGGTTCATAAGTTGATCAGTGAAGTAGCCTGAAGTATTATAAAGACTTATTGTGGTCATGATTGGTATGCAGATATAGAACTAGTTGAATATTTGAGGTAGATTTGAGGGGAGCAATGGAGATGTCCTTTACATCATTTTTCAATATATAGAATTACCAAGTTCAAATTAATTCCATGAGGACTAATCGCAACCACAATAAAATCAGAATGGCAATCCATGAGAGTTTAAGTCTTCAAACTTCAAGGAAAACTTAGTGATACATAGAAGAAGTGTTCATCGAGCTGCCATATTAAAGCACATTCCCCTAACAGAATATGGTGAGGGTTGTTATAACAAAGAATAAGGAGCCTAGCAAGTAAGATGTTGAATATTTCTATAATAAGCAGATTTGTTGTATATCTAAGAGCAGAAGTTTAGTGGCATATTTGAGCGATTTTGAAAGGTATAGCAAGAAGTTGTCATTGTGTAGAGGTGACCGTATAAGTCAAAATTGAAGTGTGAAAATAATATGTATCATGTTTTAAAAGGAATTGAGAACGGGTTATGGAAGGATTTTGGGCTACCATGGTGAATTCAAGGACTTAAAGCAAAACTTATGAATACATAATATGGAATGGAATGAATAATAAAAGAATTATTTGAAGCATTGGTAAAAAATGTTTGAGATATTGAAAGACTCTTTTATGACCATTTGAACAATCATTCATATGCCTACATTTAGCCTAATGTGTCAGCAAACAGTTGATACACAAAGTCATAAGATGATGGCCAGCAGCATACATTTTGAATGACTAAAGGAAAACAAGTGATATATTTTTATAATGGAAGGTAAAAAGTATGGGATAGATTATTATCAAAGAGAATATGAGAATATAACCGGGTTCAAACTCAAGAGAATTTAATCTACCAAGCAGTCTATCAAAGATTGACTGCTAATTTCAAGATATGATGAAGAAGAATAGAGGAACCAAAATCTTGATGATCTTGAATTCATACTCCTTGATGAAGAATCTATTTAGATGAAGTGGCCTGAAGTGATTGATTGAGAATCATTATATGAATCCATATACATTATAGAATAATTGTTAGCAAAATTGGATCATCTTTTGAAGCAACGAGTTATGATCCCTGGGGGAGTAGTGGTGGAAACCGTAAAATAAAACCTTATGATGAAGAAAAATCAAAGAAACGTGTTGATTAGATGATATCAGTGAAGATTTATAACTTCATTCTACTAATAAAAATCTCAGGGGGATCATATGACATGTATCAGAACATCATAGCAGCTAAATTGAAGAACTAAAGATGCTTGTGCAGATATGAAGAGCACTAATTCAGGGGAGTAGAGATAGAGTCAATCCTAATGACCGGTGGAGCCAATTAAGTAAAAAACCTTTGTCATTAATAACAAAGGGGGAGAGTGAAGACACAGTGAAAACAAGGTGAGTACATCTTAAGGGGGAGATTGTTATGCACAGTCTAAAGAGAAAATGTTTTAGTGCGGGTTGATATCAATGTCAAAGGGGGAGATTGTTGGAAGAAGTTGTCATTGATGTCAATAGGTTCAAGAAATATACTGAGTTCATATATGGCATAATAGAAGTGATGATGATGTTGTGACAGTGAAAGGATTGAGGCAATAATAATGAAATGGATGTGGTTCGATATACAATTCTTGTTTCGGTACCAGTTTCAGTACTAGTTCCAATACTAGGAAAATGACAAGTATGACAACCTAATGGAAGGAAAGTGTGGAGACATGTGTGATACCATCTCTCATGTTTACAAAGATGCATCATATATAAAGAATGAAACATGTGCATATGAGAACAATGATTTTGGTTCCACAAATGACCCATATATGTGGTCATTTGTTGAAGTGATTTCAACATATCCGTCAAGATTTGATATGGCATCATTTTAATGAATTTGATTTGGCTCACTCTTAGCTATCGGTCAAAGTTTGCTCAAATTATCTTAGTTCATGAGCTATAGCAATGATTCTTGAGTAATATTGACCCTCTTGAACTAATTGGTCCACATATGAACAAGACATTGGTTTGTTGACTTGAGACTCTTCAGGAATGGTTTAGCCGACATGATGGATTAGTTTTGGGACCACATCATTATGATCTTATCGGAGGGAAAAGGAGATTCAATTAAGCAACAATTTCTCTCTTCGTTCAATTCTTCACGATTTGAAATATATACATACATATATATATATATATATATATGAAATATACATATCATGTCACTGGTCTACTTATAGAAATCTACTTTGTCCAATTTTTCAAATTGGCCAAATTCTACTTGGTATTCATCAGCTTTCCAATAACTAAGGCTAGTAGGACAGGGCACTCTAGCCACAAATCATTTCAAAGTGTCATTTTTGTGATCTACTACTATGAGCAGTCTCTTCCCTGATGTACCTATTTGTTTCCTGCTATCATTTATCATTTAAACATTTCTTTCTCTTATATTTTTGTATCTAGTTTGCAAGTCTATATTTACTTGCACTAGACCTGCTGAAGGTGATGTTTGCAACATCTGAGGCTCTGTGAATTCTATAGAAGGGTGGTGGGTAAATTTAATTGTTGACCCCTTTATATTGAATGGAGGTTTTTGTATCAATTCATCCATCTCACTTGGAATATTTTCAGCTTGATTGTCTTCCCCCAATGCTTTTTCAACCTCTCCTCCTTCTGTTTTGACCATTTTGGCTTGAGGACCCTGCTCAGCATTATTGATTTCCATATCTGTAGAGAGATCTTTAGCTCCCCTCTTATGCCTACTTGCTACTCTAAAATTATTAGTTCTTCCATGTTCTTTTGGATATATAGGACTTCCTCCTAGCTTCCTAAGTTGTAAATCCTCTCCCAATCTGGCCTTGGCACAGGTTCATAAGCAGAATTTTTGTTTTCTATTCTCTATTTGGAGATGATTCAATGAGAGTCATAACGACCAGCTTCTGCTTTTTTTAAATGTAACTGATTTAATAAACCTTCCAGGTATTTTAGGTCCTTCAAACCTCTGAGTTAGAAGGGTCCTATCTCTTGTGGCATCAAGAAATTTCTTCTATGTCTGAAATGATGGAAATGCATTTCATCTACCATAAATCTATGCCTTGAAAAATCCATTGCAAAAAATTTGGGTGTGAGGGAAACTGGTTGCTGGTAAGGCTCTTCCTCAAAATCATATACTCATATTATTGTGTACTCTTCATATAGAAACTAGTCACGTGTCATTGTATCAGGGGTGAACTGTATCCTCTTATTATTTTCATGAAACATACTAGGGGGTGAAGAGTCATGAATAATAGTGTATGTAATCTTCATTGCCCTATTGGTAAACTCAATATGATTGGAGTTGTCATATCTTCTTAGAATTAATTCACTACAATTATATATTGGAATTGGGTTTCCATTTTCATCTATCATCTTCAATTTCAAACACTTATAATGTTTAAAGTTCTGATATAAAAACATTTAAAACAGATAGGAGGGATATTTGAACATTCTAATGGCTGAAAATTCTTCTAGTTGTTGATGGATTTCTTCAATTAAGAACTTACAGATATCATACTTGGGAATACTGCTTCCAGGCATAGGAATCAGGTTAAGAAGAAAACCTAAAACTGTATCATCTACTTTCTCATCATTTTCATATCTCAGGACTGTACAGATCAAGGATATGGATTTCCTTGAAATCTCATAAAATAATACAGTATCATATGGTGGAGGGGACAAAAGAAGAAAATAACATGGGCACATGTTTCAAGTGTTCTATCAACGTGATTCATTGATCTGATGGCTACTTTTTCAATTATCTCGACGCTTCCCTTTATCTCTTTGTCACTTTCCTAGTGTGCTATTACTCTCAAATGTTGATCTGATTTAAGATCGATGATGTTCCACTTGTCTCCCTCTAGCACTTGTATTTCACCCTATGGTCATGTGCGTTATCCTCATCTCATCATTTAAGCGCTTAGGCCCTTGTGTATCCTTTAAGATTTAGCTCTTCATGGTCTATAGAACTAAACCTTCCACATTTTTCCATTTTGAAAGTCTAAAAACCCTGAATATTATTAGTACTAACACACATACTACCATAGCACAGAACATGCGACAAAATATTTCCCATATTTTCTCAATAAATGGGAAGATAATGAAAGGTCACTACAACATGGTGACCGTAGAACCAAGGAAGGAAAACGTTGAAAAGGATCCAACGCAGGTGAACATATTGAATCAAGTAGGAACCTAGACAGGAAAAGACATCCTGGGAAATTGCAATATAGAAATACCAGTTGAGAAAAAGATAAAGAAAGTTGCGCAACCCCTACCCACATCTGATGCTACACAACACGACAGTTCCTATGTGATGCACAGAAAGTGGTCAAGGAAACTACACATCAAGAGGAATACCTATGCCAATAAAGGATACGTAGGGGAGAAATTGCATAGACTACATGAGGAAGAAGACTGCAAAATAAGATTGCACGAGGAAGAGATAATGTGCACTATTCATAGTGAAGAACAAAGGTGGGACGTGTTGCACAAGGCCATACAGTGCAAATAAGAACAACACAGGAAGACACACAATAGTCACCAGGAATACCCAGTAAGTACATTTCTACAAAGTTGTTTAAATGTATTGAATGGTCATGAGGTTGTCAATAAAGTGAATAGTATGCTGGAAAAGTTAGTAATGTCAAATGAAGTGGGAGAATTGATTGTTGCACCACTTCCCATAATGAAATCACACCGAGTGGGAAAGAAAAGAAGAACTAGAAAGGATTTCATGCTCTCCCTTGAGCTAGGGGGATTTGAGATGAAGGATGTGATGCTAAATCAAGGGGTATATGTGAACATTATTCCCAAGCAAACATGGGATTTGATTCGTCACATATCTTTTCAGAGATAAAGTTGCCACCATTATAGTTGTTTTATTTTACAGTCTATAATATTTCCACGATTTAATAGAATTTTTGTTTATTGTATCACTGTGTTCTTTGCAATATATATGTGTATGTGGTTCTATATATGTTCTTTCATTTCGTTCTCACAAAAATATGCATCATTGGTATCAGAGCGGTCTGCTCTTTTGTTATTTATCCATGCATGTCCCCGACGAGGTCGAAATATAAACAGTCGGGTATTAAACTAGTTCAACTTGAGAAATACCACCCTTGGTGGCCCAAACCTCCCCCCATGGCTGAGTAAAAAGGGGATGATGGATTAGGATATCCTATAAATATGTTACTCGAGGAATCCCTCGCACAACAGAGGAATGAGATGATGGATCATTTCACCCAAATACTTTGATAGATGGCGGCAGCATCATAGGGATCATCAAGCAAAAGCAGTCACTTCGGAGGAGCAACACCCTTCAAGGTACAACTTAACTTTGATATTCCATTATTTGAATTTTAGATAGATTTTCATTCCCTAGATAAATGGTTGATTCTTCTAGAGGGCTATTTCTCTCCCCATAATTTTTCCAATACAGAAAAGATCGTCTTTGCACTCGTTAAGGCAGTTCACCATGTGAAATATTGGTGGGACACTTATTGTGAGAGAAATGCAGATACGGGACTGATATTTTTGGGGGAGATCCCACATGGAAATATTTTTTGGAATCCCTCAAGAAGAAATAGTATCTCATTGGAACTTATGACGACCAATACACAAAATGGACCACTCTACGACAGGAGAGGGACCAAATAGTTCCATGGTACACTAACACCTTCCGTACCTTTCCCAAAAAGCTTGGTATTAGGAACTATGAATGGCACCTTGTTCTAAAATATTGCAACAGCCTACATAGGTACATCTGAACTGAAATGGAGTTCCTGGACATCTTGTCATTAGACGTCGCTTATCTATATCCTGTCAAAATCGAGCAAAAATTTAAGCAAGAGAATAAGCGAGAGTTTGGGTCTATGAATCTACCACAGAAGCAAGGCAAGGGAAACTCTAGCCCGTAGAACAAAGGACAAAGTAAGGAAAACCAATCCAAATCATAATCAAAGAAGAGAAACGGAAGACAAAGAAGGACACCAAGAAATGGTGCAAGTTCCATAAAAGCCCCTGGCACAACACTGATCATTAGAGGAAATTTGGGGTCTAAAATGGGCCTTATAATAAAATGAGCCATTGATGCAGTGGAATTCAAGAACCAATAGAATTTCAAGAGAATGAGTCAACCATAATAGTTTACTCAAATTTTCAACTTATCTCCATGTGGTTTTACTCAAATTTCAAGTGGGGGCACTCCTTGGATGCGGAATTCAATTTTGCATCCAATGGGTACCCACACTGCATACTTTTGATAGATCCATACCCATGCAAAATGAGAAATATATTTTAAAAATGTGTTAAGTAACATGTTTTTTAATGTATTTCAAGTAACACGTTTTTTTAAAGTGTTTCTTATTTTGCGTGGGTCGGGGTCCATCAAAAATGATGCAGTGTGGGTACTCGTTGGATGCGTAATTGAATCTTGCAAACAACAAATGCTCCCACTTGAAATTTGAGTAAAACCATAGGGAGGTAAGTTGAAAATACGAAAACAAAAGTAGTTTTTGTGTCTTTTCCTTCAAAATTTATAATATTATTTTATTATTTTCCTTAGGAGGCCCATTTTAGACCTCAAATTTTCTCTAATTCGGAATGTCACTAAAAGCAGTCATTAGTGGCCGAGATCAATATTTCAGAGTCAAATCCCAGTTCTGACTCTGATGCCAAACCAAACATCATAGTCACAAACAGGGAAAAGCGGATCATCAATGCAAAACCTAGTATTACCATCGCTACCACAAAGGTCCAACCCAATGATCCAAAGAAGCCGAAGGAAGGAGAACGCATTTTCCACTCACATATGTGGTTCAAGATAACTGCACTACATTTCATTATTGATAGTGTAAGACAAAAGAACCTGATTTCGACAGAGTTCGTCAAACAGTTGAATTTTCCAACGAAACCACACCATGTTAAGCATTGGTTGTCATTAATGTCAACTAAAGATGATTTCAAGTGTTTAACTGTCAACTAATTTCAAAGAGGATGTCAATTGATTCAATCTGAGTCATTGATATGAACTAGTGTCAAAGTGGATACAGTATTCTTGCAGAAGTATGAAGAAGTATATGGAAGCCACTTTGAAGTAGTATATGTGCAAGATGTAGAAGAACATGAAAACCATAACTATATGCACAAATGGTGAAGGTGGCAGATATGAATGCAAATTTGGAGTATGTATAGAAATGCATTCAGTCTGAATTTTTGTTTCCAAGGATACATCATGCATGACAAGTTTGAAGAAATACATAAGTAGGTACATCATGCAAATCCAACTCAAGAAAGGAACACAAGTAATGTTTCCTACAGCATGTGGTCCTTGCGCAGAAATCAAGTCCACCAAGTCATACTCTCTCATGATAGCAATCAAAGGGTTTTGTTGGAAATGGTACATGTGCACAAGCAGCCAAGGAATTGGTTTATCAAATGGTGCAAGAGCACAAGTTTGTTGAAGGAAGTCTCTGGAATGCACAAGCAAGCCTGAGCGTTGGTTGGAAGTGCGCAAGCAGCTAATGGTTGGACAATCATGAAAGTGCACAAGCATATCCAATTAAAATATGATTTCAGTAAGTGGAACGTGCACAAGTTCCTAGAAGGGTACAATGGTTGAAGACCATCTATGAGAAAATTCCACATTCGGTGGTACAGCAGATGCGCAAGTCCAACAAATGATGACAAGGAAAAGTTCAAAGACCCACTTGGTAGAAGTTAGAGTATGCGCAAAATCCACAAAGTATCAACACATCAAGTGCGCATTACCCACAAGTGTTGAAGTGGAAAAGGTCATAATCCCACTAAGAAGAAGTTGGAGAATGTGCAGTTTTCACAAAGTATCAATACACCAAGGGTGCATTACCCACAAGGGATTGTACAACACAATTCATGGACACATCAAGATGAAGTATAATATTGTGCACATACATTAAGTCAATGTCACATCAAGAGAACAATGGTACACCACCAAGGTAAAATTCCCACTAAGTTGAGGAGCATAAGGGCGCAAAACACATATCAGATGACACATCAACAACGTGGAAGATGACACGTGGCATATGCATAATTTGTGAAGTATGGAAGAAGGGATGCCATGACCAACTTGTGAACATACAATCCATGCAGTACATGTATAAATTGAGATGAAAGTTGGATATTTGACGTAAGATTGATGGCGAGAGAATAAGAGCTTTGTATGAAAGTTTCAGTTTGATTTTTGGTGCATCAAGGGGCTCATGGACGGACCAGATGATCTAGCGAAGAGTTGAATGTGCGCATGCAACAGAATGAATTTTTGATGGTGCACAGAGAGATGTTGTAGATCTGTGATGGATGTACAAGTATTGAAAGGAATAAATACTCAAGTATGCACAAGTGCTTGATGTTTTGAAGGACAGTAATATGATCAGCACAACGATAGTCACAGATGTTGTAGAGACAGAAGTGTAGTGAGAGAACTGTATTTTATCAGACAATGCATAGATTCATAGCTGATGCATATGAGAAGAAGTGAAAGTGTGTGAAGTTGAGAACTCCATCTGATGTGTAATAACAGAACAGCAGCAAAATCCGATAGGCGTATCATGATGCAGATGATCTAAGACAAGTGCGTCGTAGATTATCTGAGAGAATGTGGCACTTAATCAGAACGGACACATCAATAAGTGTGCAGTTCCATCTGTTACTAATGATTCATTTCATAATGGAAAACTATCAATTGAAATCACTTTATCACAGTAGTCACATAGAGCAAAACATTGAGATAATAGATACACAGACTGTTGTATCGGCAAGTACATTGTACATGAAGTAAGTCATCAGCAGAAGTGTGATTTGAGAGCAATGAGAAATCAAGTGATGTATGCAGCGTATTAACAGAGTATATATTGCATACGAAGATAGCGCACAGCGAAATCATCAACAGAATATTATAAGAGTACAGGGAGTTGAATTTCAGCAAGACAGTGACACATATTGGACATCATGGTAGTCGGATGGGGAAAGGAGACAGGGAGTTGAAGGTTCCTTCAGGTTGATTCCTGTAAAACAAAGAAGATAGGGGGTCAATGCATCCTTCCATTTGGTGCTGGAGAAAACACAGGGAGTGGAAGCTACCTTCAGGTTAGTTCCTGTAAAACCAGGGGGTTGTTTCCTTCTTCCAGTTGGTGCTAGTAAACACAGGAAGTTGGTGCTTCCTTGAATGTATTCTTTCTCATTATAAAGAAGCATTATGTGGTTTTCTCCCGTTTGGGTTTCCAGGTAAAAATAATGTGTGTTATGTGTTGTTCATGTGATGTATATATGTGTATGTTTATTTTCGGATGCATAACTAAATATAAATATTAAGTAAATGCTAATATGTTAAATAAGGTAAAAATTCCTAATAACTGTGCTAATACAGATTCACCCCCCCCCTCTCAGTTTTAAATCAATTCCAACAATTGGTATAAGAGAAAGTGTCTTCAGTAATAGATTAACATCTGGAAGATAGATCATTGTGCAGAAATGGATAAGCAAGAAGGCCTTTCCACCAACAGAGCACCAATATTTGGCAGCACCAATTACATTTTCTAGAAGGTACGTATGGAATTTTATTTGCAATCTTTGGGAGTAGATGTTTGGAAATCTATCATTGATGGTTACAATGTTCCAACAGTAGTACCAATCAATCCAGTGCAGAGGATACTCTATGAAAGCAACTCTAAAGCTATAAATGCTCTTCTGTGTGGCTTGATGGGTGATGAATTCATCAAATTTATGCACTTTGCATCAGCTAAGGAATTTTGGGACAAACTCAGAGGTATATATGAAGGTGACGACAAGGTAAAAAAAGCAAAACTGAAAAACTGCTCTGGGCAGTTTGAATCTATGAGACTGAAAGATGAAGAGAACATCATGTCCTACTTCCTAAGAGTATATGAGATATTTAATGCTATCAAGAGTCTTGGGTTCACTCTGGACAAAGAATCAGTTGTACATAAGATATTGAGAACTCTGCCTCAAAGATTCGACGCAAAGGTATCTATGTTAGAAGATTGAGCTAATCTTGAAAATATGACGAAGGATGAGCTTCAAGGGATTCTCACTGCATATGAAATGAGAACTGGGAAAGAGACTCCCACCAGAAAGGAACCTACTTTTAAAGCCACATGTAAAGATAAGCATGATCATGACAAATATTGATGTGATGATGAAGAATCAAACTTTCACAAGAAGCTGAAATGAGGACGAGGTAAGTACAAGAACAAGTTACCCTTTAAATGTTTCAGATGTGGAGGAGTAGGTCATTATGCCTCAAAGTGTCCTTTCAAAGAGAGTGGAGACAGTGACAGTGATGAGGAATCTATCTCATACGATCGAAATATTGCATGCTCACAACACAAAACTGAGAATAGAAGGAGGATTCCAAAACAGAGGAAGAGTCTATACACCGAAGAAGGAAGCAATACGCCTAAAGGAAATGACTATGACGAAGAACCTAAGGAATTACTCTTCATGGCTCATGTAGTGGAATAAATCAAATATGAAAGAAATAAGAACAGTTAGAAGAACACTATGGTTGCGTAAAACAATCCAGGATCACTAGACAAGTATTTCTTCAGTGGATTGTTCAAAACACCTCCAAATCTAGTTACACCTCCAAAATATGTTGAAGAGGTCAAGATTGACATTCAATCCGATGATGAAGACATTGATTGGGAAGGTTAATTGATAAGGTCCTTGGACAAGTTAAAGAATTATACGAAGAATAATAATATATTGCAGGAACAACTGTTAAAGTATGAAGAATAGGATAGGCCATGTCAACAATCTGTTGGCGCATATATTCGTGAAAGGATAACCATCTATGAGATTTAATTGAGTTGCACACAAGAAAAGGTTTTATTACTTGAGAGAGAGAAATATGCATTAAGAGATTCACTAGAGGAATTGGCACAGGAAATCAAAAAGATGACTAATCAACTTGAGGAAAAGGATAAGGAGATATTTCATCTAGAAGATAAGTTGATTGAGATCAAGGAAAAGAAAAAAGTACGTATTGATCCCATCTGCACACAATCGGGAAGTGACAATACAAAATCTGAAGATGAAGTGCAGAACAAGTTAAAAGAAACCACGTCAATACTGAATAGGATTCTAAAGGACCAAAGGCCACCAGAAGACAAAACAGGTCTTGATTATGTAAATACATCTAAGAAGATTTGCGACAGAGAACATTGCTCAAGTCAAGATAAGACTTTCAGGTATGATGGCTCCTTCAACTATAATTATTTTCGATATACCAATCAAATAAGGATCAATAGGGTGAAGTGTGCAATATGCAATAATTTTGGCCATATTGCAAAATATTGTCAAACTGTGAGATGTTATGCATGCAACTGTTTTGGACACAAAGCTATGTATTGTCGAAGAGCAGTAAACTGTCCGGATGAATATTTGTTGTGCAAAGGCTATTACACTCAAAGAGACTTCAGTGGAAAATATCCAAAGCATAATAAAAATAGAAGTGCGTACAACAAGGCTTGGGTAAGGAAATATCCTCAGATGTGCGTTGAAGATGCATAGAATTCAGGCGCAACAAGCAATTGTTGCCTCTCTGGCTAGTCCCATAAGGACTATGGAAGACCCTTGAGTTCAACACGATTCATGTCACGTCCCCTCCCATTCCTTCCAGCTAGGTGGAGAGGATCGTGAGGTTAAACCGGGCATCTATCCCCCTAAATGTGTAATTAAACATTCGGTTTGAGAAGAAGATGAACATATGCAATTGCATAAACATTTGAATACACAGAGGAAGTAAATTCGTTTGACACATCCATCATACATTCAAGATATTCATCAATTAACAATTGAGAGATAGCATAAGAGGATACTTATCTTAATGAAGCAGTCCCAAACAACCAGCTACGCTTCTGCAACGTTCCACCCAACCATAGGCCAGTGTGCTCTTCAATTTCTCAGCACCACTGCCACCCCCGAGCTGGGCATGATCTCCACAAGGAGCTAGGGAACAACAGGGTCTCACATAGCCATAGATACACCAGAATCAGCCATACCAACCAGCAGTTGGGTTTCTAACAGTTCCAGGAAAACGTGGGCAACCAAAACGAAAAGGAGAAATGGGAAATCAACCCCAGGAGAGCAGATTCGTTTTCAGAAGAATACTCATGGGCATTTCGTGGGAAAAAACGGCCTCCATAACCCCAAAATAGTGGCTCTCTTCTCCCCAGCCAATGAGCTAACCAAAAACGAGTCTATGGGCATGGAAAAACACAGGAAATGGTGAAAAACGTGAAGGATAGAACCCCCACAGGCTCAGACTGCGTGAGAGAGTGAATGCCATGGGTGAAGAATGGCTTTTGGGCCAATTTCGTGGGGGTTTTCTTGCCCAACAAGCAAAAACACGATTTTCCAAGTTGATGGCTTGCCCATGCACGAAAATTGACAGCCACACCTCTCCCATCCCAAGGCATTCATTGTCTCAACCAATTCTTAGAAGAATTAAATGATTGGGTGCATGAGACCAAGTGGGTAGTTGAGAGTTCATGGGTTTCCTCAATGAAATGGCTTACCACCATAGCTCAAGGGTTTGGTTATTTCCCCCCCCCCATTCCTTGTAAAGATCATGCCCCCATCTCTTCGTTGCATTGCGTAGCTGGTTGTGGGTCTCTTTCATTAAAATTGCATATTTACATGATGTCCGATTTTACATTGTGCACCCCTAGCACAAGAAATCTATGCAGCTACTCTAATTGCCGATTCATAAAACGACAAATCAATGGCGGGGCCTTGGCCTTGAGCTCCTCACCATGATTAAGTTACAATATTTACATCATCTACGATTTAATGCAAAGGGGGTCCAAATGGGGACGTGACATACCCCTCCCCTTGGAATAACACCGTCCTCGGTGTTCCAACACTTTGTAACATAAATACCCACTTTACATATGTCCAAAATTCACAAAAACTTTGCAGATCTGCCCTGCATCCTGTTCTTTACATTGAACTTTCAGGACCAAGTCCTTTGATCTTCACGAGCTGCTCCTGTTGATTCGGATCTTCTAGCTCATCCATAAGTCTGAAAACTTTATGGCTGCTACCCTCTTGAGGTTCTCTTGTTGGGCAGTTGCGGAGGTAATGATCCCCCTCACAATTCCAACACTTCACGGGTTGCTTCATCTTTATCTGCTCAATTTCCTTTGAGTCTTCCCACCTGGAGCGTTTCTTAATCGGATGATTGGATGAATGCTTCTTCACTGACCCACTTTTCTTTCCCTTGCTGATTGCTTTCATAATGCTTTTTACCTCTTCCTGTAGACGAATAGAGTCCTGCAAGACCTTGTGGTTCATCTTGTTCTGCTGCTTTTGCATCTTGAGCATCTCTCCAAGATTGTCTTGGGTCTTGGCAATTGTTTGAAGAAGACTTTCAGCCAATCCCAATAGCCCTTGGTCTGCCTCCATGGTCAATGGAAACAACTGACCACACTTTGCTCACTAGCACACCTGCCTGCACCAACTGCAACCAATTGATTCAATTTTTCACCTGTGAAATTCATCATTACAATTCTTGTTAGGTCAAGCATAACCCAAAATATTAAAATCAGTCAATGGTTTTTCTCCAGTTGACATGGATAGTCCATGCCTTACTCATGAGACTTCCACACTTTTCATGCTTGCCTAACATACACATGAATTCCTTCATGTTCATCCATTCACAAGAAATTCATTAATTAGCATTCACAATTCATTTTAATCAAATAACACACTTTTACTTTCAGTCATGCATGCATTCAGCAACTTTCTAACTCTATAAATGCATCAATAAAAGGAAAGAGAGAGAGCCGTAAGAGTTTCTCCTCTTAGTTTTGTTCCGTTCTGGAATCCCACACCACCACTGTGGTTTTCATGCTCCTGTCCTCTTTCACTTCACGTGAATGCTCTACTTGCCCTTCTTCGCTATGACACGTAGTGTCCATGGTCTATTCCAGACCTCTCAACCATGGAGTTCCTCCACTGGGTTGGTCTAACTCTTGGCTGCTAGGACTCATACCGTTCCACTAGCCCCATCTTTCATTACTGCTCATGCTGAGCTCTTCAAGGTGGTTACATATCCACCTGCATTCTTAAGATGCTTCAAGGTTCTTGCTTCCAACAATACCTGCATCGGATGTCTTCACTTTATTCCATAGGACCCTTCTGTGCTTTACAAGCCTTGGATCTTCTATGGGTATAATAACGAATGTTGGGATAGCATGCAGGCTACTCCTCAACATCAATTAATCAATGCTCAACCAGCCACTTTCTGGATTTACAAAGCAGCTTTCAGTTCTTTCAGGGTCCTTGCTTCCTGCATTGGCCAAGGTTTCCAACAAGGAAACAATAATGTATTAGCTTGGTTGCAATAAGACTTGCTCCTGAAATCTTCATTATTCCAAACAAGAATTAAATGAAAAAGAATACTTATCTGTATTATGCATTTTCCCCGCTACTCCACAGGTTTCCTTCTTTGCTTTACAAGCCTTAGATCACCTGTGGGGTGGATGCTTGGCCAGCACACATGCTGCTCCACAACATCATACGAATAGGCAATGCCAAGCCAGTACGCCGACTGGGTTTATCAGGCATCCCTAAAATCAGTATGCTAAGCCAGTACGCTGACTGGGTTTATCAAGCATTTCAAAATCAGTATGCTAAGCCAGTACGCCGACTGGGTTTATCAAGCATTTCAAAATCAGTATGCTAAGCCAGTACGCCGACTGGGTTTATCAAGCATTTCAAAAACCATTTCCAAGCCAGTTCTCCGACTGGGTTTGTCAGGAAATAACACCCTTCACCAATACCTCCACATCATACAAGTAACAAATGCCAAGCCAGTACACCGACTGGGTTTATCAGGCATACAACAACCATTCGTCACAACTCCCAAATAACCAATGCCAAGCCAGTACTCCGACTGGGTTTATCAGGCAATATGAACAACATAATATGATTACGTGGCTCCTTCTCTTGTGCAACCAGCGGTTCCCTCCAGGAACTCCATAGGTGACTCACTTGACTGCAGGCTAGCATGGCCCCACAATACCCACTCACACTACACAAGGATGATACCCCTTTTCTGCAACACAGCTCCTCGGGCCTATCCATCCCTTCTAGTGTCCTTTTGTGTGAGCGTAGAAAGGTTACCACTGCCCATACAGTCCTCTTTGAGAACCCTTCTTCACTTTGCCCCTTACGTGCAACACCAAGTTGCATTTGTGTAAGCTGTTAGCACAAGAAGGATAAGCAGGCTCATCAGTATTACTGCCCAAAAATTGTAATCATATTTCATATCATTCACTATCAAGTATTGAAACACCAGGAATGCGTCCATTCCCTTAGGGTGTAGTCAATATTGAAAACCCTACCATGACCCAGCACCAGAAAAGGTGTGCACCCCCTTTCTGATGTGCGCCATGTAGGCCCTAATCATACTCAAGCAATCTGCAATGATATAAATAAGATAGAGCATGCTCTGCATATTAAATCTAATAACCGGACACGTGTATTCTTAGTTAGGGTCACGGAATACTCATTCGCTTCACAGATGTATATCTTCTGCATTTGTGAAGAAGGGGGCTCCCTTCTCTGAGTTAATAGTCCTTCGGTTTGCCACCCCAATCTTTTCACGTGTCATAACCCACACATGCCTTCTTGGCATAATTTACTGTCTCACTCACATGCTTTACCAACATGCAGTTTGTTTGAGACATTATCAACATTTACAATGGTGTTTCATCCGAAACCCATTTTCAAAGCATGGGATCCTTCCCATCTAGTTTGGCTTCTGCAGGCCATCACACATGATCTTCCTGCAATGTGTCATCCTGGCACATTTTATCACATAGCCAAACAGTCAGCAACATTTAGCAATAAGCTTCAAATACGATTGTTCCATAACCAATCAATAGCATTAATAATTAAATTCAATATGAATTTACAATTATGTCTACTACAGAAATTGGTTTTCTTATCCATGAGGTTATCCTCATATTGTTTGGCTCTTGTAAGTGACGCCACTCTGCCCGTTATGGTCTTATGCCCGCTTCCATACGGGAGCATCCACTTATAGCATGTCCTCCTGACACATTTTCATATAAGCCAAACAGTCATTAGCAATTATTAGCAAAATTTCAAAACCAAACAATTACAAATCTGATATTTTCAACTGTTTTACTAACAGAACTTAGAGCTCTCAACCATGAGATTCCTCCTTATAAGCTCTAGATCAAATTTCACAGTCATATCATTCATACACAGCTCATGAAGTGATCCTCGAATTATCATCAGTTCATCATTTCATTCATTATTTATTTGCAATAACATATGTATCATACCTATGCATTCATACCATGCATCACAAAGTTTATAAAATCTCTTAATGCACATCTACTCAATGCTACCTTGCATTGTTTCATGAGTACTTATGCATTCAATCATATTATGATCGAAGTATAGCTATCTCATATAACTCGCATTATCATAATCGGGACCACCAGTCCTCACTTGCTTTGGTTATTAAGTACATAACCAACATACGCATGGCATGATATAAATTCATATGAATGCATTGAGATTTCTAAATAGTCATAGGGTGTAAGGATCATTTCCTTCACTTACCCACACCTCACCAAGCTTGGTAGGTTAACATCCCCAGTCGATATTCAATATTACATGCAAATTAGCTCAACATAGCTCAGACATAGTTGAAGAGATCTTACCAAATCCCCTTTCAACATTCATGCAATTTGGCACCAATAATCATTACCTGCATGGGTACCATTAACATCGTCTGATGTCACCTGATCAGTTGGACTCTTACCAATGCTACGCAGTCCTTTTTCCAACCTCGTGGTCATAGGTTTGTTGCGCCATCATTTCCGCATAAGGTTGTTGGCTTCATGCAACAACATCCTCAGATCGTTTAGTCATGCTCTTTGTTATCTTTGGTCCTACAACCAATACCAACATCAATAGTGATTATCAACCACAATATTCTACATTAGTGGTTTATTGCATATGCCTACTTCATTATTCTACCAATGTGCAATATCCCATTTATGCATAGGCATTTCTATATGCACTATGCAATTTGTTAAGATGCCATCTAGTGCATATACATCTATGTAATCCTTTACTTTTTTTTTTAACATTTTTATGCCATATGAAAATTTCATAGTCATAAGTATGATAACAAACAGGGGTTTAAGGAATTCTTCCCTTTTCGGTCCCTCATCGTAACATGGAATTCCTTTTCCATATCATGCAATTGTAGAAATTGCTCATTTTGACTACAAAATTTGTTTGTCAAAACAGCCGCTGGCACTCTTCTGCACTAAATATCTATGATATATGTAGACCTCATTCAAACTCTGGTCATGTATCATTGTTCCCTGCTGGACAAGCTTTCCAATGCCTGTTTCCATGCTTCATTCCGACATCAGGTGCGGAAACTGCATCTCTTCAAAAATGACAACTTCCACTACAATTCTGCCCATTTTACACAGTTGCATTTTGGGCCAGAATGCCAACTTTAGCCACATGTGGAAGAAAATCTATGAGGAATCACAAAAAAATTTCTATCGGGCGGAGTTAGTCCATATAACAAGGAACACTCAGCAATTTACGGATTTCAATTCCGATGCACCGTTCATCTTCTATGAATTTCTGGGTTTTACTACCTCTCACTTTTCACATTTTTACAAAATTCCAAATTTTGGGCCAAAAATGGCTATCTCCCAAACGGTGCATTTCTGGAAAATCTTCGTCTAACGGAAACTGTCCGTATTAATGAGAATATGAAATGTCTAGTTCAGTAAAAATTTTGATTCCCACATATAGGGTCACTTTTGCTGCCTACTAGCTTTTCAAAATCCCGAAAAAGTGGCCCGGAACAGTGCTTTTTGGTCTTCTTGATCACCCCGACTTCACATCCTTTGGATTTTGGCTCCCAGATTCTGAACTTAACATCGTGCCTGCTTCAGGGTCGTGCCTGATCAATTTCAGCTCAAACCGACCTTCCGTCAAGCCTCAGGACTCCGTCCTTCAAAAGTCACTATTATCCATTTTCTGTCAAATCGGAGTGTAATGGGCCCGGGGTCTTCACTGGTTCTTTCATGGCCTCTGTCAATGGCCTCCGAGCCCCACAGAAATCGTCCCATTCCGAGCCCCGATGCTCCTACTATCAAAAAATCAAGTTTTAACCACTTTACTCACGTCCGGGAGCGCGGGTCGGTTCTCCGAACGCTTCCGCAATGCGGAGCAGTTCGTCGAACGCTTCCGCAATTGCGGAGCAGTTCGGCGAACGCTTCCGCAATGGCGGAGAGATTCGCTGAATTCTCCCGCAACTGCGGAGCCATTCGGCGAATGCTCCCGCAACTGCGGAGCCATTCGGCGAAGGCTTCCGTCGCGGAGCCATTCGGCGAATGCTCCCGCAATTGCGGAGCCATTCGGCGAAGGCTTCCGCCGTTTCGGAAGACTTTCCCGAATCCTCCCGCGATTTCGGAGCCCTTCGCGGAATCCTTCCGCCGTTTCGGAAGACTTTCCCGAACTCTTCCGCAATTTCGGAACCGTTCGCGGAATCCTTCCGCAGTTTCGGAAGACTTTCCCGAACTCTTCCGCAATTTCGGAACCGTTCGCGGAATCCTTCCGCAGTTTCGGAAGACTTTCCCGAACTCCTTCCGAAACAACTTTAAACAAAATTTTCGAAAGCACTTAGAAAAATTTTCTTCCTTTTTCGGAGCAGTTTGCCGAATTTTTCCGCGTTGCGGGACAACTCGCGGAATCCTTCCGCAAATTTCGGAAGAGAATTCCTTCCGAAAATTTCGGAAGGGAATTCCTTCCGCAAATTTCGGGGCGACTTCCCGAATTCTTCCGCGCTGCGGAAAAACTCGCGGAATGCTTCCGCAGTTTCGGAGCAATTCGCCGAATGCTTCCGCAACTGCGGAAGACATTCGGGAATTCTTTCCGAAACAGACTTAGGAAAAATTTGAATCTTTCATTCATTCGACAATCCAACCAATGGATTTACAATTTAATCTCTGTACACACACACAAAATTCAAAATTCAAAATGCATGTACACACAAAATGCATTTTAGTTCCTTTTAATGCGTTTTAGCTCCAATTACAAAATGCATGTACACTCAATGATTTGCATTTCTGTGAAGGGCCCAACAGCCGTAGGGTTGAACCTAGAGCTCTGATACCATTCTGTCACGTCCCCTCCCATTCCTTCCAGCTAGGTGGAGAGGATCGTGAGGTTAAACCGGGCATCTAGCCCCCTAAATGTGTAATTAAACATTCGGTTTGAGAAGAAGATGAACATATGCAATTGCATAAACATTTGAATACACAGAGGAAGTAAATTCGTTTGACACATCCATCATACATTCAAGATATTCATCAATTAACAATTGAGAGATAGCATAAGAGGATACTTATCTTAATGAAGCAGTCCCAAACAACCAGCTACGCTTCTGCAACGTTCCACCCAACCATAGGCCAGTGTGCTCTTCAATTTCTCAGCACCACTGCCACCCCCGAGCTGGGCATGATCTCCACAAGGAGCTAGGGAACAACAGGGTCTCACATAGCCATAGATACACCAGAATCAGCCATACCAACCAGCAGTTGGGTTTCTAACAGTTCCAGGAAAACGTGGGCAACCAAAACGAAAAGGAGAAATGGGAAATCAACCCCATGAGAGAAGATTCGTTTTCAGAAGAATACTCATGGGCATTTCGTGGGCAAAAACGGCCTCCATAACCCCAAAATAGTGGCTCTCTTCTCCCCAGCCAATGAGCTAACCAAAAACGAGTCTATGGGCATGGAAAAACACAGGAAATGGTGAAAAACGTGAAGGATAGAACCCCCACAGGCTCAGACTGCGTGAGAGAGTGAATGCCATGGGTGAAGAATGGCTTTTGGGCCAATTTCGTGGGGGTTTTCTTGCCCAACAAGCAAAAACACGATTTTCCAAGTTGATGGCTTGCCCATGCACGAAAATTGACAGCCACACCTCTCCCATCCCAAGGCATTCATTGTCTCAACCAATTCTTAGAAGAATTAAATGATTGGGTGCATGAGACCAAGTGGGTAGTTGAGAGTTCATGGGTTTCCTCAATGAAATGGCTTACCACCATAGCTCAAGGGTTTGGTTATTTCCCCCCCCCCATTCCTTGTAAAGATCATGCCCCCATCTCTTCGTTGCATTGCGTAGCTGGTTGTGGGTCTCTTTCATTAAAATTGCATATTTACATGATGTCCGATTTTACATTGTGCACCCCTAGCACAAGAAATCTATGCATCTACTCTAATTTCCGATTCATAAAACGACAAATCAATGGTGGGGCCTTGGCCTTGAGCTCCTCACCATGATTAAGTTACAATATTTACATCATCTACGATTTAATGCAAAGGGGGTCCAAATGGGGACGTGACAATTCATCTTAAGGAATTCAAGGGATATTAGTTAGGTGTGTGGTTAGGAATGCGTGATGTGTGGTTATCAGTGTCTGAAGTTAGAATGTGGTCATTTTGTTCACACATGAATGTATGATTATGTCACGAAAAGGGAAAAGTGCATGCATACATTAAGTGGTTATAGATTTACACTGCATATGATGCATTACATAACAGAGAAGCATCACATTGAGTTCAGTAGCACAAAATATTTACATGGAGAATCAAACACTGCTAAAAGATATGAGACTGCACAAAACGGATCTTTTCATTATATTCAAAATTGCGTATGTTTACAAAATTTGCATGAGTTAAGACTCCATGTTGAGGCCAAGAATGGAATATACAAGAAGGATGATAGAAAAGGAAAAAATGAGAAAATGTTGAAGCATTATACAGCCGCAGTTCAATATCAAGCTCCATATCTGGTCAGTTCACAAGACGAAACTCCAAATCCACAGGAACCAGGGTTGTGCATTCAAAAGCAGGGTGAAAAGTAAGAAGTTGCAGAGTGGCAGATGAGGACGGTTCAGCATATTGAGGCCGGAGATGAGACAATTCATCCAAAATTTGTTGTTTCTAATGTTGAAATATTGTAACTTCAAAGAATATTATATTTGTACTTTAATATTCCGGAGATGTTTCATTCCTCCATAAAGATCTTATTGTATATCCGGAGATGTTTATTCCTCCGTTGGAATGTGGTAACTTGGGTTATTAGACTTCCCTAGTGGGGGTCGGCCCTGTATGTGTTATGTGGGTCAAAGGGTTGTTATACCACCCTAGTGGGGTCGTCCCAGTCAGTTATAATAGGGTATTTAACCTAATGGTTAAATACGAGCCTACATGTACTTGTGTAAAAGATATGTCAGAGTAGTGTATAAATAGAGGAGGTGTGTTCCTCATTTGATACACACACTCACTTGAGAGAGAGGCGCACTTGTGAAGGAGAGGTATTCTATGGTGGAGGAGGAGATCATATCTTTGGTTTTCATCTTTGTATATTGTTGGTCATCTATATTGAGGAAGCTTTACTGGGTTTTCTACCCCATGAGGGTTTCCTAGGATAAATCTGTGTCTCTTGTGTTTATGCTATGCTTGTTGTTTCTTCAGTGATCCTGTATATGCTATTATTGTGAAATGGAATGTAATGCTGCTATTTTCTGTCTTAGAATATTAAATCTTAACATGGTATCAGAGCTAAACTGAAGAAAGGCAAGGTATGGCACTTACGACACTTGCTTTACTTACGACAATTTGAAGGTTAGGGTTTTATATAGCAAAAACCAGTCATCGTGGAACTTTCGCTATAAATCCATTTTGGCGAAGGTTCAGGATCTGAAACCTTTACAGGTCGTATATAACATCTCCAGGTATCTTGTGTCCAAAGGGAACCCTTATATTCGTTGTACTTTGTAAGTTATGATCAGTACAAGTTAGGGTTTCTGCCTCTTCCAGATCTTAGTCAAAATCAGGTGACCTAGGAAAAAAGGTCATAACTTGGGCTAGGAAGCTCCAAATTAAATTTCGTAAAAAGTGACAGGTAGTACACAGATTTTCCTATCTCAGGAAATGTTTTCAGAGGCTTAAGCTGAACCAGTGACACGTGGCACGCCGTACAAGTTCGCTCTCCTATTTTATCCCATAAACAGGTCACGTTGCGACACTTGGCATAACTCTCTCTCAGAGAGTCCAATTGAGGTAATACTTGTTAGGATGGAAATATAACAGGGCGAGCTATCTTAGGAAAAATTTTCAGAGGCCGAAGTTCAAACAGTGACACGTGGCACTCCGTACAAGTTCGCTCTTCTGTATTATCCCAAAATAGGTCACGTTGCGACATTTGGCATAACTCTCTCTTAGAAAATCCAATTGAGGTCATACCTATCAAGATGGAAAGATGACAGGTCAGGATACTGCAGAAAACGTTTTAAGACCCTGTGGAGCAAAAATTTCGGAGTTATAGTAGAAACAATCAGGTACATATTTCTGTCAAAACATAATTATTTTTGGAGCACCTTTATTCATGGCTTCCGGAATTTAGGGTTTCGGAGAAAGTTAGAATTTTTGGAATCGGAATCCACAGCTAAATGCTACTCAGGAAAATTGAAATTTAGAGACCAAGATTGAATTTTTTGGTTGGGTAGAAGACTGGGCTTGATTAAACCCTAGCTTGGGATTTTGATCAGAAAGATGGAAAATTAGGGCTTCAGCAAAAGTTGGAATTTTTGAAGTCTGTAACCACGGCTGGAAGCTCCTCAGAAAAATAAGAGTTTAGAGCCTTGGATCGAACCTTTTGATTGGATAGAAAGGTGGGCTTCATCAAACCCTAGCTCGGGTTCCTGTCCAGAAGATCCAGAAGTTTCGAAGGCAATTTTGAGGGGTCAAATTTTGGAGATTTCAAAATTGAAGTATGCTAGTTTGATCAGCTTAGCAAGACACATCCTTCCATCCATTCAGAAGTGTGAAAGTCAAAGATTGAATTTTTAGGGTTTCTCTAGAAAACCCTAATCAAGCTCCTGATCAAGTTTCAGGGGGAGTTGAGGCTAAGGCCTTACATAAGAAGACTACAAGAAGTCTCGACAGGTATGACTCAAGGAGGTTCAGATATGTCTTGAAATCTGATTCCTGATTAAATTCATAATGTGTTTGTCTTCATATTATTTGTTAGTACAATCTTGATTAATGTTAGACTTATATTATCACCCTAGTAATAGTATGAATGCATGTGAATGATCGAATACATTCATTGATTAGGGCTATATGATTTTACTAATGCATTATGGTGTTGTGTGAGGTTAATGTTGTCTGCTAACAAGATTCAGGTACATCACGAAAGACAAATCAAGTTCCACATGAAGACAAAGACTCATCCATAATATTTGTTCTACTTACGAGGTATGTATGACTTTGATATATTATGCTTAACCTATGAGACATGCAGGTTCTAGCTCAGGATCTCTAAATCATTGAAGAGATTGTTTAGGTATGTTGTACATAACTAAGCAGGTATACTAATCCAAGTATGTTTTCCTATGTCAAGTTAGAATCTTACCTTGTGTTAGGATCCCCTATATAAGTATACTTGGTATGATTGGTTATGCTTATTAATAAAGTTAATCAAGGGTTTATGCACATTATATCTCTTATCTTGATTAACTAACCAGAAGAGTACTATGATCAAACAAGAATATGCATGAGTAAAAGAAGACTTCCTTGAAACCCTAAATACTAATGATCATGACTATACATATTCAATATTATTTAGAATTAGAATGTTTTGAGAATATACTAATGAATGTATGTTTGTGTATGAGATCATGAGGATGACACTAGTGCACACTTGAGCATGCACAGTGGTACAGAATGAATAGAAGTTCAAAAGACATACAGAAGATCAAGTGGGAGGCAACCACACAAACATAAAAGATAAGTATTTGAGTTGTTATTTGAAATAGTAAATGATATTGCCTGTAATAGGTTGTATGCATAGAATATATAATGCTGAGTGTAAACATTCATAGAGCATTGAACAGTATACTACTAATATGCATATGATTGGTAAGTTGGACAAACATTCCATTGTTGCTTGTCTAGAATGAAACCTCTTTGCTGACATGCTGAGAGTTGTGCACACTCTCGATAGTATGTTCTGGTAGAGATGGAAGGCATCTAGATAGCCACTGTATGCATACAGGATATGGGAAAGTGTTGTGCCAAAGTATTGGTCAAGATAGTTGCATAACTATGTAAATGATATCTGTATGCATAATAGGTTATCATGTCAACATGATTTCATGATTATGAAGTATTACTAATCATGTACTTAATTTTGTTTTGTAGGAAAGATCATGAAGAATAATGAACACCGAACAAGTGATGGATGTTCAACAAGAAGATTTACAAATCAAACAAAATATAGAAGGCTCATGGCTAGAAGATTCTCTTAGAAAGAGGAAGAGAATCATAACAAGATGTTTGCTCCAAGTGGATAGATAATACCATTCTCTTAATGGTGTAATTAAAGAAGAAGTGTGAATCAGGTTCTGTATGGGTACCCAGGATCGATAATCAATTGATGAGCTTAATGATCATCATGGGTGATGTGGATCTCAACCTTTGCTACAAGATTGAATATGGCTTCTATGCACAGATGACATGGATACAAGAAGGAACTCACCTCAGAGTTCGAATGATGTTGAGGTTCATATCAGTAGACCCATCTAATGGGAGATGGCACAGATAGATGGCTGCATAAAAGAAAATGAAAGATCTCATATTAATGTATTACTTCCTAGGTCTGGAAGTATGGCAAGGCTCAGAAGGAATCTTTCTCAACCAGGGAAAGCATGCTGAAAAATATTAAAAGGACTTGATGTGTTGGAATGGACACTCTTGAAGTTGTTATCAGATGACTCATCGGAGTTAGTGGATAGAACTCTGTACAGACAAAATATTGAGTCATTGATGTGTCTAACAAATACTAGGTCAGATATATGCTTTGCTGTGAACACCTTGTGTCAGTATCTAGTGGAAAACCAGATGTGTTCACCTATTAGTTGCAAAGCATGTGATGAAATACCTAAAGGATACGATAGATTTTGATCTATGTTATCTTAGAGATCATGACTTCAGATGGCTACACAGATGTTGATTGGGCAGAAATTGTATCAGACAGGAAGAGCACATCGAGAGGATTTTACTGTCTGGGATCAGACATGATCTCATGGTTTAGAAGGAATCAATATAGTGTGGCTCTTAGCACAAGCAGAATATATGGCTTCTTGCTCTGCTAAGTTATGAAACAATATGGCTTCAGGATTGTTTGACTTAGAGATAGACCCAACTATGATCCTATGTGACAAACAGAGTTGTATCAAGATGGAAGAGAATCTAGTGTTCCAAGATATGGTGCAGAAAGGAACCAAAAGTTTGAATTTTTAACAAGTTACCAATGTACTAACCAAACTTCTACCGATCCGATGTACTAACCAAACCTCTACCTCAAATAAATTTTTCCGAGACAAACTTAATATAGTTCAGAAGGACCCTCCTCGAAAGGGGGAGTGATGTGATAACTCATGATGAGATTGCCTGCATCGACAGTGAGGTCGATGATGAGGATACCTATATTAGTGATGCCGACAGAGAGGTTGGTGGATGGTCCTTAGACAGGGTCAAAGGTGACAAGGGGATTGCATCATCCTTGAACATATGTTCTAAAGAGAGCCGTAGACGTATGTCTTCGAGAATGAAGTCCTTGGTGGACATGATAGGATTGCATCATCCTCAAGAGAGCCGTAGACATATGTCTTCGAGAATGAAGTTCTTGGTGAACATGTGAGGGGATTGGATCATCCCTGGACTTCAGTCCTAAAGAAGAGCCATATACGTATGTCTTCGAGAATGAAGTTTTTGGCGAACATGTGAGGGGATTGGATCATCCCTGGACTTCAATCCTAAAGAAGAGCCGTAGACGTATGTCTTCGAGAATGAAGTCCTTGGTGGACGGTTGAGGATTAAGTCATCCTTGGACGTAGGTCCTAAATGTACGGTTGAGGATTAAGTCATCCTTGGACGTGGTCCTAAATGTACGGTTGAGGATTAAGTCATCCTTGGACGTGGTCCTAAATGTACGGTGGAGGATTAAGTCATCCTTGGACGTAGTCCTAAATGTACGGTTGAGGATTAAGTCATCCTTGGACGTAGTCCTAAATGTACGGTGGAGGATTAAGTCATCCTTGGACGTAGTCCTAAATGTACGGTTGAGGATTAAGTCATCCTTGGACGTGGTCCTAAATGTACAGTGGAGGATTAAGTCATCCTTGGACGTGGTCCTAAATGTACGATGGAGGATTAAGGCATCCTTGGACGTGGTCCTAAATGTATGGTGGAGGATTAAGTCATCCTTGGACGTAATCCTAAATGTACGGTGGAGGATTAATTCATCCTTGGATGTAGTCCTAAATGTACGGTGGAGGATTAATTCATCCTTGGATGTAATCCTAAACGTACGGTTGAGGATTAAGTCATCCTTGGACGTGGTCCTAAATGTACGGTGGAGGATTAAGTCATCCTTGGACGTGGTCCTAAATGTACAGTTGAGGATTAAGTCATCCTTAGACGTGGTCCTAAATGTACGGTGGAGGATTAAGTCATCCTTGGACGTAGTCCTAAATGTACAGTTGAGGATTAAGTCATCCTTGGACGTGGTCCTAAATGTACGGTGGAGGATTAAGTCATCCTTGGACGTGGTCCTAAATGTACGGTGGAGGATTAAGTCATCCTTGGACGTGGTCCTAAATGTACGGTGGAGGATTAAGTCATCCTTGGACGTGGTCCTAAATGTATGGTGGAGTATTAAGTCATCCTTAGACGTTGTCCTAAATGTATGGTGGAGGATTAAGTCATCCTTGGACGTGGTCCTAAATGTACGGTGGAGGATTAAGTCATCCTTGGACGTGGTCCTAAATGTACAGTGGAGGATTAAGTCATCCTTGGACGCGGTCCTAAATGTACGGTAAGTATTGGATCATCCTTGGACTTTGGTCCTGTGAACTGAGCCGTAGACATGAGGTCTCTGAGAATTGATAGGACTGGATCATCTCTGGACTTCGGTTCAAAAGGTACATGTTAGGACTGGATCGTCCCTGGACTTTGGTTCAAAAGGTACATGTTAGGACTGGATCGTCCCTGGACTTCGGTTCAAAAGGTACATGATAGGACTGGATTGTCCTTGGACTTCGGTTCAAAAAGTACATGATAGGACTGGATCATCCCTGGACCTCAGTTCAAAAGGTACATGGTAGGACTGGATCATCCTTGGACCTCGGTTCAAAAGGTACATGACAGGATTGCATCATCCATGGACCTATGTCCTAAAGAGAGCAGGATTGATCATCCTGTAATATGATTGTGTGTGTTGATGTGGTTACTTGTATCGGTATGGATACTCGTATTGATGATGTGGTCACTTGTATCAGTAGGATACTTGTATTGATGATGTGGTTACTTGTATCGGTATGGATACTTGTATTAATGATGTGGTTACTTGTATCGGTATGGATACTTGTGTGATGACAATGCTGATGATCGTGTGATGACGACGCTGATGATCGTGTGATGACGATACTGATGCTCGTGTGATGACGATGCTGATGATCGTGTGATGATGATGCTGATGATCGTGTGATGACGATGTTGATGATCATGTGATGACGATGTTGATGATCGTGTGATGACGATGCTGATGATCGTGTGATGACGATGCTGACGATGCTGATGATCGTGTGATGACGATGCTGATGATCGTGTGATGACGATGTTGATGATCGTGAGATGACGATACTGATGATCGTGAGGATCTAGATGTTGATGTTGTTGTAGTTGTTCGAGTGCTACAGAAGATAAAGACTCAGTACTGAAGATGTTGATGTTCCAGTATTGAAGATGTTCCAGTAACTGCTTGAGTTATTGATGATGTTGAGAAAGCTACCAATGATTTATAGATGTATCATGTATGATGTTGATGACTCCTTGTTCGTGAAGATATTGTTATAATATCCTTCTCGTTAAGGGGGAGTGTTGAAATATTGTAACTTCAAAGAATATTATATTTGTACTTTATTATTCCGGAGATGTTTCATTCCTCCATAAAGATCTTAATGTATATCCGGAGATGTTTATTCCTCCGTCGGAATGTGGTAACTTGGGTTATTAGACTTCCCTAGTGGGGGTCGGCCCTGTATGTGTTATGTGGGTCAAAGGGTTGTTAGACCACCCTAGTGGGGTCGGCCCAGTCAGTTATAATAGGGTATTTAACCTAATGGTTAAATAGAGCCTGCATGTACTTGTGTAAAAGATATGTCAAAGTAGTGTATAAATAGAGGAGGTGTGTTCCTCATTTGATACACACACTCACTTGAGAGAGAGGCGCACTTGTGAAGGAGAGGTCTGCTATGGTGGAGGAGGAGATCATATCTTTGGTTTGCATCTTTGTATATTGCTGGTCATCTATATTGAGGAAGTTTTACTGGTTTTTCTACCCCATGAGGGTTTCCCAGGATAAATCTGTGTCTCTTGTGTTTATGCTATGCTTGTTGTTTCTTCAGTGATCCTGTATATGCTATTATTGTGAAATGGAATGTAATGCTGCTATTTTCTGTCTTAGCATATTAAATCTTAACAGCTAACGCTCCAGATTATCAACCCGACGAGTCAAAAGAATCAGCTACTCATAATGTCCATGTTTCACCTGAGACTGAGAGTATTGATGAAGAATCTGGTTATTCTGCACTTGATGCTACCAGGAATCCATATCAGTTCTCAAACGCGAGAACTCATCCTGCTGATTCTGAACAGAAAGACACACATTCTCAAGGGAAATTCTTACTCTATGATAAAAGGAGGCCATTGGAAAGAAAAGAAAGAACTAGAGGTGAGATCAAACAGCAAACGCAAGATGACAATGCGATATGGAAATGCAAGGATGCAAGAGGCGATAAACTAGACATTACTCGTAGAGATATTATAGGATCCATTGAAGGGTGTTCATCTGCATTCAATTAGTTGATGAGATAGGTATTCAATGTCGCACAAAGTCGAAGAAGGTGGTGGAGTCACCGAAATTAAATGTTGAACTTAATTATTTTTGGAAACAATACAAAAAGGTGGAAATTCGAATCATTGTGCCATATGATGAAGAATGTTGCCTCAAAAGGTTCGAGTACGGAAGCAACACATCATTGTGGCCACACAAACTGAGTGTCATGTCCTCTTTTATGTCGAGTTGGTCGATAAATGAAAAACGTGCCATATCTTTGGTCGTCTTGGAAAAATATGTGACAACATTAAATGTGACAAGGCCCTGTGACATTGCAGTAAATGCAACACGTGAAGCAGTCAAGCGCATGAAGTGTAATGCAAAATCAGTAAAGGACTGACCTACGCACCGCGTAGTTGGAAAGTAAGGATGACAGCATGGATCACTGCACAAGGAATGATGAAGTGTTTTGACAGGAACAGGAGATCAAGGTGAAGGAATCATGTAACATCTTTATCAGAAAAGCAATAAAAGATGATTATGAAAGGATATCAGTACAGAAGTTGTGCAAAGAAATGAAGCACGGTGATAGGGGGAGTTATCCCTGGATATAGTCGTGATAGATGCTAGTGAAAAACAAACAAGATGAACTCATATAACACAAAATAATGGCACCTCTTTTCCATTGATGTCAAAGGGGGAGAAATGCATGAAGTTGAGGCATGAAATACACATCAAAAGCTGACATGAAGAGGTCGAGACATGAAAATATGTATGAAGTCAGCAGGACATAATGAAAGGAAATATTCATGAAGCTTATACATACATGATAAGGATGGACATGAAGTGATGCATCAATTCAGCAGGACAACACGAAAGGGGGAGAACTACAGACAATAAATGAAAGAGCATGAAGCCTTAGCAGGCGTGAAATACTTTTAAGAAGATCACTTGGAGAATTGAAAGCAAATCATAAAAAGAACACCATGAAGACACAGTAGACGTGAAAGAGCATGAAGAAGATCACTTGAATAAATGGCATGAATATGACTGAACATATGGTATGCACAGATGTAACAAGAAGCTGCATGATTCGTGCAGATGTAGAAGAAGTGCTAACAACACAGAACATAGTAGCCAAAATCCCAAAGAACTCAGGGGGAGCACTCCGATCAAGTACAGATGAAGCATATAGTTCAAAGAAGATGAGGTATATCTTCATAAGGTGTTGACATCAATGCCAAAGGGGGATATTGTTGAGCATTGGTTGTCATTGATGTCCACTAAAGATGATGTCAAGTGTTTGACTGTCAACTAATGTCAAAGAGGATGTCAATTGATTCAGTCTAAGTCATTGATATCAACTAGTGTCAAAGTGGATACATTAATCTTGTAGAAGTATGAAGAAGTATATGGAAGCCACTTTGAAGTAGTATATTCGCAATATGAATACTAGAACTATATGTGCAAATGGTGAAGGTGACAGTTATGAATGCGAATTTGAAGTATCTCTAGATATGCATTCAATATGAATTTGTGTGTCCAAGGATACATCATGCATGACAAGTTTGAATAAATACATCATGCAAATCCATCTCAAGAAAGGAACACAAGTAATGTATCCTACAACATGTGGTTTTTGCGTAGAAATCAAGTCCACCGAGTCATACTCTCTCATGATAGCAATCAAAGGAGTCAGTTCGACAATGGTACATGTGCACAAGAAGCCAAGGAATTGGTGGAGAAAATAGTGCAAGAGCACAAGTTTGTTGAAGGAAGTCTCTGGAATGCGCAACCAAGCCTAAGCGTTGGTTGGACGTGTGCAAGCAGTTACTGGTTGGACAATCCTGATAGTGTGCAATCATAGCCAATCAGAAGATGCTTTCAGTAAGTGGAATGCGCACAAGTTCCTAGAAGGGTATAGTGGTTGAAGACCATCTATGAGAAAATTCCATAGCCGACGGTACAACAAGTGCTCAAGCACCACAAAGGATGACAAGGAAAAGGTCAAAGACCCACTTGGTATAAGCTGGAGTATGTGCAGAATATACAAAGTATCAACACATCAAGTGTGCATTACCCACAAGTTTTGAAGTGGAAAGGGTCATAATCCCACTAAGAAGAAGTTGAATAATGCACATTTTCACAAAGTATCAATACACCAAGGGCGCATTACCCACAAGGGATTGTACAACACAAGTCATGGACACATCAAGATGAAGTATAATATTGTGCACATACATTAAGTCAATGTCACATCAAGAGCACAATGGTACACCACCAAGGTAAAATTCCCAGTAAGTTGAGGAGCATAAGGGTGCAAGACACATATCAGATGAAACATCAACAGTGCAGAAGATGACACATGGCATATGCATAATCCATGAAGTATGGAAGAAAGGATGCCACGACCAACTTGTGAACATACAATCCATGCAGGACATGTATAAATTGAGATGCAAGTTGGATATTTGACGTAAGCTTGATGGCGATAGAATAAGAGCTTCCTGTTAAAGTTTCGGTTTGATTTTCGGGGCATCAAGGGGCTCGTGGACAGAACAGATGATCTAGCGAAGATCCAAATGTGCACATGCAGCAGAATGAAATTTTGATGGTGCGCAGAGAGATGTTGTAGATCTATGATGGATGTACAAGTATTGAAAGGAAAAAATATTGAAGTATGCGCAAGTGCTTGATGTTTCGAAGGACAGCAATACGATCAGCACACCGATAGTCATAGATGTTGTAGATACAGAAGCGTAGTGAGATAACTGTAGTTTATCATACAATGCATAGATGTCTAGCTGATGCATATGAATAGAAGTGAAAGTGTGTGAAGTTGAGAACTCCATCTAATGTGCAACGATAGAACAGCAGCAGAATCTGATAGGTGTATCATGATGCAGATGATCTGAGACAAGTGCGTTGAATGGAATGGACAAATAATTTGATGCACAGGACGTCACATATTATCTGATAGATTGCGGCACTTAATCAGAACGAACACATTAATAAGTGTGCAGTTCCAACTGTTACTAGTGCTTCATTTTAGAACAACAAACTATCAATTGAAATCACCATATCACAACAGTCACACAAAGCAGAACGTTGAGATAACATAGACGCAAAATGTAGTATCAGCAAGCACACGGTATATGAAGTAAGTCATCAGCAAAAGTGTGATTTGAGAGGAATGATAAGTCAAGTAATGTATGCAGTGCAATAACAAATTATAGACTGCATACGAAGACAGCGCACAGCGGAATCATCAGCAAAAGATCAGAAGAGTGCGTGGAGTTGAAGCTCATCAAGACAGTAACACATATTGGACATCAGGGCGGTCGGACGAGGCAAGGAGACAAGGAGTTGAATATTCCTTCAGGTTGGTTCCTGTAAAACAAAGAAGACAAGGGGCCGGTGCCACCTTCTAGTTGGTGCTGGAGAAAACACATGGAGTGGAAGCTTCCTTCATGTCGGTGCCTGTAAAACCAGGGGGTTGGTTCCTCCTTCCAATTGGTGCTGGTAAACATAGCAATTTGGTGCTTCCTTGAATGTATTCTTTCTCATTATCAAGAAGCATTTTGTGGTTTTCTCCCGTTTGGTTTTCCACGTAAAAATATTGTGTGTTATGTGTTGTTCATGTGGTGCATATACGTGGATGTTTATTTTTTTTATGCATAACTGAGGATAAATATTAAGTAAAGGATAATTTGTTAAAGAAGGTAAAAACCGCTAATAAGTGTGCTAATATTGATTCACCCCCCCTCTCAGTATTAAATTGATTCCAACACACCTACAACCCTACAACATCGGGTGGCTCAACCATGGACGAGACATCCGCTTCAGTCAACAATGTCGCCTACCCTACGACATCAAGCCCTTCAAAGATGAGTTAATGTGTGATGTTTCCCCATCTGAATTTTGTGATGTTCTTTTAGGACAACCATATATGTGGAAATGTCATGCTGTGTATGAATCTAGGCCTCGTAGTGTCATTGTTACTTTGGGAAAGCAACTCTACAGGATAACTGAGACAATTCCCACCACTACAGTGTCTCCCATTATAGCTAAGTAATGCAAGAAGGTAATATACCATACTAGGAAATTTTTTGTCTTCATGATTTTTTCTAAAGGTGAGAAAAAGATCACAGCAACTTCCATTGCCTCTACACGGGATCCCTCTACAAAGAAGAAACAGATGGAAAAGGTCATGGAATCATACAGATACATATTCATTATACCTGCCAGGGTGCCAGTACATTTCCAAGTCAAGCATTCCATTGGTCTGATACCTAGGGAACCTTTACGTAATGGGATAGTATACAAGCATTCCCTCATGGAAAAAGAAGAAATCAAATGTCAAATTCAAGAATTAATCTATAAATGGCATATTCTACTGAGATACTCACCTTGTGGGAGTCCAATTGTGTTGGTGCAGAAGAAAGATGGGACATGGTGACTCTGTATTGATTACAGAGATCTAAATAAAATCACAGTCCGGAATCAGTATCCCATTCCCCAGATCGATAACCTTCTTGACCATCTCAAGGGTGCCAAGTCAAATTCAAGAATTAATCTATAAATGGCATATTCTACTGAGATACTCACCTTGTGGGAGTCCAATTGTGTTGGTGCAGAAGAAAGATGGGACATGGTGACTCTGTATTGATTACAGAGATTTAAATAAAATCACAGTCCGGAATCAGTATCCCATTCCCCAGATAGATAACCTTCTTGACCATCTCAAGGGTGCCAAGTATTTTAGTAAGAATGACATGAAGTATGGCTATCATCAGGTTCCAATTGAGTAGACCGAAAACTGGAAGACTGCCTTCAAATCTTGGGAAGGAATTTTTGAGTGGTTGGTCATGCATTTCGGCTTGACTAATGCTCTAGAAACTTTTATGAGGATGATGGAAGATATTCTCTAGTCATTCAGCAATTATTTTGTGTTCATATATCTATATGATATCCTCATATAAAACCAAACATGGACAGAGCATTTGCAGCATATCCATCGGGTCCTCAGCACCCTGCGACAGCACAAGTTATATGCCAATCTAAAGAAGTGATCATTTGGCATGGAGAAGATTCAGTATCTGGGATACATTATGGGTGAACATGGTGTGCACATGGATCCAGCCAATATCCAAGCCATTCGCAATTGGTTTACCCCGATAACTCTCACAAAGATTTGTAGCTTCCTAGGCCTTGCCAACTTCTATCGCGGGTTTGTGTTGGGATTTTCTAATGTTGATTGGGCCCTTATCCAAGTGACCAAGGGAGGATCTAAGGCCAATTTTTTTTGTTCCAAGCCACAATAGAAATCATTTAAGGAACTGAAGCAACGCTTATGTTCAACACTCATCCTTACCTTACCATCTCTACAACATCATGCTTTGAGATTGAGATAGATGCTTCGGACTATGTTGTTGGCACAATCCTCACTCAACATGGCCATCCAGTGGCATATCACAATGAGACTCTTTCAGATGCAATACACAAGTACACCACCTATGACAAGGAAATGTATTCCATCGTCCAATCCTGTCGCCAATGGAAGCATTACATCCTAGGTAAATATACGGTCATCCACACTGATCACAAACCCTTGTAGTTCATGCAAACACAAGGAAAGTTATAGAATGACTTCCACCAAAAGTGGTCCACATACTTACAGCAATTCCACTTGAACATTAAATATAAGAAGGGCGGCACCAATCGATTGGATGATTGCCTCAGTCGAGCTCTAGTAGCAGCATTGACCACGGTTCTCAACTCTTATGGCCATGAGACCTTCGGGTTGCCTCAATTATATGACCGTGATCCTGAATTTTCTCCCACCTATCAAGAACTATGTACAGGCACACTAGTGGAAAACTTGCATCTCCAAGAAGGAGTGTTATGCCACTTGGGCCATCTATGTGTTCCTTCAAGTGAGAATGCAAAGTTGATTTGGGAAGCACATTACAATCGGGTGGTAGGTCACTTTGGAACTGAAAAGAAAGTGGCAATATTGCAAAAGTATTTTTATTGTCCCAATATTCGACAAGATGTCAACAGATATATCATATCATGGCCTAGGCCATCATGAAACCTACCATTAAGAAGCAGGGGTTGTACACCCCTCTACCTACTCTAAATGGGTTGTGGGAATCCATCTCCATGGATTACATGTCAGGAATACCTTCAACCAAGCATGGTAATGACTGTTTGTTTGTGTTCATGGATCACTTCTCCAAGATGGTCATTTTGATAGCTTGTAAGAAGAGAATCTCCGCTGAAGCCATTGCTAAGATATTCTTCGAACGTGTTTGGGTTCATTTCGGTCTACCACAGACTATCATTTCATATCGAGACAACAGGTTCCTAAGAACCTTCTAGTCTAACCTATGGTCATTAATGTATACCAAGCTCACCAAATCGACTGCCTTCCACCCCAAAACTGATGGACAGATAGAGGTAGTCAACCGGATGATTGTGCATATTTTGAGAATGTACAATTCTAAACATCCCCGCACATGGGATGAGAGTCTTCCTTATATTCAGCATAGCTATAATATATCCCTTCATAGCTCCATCAACCACATCCCTTTTTCGGTAATCCTGGGGTTCCAACCATTATCCCTAATTGATGTAACTCTTCCCATTTCATCCACATAGGAGGAATCTACCCATGCTCAGAATAAGGTTGATAAGGCCACTGGATTTTTTGAAAGAATATAGCACATCCACCAACAGGTCCATGACATTTTGTAAAAATCCAATACCAAGAACAAGTAGCAATATGACTAGCATCGGATTCCACACAAGTTCCATGTGGGTGATAAGGTTTGGTTGCATTTGTAGAAAGAGAGCCTTAAAGGACCCCATCGCAAGATTTGTTTACTTTGATATGGTTCGTACACCATCACCAAGGCATTCAGTGATAATTCCTTTGAATTACACATTCCTCAATTTCTTGTCCTACACCTAGTATTTAATGTGGAGCTCCTTCACCCATATTTTCCACTATTGCTAAACACATCAGAGGTGGAAGAGCAGTTGAAACCTACAGATCTTAACCCTAACTGCATGGAACAGGAAACCATTGATTAAATCATGGACACATAGGTTAAGGGCACCCACCAAGAAAAGATCCAACTCTATTGTTTTGTCAAAGCAAGGCAGCTACTCCACCAAGGAAAGTGGCTCACGAGGAGTCAATTTTAGCAGAAGTTTCCCCATTTGATGGGGGAAATCAATGAAATGGATACCATTGCTTCCTAAGTGAGGAGGACTAATCTAGGTGGATATCAAGTGCAACCCACCTATTCCATTATCTCAAAACAATTTTCCATTTTGGCAGTTTTCTAGTAGTTTTTCTATGGTTTTTTGGGTCCTCAACTTATGGGGTCGTTTTGAGGCCCTAGATGATGATTTTTGGGCCCATAGTGGCTCCAACGATAGCCATAGGATATTTTTGGGCCTGATACACTATTTTACTCCCCTTATGGATCTTTCCAATAGTCTACTGAGTGCCCCAAACGGAGATCGTATGCAAAAGTTGTGACCCTGGGAAGTTGGCTCCTCAACTAACCACCTTGGGGCCCGCAAAATTTGAGACGGTTCATCTTATAGGGTTAGGTTTTGGATGTTTAGGGTTATTTATCTCATTCTTATTATAAATATTCATTTTCATCCTCTTTGTATTCAGCTTTTCATGAATGAACGTAATCATCACATCTCTTCTTAGAGATAAAGCTACCAACATTCTAGCTGCTTTATTTTACAGTCCATTCTATTTCCGCCATTTATTAGAATTTTTGTTTATTGTATAACTATGTTCCTTGCAATATATATGTATTTGGTTCTATATATTTTCTTTCATTTCGTTCTCACGTACATCTGGATCATGATGGTTTCCCTTGTGATTTTTGCAATAAAACTTGAGCTTTCATGGGTCTATTATTTGTTGCAGGGTCAAAACTAATTTGTAATAGATTTATAGGAAATATAATCAATGAGGGGAATATCAAATTTATCTCAAAATAAAATGATCCTAAATTCCCAACCAACTAGTTAGCGATCACTCTACTCAATGTTTGATATAAAATTCCTTTTAAAGCACATCAGTTGCATGTTAAATATCTTCTTCTAGCAATTATTTGTCCGCCACAAATTGATTTCTTCAAAGGGAGATAGATGTTATTGATAATATAATAATAGTGGAAGAAGACATTGAATGTTCCATAATATTTCTCAAGAAAATATTTTTCAAAATTGGTTTTGTAAATATCATGATCATGTCAGATGGTCCATTATTCTTGCTATGGTACATTGTTTGGCCTTTGGCCCCTATTCCCTGCAAGTTTATCAAATGCCACTGCATGCCTAACCATCGATAAAATTATTTAAATTTGAAGAGGTTGGATTATATTGGTCAATCAAGGACTATTACTCATTAGCACCATCATCTATGTTATGGTAGTTGAGGCCTCTACTATCTACTTCAATGGAAATCAATCTAGAGGCCATAAGAGGAATTTCACTTCTGACACAAGAAGATGGAAAACTAAGTAATGTACAATGTGATGATGACTCTTAGCTCATTATATGAGATGGCATGGATTCATATAGGAACACCCTAAAGTGTATTAACATTTTCATAGCTTCAAGCTCCAATCTATAGTGGGAAAAAACAATGTCTTATGGAGCCTCATCCAACTTCCAAACTTGGAAGAAATTATAACCCTATGTATGTCATTTTTTAATGGTTTATAGTTCATGATGACACTTTCATTTATCGATGGGTATGCTACTTGGGTGGTTCCCTCCCGCTTGTACTTTATACAAAAGAGGCAAGTTCTCAAATATTTTCTCTAGCTCTATTTGAAAATTTGAAGCAAAGAGGAACTTGTGTGGAATTTTGCGACTTGTGATTTGCCACCCATCTTACGTAGAAATCTAATACGTCAGGAAATAAGAATTATTAGAATATTAAATTTGATGTTGCATAGCAATTAAGTTAGAGTGGAGATACAATGTTATCCCTGTAAACATTGGCATGACATTCAATTTGAGTATGCAAAGGTGTACAATATTTTTCTTGCTATGAATTATCACTCATTATAGATTTAGGTGCACAATGACGCAAATGGAACTTGAGAACTCATGTTGGTTACCTAATTCCTAAGGGGAACATGCATGATTCCTAGGGTCCCACTTGACCCAACCCCATCTAGATTTATTTTTCTTATTTGGCCCATTTTATCCCCAAATGAATGGCACAAATTGAACATCATATGACTCATCCTAGTTATAGTCTATACTATGAATTAGTGCATTTGTAAACTCACCAAATTTTTCCAAGGTTTTTATCAATCCATATGTGTCCCAAAGTATGGTTTCCCCATCCAAATGTTGTAGTGCTACATTTAACTTATCCCCTTGGTTGTGCATGTGTCAGACCTTGAATTTGATCTTGCTTAACCATGTATGCAGTCCCACTTCATTTTCAAAGTCATATTGTGGGATTTACAACTAAAGGACATGAAAGTGTCTATGTAATAGTTTTGTGTTGTTGGATAGATCAAATGAATGTTGTCTTTGTTCTCTCAATGGTTCGCATCCTCTTCCTCACAGAATATTTCAATGTTGTGTAACAAGATATTTGGTTTAGATTCAATGGTTTCTTTGCCTATGCCTTGTATCCATGCCACTCGCCTTAGTTATTTTATGAATTTCATGAAGTATCCATCTCTCTCTTGCTTAGTCACATATTTGGATTTGTCTCTTGACTTTGTACAAACAAAAACAAAAGGCAAGATAAAAAAAAATTGACTAAATCTCTAATACCAACTTTTAGTGTTCATATATTCAAAATGGAATGTATAGTATAGTTATTGGGGAAAAGGAATGTAAAAGGAGTCATAGAATAAAGAGCCAAAAAGAAAACATAATTTCTCTAATTGAGGCACCTCTAGATCCAAGGGTGGATTTCATTTGCAAAAAAATAAGAGTTGCAAATGAGAGGGGAGAAACCACTATTGATAGTAAAGAGAGAGGAAATCCATAATTTAAAGCTTAAGTTTCTAATAAACCGATATGTCCCATATTACATAATAGTGGCATTTTACAAATATTAAAATATTATATTATAAAGGCCTCGGACTATAACAATATTACAAAATCATGAACATACATACAAAATAACTCATTTAGAAAGAGTTTGTTATTCAATAAAGATGTTTTGGTTATGTACTCAATAGGTGACAATGCAAATTTGCATCAATGCAATTGCCTCATAGGTGGTTTATGTGGCATCTATGTGCAATCAACTTTTGACTCTAGATGAGCTATGCATGGCCCTATCTAAAATGACCAACAAGAAATCCTCAAGTCTTCATGGTTTTCTGAGATGCACCTGCAACAATTAATTACTAAGAATATGCGAAATAGCAGAAATAATAGAACGGAATCACTTTTATATTGATCACGGGCCACTTCGAGGGGGAAACCTCCTTTGAGCAAGCTCAATACAATTAACTTCACGGTGCCTTCAATGACCTCAACACACACTTATATACTAAGTCTATGCCCAATACCATGAGTCAAAACCATGGGACATATAATACTACGGGACGACTTACAAAGCATATGCGTCCAATACTATGGGTCAATACTATGGGCTAATATAAACTACGGATCAACAAATACTACGGGACGACTTACAAAGCATATGCGTCCAATAACAATATACTAACATAGTAAAGAGAAGGGTTTACATAGGTTCCTAACATTTTCCTTATGAGTTGTGCAAAGATATTTGAGTTTTCATGGGTCAAGACTTGTTGCAAGGTGAGAAGTCATCTGTAACAAATTTATAAGAAAGCTAATCGAGGCATTAGGAATATCAAATTTATCTCAAAAACAAATGATCCTAAATTCCAAGGTAATTTTTTGCAATCACTCCACTCAATGTCTCATATAAGATTCTTTCTAAAGCACATTGGTTGCATGTCAAATATCGTCTTCTACCAATTATTTATCTACCATAAATTGGTTCCATCAAAGGGAGATAGATTTTATTGATAATATAAAATAGTGAGAGAATATATTGAATCATCCTATAATATTGCTTAGGACACAATTTTTCAAAATTGATTTTGTAAAGCTTGCGATCATGTTAAATGGCCCATTATTCTTTCTATGTACATGCTTTGGCCTTTGGCCCCTATTCTCTACAAGTTGAGTGGATGTCACTGCATGCCTAACCATTAATAGAATTTGTTAAATTGAAGAGGTTAGATTATATTGGTCAATCAAGGAGTGTTACTCAATAGCACCATCCTCTATGTTATGGTAGTTGAGGCCTTTAACTATCTACTTTAATGGAAAATCAATCTAGAGGCCATAAGAGGAATTTCACTCCTAGTGCAAGAATATGCATAACTATGTAATGTCTTTTTTGTTGACGACTCTTACCTCATTATATGATATGGCATGATTCATATAGGAACACCCTAAACTGCATTTACATGTGCATAGCTTCAAGCTCCAATCTACAATGGAAAAAAACAATGTCTTATGGATAGAGCCTCGTCCAACTTTCAAACTGGGAGAAATTATGAGCCTAGGAATGCCATTTTTGAATGGTCACTAATTCATGATGACATTTTCAATGCTCAATGGCCATGTTACTTGGGTGTTTCTCTCCCACTTGTACTTTCTACAAAAGAGACAAGTGCTCAATTATTTTCTCTAGCTCTATTTGGAAATTTGAAGCAATAAGGCACTAATGTGGAATTTTGTGACTCGTGCTTTGCCAACCATCTTACCTAAAAATATACTAGGTTAGGAAATAAGCATTATTAGACTGCTAAATTTGATGTTTCATGGCAATTAATTCATCCTTGTAAACATAAGCATGACATTCAACTCAAGTATGCAAAGGTTGTACAATATTTTTCTTGGTATGAATTATTATCATCCATTACAGATTTAGGTCTAAGTGGACAATGACGCAAATGGAACTTGAAAACTCACGTTGGTTGCCTAGCATGATAATTATGGTCCCACTTGACCCAACCCCATCTAGATCTTTGATGAAGTATCAACACTGTTTATAGGCATCTATCCAACATAAACCAAGTCACTTGGTAGGTTGAAAGTTAAAGGGGAAGATTGCAAAGCAAGCTATGTAATTACCAAAATGACACCTATCATTAATCGTGAGCTAACAATATTCCATGTATCCTTGTTGACAAGTTACTATGTAATCCTTTGTTGCTATCTCACACATCACAGTGTCGATAATGAAAAGTTAAAAAAACTTATAATTATAGAGCCTTTATATTCCTTGAGAGACCTTTGAAATCATGTGTAATGATAAATAAGACATATGATAATTGTAGTCTTTGTATTCCTTGAGAGACCTTTGAATTCATGTGATGGTAACCCTACACCTTTTGCATGTCAAGCATAATTATTTATTGCTTACATTTATGGTGATGCATCTTGCCTTAAAAGACCTTAATTGTTACAAGTGTTTTTTTGGTATTCATATCTATCTTGCCGATTAAATTTCTATTTTCCTATTAATAACTAAATGTATGTTTTTTCTATTAATATATTTAGTTTATATATAATAATTAAACAATTAACATTGGAGGCAAATTAATCATAATTTATATCCACGGCATGCTAAAAAAAATCAAGTTTCAATTCTTGGGTTTACATAGAGTAGTTGCTTCGTTTTCATCCACACTTGGCACTAGTGCTACGAGTCCTTTACATATACAAGAAATGCATTACATATATTTTAGCCATGCAGAGATTAACAACCAACTTTAGAGGTATTTTCTAAAAAAAAAATGTGCAATTTTCACACCACTAAATACTAGGATTTCACAGCCAGGTTCTCAAAATACAGCTCCTTGTGTGTCATCGCTAAAAACGTGTCAAAAGTTTCAAAGGGAAAACAAGTAGACATGGCAGCCCGAGCATAAGTAAATGTGCCTATCCACACTTACAAGGTCAACATATGTACTGATAACAACGTTATCCACTCCACTCAATGCATGCTTCCTTGTTGAATATGTCATGTGTTATCAAGATAAGAATTGCAGTTAATTTTTTAATATTAGCATACCTCTGCTTTGGGGAAATTAAACGGTGAGAATCATTTAAATATATTGTAAAATGAGAGAAAGTTGTGTGTACGTATACAATATAATTTTATGTGTTTGAAATTAAGTCTAGGTAATTTATGATAGGGATAGTAGTCGACGAAATTGAAAAGAAAACTTTGTTGCAAGTACTAATAAGCAATAAATAGAAACCCATGTAATCGATGGCAACTAAAATGATTTGTACATTAATTTGCAATACCAAAAAGTATACATATGTGAGTAAAACAATAAAGGGCTAGGTAGTGACCAAGTTTGGCTCTAAATATATTGGAAATCAACATTGGTATTTTCATTTGGTAGGGGGAGTGCAGAGATTGAGAGTTGCAATTTTAAGTGAAAGGACAGAGAATGAAAGCATGCCTCTTGTTTTCTGCAAAGTGAGACATATGAGGTATTCAACAATCCACTGCATCCCAACTCATAATCTATTAATATTTTCATAGAATGAATCATAAATTTCAATCTGAGATGAGATTTTATTAATATTTTTGTACAATGAATCATAAAATTCAAACTGAGTGAAGATTTTATATATAAAAATATGATAGTCGCTTGTTCAAACGCAGGAAAATGGTTGATAATACCAACACCATAGACTAGAAGCATCGATTTGTCAGTTGGTAGGGGAAGGTCGTTGGCTACCCACACTTTCATTTTTCATTTTCATTTGTACTTTTTCGACCTTTTGATTCTCATCCCAAGCATAAAACTATAAATCGAGTATACAATTTGCATGGCCACTCCAGGTACACCATTTATCAGTCTTGATTGGACCCATAAATTGCAAGATAGCATTACTCGTTGCATTGGAAGGTCGCTGGCTACCCACACTTTCATTTTTCATTTTCATTTGTACTTTTTCGACCTTTTGATTCTCATCCCAAGCATAAAACTATAAATCGAGTATACAATTTGCATGGCCACTCCAATTACACCACTTATCAGTCTTGATTGGACCCATAAATTGCAAGATAGCATTACTCGTTGCCCCACACATAACAATATTTATTTTTCTAGTTGATGGTCATCATCTTGCTATGCATCTAAACCATTGGTGAAATATGTGACAGATCGTGCAATAGGCATAGCCAATGCTTGGAGCATGTATTTGTTATGATTGTTTGCAAGAATGCTCATTGCAAAGAGATGGATTGTTGTGTCAAAGTTTGAATGATCCTTTGTTGACAAGAATCTATTAGTCCTAGACTGGAGGAGGCTCAAGTCTTCCAAGGTTGGTGTACCAATGTGGATGTTGAGTCAATAGTTGTCGGAAACAAAGTTGGGTGGCATCATTGTCCCTTTGACAAAATATTGTTTCCAAAATTATTAGTGGTAAATTATGTCCACAAACACTTCCCCATAGTTACTCCTGCACATAAAGGTTTTTTCATCAGAGGTGGGAGTTTTCCCAAACCACCAACAATAATTATTGAATGATTGTCAAAGGAGTAATTGTTTATTCTAGAAAACACTCAGGCAACCAACTCTCAATCTGCACTAATGATTTAGGCCCCATGAAGCTCATCTCATCAATGAGAATGTATTGAAAGTGTTTCATCTCTTCTTCAAACACTTATAGGGCCTGTCCCTGTACAGGTTTCATGTCCTTTATAGGAATCGAAAACCCTGCATATATAGTAGTTGCTTATATGTTAAATGTTGCAACTTCAATTGAAGTGAGGAGTGATAATGTGCTATGGCCAAAGGTTGATTGAAAGATATATGTTGTTGAGGTAAGTTCTTGAGAATCGACCCTCTAGCATAGCTCTTAAAAAATCAACCCTTTAACCAATATTTAGTAGTCATAAATCTTGAATTTTTTAATGTATATATATATGGTCTAAAACAAAGTGGTTCAATTACGACAAATAAGTTTGTCCTCGTCACTTTGCTTTGTATTTTTGTGTTACATTTAGCAGTCATAAATCTTGAATTTTTTATGCATATGTACATAGTCGAAAACAAAGTGGTTCAATTACAATGAATTGTAAGTGTAATTGAAATTGAAATTGAAATTTTTATTTATTTACTACAAATGTAAATCTTTAATAAAGCATCCATGTGGTTAACTTTTTTTTATCAATATAATTATGATTTTTGGTTAAAAATTTTTAAGACTTTTTTAACTATTGTAATTAAAAATTAAAAGTATTTAATATAAATATAAATCATATTTACAAAGTATGCACGGTCATTAATATTTTCATTCATGTGAATTTATTTGATATGGTGCTGAGTTTATAAGACTAGTTGATCATAGTAAAGTTTTAGTTGGCTATTTACAAAGTATGCACGTCATTAATCTTTTCATTCATGTGAATTTATTTGATCGTGCTGAGTTTATAAGACGCTGAGTTTATAAGATTTGGATTTGTTGATTATAGAAAATTTTCAGTTGGCCATTTGTCCATTATTTTAATTTTAATTATAATTTTTAATAATAAAAAAATTCAATTTTTCAAGGGAAACAATAGATTTGAATGCCAAGAATGGCATCAAATTGGTGCTTTCTGTGTGTTCAGAAACGTATCTTCATCTTCTCCCATCAATTGAATAACCTCCAGCGCTGCCGGGCAAATGAGTCAATTCTGCAGCAATCCAGTTGTGGACAAAAATGATCCAACGTTCATTGAGAACCCACAAATTAATGGCATGTAACCGTGATCATCAGTGATCGTTGTTGATTATGCGTAGCTGCACAAAGAAAACCTGAACACATCTTTATTTGTCAACTCCATTGTGTATATTTTCTGGATAACAGTTTGAGTGGTCAAAAGGGTTGTCCATGGTGAGATAACAACCCCAAGGAATCATTATCATTTTCTGGATCTTTACATCACATTATATTACACAGAATTATAAGCTGGCAACCTCCAATGAATGTTCATCCTGATCACGCTGGTAAAGGCCAAGTGTGACAGAGATGATGGAAAATGTAAAGTGACCAACCCAATTTCTCCACCTCCAGCTGTTTGAAGGCCTTCTTGCTGAGGTTTTGCCCAATTATAGCCCAGATTGTCCACTTGCAGTTACAATTTTGGAGGGAATTTCCATATCTTTTTGTGTTAGTTTTCTGTACTCTGGCCCTTTGATATGCAGACACTTGTATCTTAGAATCATGAAAAACATAATGAAATCTGTAGTGCAGTGCAGTGTAGTATTTACTAGTATTGATAATACGTAAAACATTGAAATATATGGCTCTCACGTTATACCACTTTACAAGTTACTATTTTGATTGTCAAGATTGCACACCCACTAACCATTATGGATTCTCAAACACTCAAAAAAATAAAGTTGATTTTTAACAAAAATTGGAATAGCAAGATACCATCAAAAGCCTCTGGATATTTATATATTTATGTTTCAACATCAATGATGATATAAACAACTTGCTACTGTGTGTGTTTTTCTAACAAATGCATGTATCAAAAGCAAATAAACAGATTACCTCTTTCAAACCCATAACAAGGCAAGTTGCTAATATGTGTTTTTCTTTCAAACCCATAACAAGGCAAGTTGCTAGTGCGTATTTTTTTAATAGCAAGATGCATATGTCAAAATAAACCAAACAAATCTTTAAAGTCAGTCATCGAATAGGCAAAATGCCACCCTGCTCCATTTGTTGATTTAGGTTTAACTTTTCACACTAATCAAACTTACATTCACATGAAATTCGTCAAATGGTCAAAATGCCTCCCTGCTCCATTTGTTGATTTAGGCTTAACGTTTCACACTAATCAAACTTACACTCGCATGAAATTATAAGGAACAAATATTATAATGTGTTTTACACTTCATAAGATTCCATTGGATTGATAACTATGGATTGATAACTAAAAGGATTATAACTTTAGAAAATTCACAATAATCAAATATACATTGAATTGAATTGCAAAAAACAGATATTATAATGTTTTTTTTAACAGAAACAGGGTATATAGATTTGTATTCAAAAAGGTTGTGTACAGCCATTCATTACAAAAAAGAGAGCCTTGAAACAGGAAAAAAAAATTTCAAAATAGAGATTATATGTAAACCCAATCTGACCCTGTTATAGTTTATGAGCTGTTGTCTATTGTTTGTTACTACAGAGGAGGGATAAACCCTTATAAATTGGAAATTTAACAAGATGAAAAAAAACATTCAAACATTTAAACGGAGGTACCAACCCAAGTGAAAAAGAACTGTTCTATCCATACTTTTGCTGTTGAACTAAGGTGTCCTCTGCAATTCTCATGTCCACGGAAGGAGAATCCTGGCAGTGACGTTCTGGCCATTTTTAAGATTTCCTCTTTGATTACATCTACAGAACCCATCAATTCAAACAAGTTTCGTTCTAAGCCATCAATTCGTGAGTCTTGGCAGGTTAACTGCTGGGAAATGTACCTCATATCTGCGGCCGACTCCCTGTTTGCTTTTATGCCAATACAAACTGCTTCATAAACCTTCCGCATATGGTTTTTGAAGTCCTCCATGTTGGCTTTTAGATACACCATACTATCTGCAAGGATGGCCATTGAGCTGCTATCTTGAAAGAAAACCGGGTCGTCAGCCAGAGGGACCGAAAGAGCCAACTGGTTGAAGGACGCTGGAGATCGAACATTGAAGGAGAGGGAATCCAAACCTCTGAAGAGCCAAGAGGGAAAATTCGCAGAAGGTTCAGAACAAGAGGGGCTCGTCATGATGCTGAAACTAGGGCCGCGGAGAAAGAAAAAGGTAGAGGTCGTGTTTAATGTTAAAGCGTGGAAACTACCACCGAGGGGACAAGCAGGAGTGAGGCCATGTGAAGGCCCACGCGTCCTTTCCAAAGACTATGTTATACATGAAAATTCCATTCTTAACCATTCTTGACCGCCCTTGAGACCGGAGCTTAAGGGATGCACTTGTGGACTTCCTTCCCATTGCAATATTTAATTATTCCCAGATGGAGATTAACCCTTTGGTTAGCAGCTCTGTCTGCTTGCTTATTATTTTCCCTAAGTATATGTAGAAATAGTACTTCAGGGGGGGAGGCTATCTGCGTAATCCTCCTTTGCATTCTATTACTTCTGGAATCTCCTTTCAGTGTCCCTGACCTCATTTTTTGGATGATGTGTCTGGAATATCCAAAAACCTTTAGTCTATTGATGTTGAGAGTCGAGATAAGTTCCATGGAATAAAATAGAGCTAACCATTGTGCTTCGTTGTTTGTTTTCTTTCCTAGTCCCATGCATATGAAATAATTTTATTTCCTCCTTGATCAAAAATGATCCCGCCCGCGCCTTCCCATTGCAATAGTTAATTATTCCCAGAGGGAGATTAACCCTTTGGTTAGTAGTTGTATGCTTGCTTATTATTTTCCCTAAGTATATGTAAAAATAGTACTTCAGGGGGGACGCTATCTGCTTAATCCTCCTTTGCATTCTATTATTTCTTGAATCTCCTTTCAATGTCCCTAACCTCATTTTTTGGATGACGTGTCTGGAATATCCAAAAACCTTGAGTCTATTGATGTTAAGAGTCGAGATAAGTTCCATGGAATAAAATAGTGCTAACCATTGCGCTTCGTTGTTTGTTTTCTTTCCTAGTCCCATGCATAGGAAATAATTTTATTTCCTCCCTGATAAAAAATTATAAAATTATCCCGCCCACACCTCCCCTAGATATTATAATGTTATTGAGATCAATTTACATTTTCATTAAATTAAAAAGAACATATATTATAATGTATTTGATACCTCAAAAGTTTCCGCTGGATTAATAACTAAGATTATAAACCTTAAAAATTGATACTAATCAAACTCAAACTTTTATTGAAATGTTCTAATGTGTTTGACACCTCATAAGTTTCCACTCGATTGCTAATTATATTAATTCATGTTAATTCCACTCTAACTAAGACTATAAACCTTAAAAAATTCACACTAATCAAACTTACATTTTCATTAAATTTCAAAGGAGCAGATATTATGTGTTTTACACCTCATAAGTTTCCACTGGATTAATAACTACAATTACAGCTGTGAATTGCAAAGGAACGTACATTATAACATGCTTTACACATCGTAAGTTTCCACACGATTAATAGATAGGATTATAACCTTAGAAGATTCACACAAACCAAACCTACACTTTCATTGAATTTGTTGACCATTACAACCATTTACAAAGGAGATCATAGGGCCACTACTATCGAAAAAGGGAATTGGAGACATCTTTCATATAGGAAACGCTTACATAAAGCTTATCTAATTTAAGTCCAATTGCTGCTAGCCACAAGGCCAAAAAACACAGCACATGAGATATACAGATGTTCTTGCATAGGAGTCATTTTGACATCTCCCATAATCCTGATCATCTGAGATATACTACAAATGATCTTATGTGGTTATGTTGCCCAGGAAAGCATCATACCCAGTCGCAAGAGACGTCTCCTTACCATAAAGACAGGTCCAACATCTCAAAGGTTCCATCCCACCGATTAAACTCAAGGGATGTCTCCTTGAAACAATTCAAAATTATGATTTGTACCTTTTAATTCCATGCCCTAGTATTTCTCATTTTTAAGGTCTCGTCCTTATCCCTTGAATCAATCCAAAATGATGATTTGTACATCTAATTCTTAGTATTCTCATTTTTAAAGTCTATTCGTCATCCTTCATCCTCAATGTCCAACAATCTGGATATAAAGTATGATTTTCATTTCTTTGCCGTTTTCTATTTCATGATATACTATCAGGGAAGACTGATTTTTGGAGGTAATTTTAATGGTGGGCAGTCTGATATTTAGGAGCAAAAGTTTCAGTTTATGCATCTTCAGTCTTCAGATTTTCAACATTCTCGGTATTCCATTTCAAATTCAAATTTTATTCACTTTTAAATTCAAATTTTCATATTTTTCATATTCAGTGTTCTTCATTCCATATTCGGGGTCAATGGTGATGGAATCATATCATTTGAAATTTTCATATTTTTCAGATTCAGTGTTCTACTTTCCATATTCCGGGTCATTGGTGATGGAATCATATTATATCATGTTTTTGGGTTTTTCCACATAAATTTAAACAAAAAAACAATCATTTACATAAAATTATATATGTGAAGTATACTGACATCACCCGCACTCTGATTTCAAAAAGTCCTGTCCCCTAGGGACTTGGATTTAATCAATTTCATCAATCACTCCTTAACAGAATCAGATTTTCATGAAAATATTCCCACTTTAAGTTTACTCCCAAACCTTCATGTGAGACTAATATATCCATCCATCAAAAATCCATATGTGCCTGAAGTCTTAAGCCCTTCATAGAGACTTTTCTACTCAGAGCAATTATGCAATAACAAGCCATCTTCTTCGTTAAAACACATTTTGCCACTCAATTACCATATATTTTCCATCGAATCGAGCACACTGAATGAATGCTACTGTACTACAAATGGGTATATCGATGGGCATGTCCGAACTCTACAAAAGTTCGTATAATGCCTGCAGCATGCTGAACTTTAAATTACTTTTGTATGTAACCCCAGCAATGCTTCATGTTATAAATAAATTTAAAATAGAAATGCTTCTAATGACACTATGAACACAATGTCCTAATAGCAAAGTTGAGATACTAAACATTGCTAAATTTTGAGAATTCCGGTCCGTAAATGATACAAAACAATCTTCTGGAAAAAAAACTGCTGTGCTGAGCAGTGAAAATCTTCAAAATGCCGCAGGTGAATGTTGACTTAACCATAAAAAAACAGGCCACAAACATGTACAATCATGAATTTATGTTTCCCCTCAATGGGGTCATAAATCAATAATCAAGCAGATGTTATATGGTTGCTTCAACCAGGTCAGCTATGAATCAATATACTATACAAAAATTCAAAAATGAAAACAAACAGTGCCAAATCAGCTGAGCCGGGATAGAGAGCACAGTTTGTGCATTCCGTTGCCAAAAATAATTGGTCCTACTACATGGTGATTGTCAACAGGTAGAAGAGAAATGAAGCTCCTCAACAGTAAGCTTATTGCTTCAAGATGGACTCCTTGTAATCATTTTCTTGGTTAGAAGATTTTTGTTCTGCTGAAATATTGATGTCTGTTGTACCAGATTGAATTGACAGTATCTTAACATCAACATCAGCAACTTTTGGTGATGCTCCAATGGATAATGGGTAGTCCAGCCTGTGATCACTGGAATCTGGAGTTTTGCTGAATTGTTGTTTCAAAACTTCATTTGTGTTAGGCTGAACCTTCAGTCTTTCTTTATACTCTTGCATTTCCCTTTTATACCTTTCCTTGTCCTTCAATCCAAAATCTTGATAAACCTGCAATCATAAGGCAAAATCCTAAGCTATATCCTGATGCCTGCTATTGCAAGAAATTATGCTCAATAAGCCCCCTAAATTCAGGTAATAATAACATAAAAAAATTCTGTCTATGCCTCATTTGCAAGATTCTTAGAGAGACCAAATGCTCATCAGACACTTATCTTACCAGTCTTTCATCTTCATTAAGTTTATTCCACAACTCCCCAATCATTTTGCTGATCTCTCTATCCTTAGCAGGATGCAATGCCTTAAGCCGTGCATGTTGCTCAGCAAAAAAGAAGTTATAACCACTCCTGTTTGGCTTTGGATGATCAGGATCCCTCTTTTTGATTCGGTCCTTTTTCTTCTTCCGGCAAGTACTGATTTCTGAAGCTGCAGGATCAAAAACACTGGTGTCTTGCAAACAAGAAACACCTGCAAACTGTGCCCCTGAACTTTCAGTTGGTTTGTGATACAATACTCCTCTTAATATATCTGAACCCAACTTTACAGTTACAAGGTAACCATAATCAAACTTCCCATCAATAACTCCTGTTACAGGTTGATCCACTGAAGATGTGGGATCAACTGTCAAAGCGGACAGAAAAGGTCAAGTGGTGTCAGTCCGTAAGCAACAAAATGTTACAATATAAATGAATTGTCATTGCAAAGCATAGTAATGCAAACAAATGAAGCAGAAACCTCCAACAATTGGCGAGGGCATGGGCAAACTTTTCCTCTTTCGCTTCTTGACTTCTGGTTGCTTTTCATCTGAACCAGGATGGGCAGATCCATTATCTGGTGACTGAGGAACAGGACTTACAGCATACGGAGGAGCTGTAATTCATCATAACAGTAATTAGATAAAAGTCTTTTCAGGTCTGATTTGCTATAAAATGGTGTAATAGACTGAATACTCAACATACCAGCAGGAAGCTGACCCTGTGCTTGAAAGAAGTAAACATGTTCATAATAACGAAGCAGGGCAATATAGTATTTCCGCAAGACAAATGATGCACTGGTGGTAGTTGGAGCAAAGTTGAATACACAAGTTATTTCCTTCCATTTTCGGTCTTTAATTACCTGCCAACAAAAGTATGTTTCAGACAATTTCCCACATGCTATGAAGCTTACAAGTTACAACACATACTACCAAGGAACAATATGAAGCTTAGGAAAAAAACACTTGCAGCTGCAGTAACAAATTTGCAAAAATTCTCACATATTTTGCATATAAATTTTTAGGGAGAGAAAATATCAGAATTAAAAAATAATAATATATTTAAGGACAATAACAAACTCACTTCGGGAGAGGCAATAAATCATTTTATTTCTTGTTATTACAAGCATATCACATGCTGTGGATTCTAATTATGCAAGTTAATACAATATAAAAGCAGTCCAGCAACAAAAATAAATATAAATTTATAATGAAAGGAAGCACAGAAAATAATCTTAGATAACCATTGCATGATTAAACAAGCTAAATGTTCAGCCTAAGGAGAAATAAATGAATATCAACAGAGGATTGAAAAGGGCGTAGAATAGACGGTGAATGGGTGTACTGTTAAAGCACTCCTTGCTTAAGGTCACCGGTTCGAAACTCCATGGGTACGAGCCTTACAAAAAAATTTTAAAACCCAATAAAACCACCATTGGAAACTCCTTCAGCAGAAAAACATTGATTGGAAAATTAAAGCATTTGTCAAAGGCTTGGGTTTGTTGTAAGAGACTTGAAACTGAGGTGAATCAAAATGACAAGAATCTTCAATCTTGCCATGTACTTCCGAGAAATCACAAAATGACAAGCAGCCCCGTATGATGCAATAAAAAAACAAAGGAGAGCTTCAACAAGCCAAAAAAAAGAGAAAATCTTGAGGGGTTGTCATTTTCTGTACTAAAGAAGGAATAATTTACTATCCATCACCCGATGTTGACTGGAAGAATCACCATTTATCATATGAAGTAACTGCAACCTAAAAATGTCTGCATGGATATCATTCATGAGACTAATATGCTTAAAGGTTTGGATCACTTCGCAATATTCTATCTTCATCACCACCTGACAGATTTACAGTGAGCAGAGAGTATGTCCTCATCGTGATTCATAATCAATGGTTTCCTGCCAGGCAGACTTCTTAAGATTGCACTGATTGGAGATGACAAATAACAGTTTCAACTCAATCTCAAAGGCATTTAAAAGCTTTCAAACATCAAATCTGTAAGCCCTGAAAAGAATCTTATGACTGGTAAAACATGAGAGGAATGTGACAAAACATCCATCTCACCATCGACATATGCATCAACTATAGCATCACAAACTTCAAGAGAAAAAAAAAATATTTGGAGAATTTTAGGAGTTGTTGAACACTGCAAACATAACCTCAATCTTCAACTCTTCTAAAGTATTAATACAATGGAGTGAATGTATACCCCATCTTTCCAAGGAAAATCTCACGGGATTCCCCTTTCCCCCCTCATCCCCCACCCCCAGACCTCTTCCTCAAAATATCTGGAGGATGGCTCAACCACCAACCATAATAGCAGCTGGTAACACCAAGGGAGACCTCTTCCTCAAAATATCTGGAGGATGGCTCAACCACCAACCATAATAGCAGCTGGTAACACCAAGGGACTCCCCCAGATTTGAACCTGTGACCTATGGTCTCCCTGTCAACAAGGTGCTTTGGGTGGGATGGTTCAAGGTCACCATTCAACCGATTTAGCTAAACCTTTGGGGCTACGACTGAATGTATAGTCAATACACCCCTTTATTTAAGGCACAATAACACTAATACCTTTTATTTATATATTTGTCATGTAATAAATTAAACATAACTATTATGTACATGACATGTGATCACGTTCCCACAGTTAAGCTGTGGTGTGCCCAACCAGTGTCCCACAAATCCAGCTTATTCAGAACTTGAAGTTCTCAACTTTTTTCCTTCCCTTCATTTAATTTAAAGTGTAGAAGCTACACACCCATGCTAAGCAAACCAAGCCTCCAAAAATGCCACACAAACACCGAGGAATAAATTTCATTTGAACAGCACCTTGTTCGAGTGCCGAAAAGTAGAGAACATGGCACTCCTATTACCAGAAAATAATACAATTATTGCATAATATTTCCAACAGAACCAACTTCCAGCCCATCTTCATTTTCTCACATATTCACCAAAGTTAGTTGCGAATTTAGGACAGTAATAAGTAAAATAATGAAATTGCATTTGAACAGCACCTTGTTCGAGTGCCAAAAAGTAGAGAACATGGCACTCCTATTACCAGAAAAGAATACAATTATTGCATAATATTTCCAGCAGAACCAACTTCCAGCCCATCTTTATTTTCTCACATATTCACCAAAGCAAGTTGCGAAGTTAGGACAGTAATAAGTAAAATAATGATTAGCCATCACTGATACATTCTGGCAAAACAGGCCCAAAGAACTGCCAAAACTTAAAAGAAGAAATCAATGCCCAAAGAAAGTTAAAAAGAGGAACATCTCAGAACAGAAAATAAACAGTATGGGCAGACTCAGGAAGAGACTGCACAAAGGCTGGCAACTGATATTTATACGTTACTTACATAATCAAATGTAATCTTAGAGAAATTTTGAAGGAAATTCAATGACAATTTAGTTATGAAGATCAAAGTGTTGGGAATTTTCTTGTAACTATTTTTATCTAAGTTGCCAGGAAACGTGGGTGCGGGGACGGGGACACCACTTTTTGAAATAGGGTACTTGGGTTTGCCGGGGTACGATATATATATATATATATATATATATATATAAGTAGTTGTAACAAAACAATAAAATTAAAAGTTAAAAACATGTCACATGCATATTTCTTCATAATTCAATGATTCATCATTCATTCAACATTCACATTCGAACATAAAATTTGATATCAAGTGGAAGTTATATTATGATTCCATTGTCATACTACATTCAAAATTTGCCCAATGGGCCAATGACATTTCCAGACATGAAATAGAAAATACAAAATTCAGAAAACACTAAACAGTGATTTCATTCAATGATTCTCCTTGCTGTAACAGTGTAACCTTGTCATTGTATTCAGCGTGGAAAGCCCTTCACGGTTTCACCAAACACTGTCGTCATGGAAAGCCCTTCACAGTTTCACCAAACACTGCCGCTGCTGAATGAAATGATTATGAGATGTTTGAATGGCAAATTATGATGTTTGAAGAGTTTGGGGGTCATAATTTTAGGTTTGGGAGGGGGCACCTTTCCCCCCTTCCTTTTATTTATTTCACTGCATAAAAATCAGGGTACGTCATCCCCTCTAAGCCAAATGAACCCATTTTTTCAAGCCGGTGTCTCGGGTTCTTCCGTCAAGAACCCGGTTCGTATGGGTTCGCCAACCAAGAACCCGAACCCAAATCGGAGACATGGGTTCGTGAACCCGGTGCAGGGACGTGAATCCTACACCCAGGTACGTGAACCCATGCAACTATGGTTTTTATGTAACAAAAAACATAAAAACGATTCCAAGCTATAATGGTCAGATAATTTTCAATTTGCCTGAAGCTTCTATCATGCATTTGTTCCCAGATTTTACAAACTAAGACTCGGATTTTGGACATTAACTTGCCTTATGTTAAACTGTAGCTATGGAAAAAAGGACTTATCTGTTTCATTCCTGATTATTCAAATACTTTTGGTATATTTGAAGCACTCTTTCTTGGTTATCTTATCTGCCTCAATATGAAAGTAGTGTCAGTTACTCATTGAGTCATTAGCATCAAGGTATCATGGATCCCCTCTAATCTTATTATACAAATAATAGCATAATCCTTGGCACTTTAAACTAGGTCTAGAAACTTTCCTGATAAAAAAATTAAGTGAAGCATTTGAATTTTGAAATGCAACACTGCGACGCAAATTAAAACATCAGAAAAGACTATTGTTCTAATATTCAATGGCGAAAAACAAAAGTGACAAGCTCTTACATGTGAATACCTGATAAATTACTTAAGACGAAAAAGCTCACCAAGTATTCCAACAAAATCAAACCCTTGAATTAGTCGGAGACAAAATAAAGATTAGTAGAAGGACCAAAATTTTATTACCTGATCAAGGCCACCACGAGCTGTAACCTCAACATAGAGAAGATGCAAATCCAGTTCCTTGCCTCCAATAGTTGGGACCCTGAGAACAGCAGTGAGTTCAGAAAATTGATGTAAGAAAAACCAAATGCCAACTTTGCAATTCTGCACTGAACCTCAATGCAAACATACAAACTATGGTACAAATATGGTCCTTCCCTAGAGACGTAGTAATTTTTCTCAGCCACATTTTGTATCATATTTTCTATAACTTTAAATCTCAGCCTGGTTACAAGTTACAACATAGAATGGAAAGGGCTAGAAATTTCTGGCAATCCATTTTGCCAGGGAAGTGGGTGGCAACAGGTATCTAATTGCAGAATAGAATATTCTCTCATTCAAATAATACTATGTCAGTCCTACTCATTTCAGCGCAACTCTCTAACCCTCTGGTAAATATCCGTGCATTCAAAAACAGATCTAGTGAAATGGGAATAAGCTTGCCATTTTTGCTCAACCCTAACTTGCTTCAAGTTTTATAAGCACAAAACCCAGAAATAGCAAAGGCTTAATATTTTTTCCCAGACCATCCATTGCTTCTAGAGCATAAAGATCAAGTTGGTCACTTAGAGGAATGCAAAAATCTATGTTCAAACCACACATAACCCCACATTTTTCTAACAGTAAGCCTCATTTCCAACACATGGAAGAAAAGGCTGGCAATTCCCTCAACCCCAACTTTTTATCTCATTTACCAGAGATTGAAGATTAACATTTCAAACATAGAATGATGCCTTTTAGCAGTTACTCTGCGAAAAATAGGGTCAGAACAAAGCTAGAAACTCTCTCTCTTCCTGCTTGCTTCATGTTTTCTGCTGAGACTTCCATCCAGACTGATAACGTGTGATCTAGGAAAGGCAAAACTGTGTTGCTGACGTTATTTCTTATTATGAATAATCAATCCAACTCTAGGGGAAAACCTAGAATTCATATTCAACTCTCACTTCAGACAATGGAATGGTAGAAACATCACTTTGGTACCGCGGAAATAACTGTCTCAGCTTTACATTAAACTGGACTAAACCCAACAAGGACCTCTGACAGCACTATCAAGTCAAAGCCCAATAGATGTTGTCAAAACACCAAACCCACAAAAATATTCCCACATGGGCTGAAACTAATGAGGCTTTTCATTTCTTCGTGCGTGCGATCACCCCTACCTAAGTCTCATTTTATGACCACAAACATTTGAAAAAATAAACATTAATTTCCAAAAACCAAACAAGCCCCTTGATCGGTTTCAATCTAACGCCCAAAACAGTTGGACAGACTATCTATGCCATTTATAGAAACCCATTGATTTCTTGAACACTCCACTTCAACAATGCATTTAATATTGAGCACAAAAAGTCCGAAGCCGACACAACCGAAGAAGGAACAAACCAAGCCAGACATTGAACACATAAAATGAAACTCGCAGAGCTATATGAAGATTTTAATGTAACAGTGCACCCACCCAAATGAAGATTTAAACCGACAAACTAGCGGCCGTTACTTCAGCATGCCACACATAACAGACCACCAACATTACGCATACCTACATGCTTTCATATAGAATTTCAACCCAAAATGAAAAACTTACATGAATTTGGTCCCCAGAGCCGAATGGAACTGGTTGAGAGTGTCGAAGAACAGATCACGATTGGCAACAACTTCCTCATGTTTGGAGCGCCGTGGGGGGTAGAACCCGCGACCTCCTGCCGACTGAGGGGCGGGCACGGGTCGGGGCTGGGGCTCATCCGGCGCTGATTGCGACTCCTCTGGACGCTGCTGACTGAACGGCGGTTGAACAGGAGGGGGAAGAGCAGGAAGAATAGGATTAGCATGACCAGTTTGGTGATGCTGCTCCGACATAGTAAAAATTATACCATTCACCAACTATAACTATATAGTGCGTTTTCTTTTTCTTTTTTTGGTTGATTTACAGGCGGATGGAACAATGTTTTAGCTTTACGCTATCAACCAAATAACGAAAAAATTTCATAAAATCTAATACGCCCACTCTTACTATTTGATTGTCATTCATTCATGCACAGATTATTCGCATGCTTACATCAATCAAAGGGAAAGGGAAAAATATGGTTAATCAACAACAAATATCGAACTCTAGACCTTAGCTTGCAGAGGATGAGGAAAGGCAAAAGGCAAAGAAATAAAATAATAATAACAGTTTATGCCAAAATCAAATCAAAATCATACAAACAGAAATCTAAGATAGGGAGTGAGTGCATTGTATGGTATGTATAAATAATTTCATTCTCATCGCCGCGTGTATCTTAATAATGGCCTTCGATTAAAAAGTAAATAAATAAGTATGGCCACTTATTTAAGGACATCTTCCCTCTTCCCAACTTATTAAATGTTCTTTTAATTATTTCTCCTTTTCGATAAGCCAGTCAGAGCAAACTATAGGGTTTTTTTTTAATTTTTGTTTGCCCTAATTACATTTTTTATGGATTATCATTTGAGGGGGGGTGGTTTAGGGTTAAGTTGGACCAACATGGGTAGGTTTCAAAGCTAGCATTCCTAAAAAAAATTCATTCTTATTATTTATATAGTGCATTTCATCATTTGGATTTCGTTTCCTATTCGTTTTTGTTTAAGTACATCAAAATTAATTAATGAGTTTGACTTATCTTGTTAAAAATTATAAAGTAAATGGTTTTATATAAATTAAATTTATAAAAAGATAATTAAATTATTAAACTTTCCCACCCAACTTTGTCAAATCTATTGAAAAAATCATATCTTATTAAAGTATTTTAAAATCACAAATTCCAAAACTTTAATGTTTAGGAAAATACTCGATAAAAATATATTATATTGAATTAGTAAAGGTATGTTTAATGGTTACTATTAACTTAGAAAATACTCAATTAAAATATATTATATTAAATTAGTAAAGTTATGTATATAAAATAATTTTTATAATTAAAATTGGTAAATTTATAAGTTTTTTATTATATAAGAATAAGAATGATTTAGAATGATTTAGGCTTTTATATATATATATATATATATATATATATATATATATTTGATATTGCTAATTAGGTATAGTTTGAGAATTAATTATAATTTAATAAGAAAGTTTAGTTTGAGAATTAATTATAATTTAATAAGAAAGTTTTTATTATATAAGAAGAAGAATGATTTAGGTTTATATATTTTTCTAATTTAGGTTTATATATATATATATATTGCTAATTAGGTATAGTTTGAGAATTAATTATAATTTAATAAGAAAGTTTTTATTATATAAGAAGAAGAATGATTTAGGTTTATATATTTAGGTATAGTTTGAATGTTTAGAAAAACTTATTGTAATTTTTTCATTCAAATTTAATTTCAAATATGATATATATATAATAATTATAATGATATTAAGTTTTATATTGATAAAGCTTTAAACTTTTACTAAATTTATTTATTTTTATTTTATTATATAAGAATAAGAATGATTTAGGTTTATATATTTTTTGGTTAATTAAACGTAGTTTGAGTGTTTAGAAAAAATTATTGTTATTTTCTTCATTCAAATTTAATTTTAAACGTGATATTTTAAGCTTTTAATAAGTATATTATTATAACGATCTTGATTTTTTTACTTCATAAAGTTTTAAGATTTTACGTAATCCATTTATTCTTAATATCATCTTCCAAATAAGGGAAAGTACCTAATAAATTTGACGATATTTATGGAAAAAAGACAATAAATATAAAAGGCAAGTTCGAATATATCTCTTATGTTATATTAAAGTACCTGTTTTTAATGTGTAATGTGAAATCTAGATTCATGGCCCCTCATAATTCAATCAAAAATATTACTTTAAAAAATAATAAAGCTAAATTTATTTCATAATTAAAAGTTTAATATTAAAATAATATTAATTTGAAAAATTGTTATAGAGTGGTGAATCACTAGGAGTTTATTTTCATTGGTCAAAGTTGATTCTCAACATATGGTACTTATGATATTTATTTGGGAATCTTTTAAGTGACATGTCATCAGGGTGTCGAGTAATGACAATTAAAAATTGATATTAAATTTGGAAAAAATATACTCTAATTAAATAAAAAATACAATTTAAATAAAAACAAAAAAAAAATGTAAAAGTAAAAACATAAAATTCTACATGGATAAAAAATGTAAAAGTGACTGAGTTAAAAGAAATTACCTCATAATAAATCAAAATTATTATTCTCATTAAGGAAATGTGTAATGTTTAAATCTATTGTCATTTTCTAAGTATGTTTATATTTTATAAATGTGAATTAAGAAGTGTACTTTCCTATAAATCAATTAAAATCAAATTTATTAAATTAAAAAACATTATGTTAATATTGTATAATTAATTCATATTTAATTAGGTAGAAAATGAGCTTTTGTCATCACTTATTAATATATTTCTCTAGGGTGGTAGGTGTCGGAGGGGTGGTAGTCCTTGGAGTGGCTACATGTATAGATAGCATGTGCATCACTCAATGTCCCCACATGGGTTAGGTTGCCAAAACTGCAACAAAATAATTTATCTCGAGTATCATCCTCAAAATGAGGGGAAGTGCTCGAAGGGTTTCTTGTGATGTGCAATTCGTTAAAAAAAGTGTGGAGGTGATTTTAACCCTAGAGGAAAATGTGAACTAATCTATATGTGGGGTCTTAGCAAATCTGATAATAATCTAGCAAAAGCCCTAACTTTGAATCAAGGTTTGGAACAAATAATAGTTGGAGAATCTCCAATTATTATTTGACAAATGAGAAGCTCAAGTTCTCTACAAAACTTGAGTCTTTCTAGATTGATCTTCCAAATTCAAAGAATAATGAGGAACTTTAATTATGTTGAATTCTTCCAAGTGCTAAGAACATTAAACACCCGAGTAGACAATATGACAAACATAGGAACAACATTACCAAAAGGAATATTATGTAAAAGTAGGGGGGCTCTCTAGAACCTTAGCCTACCTCCCTCGAAATTTATTAATTCAAGCATTATATTTAGCATGCATGTGGAACAACAAGTGACAAAAGCTTATGAAGTCAAATGAGACACACATGTAATGTATTTACATGGGAGTCTTTATGTGTTTTTACTCACACTACATGCTATATGCTATGTATTGGCACCCCTTCTACTTTTTGGAAGTCGTATTCTCATACTGACAACTTATAGTTGACTATAAGAAACACATAGAAAAGATAAATGTAACATCTGTTTTAGACAATATCCCATATAGGATACAAAGTTGAATACATGTAAGGCTATTATGCCAATGAACGATATGGTTATGATTTTCATATAATCGAACTATGATCTTTTTTTTTATGGGAAAAAAAACCTTTAATGTATTTACTCCTCTCCTCACACATTTCTCCTTGTTCGATTGGTGAAGCAAATTAAACTCTCGTTTAATGGTGATTATTAACAAAGGTGTGATATTACCAGTAATCCTTGGCATTAATTTCTCATTCAACTTGGGAGGTTTTCTTTTGCATATAGGAATCATCAAGATATTTTGAGCATTCCTCAACAATGGATTTTGAATTGAACAACCTCTGTTCAAGGGTTTTGCAGATAGTGATTGTTTTGGCTTTGGTTAAATTTATGAAATAGATGGTCGTTGCCATTATAGTCATTGTGTGCCCTATAAAATAGTAGACATTTGATGAGATCAACAGAGGCTCTCACATCAAATAGAGGAACTCTAGGTAGAAATTCCATGCCTACACAATAGAGTATCTTCTTAGCTTGAAGCCCAGTTGGTTAAGAATGCAAAACTAGAGGGAAGGGTGGCCGTTCAAGTCAAATAAATTGAGAAGCTCATTGTTTTTTGTTTTTTTTTAACAAAATTGAGAAGCTCATTGTTGACCATAACATGCAATTTCAGTTGATTATGATTTTGGTAACGAATTAATATTCAATGGTCTCCCCTCCAAAAGTGTCAATTGGGTATGTCAAAGCAATTGTAATGATAAAGACACAATGCAACAAAACCAAGGGAAGATAGATTATGGGAATGCGGCTCTAGAACCCAATGCAAAATGTCATATAAAAAACCTCTAATGAGCATGCTTTTCATTAAAAAAACAAGTTTTTATGTTTTGCAAAATAATATTCCTTTAAAAAAATGTTGGAACAACACAATTAAAACTTTTTATATTTTTAGAAAATTTTGAATCCCTAATTTTAAAATTTATCTATCTAAACTAATCATTATGTTGTATGGTGCCAAAGTAGGTTTATTTTAATATATTTATCATGAAAAATATTTACTAATTCAAGATATAAAAATACTTGTAAAAATAATAATTCATGATATAAAAATATTAGTAATAATAACATGAAATTAAGAAATAAAAGTGTTGAGGATGTAACCCATAAAATTTAACTTCATGTGAGGAAGAAATTTTAATTTCAAAATAGGTTTAATTTCTATTTCTTCCAAGCGGCTTTCATTCCATCTCAAATACATCATGTATATATGAAAGGGGAGTGTATGGACATAAACATGATTGGTTGGTGAATTAAGACATCGACATACAAGTTTATGGCATGTAAAATTCCTTTTGCATGTGAAAAGGTATGCAAATAGAAGGGAGATCATGTAAGAAGATGATATTGAGTAGAATAGTTAAAATATTAAAGCTAAGTGTTATAGAAAAACAAAGAGCTTATATTGTATTGTCATCATAGATAAAATGTCGTAGTTAATATGGAAAGTTAGAGAATTAATATTTGAATAAAAAGAAGAATTTATTCAAAACTTAAGGTACGAAAAAATATTTAAACAATTAAATTTAAAATTATGAATTTGTATAATTTAGGGAAGATCTAAATTGTGAAACTCAACCTAAAATATATGTTAACAAGTAATTCAACAACCATGAATTCATATAATTTATAGAGAACCCAATCTTAAACCTTAGATTCATTTTATCTAGAAAATTCTAAAAAAATATGAAATCATGAGTTAATTCAAAACTATTTAAAATTTGAAATCTTGTATTCATTTAATCTAGAGAAAGCTAAAAATAAATAAATTAATCCCTAAAAAAAGTTAATTATCTAAGATCCGAGTAAATTTGAACACATTTATATCGCTATGCATTACTCTTAGAGTGGAGGGAAGCCAATGGAAGAGGATTTTTTTTCCTCATAAAAACATGTGCAACTCTTTATATTATAGAAAGTCACATTGTTTATAGGCATGTTGGCCTTACATCTACCAAAAAAACAAAAAATACCGATGTTGTATATATAACATCAACATATAACATCAGTGCATTAGATCTGTCTACCATCTATCAAAAATACATTTTCCACTTTCACTTAAAACCTATAGCATCATTTGTGATACAAAGACAAATGACACACTCTAAAAGTATCATGTGATTATTTGTTGTGTTTGGATATAGATTTGGCATAGTTACCCCGAAAAGGGGTCCTGGATTCATGGTCTCATTCTCCATTTCCCACCTCTGCTAAGTGCCCAAGCCAATATGTAATCCATTCTTGGACAGATGATCTGCCAAGTGGTTCCTCTCTCTATATGTGTGCTCGAATTTTGTATCCTTGAACTATCTAGTATATATATCAATGTCTTCATATATGGGTCTTAAAAAGATGTCCTTGGGAGGTATTCTCTATCGTAGTCATTCTATGACAATTGTTGAATCCCCGAAGACCTATAATTTATGAACCCCCTTCATCAGATCCAACTGTTGAATCATCTTTAGTGCTATCAACTCTACTTTATTGTTAGAGCATTCCCCCAATCTAGCAGCAAGCGTTATCCAATGGGTGTCTGTCAGATATAGAATACCTATTCCCCCCCATTAGTTGGTTGTCCCTATGATGCTCCATCAAAATAAGCCTAGTTACCAGTCCTCGCAATAGTCTCCTCCAATACTCTTATATTCTTCATAGTCTGATCCCCCCTATGGAAAGTATATGAAGATAGCAAGACTTTTTGTAGCATAAATAGATGGTGCAATATGTATGTCATTAAAAATAGCATTATTCCTGGATAACCAAGCCCCCCGTATGAGTAATACAGGAAGAGCCTTATATTCTTTAAAATTCTTATTGATTACTTAGTTAGCCAATGCTTCATCTAGCCTTTGACCAACCCAAATAAACTATATGTTTCTCATTTGTGGGCAAAGTCCCATATCTCCCTAGCATATGAGCACTATAAAAAGAGATGATGTTTTCCCCACTTACCTACAAAAGGGCATCTCCCATGTCCAAAAGTAAACTTTTTAATCAGATTATCCTAGACTAGGACCTTGTTGGACAGTGTCAGCCAAATAAATAATTTTGATTTGAGAGGGCATTTAAAATTCCAAATAATCGTATGCCACCATTGAGGTGTTGGGTATGTTATATCTCTTCACATGGTCGCTGCGTGTACAACACGATCCCTACAGCACGCAAATTTTTTTTGGGTTGCTTTTTGCTTTTTCGCGATTTTTGACCCATTGTACTCTATCTAATCCCGGTAAAAGGGATTAGGGTTGTAACCTAATTTCGGTAAAACGAATTAGGGTTTTAGATGCTGCGGAATACCATTTATTGTATTGTACATGGTTAAATAAAACATATAATGAAAAAGGAGCTATGCGGCTCTAAGTTTTGCTGGTTTTTTCCCGGTTAAGGGTTTCCAGGTGAAAATCTCTGTGTAATGTGTGTGCCATTGTGTATTTTATGTTAATGCTTAAGAATCATATAAGTTTGTACTTCACTGTTAAGGTTTAAAACTTACATTTGGTATCAGAGCATTTTTTGGGTTCAGAGGGACGCCTTTGTTTCCAAGGGTTTGGCTCGATCTTGGATTTGTGATAAACCTGGTTTCAGTGGGAGCTTTGCAGCGGTGATTCATTTTTTTTTCTTTAAAGAATGGCGAGCAGTTCTAGATTCGAGATTGAGAAATTTAATGGTCAGAGCTTTGAGCTATGGAAGCTCAAGATGGAAGATCTTCTGGTAGATAGAGAACAGTGGATCGCAGTAGATCCAGGTACCATGCCCTCTGGTGCGGTAAAAGAAGAATGGTAAAAGCTGGAAAGAAAAGCAAGGAGCACCATTCGTCTTTGCCTTGCAGATTCGGTATTGGTGAACGTATCTGGAGAAGACAGTGCAAAGAAGCTATGGGATAAACTGGGAAGTCTGTATTAGTCAAAGTCCCTGGTAAATAAGTTATTTCTGCGAAAGATATTGTACCTTCTGAGGATGACTGATGGAGACTCTGTTTCAGAGCATCTAAACGCCTTCAATACTCTGGTAAGTCAGTTGACATCTGTTGGTATTACAATTGCTGATGATGAAAAATGTATTAGTCTGTTGTGCTCTTTGCCAGATTCATGGGATAATCTGGTTATAGCTATTGGGAGTAATGCAACCACGCTAAACTTCGATGATGTGGTTGCATCCCTACTATCGGAGGAAATGAGTCGGAGATCCATAGATAGTTCAGCCAAGGATGCCTTATTTGTAAGAGGTCGCTCTGGAGACATATCTAAAAATAAGTCTTCAGGTGGTAGATCTAAATCTAGAGGGAGATCTAAATCTCCAGGACCTTCTGTAAGAAAATGCTGGAAGTGCGGTAAAGCTGGGCATTACAAGAAGGATTGTAAATCCAAAAATACTGATAAAAGCAGAGGACCTAATGATGCTCCATCCGCAGATGGGAAAGAATCTACAGAGGAAGGAGGAGATGTGTATCTGGCATCTTCAAGTACACATGCAGAGCATGATTCGTGGTTGATTGACTCAGGTGCGTCTTATCATATGACTCCTCACAAGGAGTGGTTTTTTGAATACGAAAAGTATGATGGAGGAGATGTATTTCTGGGAGACAACTCGGTGGCGAAAATCATAGGTCGAGGAAAGATCAAGCTACTGCTCAAAGATGGAAGGGTTAAAACTCTTCCCGGGGTTTTGCACATTCCAAAGCTGGCTAGAAACCTTATATCTGTAAGTAAAATGGATGATGCGGGTGTGAAAACATTATTTGAAAAGAACACGTGCAAGATGGTTCGAGAATCACTGGTGCTGATGAGGGGAGTTCGGATTGGAACTCTATACAAGTTGTTGGGAAGCACCTTCAAAAATGGATGTAACGGTACTATTGTTCCTGAGGGTAAAAATGAAGGAGACAGAGTCCTTACTGTCTCTAGTGAGAAGACATCGCTATGGCATCGAAGGCTAGGACATATTGGAGAGAAGGGTCTTCGACTATTACAAGGTAAAAGTATGGCTGAAGGCATGTCTGATTTCACATTAGATTTTGATTTCTGTGAACATTGCTTATATGGTAAACATAATCAAGTAAGATTCTCATCTGGTGTTGTAAGAGCTAAAGGAATCTTAGAGTTAATACACAGTGATGTTTTTGGACCTGTGCCTGTTCCATCACTTGGTAAATCTGTGTATTATGTTTCATTTATAGATGATTTCTCGAGGAAAACTTGGATTTATTTCCTGCGTAAGAAATCTGAGGTTTTTAATAGATTCAAAGAATTTAAGGCTCTTGTAGAGAATCAAACTGAGAAGAAAATAAAAGTACTCAGAACAGATAACGGTGGAGAATTCTGTGAAAGTGAATTTGAGGAGTTCTGTAAAACGTGTGGAATAGCAAGGCAAAAGACTACTCCATACACACCTCAACAGAATGGGGTTGCAGAAAGGATGAACAGGACATTGATGGAAAAGGCAAGGAGTATGCTCAGTGGTGCAGGGCTAGCACAACAATTCTGGGCAGAAGCTGTTGACACTACGTGTTACCTAGTGAATAGGACACCCACATCAGCGTTGGTTGACAAGACACCTCATGAGGTTTGGACTGGTAAGAAACCCTCTCTCTCTCATCTCAGAGTGTTTGGGTGTGATGCTTTTGTACATGTTCCAAAGGAGAAAAGGAGCAAGTTGGATAATAAAGCGGAAAAATGTATCTTCATTGGTTACAAGGATGGAGTGAAAGGTTACAAGCTGTGGAACCCAGTAAAAAGGCAAACAGTTTACAGTCGAGATGTGATCTTCAGAGAAGTTGAAAGCACTTCCAAGATTGAGGATGTACCAAAGGAAAAGGATTCAGAGAAGCTACACTTTGATATCAAGGATGAAAGAGGTGACTCTTTTGAGGAACCAGATTCGTCTGAATCAGATGAGGAGGCAGAATCGTCTGAATCAGATGAAGAGGCAGATCCACAGACTCCGGTATTGAGGAGATCTGACCGAGAAAGAAGGAAAGTTGAAAGGTATAGTCCCCCTGATTTTCGTTCTAATTTTGTGTTATCTATTACTGATGATGATCCTAGAACTGCTAAAGAGGCAATGGATTCAGAAGATAGTAAACTATGGAAGAAGGCCATGATAGAAGAAATGGATGCCTTGGACAAAAATGAGGCATGGGATCTGGTTGAGTTGCCAGAAGGAAGAAAGCCTATTGGAAGCAAATGGGTATTCAAGAAGAAGTTAAATGCAGCAGGTAAAGTGGATAAGTACAAGGCTCGACTAGTTGCGAAAGGTTACTCCCAAATTGAGGGCATCGATTTTGGTGAGATTTTTTCACCTGTTGCAAAATTGACTTCTATTAGATTTCTTCTATCTATTTCTGCTGCTTTTGACCTTGAAGTAGAACAGATGGATGTAAAGACGGCTTTCCTACATGGAAATCTTAATGAAGAGATCTATATGAAGCAACCAGAACGGTTTGTGGTGAACGGAAGAAAGGAGCTTGTCTGTAAGCTGAAAAAATCTCTCTACGGATTGAAACAATCTCCCAGAATGTGGTATCAAAAATTTGATACTTATATACTGGGACTTGGTTTCTCAAGAAGCAAAGCTGATCACTGTGTTTATTTTAAGCTAACTGGTGATCATTTTATTTATGTAATATTGTATGTTGATGATATGTTGCTAATTGGAAACAACAAGGAAATCATCAAGGATGTCAAGAATCAGCTGTCATCTGAATTTGACATGAAAGATCTTGGTGCTGCAAATTTCATTTTGGGCATGGAAATAAAAAGAGATCGTGAAAACAGGAAACTCTGGTTAAATCAGAAGAAATATGTTGAAACGATATTGAAGAGATTTAATATGCAGGAAAGCAAACCAGTGAAGGTGCCCATTCATGTAGGTGTAAGGTTATCTGCAGAACAGTGTCCCACGACACAAGAAGAGGTAGAGGACATGTCTCATGTTCCCTATGCTAGTGCAGTTGGCAGTCTGATGTATGCCATGGTTTGTACTAGACCAGATATAGCCCATGCAGTGGGAGTTTTGAGTAGATACATGTCAAAACCAGGAAAGGAACATTGGACTGCAGTAAAGAGGGTCTTCAGGTATTTGCGTGGCACTACAGATTCTGCAATCTGCTACCAAGGAAGACCCGGTCTAAACAGAGAGATAGATATACAAGGATTTGCTGATGCTGACTGGGCTGGAGATCTTGATCACAGAAGATCTACAAGTGGCTACGTTTTTAATCTATTTGGTTGCAAAGATTGTGTTCAGGTATTGGTTTTGTTCAGAATGCAGTAAAAATTGGCTGTGATAGCTCAAGTGCAATATTTCTGGCAAAGAACCCTGCTTATCACTCGAGGACAAAGCACATTGATGTGCAGTACCATTTCGTCAGAGACATGGTTGAACAAAACAAAGTGTTGCTGGAGAAGGTTGACACTTTGGTAAATGTTGCAGACTCTTTGACAAAGTCTGTGAGTACTCAGAAGTTCTCTTGGTGTAAAGAGAACATGGGCATTGTTGCCCTGAATTGTTGAAGTCATAAATTTCTCCTGTATGTGAAGAAAACAACAAGTGGGAGAATGTTGGGTATGTTATATCTCTTCACATGGTCGCTGCGTGTACAACACGATCCCTAGGGGGTAGCCCGACAGGGCCCACCCCCTTCGTTTCGGACCGTTAGGTTCCGAAACGACACGGAGGGGGCCGTTAGGCCCCCGGAGTCCGCGCGGAGCGCAAATTTTTTTGGGTTGCTTTTTGCTTTTTCGCGATTTTTGACCCATTGTACTCTATCTAATCCCGGTAAAAGGGATTAGGGTTGTAACCTAATTTCGGGTAAACGAATTAGGGTTTTAGATGCTGCGGAATACCATTTATTGTATTGTACATGGTTAAATAAAACATATAATGAAAAAGGAGCTATGCGGCTCTAAGTTTTGCTGGTTTTTTCCCGGTTAAGGGTTTCCAGGTGAAAATCTCTGTGTAATGTGTGTGCCATTGTGTATTTTCTGTTAATGCTTAAGAATCATATAAGTTTGTACTTCACTGTTAAGGTTTAAAACTTACATGAGGCTCTGGTACATCTTCTTCTTCCCTCGTAACCATATAGCCCAATATAGGAGTGTACTGGCCACCTGTATCATTCCTCGAACAAATTATGGAGTATTCACCATCTCCTAGTCTAATGTGACAGTTTTGTAAGACCTGTGTATACATTTCCCATAGATCTATTTCCCCAATATCAGCTATAAAGTCTAGATCTTGATCCTTTAGACACATTTGTCTCATGAAGGTAGTATTGACCAGATCAACAATTTGATCCAAGTGAAAATAACCTTTTTTTCCCTCAAAGTTTCAATCATTGCTTTAGGAAAAATGTGAGTACCGTCACTGCCTATCCATGGGTCATGTCTCAATCTAAGATTCCTACCATTCCCCACCCTCCAAACTAGCCATTCACCAACAACATCATAAGCCTGGATCAAATCTTTCCACATTGTGGAAACATTCTTGGATTTTTTTAATCTCTGACTCTAACCCACTCCTTAATGGATAAAGGGTGGATGTATTTTGATAAACCACCTTCACTCAGAGCCCTTCTCCTTTCAAAATTCTCCAAACTCCTTTTGTTACCAGGGCTTTTGCAAAACATCTAGGAGTTTTTAAGCCTCATCCCCCTATTTCCTTTGGCCAAGCTATCTTATGCCATGCTACCCAATGGAAATATTTATCCTCCTGACTTCCTTTCTAAAGGAAATTGTAACATAAGTTCCTAATCTATTCCAATAAACCAATGAGGACAAGGCCAATGGAAGAGCTATATATTTGTGACAATCAAATATTAATAAAAGTAAAAGTTCTTAAACGTTATATTCCAATCAAATTATTGGAGAATATACTTTAGAAATATATGGTTTTTATAGATTCAAATTAACTTTTAGGAACTACAAGTGTGAGACCCTACTACAATCAACCATAAACACAATCATAAAAAATAGACATTTTGTATTTCTTTAGAAGCTTCAACTATCACTCAAATTTAACTATAACATATATTATAGTTCTTCAAAAGCCGAAGGAATAGATTTATTAAGTATGTTATTATCCAGTGACAAAGTTCTCAATTGTGTAGAGTGTAGAAAGGTTTGGATATGAAATACTAATATCCTGCAAAAGAAAGGTCTAACTCAAGTAATTTTGGAAGATAACCTAAAAAGACTTGTAAAGATCCCTTTAGTGGGACTCCCATATGGGTGTGTCTCTAGACATTTCGGCCCTTGCTAAGTCATATTTCCTACTAGGTGATGGCTTGCATGCTATTGACACTAGCCTAGGCTTTATAGTGAAGGTGAGTTGGATTTGAACATGATTCTTGCATAGGTAATCCCAGCCAGTTACTGATTTCCGCATATACAAAAATAAATAAACTAAGGTCCATGAAGTCATGATTTTAACTATATATTAAAATAAACATAAATGTAAAAGATCAAACCAATTAAATGAAATTATTTAGAAAAAGGAAACAATTTTCCTTTCTTCATGTGTAAAGTAAATTATAAGATTTTCGCTTTTCTAAATATGTTTAGTTTTTTAAATAGAATATAAAATGTGAATATTTTAATGTAGGTCTCTTCTATAATTATTGGTATCATTTTTTATTGAAAATATATTTCTTATGTATTTAAGTTTGGTGGGTAACTTTGAGTAATTGAGCATTTTGAAATTTTGTATAAAAGTTATTAGGGTTAATTTCCTGGGTTGGCTAGTTGTGCTTCATGCAATGTCTTTACTGAGTAAGGAATCATAGTCAATGGCAACAAATTTGTATTGAATATATCCACTAACATGGAGAAGTACCCAGAATTTTCCAAACAAAAAATTCCATTTAAAAATATTTATATTTTCCCACATGGCGTAGAACAGATGGTGAATGGGTATATTGTTAAGGCATCCCTTGTGTGAGGTCGTCGGTTTGAAACTTTATGGCCTTACAAAACAAAATATATATATTTAATAATAAAAAATTCCAAAGAAAAAAAGTTTATATTGATATTTCGAAGTTTGAAATCGAATATGCATTTTCCATCCAAGAAAGAACCCATCATATAAATTGATCCTAGTTCCTGAATGCCAAACAACTCCAAAAAAATTGGTTCTAAATAATTGCAATCTTCCATGAACCTTCTACAAGTTCATATTTTCAATATCTAAATAGCCAAAAGAACAACAATAGATGTTCATCATTCATAAAAGGACAACTTTAAATGAGCCAAAAGAAACTCATTTAAAAACTCCCTAGTTAATAGTGGATTGATGTTGAAGCTGGTACGAGAGTGCCTCCCCTAAAAGCTTGTTCCATGAAGATACCCTCCTACAAAAGTAATGCCTCCTTTGATAAATTGTCAACCAATGTATTGAATTCTCAGTACACATGAGTAAAATAAATGTCAACATAATAAATCTTTATCTCTTGAATTTGATTCAGTATAGGATGAAGGTTAATATTTCCAACATTGTTGTGTCAATTGGCCCATCTATCACCAGTTTGGAGTGTCCCAAAACTTGTAATTGGTTTATACCTTTATCATGGGTTGTCTTTGAAAGTATCCATAATTTTTAGTGTTATGCCATGTTGTTGGTTCCAATCCTAGTTGCATACTTTAAATAGAGATAGTGTGGTGTGTCAAGGTAAAGAACCACTCCAACTTCACAAATAACCGGGGTCCCTTGATATCCACCATCGAAGAAACCCCAAGGCATAGCTTTGTTTATGTATGCCATTTATATTATCCTTGGGATTTTTTCCTTTAAAGGATTTTGTTTCCATCACAATCCAAATTGATCTTATGTGACACTTGTAATAATGTCAAAGCTTTATCTTGAAAACTCATATGATTCCTAGCCATCCAAATCCCATAAATAAACATGCAATGCAAGGCCATCAATTATACATTCTAATAGGATTGCTTCTAATGTCGCATTCTCCCATTTACCTTTAACACCTAAAGTACTAGTAACCTCTTGTCATATAAGCCTAGAGAAGGAGCAAGAGACAAATAAGTGATTAGTTATTTCCTCAATTGCTTACAAAGGATATATATATATATGTTTGGGCCCACCCAATTCCACTATTTCCCATTGTCATAAGTAAGTTTTTTTTTCCCAATTCTAGCCATAGAACAATTCTAGTTTTTAGAGGATAAGAAAGCTTCCAAAGAGTCCTCCACCACCAGAATTTGACCCTAGTCCAATCCTCTTCGTTTTTTTTAATTTTATGTACCCTACTTTGACTATATATTCACATGCCCCCTTGTTCCCATCCCAATTAACCACATCCTCATCATTATTTAGAATAATCACATTGTTTGATAAAATTTTCCAATAGTTCATCCATTCCTTGGCTAGTTCCCCTGGAAGATTGAGAAGTTTGGTTATCTTCCATTATGTAAATTGTCCAAAACTATCCCTCCTACTTGTTGCATCTCTTAAATAATACATCCCCTACTCATGTAAAATTCTTAGTAATGTCTCAAAAAAAGTTAACTACCTCTTATGCAAGTCCATGGATCCTCCCCAATTATTACCTTGCCTCTATTACCAACTTGCCATGCAACCCACTTTTCAATCAAGCATAAAGATTGAAATCTTTTCATATCATTAAGGCTCCAGGGTAATGTCTTCTAGCCAATGTAATCCATTACTCCATACTTTCCCTTCAATATATTTAGCAATCATTATCCTTCCGTAAAGCCCTTGATTATTCACTAATCTCCACAACCTTTTTGCTACTAGGGCTAGGTTGAAAATGTGGATATTTATTAGCCCCCAACCCTCTAATTCTTTCTTAAGACCACTATGTTCCACTTAACCAAGGGTATCCCTTGCTTTTCCCTTTTCCCCATCCATAAAAAGCTAAAACATTTATTACTTAATTTTCTTTAGCATGCCTTTTGGTATCTTTGATATGGTTAGCCAATAAACATGAATGCTCTCCAAGATTGCTTTGACTAAGACCAAACTACCTCCCCGACACAACCATCAATTGCACCATACTAAAATGCTTGCTTCCACTTTGTTATACAACCAAATCCAATCATCATAATGGTAGTCATTAGGTTTAACGTAGAAACTTGGGTATTTCACCCCTTGATATATGTCAATAGTCTTCAAAGGAAATAGAAATCAGGCATGAACCTTAATGTCATTTGTCAACCTATTAATTGATAAAAGAGACTTATTCATATTGATTTCCACACCTATAGCCTTATAGTATAAGGTTAATATCTCTTTTAATTTCTCAATCTCGTATAAGGTTAATATCTCCTTTAATTTCTCAATCTCCTTCATTGAACAATAGCCAAATAGCATAATATTGTCTACAAAGAGTAGATGTGTTAATGTCACAGTGCTTCCTACATATAGTCCTTTCAAATATCCTCTCCTTTTAACATAATTAATGAGAAGGTTGATCCCCTCACAAAGAGTTTGATAAACCCATGTAAGAAAAAAAAATAGCACACAAAATCTAAAAACATAAGAATTAACAATGCCTCACACACATAGTACAAAAAGGTTTAACCTAGAAACCCTTAACCGGGGTGTTAAATTTTCAGAATTTACTTCAATCTGATCTAGGATCTTAACTGAGAGAACAACATGTACAGCATATCTACAGCATATCAATCATGGAGACAATAATGCAAGCACACAAGAGACACAAAGATTTACTTGGGGAAAACCATAAAGGTGAAAAACCCCAATAACTTCCTCAGAGATAGATAGAGCAATGATACAACCAACCAAGAGAGATAGACATAACCTAGCAGCAGATCCTCCTCCTCCATAAGTGCGCCACTCCTCCTTGAGTGCATGAGTGAGAAGTGAGTGAGCAAATAGAGTGCCTCCCGCACTCTATTTATACTTGACTTGACTTGCCTTTTTACCTAACTCATGTAGGCTCGAACTTAACCACATAACATAATGCTGAGTGGGCCGACCCCCAATAGGGTGGTCTAATAACCCTTTGACCCACATGGCCGACCCCCAATAGGGTGGTCTAATAACCCTTTGACCCACATGACTTATACAGGGCCGACCCCAAACAAGGTGGTCTAATAACCCATCAAGTATAAGTTACGACACTTACAATATAAATGACGACACTTCCTTATAGAGGAATAATACAATCTCTATAGGAATACAATATACATATATGTGAAATACATTCCGAAGTTACATATACATCAACACTCCCTCTTAACTAGGAAAGTATTTCTCAGCACAGTTCTTCTAGCACAAGTCATCTTCTCTGGATCATCGTCACTGGATAATCGTCATCGAGTCATCATCATCGTCACTGCTGCTGCTATCTCAATCAATCTCTGAATCTACTCGTCATAGGAAGTTCTACAGAGCCAGTCCTTTTTCATACTGGATGTAGGCCCACCACCTGCAGGTCTTCGTCATCACTGGCCATACTGTGGAATCCTCAGGACTTATTACGTGCATCACAAAACCTCGAAAGAGCATCCCAGGCTGTTACGAGCACACAACTCTACCTATAGGATCTCCTAGGGCGCTATTACATGTGACCCCACCACAAAACCTCGAAAGAGCATCCCATGATGTTACGGGTACACAACTCCGACCTCTAGGATCTCCCAGGGTGCTATTATATGTGGTCATGGCAAAACCTCGCAAGAGCATCCTAGGACTAATTACGGGCACACAACCCAACCTATCGGATCTCCCAGGGCGCTATTACATGCCATAGGACAAAACCTCGCAAGAGCATCTGCCAGATATCCCAGGGTGCTATTACATGCCATAGGAAAAACCTTGAAAGACTATCTGCAGATCTCCCAGGGCAGCGAATTACATGTCCTCCCAGAGCAAAACCTCGAAAGAGCATTTTCCAGATGTCCCAGGGCACCGATATTACATGCCATAGGCAAAACCTCGAAAGACCATCTGCAAATCTCCCAGGGCACTGGATTACATGCTCATCTGCACAACCTAATCCACGGCCATAGAGTATCAACCTGATACTCACCATACATCATCCTGATGTATCCATGATCATCCTGATCATCATCACTGCAACGTCCTGCTGCATGTCATCTGGAGCAACATCCTGAAGCTCATCATCCATGATCATCCTGATCATCACTGCAACATCCTGCTGCATGTCATCATACATGATCCAACTGATCATCAATGAATCTACCTGATGCATACCAAGTATCTACCTGATACATATTGTCATACATGATCCACCTGATCATCAATGCATCTACCTGATGCATACCAAGTATCTACCTGATACATATCATCATACATGATCCTCCTGATCATACAATGTATCCACCTGATACATATCGTCATACATGATCCACCTGATCATCAATTCATCTACCTGATGCATACCAAGTATCTACCTGATACATATCATCATACGTGATCCTCCTGATCATACAATGTATCCACCTGATACAAATACAAATACATGATACATATCACCATACATGATCCACCTGATCATACAATGTATCCACTTGATACATATACAGATACATGGTACAAGCATCCAACATGATGCATACATACATACATAAAAATGATCCAACTGATCATATCCAGCATCCAACATGATGCGTACATACATACATAAAAATGATCCAATTGATCATATCCAGCAGAAACTAGAACATCATCCTGATGCTCATCATCCAGCGCTTACATACACAGCCATGTGAAGGATCCTCCTTCCAACATGCTTGGAATGGCTTCAGCAAAAGTGTCCATCACTTCTTCCTCGAAGTGTCCTCGATCTGAAGAACGCCAAGCCTCTCTCTGAAGTACTCGAACTTCATCCTGGCTAGTGGCTTCGTCAGCACATCTGCAATCTGCTCATCCGTCGCAACATACAGGAGCTTCACAGCTCCTCTCTGCACCATATCCCTGATATAGTGATATTTGATCTCTATGTGTTTCGACCTGTCATGAAACACTAGGTTCTCGGACATCTTTACACAACTTTGGTTATCACAGAAGATACCAGTAGCCTCCAACGGGAGATCAAATAACTCAGACAGTAGCTTCCGTAGCCATACTGCCTCACAACTAGCTGAGCAGGCTGCAACATACTCTGCCTTAGCTGTACTCAGTGCTACGCAGGACTGCTTCCTGCTAAACCAAGAGATCACACCTGATCCCATACTGAAGCAACACCCAGATGTGCTCTTCCTATCTGTAGCACTGCCAGCCCAATCTGAATCAACATAACCCTGCAGGTTAAACTTTTGATTTGCCTCATACTTGAGCCCATAATCCACTGTACCCTTTAGGTACCTCAGAACATGCTTTACAGCAACCAGGTGAACACTCCTCGGATCCATCAGGAACTGGCTCAATGTGTTCACAGCAAAGCAAATGTCTGGTCTCATGTTCATCAGGTACATCAAGGACCCAATCATCTGACGATACATAAACCGGCTTAGATGAATCATCACAAAGAAGCTTCAGATTCGATGCCATAGGTGTGGCCATGGCCTTGCAATCCATCATCCCGAACCTCTTCAGGATCTCTACTGCAAACTTCCCTTGTCCATGGAAGATTCCATCACTCTGCCACACCTCCATGCCAAAAATAAATAGTGCATCGTCCCCAAGTTCCTCAACTTGAACTCGGCAGCAAGCTTCCGCTGCGTGTCGGCAATCAATCTATCCTCACCTGATACAAACAGGTCATCCAAATAGTAGTATCGCTGGATTGCCTTCCTCAACCTTGTATAAAAGGTTGGAATCTGCTTTATTCTTGGATAGAAAGCTGTCTATCCTACCATATCAAGTTCTGCACACATATATGACTACACCATGATGTCTTGAAATCCATCTGGTGCATCACTTTTGTATTTCTCAATTCTGCCATCTGCAACATGCTTGATCTGATAGTTCCATTTGGAAGTCACAACAGAATTCCCTTCACCTCTTGGGATCGCATCCCAAACATCATTCTTCATGATCGACGGATCATGGAATTCCATTTCTTCATCCCAGATCCTGGGAACTTCAATATCTTCAATATCTTCAATAGATATCTTTGTTGCTGGAACAAATGTTGTAGTCCTTTTGTAGGTGAAGATATACGGTCTTTCCTACAAAACAGGTTAAATTGCATGATTAGAAACATCTCATAATTTTTAGAGCAAATTCTTACACATAAAGAAATATGTCATACAATCATGCAATTATCTTAGCCAATGCTTCAATACAACATTGATCCATATCCCGTAACTTTCTAGATGCCTTCCAATCTCTACCAGAACATTGTTAAGAGTGTGCACAACTCCCAACATGTCAGCAAAGAGGTTTCATTCTAGATAAGTAGCAATGGAATGTTTTACAGTGCCATGGGCTACTTACCCATGCATATTAGTAGTATATTGTTCATCAATGCAATTATTCTAATGTGCATAATACACAACCTAATTCTAGGAACATCAGTATATACATCATTGAACAGTTTTATTTAAACAAACAAATATGCAAGAAATTAAAATACTTATCTTTGTTTGTTCGTTGGGTGGACTCCCTCTGAGTCTTTGCTTCCTTACAGGAGCTACTGGAGTCCTAATCTGAAGTAGCTTCTTCTACACCTTTCTGTTGTGGAAAGATGGTCAACTCCCTCTGAATATCTGCATCCTTGCAGAAACTACTGAAGTGTGTTCCTTTGCTTTCTTGCAGGAACAACTGGAGTGTGCTCCCTCTTGATCTTTGCTTCCTGGATTACCTGTCCTTGAACTTACATTCATCCTTGGTCCCTATGCATGCTTATTAGTATCATGATTGTGTTATCCTTGTGAACTCATATAAAATCATACATTCATTAGTATACTATTAAAACACAATAATCTTAAGCATGTATAGTCATGATCATTTCAAACAGAAAAATAATAAGCATTAGCATTCAAGGTTTATGTAGGATTCTTATGGTTAGTCAAATCATAAGAAACATAACATGTCTAAACCTGTAATTACTCAAACCTATGACTCTTCGGGTTAGTTGAATCATTAATCAAGATAAGAGATATAATATGTGTAAAACCTGTGATTATTCAAACCTATACCTTCATGATTCTTCTGGTTAGTCATATCATCAATTATGGTAAGAAACATAATATGTATACAACCATGATTATTCAAACCTATGACTTCATGAATAATCATTATCAACAACAGTATAAGATCCTAACACAAGGTAGGATTCTAGCTTGATATAGGAAAAACATACCTAGATTAGCATGCTATCTATTTATGTCTAACATACTCACATGATGTCTTATTGTTCTTCTTCAATGACTTGTGCTAGTAACCTGTATATCTCATAGGTTAGCCATTATAAAACCAAGTTATACATACCTCGCAAATGGATCTTCTATGAGATCCATGACAATGGATGAGTCTTTATACTCATGTCATCATGATCATATGTTCTTGAACTGGAACATGATTTGTCTTTCTTGGTGTACCTTTCATGTTAGTAGACAACATAAACCTCATACAACACCATGATGCATTAGTACAATCATAAGTGTCAACACCCTAACGAATGAATATCTTCTATCATGCATTCATAATTTTGTTAAGGTGATACGACAAATCTAAAATCAAGATTGTACTAACCGTAATAACATGAAGACAAACATACCATAAACTTAATCATGAACAAATCTCAAAACATACCTCAATGAGTCATACCTGTCGAGATCGCTTGTAATCTCCTTATGTAAAGCCTTAGCCTCAGCTCCCTCTGAAACAGGAACTCCTTCACTTATGCAAATGACCAATCCATCTTCTTCTAGGATTAACCCTATCCACTTGATTTGCAAGAACTGGACCTGGAGCTGGATATGGGTTTGTCAGAGAAACCCCAAAAATTCAAACTTTGAATTTCAAACTTCCGAAAGGATAGAAATATGCGCCTTGATGAGTTGATCAAACTGGTATATTCAGAATTTGAAAACTGCAAAGTTTCACTCCTCAATTTTGCCTTTAAAACTTTCGGATTCACTGGACGTGACCCTAAACTGGGGTTTGATGAAGCCCACTCTTCTGCCCAATCAAAAGGTTTGAACCAAAGCTCTAAGCTTCTATTTTTCTGAGGAGCTTCCAGCCGTGGTCACAAATTTCAAAAATTCCCATTTTTACAGAAGCCCTAATTTTCCAGTTTTCTAATCAAAGTCCCAAACTAGGGTTTGATCAATCCCGACCTTCTTCCCAACCAAAAATTCTGATCTTGGTCTCTAAATTTCTATTTTGATGAGTAGCATCCAGCTGTGGTCTCCGATTACAAAAATTCCAACTTTCTCCAAAGCCCTAAATTCCGGAAGCCATGAATGAAGATACTCAAAAATAATTCTGTTTTGACAGAAATATGTACCTGATTGTTTCTGGTGTAACTCTGAAATTTTTGATCCACAGGGTCTAAAAAAGTTTTCTGAGATAGCCTGACCTGTTATCTTTCCATCCTGACAGGTTTGACCTCAATTGGATTCTCTGAGAGAGAGTTATGCCAAATGTCGCAACGTGACCTGTTTTGGGATAAAACAAGAGAGTGAACTTGTACGGCGTGCCACGTGTCATTGTTTGAACTTCGGCCTCTGAAAAAGTTTCCTGAGATAGCTCGGCCTGTTATCTTTCCATCCTGATAGGTCTGACCTCAATTGGAATTTCTGAGAGAGAGTTATGCCAAGTGTCGCAACGTGACCTGTTTATGGGATAATATAGGAGAGCGAACTTGTACGGCGTTCCACGTGTCACTGGTGAAACTTCGGCCTCTGAAAAAGTTTTTTGAGATAGTACAGTCTGTGTACTACCTGTCACTTTTTACGAAATTTCATTTGGAGCCTCCTAGCCCAAGTTATGACCTTTTTCCCAAGGTCACCTGATTTTGACTCAGATCTGGAAGAGGCAGAAACCTTATATTGTACAGATCATAAATCACAAAGTACAACGAATTAGAGGTTTTCCTTTGGACACACGGTACATGGGGATCTTAGCTTCGTCCTGTAACAATTTCAGATCCGAAAACTTCACCAAAACGGATTTATAGCGAATGTGCTACGATGACTGGTTTTTTCTATATCAAGCCCTAGCATCGTAAGTGCAACAAGTGTCATACATGCCATATCATGCCTTCTTTCAGGCTAGCTCTGATACCATGTTAAATTTTCAGAATTTAATTCAATCTGATCTAGGATCTTAACTGAGAGAACAACATGTACAACATATCTACAGCATATCAATCATGGAGACAATAATGCAAGCACACAAGAGACACAAAGATTTACTTGGGGAAAACCATAAAGGTGAAAAACCCCAATAACTTCCTCAGAGATAGATAGAGCAATGATACAACCAACCAAGAGAGATAGACATAACCTAGCAGCAGATCCTCCTCCTCCATAAGTGCGCCACTCCTCCTTGAGTGCATGAGTGAGAAGTGAGTGAGCAAATAGAGTGCCTCCCGCACTCTATTTATACTTGACTTGACTTGCCTTTTTACCTAACTCATGTAGGCTCGAACTTAACCACATAACATAATGCTGAGTGGGCCGACCCCCAATAGGGTGGTCTAATAACCCTTTGACCCACATGGCCGACCCCCAATAGGGTGGTCTAATAACCCTTTGACCCACATGACTTATACAGGGCCGACCCCAAACAAGGTGGTCTAATAACCCATCAAGTATAAGTTACGACACTTACAATATAAATGACAACACTTCCTTATAGAGGAATAATACCATCTCTATAGGAATACAATATACATATATGTGAAATACATTCTGAAGTTACATATACATCAACACGGGGAAACTATGGTAAAGTACCCAATAAATTTCTCTGATATTTATGAAACACGCACACACAGACACATATATAATGAAACAAGTTCAAATATATCCCCCCCCCACATATATATATATATCAATCATGAATTAAGCAAGTTTAAATATATCTCGTTTATATTATATTAAAGTGGTATTTATATTGTGTAATGTGAAATTGAGATTCATGGCCCCTCACAATTCAATAAAAAAAAATGTTATATAGTGGTGAATCAGTGGGAGTTTATTTTCATTGGTCAAAGTTGATTCTCAAATTATGGTATTTATTTGAGAGTCTTTTGACATGTCATAAGGGTTCGAGTCTAGATAATGACAATTAAAAAATTGATATTAAATTTGGAAAAAATATATCTCAACTTAAATAAAAAAATACAACTTAAATAATATATATATATATATTAAATTTAAAAATAAAAAGTAAAAACATGCTACATAAACATAAAATTCTACAGGGATGAAGAATGTAAAAGTGACAAAGTTAAAAATAAATTACCTCATAATGAATCAAAATTAATATTCTCGTTTATAAAATTTGCAATGTTTAAATCTATTTTCATATTCTAAGTGTGTTATATTTTATAAATGCAAATTAGGAAGTGTACCTTCCTATAAATCAATTAAAATCAAATTTATCAATTTAAAAAACATTAAGTTAATATTGTATAATTAATTTATATTTAATTAAGTAGAAAATGAGCTTCTTTTATCACTTATTAATATATTTTTCTAGGGTGGTAGGTGTTCATGGGATGGTAGTCCCTGGAGTGGTTACCTGTATTAATATCACATGCCTTACTCAATGTTGCTGTATTGGTTAGGCTTCCAAAATTGTAACAAAATAATTTACCTCGAGTTCCATCCTTGAAATGAGGGGAGGTGCTGAAAGGGTTTCCTATGATGCGCAATTTGTTAAAAAAAAAGTGTGGGGGTGATTACAACTCCAAAGGAAAATGTAAACTAATTTATGTGTGGGCTCTTAGCAAATCCATTAATAATATGGTGTAATCCCTAACTTTATATCAAGGTTTGGGAATAAGCTAATCATCGAAGGTGTGAAAGCCCATTTGTTTTTAACAATGATGGTTAATTAGGTTTTATTAAAAAGAGGAAAATGAATGAGATTACAAATGGAAGGGGAGACTGATCCCTTAACCGTGAGCTGCCATTGATAGCTAGCTCTTCCCATTCTCTATAATAAATTATTAACTCTAATTTTCCAAAACAAATCTGTTGGAGACTGATCCCTTAACCGTGAGCTTCCATGTATAGTTCAATCTGACATACTTCCTGCTACAACGATCAACAAACCAAAAAAATCCTTCTGCCTACTACAACGATTAGCAATTGAAAATGAGTTTTGGATTTTTTTATTATATTTGAATAAAATAAAATTCTGCATGCTTCGCCCAATGTTGCCCTGTGTCAATTCTGCAATATCAAACATGACTATTCTTCTGCCTTGTATCAATTCTACAGCATCAAACATGACTATTCTCTGCCTTGTATGCGGTTTCAAACATGGAAAAAAAACTTGATTAAGCTTTTCCCAATGGCACATTGCTTTTGCTTCATTTCTGGAACCTTACACACTACTTTTTTTCAATTCTGGCAGTGTGGCAGGCCAGCTAAATCATCTACTTGATTAACCTTTTTCCCAAGGTTTGGTGTTGCATCCATCACTGAGCTTGATGAAGGGTAATTCGGATCATGCCTGAGGATTAAGGAACCCAGTTTGTGCCAAGATCTTTCCCATTGCTGGTCAAACCTCCACATTCCATACCTGCTCCTGTGTTGGCCATGAAATCAACTTGCTGGTTATTGTTCCTCAAAATGTGAAAGAAGTCGATGAGGTTGAAATCTTTGACCAAGTAGTTGAAAATATGCTGGAGCTTGGAGACAGGATCCCTGCATTTTTTGGTCAAACTTCTTGCTTCCCGAATAACCAGCATAGAGTCTCCCAGGGCCACTAGGTCCTTGATTTCACCTTTCCTAGCAATTTCCATTCCCTTGATCAGGGCAAGCCAATCCGCATCATTGTTAGTTCTCCTTCCAATTCCCCATGCAAAGCCTTTCACCTTATTTCCCTCGAGGTCAAGGAGGACTCCACCCGCCCTTGCCAGCCCGGAATTACCTTTTGAAGCACCGTCAAATAACAAAGTATGACAACCATTATTCTTGATCCATATCTGTAAATCCTCCGGATTCTTTCTGATGTGCCAAGCTTTGGAAGTCTGAATCTTGCTGATGTGTTGGTTGTTGATAGTTTGAATCGAGCTAGAGGAGGAGGTGGATGATAGAAGGTCGGCCACCCAAATTTTTTCTTCAACATTTAGAGGTTCTTTACTGATATTTCTCATTCCTCTCGTGGAAAGAGAGTCAATCCATAGAGCTTTAGCAGAAGATAAAACTTTGCCTGGGGTGGTATTGATGTCTTCAAATATTTCATGGTTCCTGGCAATCCATAACTTCCAACAAATCAATTTGGGAAAGGAAGCCCATGCTTTTTTGAATTTCGGCTTCCTAGACAACGAACATTGGGAGTAGTCATGCCATCATGCAAACAAGTCATTCCCATTGGTTGGTAGGATCAGATTGGGTTGTATTTACCAGAAAGCATAGTGCCAAACCTCCTGCGAGAATTTACACTCGAGGAAGATATGGTCCATAGTTTCTTCGGCTTCCTTGCATAAGATGCATCTGGATGGACCTTCTAATCCTCTTTTCTTGAGATTCTTTGCAGTTAGTGTTTTTCTGTGAGCTAGGGTCCAAGAGAATATGTTTATTTTTGGGAGGCACTCCTTACCCCAAATGTTATTCCACTTTGTATCCTTAATGCGTTGATCATTGCGAGCATCCAGGTAGCTGTAACCCTCTTTAACCGAATAAGCCCTTGCTTTGACCCATCCACGATTGTCCCTCAGATTTTTATGAACGGGAAGAGAGCCATGGAGTAAAGAAAGAAGATCATTATAGTATGCACAAGGTGTTCTGGAAGATTCAATTCGATCCAACCATCCCATCTTCCCCTGTTAGACCAAGAGGAAAGATCGAACAAAGTATGAATGTTGGCTTGATCCATCCATTCTTTTAAATCATGAAATTCTCGCAGGAAATTTCTAGGTGAATTGGAACCAATGTTGTCCTTCCTAATGCTGATTTTCTTTCCATTACCAGGGATCCAGAATAGGCTACTTTAAATTATAAAGGCTGCCCTCTTGCACAAATTCCATATAGAGGATCCTCTTCTACCTTGGTCTATGTAATCCACACAACGTCTTCTGCTGCCAGACATATATTTCTTGTGGAGGATTTCTTTCCACCACGCATTCTTTCCAGAAACAACTCTCCACAAAATCTTTGCGCCAAGGGTGAGGTTCATGGTCGCTGGATCTTTGATCCCTGCCTCGCCATATGATTTGGGTCTGCACACCGAGTCCCAACTGATTAGATGGAACGTTTTTGAGTTGTTCCCGCCTTGCCATAAGAATTTCCTGAGCTCTTTAGTGATTTCATTCATAACAACTTTGGGGGCTAGGGAAATTGAGCAAGTGTACAAGGGATAAGTAGTGAGGATGGAGTTTATGAGAACCAATCTGCAAGCAGGATTGAGCCATTGAGAGCCCCAGAGTTCATTTTATTTGTTATTTTATCTATCAATCCTTTTTAATCAACAACTTTTTTCCTTCCCTTTAAAAATAGGAATCCTGAGGTAGTTAAATGAATTCCACTCTGCTATGCCTTCGAAACCAAATGTTCTAGCAATGGTAGCTAGCACTCCTGCCTTGCAATTCCAACCGTATATCCTGGACTTGGTTGTATTAATTTTTTCATCAAAAGCTACTGGGAAAGTGGAGAGAACTTTGTTGAGTATGCCTGCTATGATAGAAGAGGCTCCCCCAAGTAAGATTGTATCATCTACGAATTGAGCTAGGTTGACAGATTTTACCCCTCTGACAATTTTGAGTCCTCTTAATTCCCTCGTCTCTTGCATGAGGTGAAGTTTCCTGCTCATTGACTCAACAACTAATAGTTAAAGAAAAGGGGATAGTGGACACCTTTGGCGCAGTCCTCTTGTAACTTGGAAAAAGTTCGTGGACCTCCCATTGACCAAGGGGGCAATCCAGGGGCAACTTATGCATGCTTTGACCCAACGAAGAAATCTACTGGAGAATCCAAACTTGGACATAATTTCGAATAGAAAGTGGTGATTTACTCTATCGAATGCATTGGCCATATCAAGCTTAACTGCCATACCTTGATGTATTTTCTCGATGCTGGAATGTATCGCCTCTTGCACAATGATGATATTATCTAGGATTTGGCGACCCGCAATGAATCCCCCCTGAGATTCAGTGATGAGCTACCCCATTACTTTTTTCATTCTGGTTGCAAGGATCTTCGCAAGAATTTTGTATGAAGTGTTGCAGAGAGAGATTGGGTGGAATCGATTGATGGAGCTAGGGGTCTTATCTTTAGGGATTAAGGCAAGGAATGAGGAATTGGTTGCCCCTCCTATTTTGTCTTTCTTCCCGGTCCAGTTGAGCATACATTTCAGGTTGTCTTTGATTGTCTCCCACGCTGCCCTATAAAAATTGATGGTAAACCCATCCGGGCCTGGCGCTTTGTCGGCATTAAGGGACCATATGGCGTTTACAATTTCATACTCCAAAATTGGCTTGGAGAGCTCTCGATTTTCGTTGTTTGTGACAAGAGAGGGGATGCCAACAAGAAGGTCCTCTTGTGCTTCCGGATCTATTTCACCACTGTCTTTGAATAGTTCATTGAAGTGGTTGAAAATGTGGAGCTTCAAATCCTCCTGCCCACTGATCTTCTCACCATTTTGATTTTTTAACTCCTTAACCGCATTCTGGCTGCAACGAACCTTAACTTATTTATGGAAGTAGTTAGTATTACTGTCACCTCCCTTGAGCCACATATGTCTGGACTTGACTCTCCATATTTCTTCTTCTTTCTTGGCCGCTACCAGGATGTTCAAATTTAAATCTTTTTCGTGAGTAAGAGAGGTGGGCGTCATCTCTTCAACTTCCATTCTGTGATGAAGAGTGGCCAATTCCGATTTTAGCTCATTTTTGGTCTGACTAGGATCTTTAAAAGATAGTTTTTCCCATCTTTTCAGTGCTAGCTTGACGGTTCTTAACTTGGTTTGCCACACAAAGCTGGGGGATCCATTAACGTTGGTATTCCATGATGTGTGAACGATTTCATAGAAACCGGGTTCCTGTAACCAAAGAGAATTAAAATGGAAAGGTACGAGGCTGTAATTTTCGGGAGGGGTGAGGGATAAGACGATGGGCTTGTGATCAGAAACCGCGTAGGAGAGAGCTTGAGAACATGCTATAAGATCAGTGTTAAAGAGATTATAACTTACCAGGAAGCGATCTAGTTTGGTTGCTATGTGTCCAGCTCCACACCTCCTGTTTCTCCAAGTATATTTAGCATTTATCAATGCTATATCCATCAGGTCCAACTCCGAAATGAGGTCTTCGAGATTTTCTCCAAACGGATCACGAACAACACTACCTCTGTGCTTCTCAAGATTTGATTTAATTGCGTTGAAATCCCTGGCCACTATGAGATTTTTACCTCTCATATTCTCTTTAAGGTTAATGAGATCGTCCCAAAACTTGGTCTTGTCCCTGTAATGAGTGGGACCGTAGACATTGCAAATATAAATGCTATTGTTACTAGCTTTCTCTTGTATTTCGGTGAGCAGCCATAAATGGTTTTCAGTAGTGGAGATTAAATTAAAATTGCGAGAGATCAGAGTTGCAATTCCCCTGGATGCACCTTGGGCACTTAGGGATTTGCCATTGTAATTATTCTAGAGGTAGCTTGAGAGAGACAAGACCTCCACCTCCGACATTTTAGTCTCTTGGATTAGCATAAGATCAGGTTTTTCGGCTTTTATCATTTCCTTGATTGCTTCAACTTTATTAAGACTGCTAAGACCCCTGCAATTCCAAGAGACCACTCTCATTATTTCTTTGCCGGGTTGGATCCTTCCCGGGATCTACCATCAGGTTTTACACCGATATGAGATTTGTTGTTCTGAATCAATTTCGTTTCCTCTAGGATTTTTTGTCTGTCCGACTCGATCTCTCTTTTTGTTTCCAATTCTCTGTAGTACCTTTGCGTTCTCCTTCCTCTAGTGTTAGGATGTTGCACCACTTCAATCTCCTCTGAAGATTATGAGTTGTGGGTGTTGTCCTAAGGCGATGAGAGAGGAGCAAAATTAGTTCTTACCTTATCATCCCATGAGCTTCCAGGAGTGCTCGATTGTATTGGAGAAAACTCACTATGGCTTGGGGTAGACCACAATAGATAGTTGACTACCAGAAATCAACTCAATTCTCAATGCTATGCTATATAAATGACAATGCTAAGATAATGAAGAATATAACCAACCTTGATCCAAACGTTTGATGTAGATCCCCGTTGGAGCTTTCAATCCTTGCACTTGAATCTGCAAATTAGTCTTGACAACCAATATACAACAAGTACATATAATATATTAACGACATTAACATCATCAATAGAAATGGCCCATGATATTACAAGTAAATGCAACCCAATGTAGTATAAACAACATTTACAACATTAATGGACGAGAATATGAGTATTTCTATTAATAAACAACAAGAAGTACAATGTGATACGACCTCTTGCTGGCAACCAATCTGAACCAAGATCTGGGTCAATCCACTTGTGCCTCCACCACTTCAATCCTCCATGGAATGGCAAACTCAAACTATGATAGGAGTTTGGAAGGTGAACATAAAGGGTTCACAACTACAAGGATCAATGAGTGTAGACTCAAGATAGGGCAAAACTCCACTAGAGTTATCTTGCTCTTCTTTCTCCTCTCATCCATAAGCCATATGTGCGCAATATATAGTCCTCTCAAAGGTAAGTGAAAGGACACATCGAGACGTTTCGGGGCAAATGGAGGGCCAAAGGTCACCCTATGACAGCTTTTTGGGAGTAAAAAGTAATAAACTAGTGTTTTTTACCATTTTACATGCTACCTGCGGGCTATAGTGATGCAACTCGCGGGTATGCCCACTATAATGATGCAGCTGGTGTACAAGGGAAAAAATAGGGAAAAATAGTGTCTGAAGGATATAAAGTGGATCTGAGTCAATGAAATGGATCCTGCAGGGCAAAGAATGCTGATGCTCACAAGGTGGAAAATTACGTTGTAACAGATACCCCCTAATGTGTGAGGTCAGAGACTGATGCTATGATGGACGAAATACATTATAAATCTCAGAAATGGAGTGATGGAGACACAAGTGGAAGGAGCAGCTTACTCGTCATAATACAATAGTATCCCTGAATACATGTCGGTAGTACAACAATATGATACAATGGCCATGAATAGGCAGTACATAGTGAATACATATCATAAGTGATCATAGCCATGATTCCTCTGCAGTAAGATATGGTCTCCTGCTGAAAAGGAAACAACTGATGCAAACTGGAGGTACAAACTACTGATATCTGAGAGGTGATATATCATATGTAAAGTCATCATCATAAGTAGCATACTGAATGCCACTATCGCCCGGGGTCTTCTACACAAGTCTTTGACGGTGCAAGTCCCATCAAGTGAATAAAGGAGTTGAGGTCGAACCTAATGTGACATCATCTGATTATCGGTCAATGATGTATACCGTTAACATACGCGAGATAACCCACCAATAATGAAAATGGGCATCAAGGCACATAGCACAATCATCGAAGTGTGAATAGATGAGTTGAAGTCGAACACTAGGATGAATCCATCGATTAGGGGACATTGATGTATTCCCAAAACTGTCGATGGAGAAAGAACCCGCCGCTAATGACTGCAAGCCTCAAGGTACTCAACTGAACTCTAAGCCTCAAGTTCCGGAATAAATGGGTTGAGGTCGATGGAACGAGACTTGCTGGAAGGAGGGCATTAAGGCATCCCCCATCAACCAGCATGAGGTACCAGCTACCCTGAAAGATTTGGAAGAACTCAGGTGAAACAGACTGACTCAATAAGGATAGCCGACATGCAATAGTCAAGAGATCTGAGGAGTGGCCGACTCTGGTTTCAGGACTTCCTTTGAACAAGAGCATGAGAAGATGGGTAGACTCAGGAAGCATAGACTCAATATAAATTGTTTGATGCAGGAGGCATCACAAGGGGCTCCGTGATGACTGGAAGCTTAACCAATCGGTGGAGTAAATTGAGAAACTAGTACAGCTCATAAGGTCCAACTATAGTCCCGACTCATAATGGAGTGGAGTGAATGCTCTGTTCAAAGGCGACACAACAGCTGCCAACAAGAAGTAGTAACCATAATCCCATCCAGCTTTTTAGAATATTTGATTTTTTGTTGTTGTCTTTTTCATATTTGGGAAAGCTTGAAAAAGAATAAAATTGCTTATAGTATAACAAGTGAGGGAACGAGTGTCAAATAGAGAGCAAACTAATTCCAAGCAGTGGAACATACCTATGATCAATGCAAGGAAGTGCATGCAGGATGTGGAAACTCGAGGGGGATGTTCCCTCAGGGTCAAAAGGTCATCAAATTGTGGAGGGAAAATGTAAGCTCTGCAAGGCTCGACAGGGAAAAAGTGCTCAGGCACCAAGCTAATAACCGAGTAAGCGGGAGCCGGCTAAAGGATCAAGCGGCAAGTAGGATGACGCAATGCAATCACAACTTGACATAAACAGGGGAGTCCTTATGGGAGATGGCCAACATAAGACAAAGTAGAGTATGAGTCTTTATCGCAATGTCATGGCGTAACTACAAAGGACTCCCAATTCTAAGGACAAACAACGGCATGAGCACCAGAATGCAAAAAGGGGTTCTATCTAGGGTACCCATGTTCGGAAAGGCCCTACCGCCACATAACAACACTTCTATGACAGTGTGAAGGTTTCGTGTCAATTAAGAAGCGGGGTCGCACCTAGGGTTTATGAAAGTGGTCAAAAGGTCAAATGCATAATGCATGTGAAAATGACATCTAATCTATATGCCAGGTGTGAAACATACCTGCCATAGGTGTGAAACGCTCGGAAACAACTTTTGCCGAAGAGATCTGGTAAAAAATGCTACTCCAAGACGTTATATTAGTCCAAAACAACATATAATGGTGAAAACTATAGACAAGTGGGTTTTGAAAATTATAAATAGTAACAAAAATTTTCAATTCACAATTCATTTTTACTATTCACCCATTTGGAGTTTTGTGGTTAGTTTTCACCTCAAAATTTAGCTATTGATTTCGGGAGCTACAGGCGTCCAATCATCGAACCGTCAGGAGCAGGTTGGTAATCTCATCCCCACCTTCCATTTCAATGTTTTTATTTCAGTTGGCCATGCCCTACATGGTCACGACACTACCCGCGGGCTATAACTGTGCGGGTCGTGGGTAGGGCTGGGTGTGCGCAGTCAACGCACACGTTAACCATGGGTACTCGCCTCTGTGAGCACAACTGCCCACGGGTATGGCCGTGAAGTTAGTTTTTTAAGAAAAACAGACCAAATCTTTGGGTTTTTCTCTTTCCAGGATGGTTTTAGAGTGGAGAGAGAGAGAACATGACCTAGTAGATGAGGCCGTTCATAACGATGTGCGTGCACAGCAAGCGCTACAAGTATTTGGTCTATATAAATTTTGGAGCATAGGGGGTTTGAGGGCCCAAAACCTATTGCTCCGGCGTTTGATAGACTATTGGGATGTTGATTCACAGAACTTCAACCTAGAAGAGTAAAACTTTCACTGGAGGTGGAAGATATCTATTTCATCACAGGTTTGTCCCGTTGAGGTGAGGTGGCAAGCCTTCGGTCTCGAACTGTGGGTGGTGGGATCACCATCCCTAACTACATAGAGAGGTATTTTGTTCCAAATACTCGGGCAGTGGGAAGTCAGGTGCCCATCCGAGCCATAGTCAACCTGAGCATGAAGGTTGTCGTGGCAACTTTAGTGCGGATTACTGGTTCAAAAGCTCTTCACTAGGCATCCAGGCCAGTTATGTTCTATGCATCACAGTGCATGCAGCCTATGATATTTGACTGGTGTACTATGCTACTGGGGTCCATGAAGACCCAGCTGACAGAGTGCAAGCAAGGGGATGCGAAAAACTTCCGGTAAGGCAGTATTTTGTGCAGCTTCTTCTTCGAGCAGGTTCCAGGGCTCAGTCCGAGGGTTGAGGTCCCTCCTCAGAGTCTCCGCGACCCAGCCATGTCCCGTTGGGATGAGGTCTTGACGCGATAGGGTGGTGGACGTCAGGCATCACCATATATAGAGGAGTTCTTTTACTGGTGGGATCGACAGATCATAGCGATAGATGACTACCCCTATGCAGGGATAGACTTCCGGCAAGATCGAGACATGCCGCTCCCACTAGATGCAGTGTTCAGAGACATTGGTGAGTACTCTTTTAAGGTTTTCGGTATATTAAATTTTTATGGATTTTTTATTATAGATGTGAATGCAAAAATCATTTTGGGGATAGTATCATGTATTAATGTTTGACTGTTTGTTCGTAGACAAGGGCCCAGTGAGACTCGATGGCTTCTCGAGACATCGTCGCCCAGGTAGGGTTGATGAGGCAGGAGGTGGTGCAGCAGAGCGTACTCTACAGACGTTGCGGGGCAACCTATCTCAGATGGCTTCCAGGGTACCACATATAGAGGTGGCGTGGCTACCTGAGGATATGCAGCGCCACGTAGTGGGGGTGCCGGGTAACTAGGTACGACTACTACAGCGGATAGAAAATGCCGTACTATACTTCTATGAGACACATCCTGTCGGGGCGGCAAATAGGCCTCCTCGTAGGGAGTAGATATCTCAAGATATCATTTTTGTATCGATATGTATATTTTTGTGGGCTACTACGGGCTCTAGTTTTGTATCATGACACTACCATTGTTGGACATATTATTTGTAAAAAACTTTGGTTCTCCGGTTCTACTATATGTGTGTATGTACAAATGTGTGAATGTCTTCTTTTATTTGTGTGCTTCATTGTGAATGTGACAAATGCCAATCTAATACATAGTTAGCATATGCATCAGATATATGATTAACACTTCTTGGAACATGAATGTACGTAATTGAAACAAAATTTTGTTCCAAGAGTCTTACCCTTAATAATTTCCGTAGTAGCGTAGGATCTCGCACACGGTATTGCCCATTCAGTTGAGACACAACTAGTTGTGAATACAGGCGAACTTCTAAAGACTAGATACCATGTGAAATAGCATCTCGAAGTAGCTCAATGATGACACTATACTCAGCCACATTGTTAGATGTAGGACCGAGACAAGCACCTCCCGAGGACACAACTAGGTGGTCAGGTGAGAAAATAACCCATGCAACAGAAGCAAGCTGTTGCGTATGACGGCTAGCACCATCCGCGAATCCTAAGAACGTAGGAAACTCTGCTAACATCTGTCAATCAAACGAAAGCTAATCAGCAGAGCCGAAAACCAAGAGAAAGCTAAACTATGTACATAAGTAACTATACAATAGTGTACGAAAGTATTAGCCTGAACCAGAGGTTCAACCATAATACCGCTTGAGGTAGAGCCCATTTCTAGGCTCCTTCAATATAGTCCCCTCATAGTCTTCTAATTCATAGGCTCCTTTTTCCAGGACACGCTTCACGATGTAAGGACCATGCCACATGGGGTTGAACTTGCCTGACCCCAGGTGTTATACCTCAATATTTCACAGTGTCGCATCTTCACAATAAAAACATTTGACGACACTTCCCCTATTGCCTAAAAAACACCCAGAAGAGAAAAGTAATGATTGACCACTAAAGACAAACCTGTCATGTCATCTGGAAACCTAACTGAGACCTTATTTTTCATCACTACCACTCCCTGCACACATATAGGAGTGCAATATTCCATACTACCGCATTATGCTCCTTGCCTTGGGCGCGGTACTACCGCCCTATGCTCAGTATTAGGGGCGCGGTAGTCTCTTTTTAGCCTTTTGCCATGGACTGTGGGATCCTAACTTTCGATAGATTCTTTTGGGATTGACACCTATGATTCGATCCTAACACCTTCTCTGATTAGTAGATTTGATCCACTAAACACTCCTAAGATCCATTCTTCTCTCTTGTTGGTTAATCCTCCTACACACTATACGAGAAGGGCCTTCCATGAGCAAAAGGGGAGGACTCTTTGAGATATCAAACCTATGGTCTTAGATCTTTGTGGAGATAGCTAGAGGAGAAAGCACTTGGAGCTAGGAGTTGGCTTGGACATCAAGCAACTGTTGTAAGTAACTTCAAGTTTGCAATAAAAATATAACTTGTCTTGTTTCCCAAATTGTGTGTGTTGATGTTGTTTGAATTACATGATTTGTTTCTATTATAGGTTTAGATTCTGACATGTATTTCAAGTTGTTAGAAGGATTGTATGTGCTTGTACTTTTATTCATCCCAATAGGTTCATTCGCGAGGACTTGAGGATTGGAGAAACAACTAGGACAAGTGACTAAATCAAAGGTCAGATTAAATCTCTTCTATCTCTTTCAACAGTATAATCTTGAAGCATTTGTTTGAATCTAGGAATTCAAGGTAGCATTTGTTATCTTTTTGTCTTAGTTTAAAGTCAATCGAGTCTACTTTAACCTAAGAGAGTTTCTACCTATCCGTAGGGAGAAATATCTACAACACCAGGGGTTCTTTAGCTTGGTCATATAAGAGGACCAAGTCACCTTCAGCATATTGCCGGGGACGGACAAACCTATCGTACTGAACCTTAACACGACGTTTGTTGGCATCTATATCCACGTCGGCATCTCGACGCTGCTCGTCAAGTTGATCAAGGTGGATTAAACGTTGCTCAAGACCTGTCGTATCAGGGAGGAGCTCTATGGCCAGTTTAAGCGAAGGGATTTCGCATTCAATCGGTAAAAGTGACTCCACACCGTGAACTAGCTGAAACGGTGAGAACCCGGTGACCGTCTTGACTGCGGTTCGATACGCCCACAAAGCAGGATATAACATGATGTGCCAGTTGTTCTTGCTTTGTTGGATGGTATGTTGGAGAATGGTCTTCAAAGACTTATTAACTGCTTCAAGTTGACCATTCGCTTGGGGATAATAAGAAGACGAGTGTTCTTGACGAAACCCAAGCTTGAGAGACAAATCCTCCATCATCTTGTTCTAAAAGTGACTGCCATGGTCAATGACAATCTTTTTCGGAATACCGAACCGAATGATAATTTGATTGAACACGAAATGGGCTATTGTAGCACCATCGACTTTTACGGTAGGCATGGCCTCAGCCCATTTGGAAAAGTAGTCCACGACCACTATAATATGGTGATGCCCCCCAACCGAAGCTGGTTTGCAATCCATGAAATCCACCCCCCACTTGGTGAAGGGACCGACGGTGACGACTGGATGAAGGGGCGCTGGATGCGAGTGTATATTCCGAGAAAACACCTGGCAAGGGTGGCATCTCTTCACAGCGTTAATACAATCTTTAAATATTGAAGGCCAAAAGTAACCAGCTTGCATAATACGTTGGGCTGTATCAAGCCCGGATAAGTGACCGCCACATGCCCCTGCATGGAAATCATTAAGTACCCGCTCTGCTTCTTCGTGAGTTAAGCAACGACGGAGAATAGAATCCTTTCCTCGGTGATACAAAGTGTCACCGACGATAGTATAATCTTTAGCGTGATGTTTCACACGCCGTCGCTCGTCTCGTGAATAATGTAGAGGAAAATTCAAAGTTTGGAGATATACAATGACATCCCCATACCAAGGGTCCTCGGACGAGATAAGAAATAAGTGGTCATCCACAAAGGAATCTTCATGAATGACATCCTCATCAAGTCTTGGAAGGTCTGACATAAGCTCAACAAACACCAACGATTTCACCGATTTTGCCGAAGCAAAATTGAGATCGAACTCCTAAAGGATCACAATCCATTTATTGTACTTCCCCCCTATAAGGCGTCGTGATAGCATGAACTGAAACAGATTGATATGTGCTACAACTGTAGTTGTTCTAAGCAAAATGTAATGTCGTAACCGCTAGACTGAATGAACAGTCGCAAGTGCCAACTTTTCCACATGAGTGTATCTTAGCTCAGCATCTACTAGATTTCGATTGAGGTAATAGATGACATGCTTGACAAGTGCGTCATCAACCTGAACCAAGACCATGCCAATTGTCTCTTGAGACGTGGCCACATAAAGGATAAAATCTCGTGCGAAGCCTGGTGGACTAAGCATAGGGGTCGATACCAAAGCTTTCTTAAGGGCGTCAAAAGACCGCTGGGCTCGCTCATCCCAGATAAAGGGTGTGTCTTTATTCAATAAGCCCCTGAAACCTTTGGTAAGATTAGCATAATTGACCACGAAACTGTGTAGAAAAGTGGCTCTCCCTTGGAGGCTCTGAAGTTGTAACAAGTTGCGCGGAGGAGGCAACCGAAGTATTGCCTCAACTTTAAGAGGATCGACTCTAATACCCTCTTTCGAAACTATGAAGCCCAGAAGGCGACCAGTCCTTACAACGAAGATGCATTTATTGGGATTCAATCGAATCTTGTAGCGTATACATCATTCGAGAATCATGTAGAGGTGCTTGGGGTGGTCCACTCTCTTGCGAGAATGGCCGGCAAGATCATCCAAGAAAACCTCCATAATCGTTTTAAGATCGTGAAAGGCGTAGGACATGGCACATTGAAACGTAGCTCCAATGTTTTTAAGGCCGAAGGTCATTTTTCGATATGCAAACGTTCCCCACGGACAAATGAAAGCTGACTTATGTTGGTCCTCGGGTTTGATTTGAATCTGGTTATACCCGGAAAAGCCGTCCATGAACGAAAAAATCTCACTTCCCGCACAAGCATCCAAGATTTGATCAATGAATGGCGTGGGGAAGTTGTCTTTCGGACATGCACGGTTCAAATCTCTAAAATCAGTGCATACTCGAATCGTTCCCTGCTTCTTATCGAAAGGAACGGGGTTTGACACCCATTCAGTAAGGGGAACGGGGTAGATAAAACCAGCTTTGAGCAGTTTCTCCACCTCTGCCTTGATAGCAGCTGCTTTCCTAGGGTTCATAGCACGTAAGCGTTGTCAAACCAGTTTAGCGTTGGGATACATTCTAATCTCATGTTCAACAATGCGGGGGTCTATTCCTGGCATCTCCTCATATGACCAGGCGAAAGCTTCCCGGAGTTCTGTAAAGAATTTATTGTAAATAGCAACCTCCTTAGGAGTGCAATCGTCACCGATGTAAACATTCTCGACCTTTCTAGGAGTACGAGAGATGTTGATCGACATAGTCGGGGAGATATTAGCCACATTCCCCTCCTCAAAAACATCATGCGACCCTAAAAGAGTCACAGGGTGACCAACCATCTCTGCTAGAGTCATCCTAAACTCTTCTTGTTCGACGAGCTCGAGGTTGGGAAGGAAATACGAGCAATGGTGCATATCCTCCCAAGGCTTCTCACTACCACACATGACTTCCATAATAGCTTCATCCGAAGGCAAAGTGTCATCAAGGCAGTCGTGTGAACAAGACGAGTTGGCTACCCAAACTGGTAGCGTAACATGATCTTCCTCAACTATCTGAGAAGAAGAGAGATCCGGCTCTGCAGTGGCTTGTTGAATATGCTGGAAAGCAAGCTCAGCTATAGACAGTGGCATAGACATCCCGACGTGCGTAATGTCTCCAGACGTGGAACTCGTGGATGGTAAAGTCCATGGATTGTTAAAATAGGAAGTCCAGAACGTCATATTATGCGAAGGAGGAGACGCATCATCGGAAATGGTTCCAATAAAATTCATAGGTGCAACAAAATCATAAGTTCCCATCAATGAAGGGTACGTACCAACACCCATGTTCCCATTTGCCGGATGAGAATGAGTAACTTGCGGGACTATGGATCCCGTGGATGCCGTGGAAGGGGAATTAACGAAATCTAGCTGATCGATGGTCACAATCTTGCCTTCGTGAGGAAAGTAGATAACTCTGAATATAGTAGATGCGACAACCTTTATAGCGTACATCCAATTCTGACCCAGTAAAAGGATGTAGTCAATGGGCACATCAACCACCTCGACTTCAATAGGCACAGATTTACCTCCCAAGCAGACAACAAGGGAAGGGATAATTCCATCCAGCTTAAATGACCGACCGTCGAATGTAGTGAGCGTGGTTCTAGAAGCGAGTAGAGGAGGAGAGCCAAGAGCTTTCCAACAAGTTAACAACATTACTAACACAGAAGCACCTTCGTCAACCATCGTACGTTTGACAAAATTCTGAAGGCACGCCACTTGGATTTAAAAAGCCACGTGGTAAGGTAAGCGAGGTTGAACATTAATAGTGTCGAACTTGATAACACTGGGAATTCCCCCATCCTGAACTCCTAACGCACTCAAAAGGGCATGCTTTTGAGAAGGACAGGCCTGCAAAAATTCAAGAGCTGACATGGCACACAGAGTTTGGCCCAAGTCTTCCACGATGGAGTAGTTATGGGCAGCTTGAGCATTAGGATTATGCGTAGAGCGCTTAAGAACACCTTTCGGTATCCGCGGCATATTAGAGGGATTTTCGATATGCAAGGAATTGTTAGGAGGAGGGGGAGGCTCACTCCCCATATTAGGTTGTGGTGCACCATAATTGTGTTGACGAGTGGCAACACTAACCTCCGATTGAACCATATTCACACATCCATAACCGCCAGTATTGGAAGAAGACGTTGTCGTCTCAGTAGGTCCATAACCAATGGTGGGAGCATGCCAAGTCATGTTTTGATGATGAGGAAGGGGATCCTTTAACACAGCTGGGCTCTGTGCCAAATGCTTCGATGTTTTTTCAATTTGAGGACATAAGTGAGTAAGATGATCTTCCTTGCAAAGCTTACAAGGAAACTTCACCTTATGCCTAGGTTTACGGTCCTCACCATCATTTCTGCCTTCCCGAGGAGGGTTGGCATTCTCCTTACGGGGGGTATTGTGATTGCTATTGTTGTTCCCATTGTTTCCACCCTTACGGTTGTTTCTCCCCTTTTTCTTACCACCAGGTTGCTGGTTACCTGATTCGTTCATCGATTGCACACTGTGTACATCGGACGACATGGTGGAAGTGGACAAGGTGTGAACCTGTCCGGGAGTAGATTGGTTTAGCGACAAATTTTGGCATTTGATTAGCCACCAAATCTACAGGGTGAGTGCTTGCGGATCCCACAATGCCATCAGCATGCGGTCCAGGAACTGACTGAGGCTCATGGTGTGTTCGCGGTGCGTCAAGAATAATGTCATACAAAATGCCAGACTGAGAGTATAGTAAGTATAACTGCTGGACTTTCAAGATGGCTTGTTCCTCAGTCACAATGCTGGACATTGAAACATCCTTAGCAATGTATGGGAGTAGAGACTTGAGGAACCATTCCAACAGAAACTCTGGAGGAATGTTGGCTTTCACTAACCTCTTCCGTCGACGCCACTCTTGAATGTGGTCAAAAATATGTGTCTCCTTATTCTGACGGAAGGTAGACAAAAGTTCAGTACCAATATCATAGCGAACCGACAACTGGAAATGGTCCAAGAAAACCAAAGCGATCTCATTAAAACCCCTATAAGTGTTTCCAGGCAACTCAACATACCACTTCGCGGCTGCCCCCGTGAGGGTGCGTTGAAATAGTCGTAATCTAACGGAATCATGATTCAACGAGTTGGAGGAGCACCAAAGGTGAAACGTTGTGACATGATCACCCAGATCCTCACCACCTTTCCCCTCAAACTTAAGAATGTCTGAAGGGGGCTTGGTAGGAACCGGAGGCCAATTAGGGTCGTGACACATCGGATCATTCGTGAGCTTCGAAAGATCTGGAAGGGTCAAATGTGAAAGGAATGGGAGCTGCGGCTGGAAAGCTTGATTATAAGCTCCCATAAAAGGTTGGTTGAACGGAACCGAATTATAAGGTGGACCAAAAGCTTGACCATGAGCATTAAACTGTTGATAATGAGGATCTGACGGACCATAAGCTTGACCATGGCCATAGGGTTGATAACTTCCTCCGATCTGACCCATATGAGAGTAAGCAGGTATATAAGTATTTTGGGTACCATATTGGGGTGGGTTGTACTGATGGCCAGCACTGACTGTGTTGTAGTAAGGGTTGCCACTATAAGTATGGGGCATATACGTACTATTCGTAGCGGGAACCGAGTTGTAATGACCATAATGGTGAGGTATGTTCCCACCCCCGGCATTAGGATCAGCGTGAGCAGTCGTGTGGTGACCATAAGTTTGAGATATATTCCCAACCCCAACATTGGTGTTAATAGTAGCAGGAATGGTAGCGTTATGTCCATGTGGATAGAGTATGTTCCCACCTCCTACAATGGCATTACTAGTGGCGGCAGTGGACACAAAAGTATGTGGTATATGTCCACCCCCGTGGTTAGGAGGAGCATTAACATTTGCGAAAGTAGTCCCGGTTTGACAGGTAGCGGCATGTGTATTAGGTGGTGGATGGAGAGTCGTGTTGCGGACAGTGTTCCTATTAGGTTGGGTAGCCCTAGGAGGTGGCCATCTTCCAACATTAACATTGTTAGGAGGAATGCGATCGGTCCCCATACTATGTGTTTGAGTGGACAACGTGGTGCCCCCGGCCAGGGTATTACCCCCAATGGGTGCAGTGTGGCTAACACTATGGCTAGTGCCAGCGTGACTCCCAAACGTAGTGGAAGGATCAACTGTGGTGTAATTAGGCATAGCAAAAGAGAATGCGGTAGGGTTGATCGTAGGACCAGTGTTGTCATGTAACTCTGGCATCCTGTGTATATAATTATGTGGAAATGAAGGATCGAAGGGGTCGTCCTCGTGTGTGGATCCGGGCCAAACAAATTACGTTGAGTCTCAGGTCGATCACCCCCCCACACCTCACGAGGATTAGGGGTGTCTGAAGTGTGTTCGACTCTACCCGATGGAGTCGTAGGTATTTCTTTAGTATCAGAGTGTGCATCAGTCATGATGTCTAGGACATATGTCTCATAAGAATCCGAAGACTCAGAGGGAGCCCGCCAGCATCCCCTATCAACACGACGTGAAAGCTTGACCGGTTGTAAACCAGCCAACCGATAAGATCGGCCAAGAGTAGGACTTCGCACCATGATATCCCCAGAGAGAATATAAAATCAAAACATCCCCTAAAGGCCAACTATCGATAAAAAATAGTAAATCAAAAGCACACACCTAAAGAAACTACAACCAAGAGAAGACACACAGAGTGGCTAAATGAGCTCCCGACACTAGAGCCGGCATGTCTCGCCTAGGAGAGGCTTGAGACTCCCAAACTATAGCTGGAGGTAACAGAATCAGTTATAGAGACACCCAGGCTTCACTGTGTGCAAAGGGCCATAACCCTCAGCAACAAACAATTGTGATATCCAATCCTTATCTGACTTAGGACATAAAAAACATAATCGCTGCAAGTACCCTATGTGATACCTAGGTAAGGAAACTATGTTCACCGCAATATAACCAATGCTCAGGGGGACAGTCGCAGGTGGGATCCGTCGTATGGGAAGGGTAGCTGAGCCCGAAACTCAATGAGGGTCAAATCCCCCAAGAGTCCCTAGATACGAACAAATCTTGGAAATATCTCCCACGTTTAGCCGGTATCAGAGGGATATCTCTTCAACCAACCTCCCGTGACCTCGTGCTTAACTCTGGTTTGAGTACAACTTCATGAGAACACCGATGTATATCATGGATTCCTCCACTCCCTGGTGAGACACCTAATGTTTCATCTAGTAGCCTTGGATGGTTAACTCACAATGATCTATTCGAAGACTCTAAACCTATGCTAGTTGGTGTACCCTATAAATAAAATCGGTCTAATCAATTTTAATATTAAGCGTTAATTTTAATTGTTGTGGTTACTCAAGGGATATGATCGTGAAACTAGTGATGTGTATGACTCGATAGTATGCAAAATCGTCAAATCCTAAACTCATCTATTCAATAAAAATAATGCCACTAGCATGCAAAATCAATCCAATGGTTTCGAAATAAAAATGCAATCCTTTTTTATTTTCGATGCACAAGCAGAACCTAAATGAAGGCAACAAGCACTCAATGCAAGATGCAGTACATAAAAGCAATTTTTTTTTTCTATTTTCTCTTATAAACAAAAGGAAAATGCAAAACTATATGTATATTTTTTTGTATTTTTCAATATAAGGAAATGAAAAATGCAAGCAAAATCCTACTATCTAGTCACTGATATGCCAAGAAGACCACTAAGACAACCCAGCAGATACCAAATAGTAAGACTCAGCCAATAGAATGAACTCAAAAGGAAAAAACCACAAGGCGAAATCCAAAGATGGGTAAAAAACCAACAAGGCTCAACCAAGAGAAAATAAGAGTTCTGGTCACAACCAAGGCATGGAACAGTCAAGAAACATGCCAACAAAGACTCAGGATCATCCAAAGCCAACCCAGCAACAACCAAAAGTCATAAATCAACCAAAGTCGGAGTTGTACGCTACTGTCGAAGGACTACCTGCGATTACCCGCGAGCAATAGAGTAAACATAGGCGGGTGTACGCGGGCAGAGCTAAGCTCACCTGCGGGTAAGGAAAGGCAAATGGGAAAACAAAGAGTCCAATGGCTCAGAAAAAAACCAGTTTTCTATAGTGTATCTCAACGGCCAATCAGTTACACAGAGCTTCGAAAAAAAACTCTAATTAAGGACTAATGCTCAAAAATCCCCAAAAATGGATGTTTTCCCCAGTGGAGTTGCCATTTCTGTATTGGAGAAAACTCACTATGGCTTGGGGTAGACCACAACAGACAGTTGACTACCAGAAATCAACTCAATTCTCAATGCTTTTCTATATAAATGACAATGCTAAGATAATGAAGAATATAACCAACCTCGATCCAAACGTTTGATGTAGATCCCCGTTGGAGCTTTCAATCCGTGCACTTGAATCTGCAAATTAGTCTTGACAGCCAATATACAACAAGTACATATAATATATTAATGACATTAACATCATCAATAGCAATGGCCCATGATATTACAAGTAAATGCAACCCAATGTAGTATAAACAACATTTACAACATTAATGTACGAGAATATGAGTATTTCTATTAATAAACAACAAGAAGTACAATGTGATACGACCTCTTGTCGGCAACCAATCTGAACCAAGATCTGGGTCAATCCACTTGTGCCTCCACCACTTGATTCCTCCATGGAATGGCAAACTCAAACTATGATAGGAGTTTGGAAGGTGAACATAAAGGGTTCACAACTACAAGGATCAATGAATGTAGACTCAAGATAGGGGAAAAATCCAATAGAGTTATCTTGCTCTTCTTTCTCCTCCCATCCATAAGCCATATATGCTCAATATATAGTCCTCTCAAAGGTAAGTGAAAGGACACATCGAGATGTTTCGGGGAAAATGGAAGGAAAAAGGTCACCCTATGACAGTTTTTTGGGAGTAAAAAGTAATAAACTAGTGTTTTTTACCATTTTACATGCTACCCGCGGGCTATAGTGATGCAACTCGCGGGTATGCCCACTATAATGATGCAGCTAGCGTACAAGGGAAAAAATAGGGAAAAATGGTGTCTGAAGGATATAAAGTGGATCTGAGTCAGTAAAATGGATCCTGCAGGCCAAAGAATACTGATGCTCACAAGGTGGAAATTTACGTTGTAACAAATGCCCCCTAATGTGTGAGGTCAAAGACTGATGCTATGATGGCCGAAATACATTATAAATCTCATAAATGGAGTGATGGAGACACAAGTGGAAGGAGCAACTTACTCGTCATAATACAATAGTATCCCTGAATACATGTCGGTAGTACAACAATCTGATACAATGGCCATGAATAGGCAGTACATAGTGAATACATATCATAAGTGATCATAGCCATGATCCCTCTGCAGTAAGATATGGTCTCCTGCTGAGAAGGAAACAATTGATGCAAACTGGAGGTACAAACTGCTGATATCTGAGAGGTGATATCTCAGATGTAAAGTCATCGTCATAAGTAGCATACTGAATGCCACTATCGCCCGGGGTCTTCTACACAAGTCTTCGACGGTGCAAGTCCCATCAAGTGAATAAAGGAGTTGAGGTCGAACCTGATGTGACATCATCTGATTACCGTTCAATGATGTATACCGTTAACAGACGCGAGATAACCCACCAATAATGAAAATGGGCATCAAGGCACAAAGCACAATCATCGAAGTGTGAATAGATGAGTTGAAGTCGAACACTAGGATGAATCCATTGATTAGGGGACATTCATGTATTCCCAAAACTGTTGATGGAGAGAGAACCTCTCACTAATGACTGCAAGCCTCAAGGTACTCAACCGAACTCTAAGCCTCAAGTTCCGGAATAAATGGGTTGAGGTCGACGGAACGAGACTTGCTGGAAGGAGGGCATTAAGGCATCCCCCATCAACCAGCACGAGGTACCAGCTATGCTGGAAGATTTGGAAGAACTCAGGTGAAACAGACTGACTCAATAAGGATAGCCAACATGCAATAGTCAAGAGATATGAGGAGTGGCCGACTCTGGTTTCAGGACTTCCTTTGAACAAGAGCATGAGAAGATGGGTAGACTCAGGAAGCATAGACTCAATATAAACTGTGTGATGCAGGAGGCATCACAAGGGGCTCCGTGATGACTGGAAGCTTAACCAATCGGTGGAGTAAATTGAGAAACTAGTACAGCTCCTAAGGTCCAACTATAGTCCCGACTCATAATGGAGTGGAGTGAATGCTCTGTTCAAAGGTGACACAACAGCTGCCAACAAGAAGTAGTAACCATAATCCCATCCAGCTTTTTAGAATATTTGATTTTTTTGTTGTTGTCTTTTTCATATTTGGGAAAGCTTGAAAAAGAATAAAATTGCTTATAGTATAACAAGTGAGGGAACGAGTGTCAAATAGCGAGCAGACTAATTCCAAGCAGTGGAACATACCTATGATCAATGCAAGGAAGTGCATGCAGGATGTGGACACTCGGGGGGGATGTTCCCTCAGGGTCAAAAGGTCATCAAATTGTGGAGGGCAAATGTAAGCTCTGCAAGGCTCGACAGGGAAAAAGTGCTCAGGCACCAAGCTAATAACAGAGTAAGCGGGAGCTGGCTAAAGGCTCAAGTGGCAAGTAGGATGACGCAATGCAATCACAACTTGACATAAACGGGGGAGTCCTTATGGGAGATGGCCAGCATAAGACAAAGTAGAGTATGAGTCTTTATCGCAATGTCATGGCGTAACTACAAAGGAATCCCAATTCTAAGGACAAACAATGGCATGGGCACCAGAATGCAAAAAGGGGTTCTATCTAGGGTACCCATGTTCGGAAAGTCCCTACCACCACATAACGACACTTCTATGACAGTGTGAAGGTTTTGTGTCAGTTAAGAAGTGGGGTCGCACTTAGGGTTTATGAAAGTGGTCAAAAGGTCAAATGCATAATGCATGTGAAAATGACATCTAACCTATATGCCAAGTGTGAAATGTACCTGCCATAGGTGTGAAACGCTCGGAAACAACTTCTGCCGAAGAGATCTGGTAAAAAATGCTACTCCAAGACGTTATATTAGTCCAAAACAACATATAATGGTGAAAACTATAGACAAGTGGGTTTTGAAAATTATAAATAGTAACAAACATTTTCAATTTACAATTCATTTTTACTATTCATCCATTTGGAGTTTTGTGGTTAGTTTTCACCTCAAAATTTAGCTGTTGATTTCGGGAGCTACAGGCGTCCAATCATCGAACCGTCAGGAGCAGGTTGGTAATCTCATCCCCACCTTCCATTTCAATGTTTTTATTTCAGTTTTCATCGATTAAAATTTTTGTTTGGCCATGCCCTACATGGTCACGACGCTACCCGCGGGCTATAACTATGCGGGTCGTGGGTAGGGATGGGTACGCGTAGTCAACGCACACGTTGACCATGGGTACTCACCTCCGTGAGCACAACTGCCCACGGGTACAGCCGTGAAGTTAGTTTTTTAAGCAAAACTGACCAAATCTTTGGGTTTTTCTCTTTCCAGGATGGTTTTAGAGTGGAGAGAGAGAGAACATGACCTAGTAGATGAGGCCATTCGTAACGATGTGCATGCACAGCAAGCGCTACAAGCATTTGGTCTATATAAATTTTGGAGCATAGGGGTTTAAGGGCCAAAAACCTATTGCTCCGGCGTTTGATAGACTATTGGGATGTTGATGCACAAAACTTCAACCTAGATGGGCAAATACTTTGACTGGAGGTGGAAGATATCTATTTCATCACAGGTTTGTCCCGCCGAGGTGAGGTGGCAAGCCTTCGGTCTCAAACTGTGGGTGGTGGGATCACCATCCCCGACTACATAGAGAGGTATTTTTTTCCAAATACTCGGGCAGTGGGAAGTCAGGTGCCCTTCCGAGCCATAGTCAACTTGAGCATGAAGGTTGTCGTGGCAACTTTAGTGCGGATAACTGGTTCAAAAGCGCTTCACCAGGCATCCAGGCCAGTTATGTTCTATGCAACACAGTGCATGCAACCTATGATATTTGACTGGTGTACTATGCTACTGGGGTCCATGAAGACCCAGCTGATAGAGTGCAAGTAGGGGGATGCGAAAAACTTTCGGTATGGCAGTATTTTGTGCAGCTTCTTCTTCGAGTAGGTTCCGGGGCTGAGTTCGAGGGTTGAGGTCCCTCCTCAAAGTCTCCACGACCCAACCATGACCCGTTGGGATGAGGTCTTGACGCGATAGGGTGGTGGCCGTCAGGCATCAACATATATAGAGGAGTTCTTTTACTGGTGGGATCGACAGATCATAGCGATAGATGACTACCCCTATGTAGGGATAGACTTCTGGCAAGATCGAGACATGCCGCTCCCACTAGATGCAGCGTTCAGAGACATTGGTGAGTACTCTTTTTAGGTTTTTGGTATATTAGATTTTTATGGATTTTTTATTATAGATGTTAATGCAAAAATCATTTTGGGGATAGTATCATGTATTAATGTTTGACTGTTTGTTCGTAAACAAGGGCCCAGTGAGACTCGATGGCTTCTCGAGACATCATCGCCCGGGCAGGGGTGATGAGGCAGGAGGTGCTGCAGCAGAGCGTACTCTACAGACGTTGCAGGGAAACCTATCTCGGATGGCTGCTAGGGTACCACAGATAGAGGTGACGCGGCTACCTGAGGATATGCAGCGCCACATAGTGGGGGCGCCGGGTAACTGGGTACGACTACTACAGTGGATAACAAATGCCGTACTATACTTCTATGAGACACATCCTGTCGGGGCGGCAATTAGGCCTCCTCGTAGGGAGTAGATATCTCAAGATCTCATTTTTGTATCGATATGTATATTTTTGAGGGCTACGGGCTCCAGTTTTGTATCATGACACTACCATTTTTGGACATATTATTTGTAAAAAACTTTGGTTCTCCGGTTCTACTATATGTGTGTATGTACAAATGTGTGAATGTCTTCTTTTATTTGTGTGCTTTATTGTGAATGTGACAAATGCCAATCTAATACATAGTTAGCGTATGCATCAGATATATGATTAACACTTCTTGGAACATGAATGTACGTAATTGAAACAAAATGTTGTTCCTAGAGTCTTACCCTTAATAATTTTCGTAGTAGCATAGGATCTCGCACACGGTATTGCCCATTCAGTTGAGACACAACTAGTTGTGAATACAGGCGAACTTCTAAAGATTGGATACCATGTGAAATAACATCCCGAAGTAGCTCAATGACGACACTATACTCAGCCACATTGTTATATGTAGGACCGAGACAAGCACCTCCTAAGGACACAACTAGGTGGTCAGGTGAGAAAATAACCCAGGTAACAGAAGCAAGCTGTTGCGTATGACGGCTAGCACCATCCGCGAATCCTAAGAACGTAGGAAACTCTACTAACATCTGTCAATCAAACGGAAGCTAATCAGCAGAGCTGAAGACCAAGAGAAAGCTAAACTATGTACAGAAGTAACTATACAATAGTGTACGAAAGTACTAGCCTGAACCAGAGGTTCAAGCGTAATACCGCTTGAGGTAGAGCCCATTTCTAGGCTCCTTCAATACAGTCCCCTCATAGTCTTCTAATTCATAGGCTCGTTTTTCCAGGACACGCCTCACGATGTAAGGACCATGCCACATGGGGTTGAACTTGCCTACCCCTAGGTGTTAAACCTCAATATTTCACAGTGTCGCATCTTCACATTAAAAACATTTGACGACACTTCCCCTATTGCCTAAAAAACACCCAGAAGAGAAAAGTAATGATTGACCACTAAAGACAAACCTGTCATGTCATCTGGAAACCTAACTGAGACCTTATTTTTCATCACTACCACTCCCTGCAAACATACAGGAGCGCGGTAGTCCATACTACCGCGTTATGCTCCTTGCCTTGGGCGCGGTACTACCGCCTTATGCTCAGGCTTAGGGGCGCAGTAGTCTCTTTTTAGCCTTTTGCCATGGACTGTGGGATCCTAACTTTCGAGAGATTCTTTTGGGATTGATACCTATGATTCGATCCTAACACCTTCTCTGATTAGTGGATTTGATCCACTAAACACTCCTAAGATCCATTCTTCTCTCTTGTTGGTTAATCCTCCTACACACTATACGAGAAGGGAATCCTCCTACACACTATACGAGAAGGGCCTACCATGAGCAAAAGGGGAGGACTCTTTGAGATATCAAACCTATGGTCTTAGATCTTTGTGGAGATAGTTAGAGGAGAAAGCACTTGGAGCTAGGAGTTGGCTTGGACATCAAGCAACTGTTGTAAGTAACTTCAAGTTTGCAATAAAAATATAACTTGTCTTGTTTCCCAAATTGTGTGTGTTGATGTTGTTTGAATTACACGATCTGTTTCTATTATAGGTTTAGATTCTGACATGTATTTCAAGTTGTTACAAGGATTGTATGTGCTTGTACTTTTATTCATCTCAACAGGTTCATTCACGAGGACTCGAGGATCGGAGCAACAACTAGGATAAGTGACTAAATCAAAGGGTAGATTAAATATCTTCTATCTCTTTCAGTAGTATAATCTTGAAGCATTTGTTTGAATCTAGTAATTCAAGGTAGCATTTGTTATCTTTTTGTCTTAGTTTAAAGTCAATTGAGTCTACTTTAACCTAAGAGAGTTTCTACCTATCCGTAGGGATAAATATCTACAACACTAGGGGTTCTTTAGCTTGGTCATATAAGAGGACCAAGTCACCTTCAGCATATTGCCGGGGACGGACAAACCTATTGTACTGAACCTTAACACGACGTTTGTTGGAATCTATAGCCACGGCGGCATCTTGACGCTACTCGTCAAGCTGCTCAAGGTGGATTAAACGTCACTCAAGACCTGTCATATCAGGGAGGAGCTCTATGGCCAGTTTAAGTGAAGGGATTTCGCATTCAATTGGTAAAAGTGACTCCACACCGTGAACTAGCTGAAACGGTGAGAACCCGGTGGCAGTCTTGACTACGGTTTGATACGCCCACAATGTAGGATATAACATGATGTGCCAGTTGTTCTTGCTTTGTTGGATGGTACATTGTAGAATGGTCTTCAAAGACTTGTTAACTGATTCAACTTGACCATTCACTTGGGGATAATAAGAAGATGAGTGTTCTTGACGAAACCCAAGCTTGAGAGACAAATCCCCCATCATCTTGTTCTAAAAGTGACTACCATGGCAGTGACAATCTCTTTCGGAATACCGAACCGAGTGATAATTTGATTGAACACGAAATGGGCTGCTGTAGCACCATCGACTTTTACGGTAGGCATGGTCTCAACCCATTTGGAAAAGTAGTCCACGGCCACTATAATATGGTGATGCCCCCCAGCCGAAGCTGGTTTGCAATTCATGAAATCCAACCCCCACTTGGTGAAGGGACCGACGGTGATGACTGGATGAAGGGGCACTGGATGCGAGCGTATATTCCGAGAAAACACCTGGCAAGGGTGGCATCTCTTCACAGCATTAATACAATATTTAAATATTGAAGGCCAAAAGTAACCAGCTCGCATAATACGTTGGGCTGTAGCAAGCCCGGATAAGTGACCGCCACACGTCCCCTGCATGGCAATCATTAAGTACCCGCTCTAATTCTTCGTGAGTTAAGAAACTACAGAGAATAGAATCCTTTCGTCGGCGATACAAAGTGTCACTGACGATAGTATAATCTTTAGCGTGATGTTTCACACGCCATGGCTCGTCTCGTGAATAATGCAGAGGAAAATTCAAAGTTTGGAGATATACAATGACATCCCCATACCAAGGGTCCTCGGACGAGATAAGAAATAAGTGGTCATCCACAAAGGAATCTTCATTAATGACATCCTCATCAAGTCTCGAAAGGTCTGACATAAGCTCAGCAAACACCAACGATTTCACCGATTTTGCCGAAGCAAAATTGAGATCGAACTCCTGAAGGATCACAATCCATTTATTGTACTTCCCCCCTATAAGGCGTCGTGATAGCACGAACTAAAATGGATTGATATGCACTGCAACTGTAGTTGTTCTAAGCAAAATGTAATGTCATAAGCGCTGGACTGAATGAATAGTCGCAAGTGCCAACTTTTCCACATGACTGTATCTTAGCTCAGCATCTACTAGATTTCGACTAAGGTAATAGATGACATGCTTAGCAAGTGCATCATCAACCTAAACCAAGACCATGCCAATCGTCTCTTGAGACGTGGCCACATAAAGGATAAAATCTCGTGCGAAGTCTGGTGGACTAAGCACAGGGTCCGATACCAAAGCTTTCTTAAGGGCGTCAAAAGACCGCTAGGCTCGCTCATCCCAGATAAAGGGTGTGTCTTTATTCAATAATCCCGTGAAACCTTTGGTAAGATTAGCATAATTGACCACGAAACTGCGTAGAAAAGTGGCTCTCCCTTGGAGGCTCTGAAGTTGTAACAAGTTGCGCGGAGGAGGCAACCGAAGTATTGCCTTAACTTTAAGAGGATTGACTCTAATACCCTCTTTCGAAACTATGAATCCTAGAAGGTGACCAGTCCTTACAACGAAGATGCATTTATTGGGATTCAATCGAATCTTGTAGCGTATACATCGTTCGAGAATCATGCAGAGGTGGTTGGGGTGGTCCACTCTCTTGCAAGAATGGTCGACAAGATCATCCGAGAAAACCTCCATAATCGTTTTAAGATTGTGAAAGGCATAGGTCATGGCACACTGAACATGCTGTAATATACTTTTCCTTGGATGTACTGAGTGCCACACTAGTCTTCTTCCTATTGAACCAGGAAATCATGCCTGATCCCAAACTGAAGCAACATCCTGAAGTACTCTTCCTATCTGTGACACCACCGGCCCAATCTGAATCAACATAACCTTGTAGGATAATATTATGATATGACACATATTTGAGTCCATAATCAAGTGTACTCTTCAGGCACCTCATCACATGCTTTGTCGTAGTCAGGTGAACATGCCTCGGCTCAACCATGTACTAACTCAAAGTGTTCACTACAAAGCATATATATGGTCTAGTGTTCATCGAGTACATCAACGAACCAATCCTATGTCTATACAATGTGGCATTCACTGTCTCTGAAGAAGTATCACACAAAAAATTCAAGTTTGAATCCATCGATGTAGCCATGGCCTTACAATCCAACATTCCAAATCTATTCAAGACCCCACAGCCACACCTCTAGACCTAAGAAATAATGCATCATACCTAGGTCTTTCATCTCAAACTTTGCGACAAAATTCTTCTTGGTTTCTGTAATGAGCTTCTCATCTCCTGTTAGGAACAAGTCATCTACATATGGTAGCAATATCACTAGTTTCCCATTCTCAACCTTGTAGTAAATATTGGAGTCTTCTTTACTCTTGGTAAAACCCAAGCTCATCATAAAGTTGTCAATTCTGTGTTGTAGTCACTCCCTCTGAAGTGGAGTTTTTTGTTCCTTTTGTAATTGAGCACTATCCTACCTATGTATATTAACATCTTGTACTCTCTGCATCGAGACATATACATATAGAAACCATCTTCAACCTTGTAGAGAAAGGTTGAAATCTGCATCAAATAACTTTCTATCATGGCATACTATGCCTTGGGTGCCTTCTGAGCCTATACAAGTGATATGAAAACTTTCATGATCTTTTTAACCATAAGATTGCATGTGAAATGTGCATGAAAATTCTCATAAAAAGGATTTAAAAGATGGATTTTAAATGCTTAAATCATACACATAAGCAAATAAACAAGTATGCAAACCAGAAATTTGTAGACAATAGATTATAACAGATTCCACCCTTCTTGGGCTACATCTCTGGGCCACTTCCAATGAAAAGGCCGATCTTATTAAGTCTTAAAAAGCTTACATACATGAGTTATGGAAACACCTATGAGTTCTATCAGCCAAACTCAGAAACAAACCGCACCACTGCTTTCCTCTCAAAATTCTGAGTAAAATGAGTATAAAGTCTACTATGTTTTCCTGAGGCCTCTTCTGGCATGCATATCGAGACAACTCTACCTGCAACTGTATATACTGTATGGATTTCCCACCTCAGGAATCATGCCCATTAATGGATTGTACCTTCCTCGGGATATGTTCCCATACTTCACCTCAGAATCTGTGCAAAACACACTCTGTGTGTAGTTTTTAGTGGCTCCAAATGTGGTTTAAATAAGCATTTTTGGGCGCGAAATGGAGGGTTAAACGCCCTTTTTGGGCCCCAACTTCCACCTGCAATTTTTAACATATATCCATCGATAGCCACATAGAAAATGGGCTTTGGCCCAATGGTAAAGCTCTGCGCCTTTGGGGTAGAGGTCTCGGGGTCAAACCCGCGGGCCTCTCCTCTTCCAACATGAATTTGTTATATTTGTTGGCGGTTGTTTACATTGTGGTTGTATGAAGACAATCTGTTAATGCGAACAAAAACAAATCTCTCTAGCCTAAATGGTTTAGGTCTAGTACAAAAGAGTACACAATATAAGATCTTTCCTAGTTAGATTAAATTGCAAGTTGATTTAGGGAACGAATTATCTTATGATCGCAACTCCTTTCTCCTTACTTGATCTACTTCTAGTCCCTCGATCTCCTGCTACAAGACAAGATAGAGCAAATGGAAAGAAGCAAACAACGTGAAAGCATATGATTATGAATATAACTATATAAGAAGTCAAAGAAGAAAATCATAAACAACATTACAAGGCATAACATGTTTATGGAAAGATGTTTGTATTAAACACAATTGCAGCAAATACAAAGAAGACATAGTTACAACCGACGTTTTGACGTTATGACTCCAACTTGGATGATCTGGCCTCAAATATCCAAAGCCTCCCAATATACTATGGATGAAGAAGATAATCTTACCAAATTCCACCAGCATATGGTTGCATAATCCTTCCTCTCTTAACAATGGAGAGGGGGGTTGTATATATAGGGATAAAGGGATAGAATAGGTTGAGGATTTAGGGGAGAGGTCTAAGGGATCATCCCACTAGGTTAGGGGATTGAGATCCACCTATCCAAGCATCTAGGGATAAGCCTCCACATCACCAAGCTTCGAGAAATCGCTTGAAGCTTCCTTTTATCCACTTTAACCAAATTCGATGCACCTTGCATGAAGGAAACCCGCATTAGAAGTATATCGCTGTGCCCTGTACAAAGGAACACTACATCAACAATGCGCTCTACTAAGGTGCAGAGTGCGTCACCTTAAGTTTGACACTCTTTGCATGAAGTCAGGGTGCATTGGGGTGACTACAAAAGGTAAAGGGAAAGGACAAAAACCTTCCTTCTGATGTTTTAGCCCAGGGAACTTCAAGGATTAAGGAATGGAGATGCCACATGACTCATGATAACGAGATTTTGGTGTAACAGAATGCCCCTCAAAGCATGAAGCCGGTAAAATAGAACGGGTGAAGTGCTTTGTAATATAAAGGAATGAGGAAAGAATCATTGGTTGGAAATGGACTTTTGTAGTACAACTGACTATGAGATATATGTCTCACATGAATCATAAAATGGCTACCAACCAATACATTGCAGATCCATGATAGTAAAGACCGATTGAACACAACAATGGCTACTAGACACAAGCGTAGATCCATGATGAGATGATAACACAACCACGACTAATACAAAGTGGATCCATGTAATATGACTGAAAACAATATCCAACACAACCTGGGTGAGTTTTATGACTTAACCCAAGGTCTTCAAGCCGAACCCGCAATGATACAAATCTAACCATGCGATTACAATGTCTTGGATTTGAACACAACATAAACCACATGATTACCGGTCATTGATGTATACCGTTAACAAGTGCGAGGGAAATCACCATTGATGTCAATGATTCTCAAGGTATCATAGTACATACCATCAAATGAGAATCAATGAACTGAGGTCGAACACTCGATGGAATATTTCAAACAAGATCCAATGATGTGAACTCACATTGAAAGCGAGGTAACCTGGCATTAAGGCATGCAGACCCAAGGTACTTGATTGGTTTCTATATTCAATCTTTGGATGATGTGCTGAAGTCGAAAAGGATAAATCCCTCGAAGGAGAGCCATGATGAATCCCCCATCATCGACATGAAATCTGATCAAAGATGTTTTGGAGCAAATAATACAGTGGAGAAATGTATGAAACTGACTCAGGGACGACCGACATGATAGAAGGTAGAATGAATACAGATAGTGAATCGATGAACAAACCTCTCTTGAACATGGGCATGGCATGACTTGGCAATATTGACATGACGATAACGACACCAACCCCTAATGAAACTAATGGTGGAAGCATTCTTTGGATGAATCAAAGGAGTGGGAAGACTCATGGAATTGATGTGACTCAAAGAAAAACATATTACCCAAGTACTGGATGCATATGAAAACAAGATCCATGTTCAAGAGTGACTAAGTACTGCCATAATTACTATGAAACATAAACTCTTTCCTTTTCCCCATCATGATTGATGAGTACCTCTTTTGTTTTTTAAACGAGCTTGAGGAGGGTAACAGATGCTTGGTATAGCTCATCCTTCGGATGAGTCGAATCCCAAATATCTTACAAACCTGAGATAGGAGGGGTTCGTCCCAAAATGGGCCTTTCAATGTCAGTTTTTAACGAATCCATAGAAGGTAAACTCGGTGTCATTTCATATTTAGAGAATTTGAAAAGAACTAAAGAAGACTCCAAAGGTTCTTTTTCAAAACAATTTTTTTTTTAACATAAACGTATATTGTATAAAAAAAGGCCGTGGTTTTGAACCAAATTGGAAAAGTACAATAAGTGGCCAAATTGTCTTTGAACATTTTCAACTGTGCTTAGCAGAGAGCCTATGTAGACCAATAATGAATGAATCTGTGTTTGGGAGACAATTTGCCTTTCATCTCTTACTGAAAGAGCTTATTATAATTAAATCAATTGACTAATGCACTTAGAATGCTGTTAATGATGCTAAAAAGGATGTAACAGTATGGAAATGTAATGTGCTCCAAATACACATGAGTCAATGTACTGATTCTAATGTTGAATATAAAAAATACTTATGCATTGTTGGAATTAATGGCAACAATATGCATTCCAGGAAATGAAGAAAGACCATATCATGAATTGAAGATGCATTGAGGATGTTGATGGTAATGCCGAGATGAAATTAATAGACAAGAGTGATGAGTTCTGAAAACATGAGGGTCAACAACCAGCTTCAGACTTTGAGGAAAAAATCAGACTTCTGCAATGTTGTATTTGCTGGAGACTATCTGCGTTCCAAAAATAATTATTTATAAAAGAGGCCCAAATGCATTTTGCTTCAGGTGTTGTTCAGTGAATGAAGAGAGCCGATTTAAGCTATAAGATGAAGTTCAGATAATTCAAAAGCTAATACGCTGGTCCTGTTGTAGGGCAGGAAAAACGTTGTCATCAATATACTGCCTTCTGGATACCAGATCTGTAGCTTCAGCTGTACGAGTTTCTGTAAGAATTTAAGCATCAAATAAAACTGAAATATTTATAGAGTTGGGCATATTTGCTGAAAAATTCTACCTCTGTATCAATCGTTGAGTGTAATTGTATCCTTCTGTACCTTCGTTAGGCACAATTTGCCTGAATTCGCACTGAAATGACCTATTAATCTTTGTTCAGTGATCTTCTTTTGAATTTGAAGAAAGTTGAGATTTCTGCATTGTTGTAATTGATGGCGAGCTTCTGCATTCCAAGGAGTGGAAAGAGACTAAATATATAGAATGGAGATATTCCTAGGGATTGATAATGATGGAGTAAATGTAATAAGCTAAAGATATATTGATCCGAGTACACCAGATTCTGCATTCTGCTTCTGTCATAATTAAAGAATTTGAGATTGCTGCGATATTGGAATTGATAGGAACTTCTGTTGTCTATGAATTGAAAGGAAACCAAGTCGCAGGATGGGCCTGGAGGTCGTCTGCAATAGGAGGTAACCAGATTGTGCTAAAGGATGTTACATAGAGAAGTCATAAACTAATAATCATGCCCTGATGTAGATTTGATTGAATAAATTTATGTAATAAATGAAAATCACTGTCGGTTCCAATTGCCTTGAAATAGACTTAAAATTCCTCTTATGGAATGTAGTGTATTCCACTGTCAAAATTTCGGATTTGAAGAACCCCTTGGTTGAGACTGCTAGCTGCATTCGCTTCTATATCAGCTTCGGTGTTTGGATTTACGAGAATATGAAATGCCTTAAAATGAGAAAACGTACTTGATATATGCCTTATTCGCTGGATTATTCGATTGAGAGCTAGGTTGTTTAAGCTGGAGGTAGCATTGATTGCTCTGATAATGATCATTGAATCTACGAATACCTGTAGGTTATCGATCTTCTGGTCTTTGGCTATCTGGCATCCTTTCATCAGTGCCAGAGCTTCTGCCATGTTGTTTGAGTCCTAGGTCCCATCTATATTTCAATCTAATTGCGCCTTCCTTTGTCCACAATATTCCCCCTGCTCCTACTTCTCCAGGATTATTCTTGGAAGCACCATCAAAATGTAAGCTTTCAATATGTTGACTTTTTCTCCAATCATGGAAATCGATGATTGTTAATCTAATCTGCCATGCTAGATGATTTCGGATTTGAGGCTCATTGGTTGGATAGGGGATGGAAATTCCAATCCAATTCTTTTCATTGTTGCAGAGAGTAACTTCAGTCTTATACTTGGAGATTTTGATTCGTTCGATCAGAAGAGCTTTGGCTTGGCCTGCAATTTGTAAGGGTGTGAAATGCTTATTATGAAAGATAGCATAATTTCTTGCTGTCCATAGTTTCCAGCAGGTATATTTAGGAATGGAAATCCAAATGTGATACCAGGGATTCTTGGAAGAGAGAGGAGTAGGATAAGTAGATTTATAGTCAGTGAAAAGTTGGGTAGTGGATGTGAAAAGGGGCATGGTAATATTGATATTATAGAGTAGTAGATTCCAAACAAGCTTAGTGAAGTGACAATCTAGGAAAGGATGGGTAAGAGTTTCAGTGCTACTATGGCAGAGAGGGCACCAGAAAGGCCCATGGAAACCTTTCTTGATGAGGTTGTCTCCGGAAAGGATTTTGCAATGGATTAGAGTCCAGATGAATGAATTAATTTTAGTTATCCCTAATGGGTCCCAAGCAATTTTCCATAAATCTCTTTTTTCTTTATCATAGGTTTGGAGAGCTTTGTATTCGAGAGCTGGGGTATAGAATCCCGTGGGGCCCCATCCCCATTCATCTTTGGCTGTGAGATGAATAAGGGCGCAGCCTTTCAACCTGTTGGTAAGAATGTTGTTGTCGGCCTCAAGATGTGGACTGATGGCTATGTTGTTCCATTTTTGCCAATTGCCCTGAGAATCCCATATGCTGAAATCATTTAAAGTTGTAATTCCATGTTGATTGAACCAGCCTGCAATATTCTGTAGCTCTTGGGAACTTTGAAGAATATCATTGTTCATGATCTTGTCTATAAAGATATTGATTTTCCTGCCATTGCCATGTACCCAGTAAAGATCATTTGAAAAAAACTCCCAAGCTGCCTTACATAGAGTCCAAGTACTTGAGCCTTTGGAGATAGGCTTATAGTCGAGACATCTTAGATTGGTTCCATCTAAATATTTTTTCCTGAGAACTTGACTAAATCGATGGTATTTATTATGAAAATTTTTCCAAAGCAGCTTGCCTCCCATAGCCAGATTTGCATAATGTGGGTCGCGGATATGGAGTCCTCCCGAGGATTTTGCCTGCTTAATAGTATCCCATTTTACAAGATGGATTTTGTTTTCATGGTTTTTTCCGCCTGACCATAGAAAATCTCTAATTAATTTGCTCATCTGCTCTGTTGTCCCTTTTGGGGCAAGGAGGATAGAAAATTGGTAGATAGGTAACGCTGATTGGACGAAATTTATTAAAGTTAATTTTTCGGCCTTGGTAAGCCAATGGCCTCCCCATCTTCTGATTCTGCCTTTGAATTTGTTGATCATATCCTCCCAATTTCTAGAGATTGCTTTACCGTAAGTGATTGGGAGGCATAGATATAAGAATTTGTCCCAATGAGTGTGGACTTTGATGCCAATTATTCTGTTGATCTTGGATGCAACTTGATTTTTTAAGTTCCAGCAATATACTGCACTTTTCTGCATATTGATCTTGCCACCCGAAACTTTATAGTACAAAATTAAAATGCGTTTAAATTTATGGGCTATAATGGAGGATGCTCTGCCAATTAAAAGAGAGTCATCAGCAAAAAGGGTATGATTAATTGGGTGGGAATCAAAGGTCAATTGGAGGACGGGGAGAGAGGCGATGGTCATTTCATGGTTCAGTTTACTGCTAAGTGAATTAGCTAGGATGATGTACAAAAAAGAAGAGAGAGGGAAACCTTGTCTAATGCCACGAGTGGCTTGGAAAAATATGAAGGACGACCATTGATTAGGGGGGTGATCCAAGGTCCGCTTATACACGTTGAGATCCAATTCATGAAGTTTTTATCAAATCCAAAGCGAGACATAATTTTGAGAAGAAAAGAGTGCTTGACATGGTCAAATGCATTGGCCATGTCAAGTTTAACTAACATACCTTTTTCCTTCCGGTATTTGCTCGAGTGAATTGCTTCTTGTACGAGGATGACGCTGTCAAGGATTTGCCTCCCTTTCAGGAAGCCACCTTGATTGTCGGAGATAATTCTATTGAGTAGAGGCTTCATCCGGTTTGCTAGCAATTTAGATATAATTTTATAGCAAGAATTGCACAATGATATCGGTGTAAATTTGCCGAAGGAACTAGGATTGATTTCCTTTGGGGAAAGGAACAGAAATGTACTGTTCGTGCATCCACAAATTTTAGCTTTGGAATGAAAGTTCCTAATCAATATCACAAAATCATTTTTAATATACTTCCAACATGCTTTGTAGAAATGCATGGAAAAACCATTTGGACCTGGTGCTTTATCTGATTCGAAGGAGAGTATAGTATTGAAAACTTCTTGCTCAGTTAATGGACTATGGATGTTGAGGTTATCTTCCTGAGTAATACTTTGGGGAATATGCTCCAACAGAGCTAGCTCGTCATCATCATCAACGATACTGTCTTCTGCGAAAAGGCTAGAAAAATGGAGAAAGGCATTGTTCTTTAAATTCGTATTTCCAGAAACCTGCACGCCATCCTCTGTTTTGATTTCTGTAATGTGGTTGGTTGATTTTCTAACTTTAAATTGCTTGTGAAGGTATTTGGTATTCATATCTCCTCCCTTAAGCCAAATGCAGCGTGACTTTAACCTCCAATACTCCTCCTTGGCTCGAAAATTCTAATATACATTGGATTGTTGTATAACTTCATTGTGAAGGGTAATTGCATCAATAGGGCAAGTTTCCATTGCTAGTTGGAAATTTTCTAAAGCATTCACAGCGTCCTTTCTTGGTTGAACAAAATTTGCATTAATGGATTTGGCCCATTTCTTAAGAGAAAATTTGGTATTTTTTAATTTCTGTTCCCAAACGTAGAAGGGGAAACCTGCGATAGGAATTTTCAACGCTTGTTCGAGGGTATCCCAAAAACTTGTCTATTCAAGCCATTGAGGGCTGAACCTGAAAGGGATAGGGCCAAGGTCCTCAATTTTAATGAATTGAAGAAGGATGGGTTTATGATCAGAAGTAAGGTTGGAAAGGATACTGGATGAAATGGTATAGGTATCAGACAATAAGGTACTGTGGACGAAGAACTTGTCTAATCTGGCCATAATATTTGCGTTGTCGAGACGTTTATTCGACCAAGTGTATTTCCCTTTTTTGGGCTTGATATCAATGAGATCCCATACGTGGAGAAGAGCTTCAAACTGAGGTTTGAAGTAGTCGCTTCCATTCAATCCACCTTTCTTTTCTGATCTGGAGAGGATGATGTTCATATCACCGGCTAATATGATATTCTGGGGCTCATAAGCCTTCAAAAAACCTTCAAGTAAATTCTAACAGTCATGCTTCTTAGAATGTAGATTGGGTACATAAAAATTGAAGAGGGCGATATGCTTGTTGCTCTTAAGGTGAGTAAGCTCAGTGTAAATCGAATGTTGAGTAACAAAGGAATTGTGGATATGGAAAGCATCAAAAGACCATAGTGTTGCCAGTCCTCCAAAAGCTCCTCTGGCACTGACTACACAACCTGAATTTTTCTTCCATTTTTCTTTTGTTGTAGCTAGGACTGTATTCTCATCGATTTTGGTCTCCTAGAGTAAAAGGAGGTTGGGCATGTCTATTTTTTGAAGATCTTTTACTGCCTCAATCCTGAAAGGATTGCCTAATCCTTTGCAGTTCCAGGAGACTAGTTTCATCATTTGGGGGTATAGATGGAGGAGGGTGTTCCTCCTACTGGATCTCCATATTTCTTACTCGCTGTCCTAGTTCTGGTGTTTCTGCTGAAAGCCATGTCTATCGTGGCTTGAGATCCTTGAATTTTTTCTCACTTGGCTTCTTCCTCCCTTAGATCTTTGGTAGATTTCCGTCCTATCTTTTTGAGGGATTTATTGATGGATTCATCCGAGGAGAATGAGGGCGTAGGGGATCTCACTTTAGTAATTTTTGCATAGGAAGGGGCCTCTTTGATAAGATCTGAATTGATAGGGCTGGGGATGTTCTGAGATGGAGGATTCTTCGGTATTTCAGTGGCAATAGGGGAGGCTTGGGGATCTTGATGTTCAAGTATTTCTCCTTCTTCTTCCGCCTCAGGAATGTCATGGATTTCTGGCGTTTCAAGGGATTTGAACCTGTTGCTGTTGTTGGAAGTCGATGGATTATGATTTTGCTGATCTGCCTTCTGCATTTTCTGACTTTTTGAGTGTGATTTCGTACCTGATTTGGAGGTTTTCTGGATTGCTGTCCATTGCTCTTTCTTCCGATCTGATTCCTGATCCGTTGGTTTCTTTTTGCATGATCAGGCGAAATGGCCGTATTCATGACAAAACTTACACTTGAAATGGATTTATTCGTAGTCAAGTTCTTGTATACGAGACCAGTCTGCTACTATGAGATTTATTGCTTCCGAAAGGCCATGTTCTAGATCAACTTCGACGCAGATTCGAGTGCATGAATATTGATCTTTTCAGTCAGCTTTGTCAATGTATTTCCCCAATGCATTTCCGATCGCTTCGAGGGATTCTGTGTTCCAGCAATGGAGGGGTAGGTGAGGTAATCTCACCCAGACAGGGACTGCAGAGGGATGTCGAGGGATGGATCGAAGTTCGGGGTCCATCTGTTCATATATAACCCTTGTGGTCCCATAAAATAAGGCCCGTTCCTGAAAATGAGTTCGCGATCCTGCTTGCACTAAAAAATGAAGGCGAAGTAACCTTTGCCCAGGAAATAGGATTTCACCTCTTCCTTGATCATTGGTTTCCAATTTTTCTAAACCCATGACTCAGTGGACTTCGGTGAGGGCCAAAGCCCAGTGAACTGACCGACTAATGCACGTTCAAAAAGATTGAGGGTTGTATTGCAGGGGAGATCCACCGGCAACGCAACAGTTGGAATTTCATCTAGTTTCTTTACAAACTTATGTTGGGCATAGGATAAGGGCTTCTTGCGAGTGGGAGATAAGAGTTTCAAGAAACTGGTCAGATCGGGAGGATTGTCAACTCTCGAATCCATGAGAGACCATGGGAGAGAGTCGAGGAAAGCCGAGGAAGGAGGGTAAAAAAATAAGGAGAAGCATAACAGACAGAGGGAGGGGCGAGTAGGTGAGAGGAAGGGGATCCAAAAGGGTTGGGGGCCGAGGCCGAAAGGATGAAGCTAGTCCCTTCGTGAGTTAGGGCATTGCTAAAGAGCATGCGGAAGCAAGTTCATGCTGCTAGGTCAACGACCATTTTTCGTAACAGTTAGTCTCCTCATCTGAAAAAGGACAAAAAAATATGAGAAGAACTCTTCCAGTCATGATAAACCAGAGTGCTCCTTTTTCTTAAATAGTAGCTCTTGGTCCAAAAAAGGGGTAAACTATCACCATAAAGACGATCATTCAAACACTTTTATGAGCATGAAGGTATCAAGTTCGCTTGGAAATATTTTCATATTTAGGGAGTCTGAAAAGAGCTTAAAGAGGAAATCCAAGGGGTTCCTTTTTCGTAGGATTTTTACGAGCCCGAAAAGGGGATAAAATGTTAATTTTTGAGCATCAATTCAATATACTCTAGGATCCTTACTGAGAGAATAACATGTATAGCATATCAATCACAAGAGACAATAGACACACAGAGTTTCCTTGGGGAAAACCATAAAGGTGAAAAACTCCAATAACTTCCTCAGAGATAGATAGAGCAATGATACAAAACTCAAGCATAAGAGATAGTATCATAGAAGCAGCTTCTCCTCCTCCACTAGTGCGCCACTCTCCAATGAGTGTATAAGTGAGAAAGTGAATGATCAAATAGAGTGCCTCCCGCACTCTATTTATACATGAATCGACTTGCCAAATAACCTCACTAGGTCGGCCTCAACTTAATCACATAACATAATGCTGACAGGGCCGACCCCCAGTAGGGTGGTCTAATAACCCTTTAACCCTCATGGCTTATACAGGGCCGACCCCATCAAGGTGGTCTAATAACCCATCAAGTATAAGTTATGACACTTACAATATAAATGACGACACTTCCGTATAGAGGAATAATAACATCTCTATAGGAATACAATATACATATGTGAAATACATTCCGAAGTTACAAATACATCAACACTCCCTCTTAAGTAGGAAGGAATTTCTTGACACAGATTTGCTAGCACAAGTCTTCTTCTTTGGATCATCATCACTGGATCATCGTCATCGAATCATCGTCATCATCACTGCTGCTTCTATCTCAACCAATCTCAAATCTACTCGTCATAGGAAGTTCTACAGATCCAACCCTTTTTCATGCTGGATGTATCACATCTATGGAGCCAGCCCTTTTTCATGATGGATGTATCACATCTACAGAGCCATCCCTTTTTCATTATGGATGTATCTCATCTATAGAGCCAGCCCTTTTTCATGTTGGATGTAGGCCTAGCCTCCATGTAGGTCTTCATCATCTCTGCGAGCAAGCCATCAAGTAAGTACACCTCAAGACTGATTACACTGCCTTTGAAAAAACTGCAAGATCTCCTAGGACTGATTACACTGCCTCTGCAAAACCTGCAAGAGCATCTCAGGACCAATTATATGCCTCTACAAAACCCGTGTACCATACTATCACCTCATCATCTTCAGATCACCTCATAGTCCACGGAGCACAACCCAAATGCACATCACACAACACTTACATTCACCGGCATGGGAAGACACACTTCAGCCATCCGTGAAATGCTCAGCACTTATATCTACGCCATGGGAAGACACACTTCAACCATGTGAGAATGGCATCACACTTATATCCATAGCCATGGGAAGACACACTTCAACCATGCTAGGAATGGAACAACACTTATATCGCATCCATGGGAACACACACTTCAACCATGCTCGAATGGCACATGACTTATATCGCAGCCATGGGAAGACACACTTCAACCATGCTTGAATGGCACAACTCTTACATCAACGACCATGGGAAGACAACCTTCAACCATGTCGGAATGGCCCCAGCCCTTATATCTCAGCCATGGGAAGACACACTTCAACCATGCTAGAATGGCTCATGTGCATCATGGAAAATTTTAACCCCCCCCCTAAATTTCTATATATAATGATTGGGTGAATCCCCATGATATACAAGAAAATATGAAGGCTATTTTATCAATGTTATATTATTTATATATAATTTTTTGGCGAATCTCTCATTGAATTATATAATCTTGTAAAATCTTGGCGAATCTTTCACTAAATTATAAAGCCTTGTAAAATATTGGCGAATCTTTGACAAAATCATAAAACGTTATAAAGACTTGGCGAATATTTTACTAAATTATAAAATATTGTGAAGTCTTGGCAAATTTTTAGATAAAGTTTAAAACCATATATAGTAATAGGAAAACATATTTAAAAAATACTAATAGGAGATAAATATTAATAAATCATCACATATAAAGTTTGAGGGGAAGAAATCCTGCAACCAGTACGCTATTATAATCCTGATGCAAATGAGATACAATTGAACAAAAAAACACTTAGATAAGCAGGAAATAAACTTGATCGATGAAAGCACTTACTGGTTTCTGAACTCTGTTTGTTTTCCCAGAAATCCTTCTCTTACAAAGTCCACCATCTGCAAATGATATAAAATATTACAAACTATATATACAACCGAAATCAAAAGAAAATTTTTAATATCATATCCACACTTAAAAGTTACAACCATGTTACTTACACAACAGTATTCCATCAAATTATTTTGTAAAGGAGAACTGGTCAATGCAATTCTGTGTTGGGTCTTTACTTATTTTAACGCCTAAGTTATATCAGCTTTTGTGTTTTTAATCATGTGTGCATCATAAAAAATGAGTAAATTGGGACCACTCTGAAACATAGATCAAACACATAAGATGCCAAGCTCAACATAATAATCTATATCCTCAAGACAAGGGAAAATATCTAAATGATACATTTCAAAGAGTACAATAGTCATCTACTTGTAGATCTTTGAATTCATCTAATGATTTTGACATCTGGCATCACCCTACAGTGCAGATTTGTAGTTGGGCTCATGATTTACATAATTAATTCCAACAACTCCATTGAAAAGAGAATGAATTAAAAATATTGTAACTTTTAAGTGCAAGAAAACTGAACAATGATTGTAAGTTGGACATACTATAGAACCTCTAATTGTAATAAGAATATATCTGAATGATTTAAGAATTTGCTTATTTGAATTGCTACAATGAATCAATTTTTGATGACAAAGTAATCCCTTATTTGTGGCTAATCAAACTCTTTCCATGCTTTCTTTTTTCCATTCCACTCCCAAGGAGAGTAAAGATAAACTTGTCATGTCTCCCTCGATTGTTAAAAGTTTTGCCTGGGTTTTTTTTTAAGGATCCAGTCAGAATCGGGGTTTGAGATGTGGTTTTGAATATGTGTTACATGCTTCAAAATCCCATTATTTTACTGGGAAAGAATTTATGAGAGTTGGAACCAACAATTTCAGTGAATTGATATCCCTCCATCTTTTGCTAAAAGTGACCCAGCAAAGAGATATTAAAATTCTGCAAATATATGGGGATTCGAACTTTGTGATTCATTGAATGAAAGGATAGTATTAGATTTAGAAAAAAAGTATATATAATTTAGATATGCATTTAAAATACATGGTTCCTTTGATATTTTCCGTTTTGATCATATTTACCGACAGTTCAACGCAAGTGAAGAATCTCTCAAAAGCAATACGGAAGCACATAAGAAAGCAATAGGGAAGCACATAAGAAAGTGATCAAAAAATTTGAAAATCATGTAATGCCATCACAATTAACATAATATTTGTATTTTTCCAAATCCACTAAAATGGACTTCTAAAATTATAAACATGCATGTCACCTGTAATCATTTAGTGTTCTCTGTAGCAGTTTTCCTGCATCTGCAATACAACTGACATAATCCACCTAAACACAAAATGTAGATGTCTTATCATCCCATAAAATTCAAAATTTCTAGATTTGTTGAGGCATTATCATACTCAAAATCCAAGCAAATAAATGTGCACCTTAAAGATAGTAGGAATAGAATCAGAGTGCATATCCACATTTGATGTTCTATTGCATCGCAAACCTTCACGGAACTGCTTTTCAATTTGACAAGAGGAGAGCTCCCTGTTTTGGAAAGGGTTGACAACAACTACTGACACCATGTTTGAAGCAGGAATGTGAAGAGGAAATAGGCCTCTTCCTTCAAATGCACTACAATCAACACAAATTCCAGAATATGTGCATCAGATGGGGCACACTCGAACATAACCGAGTGTAGTAAGTTGACGAATGGATAAGGACCAATCTGTATTAGTTTAACAAAAGGAGGATGCGAGATTATCTTTACTCACGACAATTAAACATCCTAGAACTAACAACAAGGCAAGCTATAGAAAACTATAGGTATTAAAATCCATTTATTCACCCTATAGGTATCTTTCTCTGCTCAATAATCCTATTGTGCAAGCTATAGGAAACTATTCTATAATCAAAATTCTAACTTGACATGATAGTAGAGATTATCGGAACCGAACGAACATCGAAAGATCGGTCTCGCAATCATTGATGTGCACCCAGATCTGCAGGTGCTTTTATCATGCATGCAAAATGACTCTATTAACGATTCTTACTACGCTCGGTGTAAGGATGTTTCAAACTGTATTTATTCTAGCCAGCAATAGTATTAACCTCGATCATCAATCTCAGGAAAACATTTGATTTACAGTCATTCTCACAGAAGAAGAAAACCACACAACACAGAGAGGTGTCCACTATACAGTATAAGCATAAAACATTTTCATTATAATTATGCAAGCACAATACATAAGCTCTGCAACTTCAAACTACATCTCTCTTCCCCACACCAAATCAAACCTTTAAGGTTCCTTAAATTTTCCATCAAATTTATTAGCGTACACCATAACACTAATAGGCAAATCAAAAGAGTGGCAAACAATACCTCCCATTGAAATGTATCCATTTGGACAAATTGCACACCATACTAAAATGTAATAATTCTTCTTCCATCGTGTTCTCTAGTAACTCTGATGCATTCAATGAAGCATTATTTCTTAGCATGATTGAAGGCAGTCCTAGAAATCCAAATCCCTTTTTGATGATGCTTCTCACTCATTCGAATATCTTGTTCCTGTTGTTATCTGTCACGCATTTGGGGACACATTTTAATATATCTGAAGCTTGAACTGACAAAATGATCGATTCATATCTAGATCTTATATTCTCTATCTGCCACATAACTAACAACAATGAAGTAAAAATAAGGCCCACGAGTTTATTTCGTGTTAAACCGTTTACAGGCTTCGGGTTGGCACAACAAAGTAACTATTAATCTACTATGCTCAAATCGTAACAAGTTAATCATTATATTCTGTTTACAGTAATATAATTGGTAGAGCAAGCTTGTTCCAAGGATAATGCATTTGCTAGTGTTGTTTTTGAATTACTTGTTCAATTGTCCATGGTTTAAACATCAACGATAATGCGATTAGCAGTTGGTTCAGTCAATTAAGCAGTCGGTGAAGCACACGTATATATAGTGGGTGACCCAGTTGCTTAGCTTGATCCAGTAGATCCATTCATTGACCAAACAACAATACAAGCAGCTGTTAATGTATACGATCCATTTTCACGTCCCCTCCCGTCAATCCGATGCAAGGGAGGAAGCATGACCAAACATACCGGGCTTATTTGACAATCTCAACCCCATACATTACTAATAAATTCATGGATAAATAAAAACTTATGTATACATATTCATACTCAACGAACACAACGGAATTAAACACTATATATATACACAGTTTCATCATGCATATAACAGTCATCAATTATCACATTGCATAAAACATGATGCCTTCCATTTCATCAACATGAACAATTATCATTCAAAACAGAACACAGAACGATCATAGCTTAACCACAGAGAATACTTATCTTGAAATGTAAATGTCCAAACAGCTGGCTATGTGAGAGAAACGTTCCACCCAACCATAGGTCTTTGTCCAGCTTGTATTTTTTTAGCTGAGAGACCACCCTCGAGTTGGGTTGTGTATCCACTAAGGAGGAACTAGATGGGCTCACTCACAGCCATGGTTTCACTCAACAACTATGCTAAGCCAACACACAGTTGGATTTATCAAGCATACAAAAGACAAAGGAGGGAAATGATAAGCCAGTGATCTCAACCATAGAGCTACAGGAATCTCAAGATAATTCAAACAGTCAAGGCACCCACAATACCTACCACACCCAACACAAGGAAGGTCCCCTTCTCTACTGCACAGTCCCTTAGGAGTCCCTTCCCTCTAGTGCTCTTCAGGATGGGCATAGAAATATCCAAGCTGCTAAATCCTTGATATTCCAGCCTTCACTGGGTTTATCAAGCATTCCCAATCTGTTCTAGAATTCACACTTGAATTTCTCACAATTCTGTCATCAAATAACTCAATCTCGTCACTGGATTTCTGGGATATAAAAACTGGGTTTTCCAATGGATTTTGGGGTATCTAATACTCTCAGTTTCGCCCCAAGGTTCATATCTATGGATCCCCCATTGGATTTCACTGTCAATACCAAATTTTGGGCATTTTGGGGACTTCAAAACGTGGGTTCTTGCAATGTTGCGATTTCTGATTTTTCTCACTGTTGGGCATTCATAATGAATGAAAAATGATGCTGGGATGTTCAACAATGGAATGGGAATGAGGAAGAACCAATTACCACGATATAGAGTGACTTGTGGTACAAGAAAAATAGATCCCATACATGCCATACGAATTTCTGGGCTGTCCATGCTCCATTGAAGCCACAGACTGAATTCTTCAACAACTTCCTTACAACAGAATTAAATGTCAGCAAGGAAAGTCAAATGGGTTGTCAAAATGACATTTGGAAGCCTATGGTTCAATCCCACAACCCCCTCACCACTCCCTAGTGGAATACACATGGCCCCTTCTCATTAGTTGCTTCCATAGCCAGTTTTGGTATTTTATTGCAATATTAATATTTACATCAAATTACAATATTTCATGACTTAATAGCACATGAACACCATAATATCAAATACTTTCCTTTCTAAATAAAATTCGAACATACACTAGTAGGGCCTTGGCCTTGAGCTCCACACTAGGAAAACATACATCGCATGTATACAATATTTACATAAAAGCCAATATACCATAAGGGTAAAAAATGGGGTATTACATTCCCCTCCCCCTTATAAAAACACCATCCTCGATGTTCTCAAAACTAAACAAAAATAGGAATGCCTCCCTCATGGCATCCTCCAGCTCCCATGTAGCCTCATCGGGGCTAAGGTGCTCCCATTGGACCTTTACCTTCCTGATGGCTCTATTCCGAAGCAAAGTGACCTTCTTGTCGAGGATGCACATAGGCTCTACTTGGAACTCTCCCTCGGGTTCTACCTGTACCACATTTCAATCAATCATATGATTAGGATCATGTACATAGTTCTTAAGCAAAGATATATGGAAAACATTATGAGCTCTTATGTTAGCAGGCAATGCAACTCTATATGCAACTGGCCCTATCCTATCTAGGACTTCAAATGGCCCACAATATCTTGGTAACAACTTGGCACAACTCCCCAACTTGAGAGAACTATTCCTTGGTTTCACTCTCAAATAAACATGATCCCCAATCTGAAATTCCTTATGCACTCTTTTCAAATATGCATAACTCTTTTTCCTATCCTGAGTTGCTTTTAAATTATACCTGATCTTAACAACTTCCTGTTCATTTTCCTTGATCATCTCTTGTCCAAGTACTACCCTTTTCACCAGGTTGTCCCAGTTCACTGGAGTCCTGAATCCCTTTCCATACAATGCCTCAAATGGACTCATCCCCAATGATGCATGATGTCCATTATTGTATGCAAATTCTACCAAGTGTAGTTAATCCTCCCACTTGGATGGTTTATCCATCACATACATTCTCAACATATCTTCAAGAACCTGATTCACCCTCTCAGTTTGGCCATCTGTTTGAGGATGATATGTTGTATTGAAATTCAATCCAGTTCTCAATTCCTGAAATAATCCTTTCCATAAATTGGAAGTGAACTTCGTATCCCGATCATAAATTATTGCCTTGGGGCAATCCGTGCAATATGAATATCTCTCTCATGAATATATTTGCAATGTCATTAGCCTTGTGAGTGGACTTGACTGGAATAAAGTGAGCTACCTTTGATAGCTTATCCACCACAACCATGATTGAATCATGCTTCTTCACTGTCATGGGAAGACCTGTTATAAAATCCATAGAGATCACTTCCCACTTCCATTCCGGAATGGGTAAGGGCTGCAACAATCCTGCTGGATGTTGGTGCTCTGCCTTGACTTCTTGTCACTTTTGACACCTAGCAATGTACTCAGCTATGTCCTTCTTCATACCATGCCAAAAGTATTGCTTTCTTGCTGCTGTTATAGTTTTTTGATATCCTGGGTGTCCAGAGTATGGCATTTGATGTATTTCAGCCATCACTAGCTTCTTCAAATCTGCGCTATTTGGAATGTACAGTCTATCTTTGTAGATGAGGATATCGTCTTGACCAAGATGATATCCCACACACTTTTCATCTATATTTTTCTGCTGCAACTTTTCTTTAATTTGAAGGTAAGTTTCATCACTAGTTTGAGCCTCAAGGACTCTTGTCTTCAAATCTGATTTGCACATACTTACTGCTGCAACATGAAATTTTCTGCTAAGGGCATCTGCAACCTTATTCTCTTTCCCCTTTACATGCTTAATTTCAAAATCAACTTCACAAAGAAACTCCATCCATTTAGCTTGCCTACCATTCAAGTTTGGCTGGTCAAACAAATACTTCAAGCTCACGTGGTCCATTCTAAGCTCGAATCTCCTTCCCAACAAATAATGTCTCCACATCTTGAGAGCATGTACTATGGATGCTAATTCTAAATCATGTGTGGCATAATTCTTTTCATGATCTTTTAATTTCCTTGGCTCATAGTCAATCACAAATCCTTCTTGCATGAGCACGCCACCTAGCCCTTCAATGCAAGCATCTGTGCACACTAAAAAATCCTTCTTTGGATATGCTATCTTCAAAACAGGAGCACTGGTAAGTAACTTCTTTAACTGTTGAAAATGTTTTCTCACATTTTTCAGACCATGCAAACTTTATATTCTTCCTTTGCAATGAAGTGATTTTTGTCCCAACCTGAGTTCATTGAACTCTTTTCTCTTACTGTCATAATACCTAGCATAAAGGTATTTTTCCTTGAAGTACTTCTTAAATCTCTCACAGCTGATCTTCCTTTCACCGATCCCTTTCACTTGCAAGAGGTTGTCCCACCAAATTGAAGCTCTTCCATTTAGATTGTAAATGGAAATTCTGGCCTTTTCATTTCCTGATTAATCATGAATCCTGAAGTATTTCTTCATTCCAAGAAGCCATGCCTCTACCTCTTGGCCAATCTTGTCTTCTCCATCAAATGTGGGAGGTCTTGCCTTCTTGAATTCTCCTTGTGGAATTCCTTTGAACTTCTTTATTCCATCAAAGCTCATGGGAATATGCCTTGGACTTCTTTGAGAGTCTCGGGAGTCACATGATTTGCTAGAATAAGATCTAGAGGAAGGTGTTCTATGCTTTTTGCTCACAGAACTCTTCCTTGGGCTTGGAGTCCTCTTCTTTGAATGGCCTCTAGAGTGACTCTCTGCATCTATTCCTTCTTCACCTACATTGCTTGGTTTGGACCCAAGGTTTATCCTCTGCTGCATATCAGTGAGGCTCTGCAAAATAGCAGCATTGAGCTGGTTTTGTTCTTCTTGATTTTTCATCAACCTTTCATTGAAGCTCACCATGGTTTCAACCAAATTCTGAGGAGTTATTTGCTCCCTTCTCCCATTAGATTCAGTCTCAGCATTCCCTTCTTGCACATTTTATCCTAGCACATATTTATCATGCTCATAAGGATCCTGAGCATCATTTATGGTCACCATTTCCCCTGTATGATGCTTCTGCTACAACTATTTAAATCTTAGGAGTTGCAAGCACTGTGCATTATGAAATTTTTTATTAGACATATTATGAATGCATATAGAAATATAAAACATCAATATTTAACATAATAAAACTCATGGAATCATTTACAGAGTTAATATGTCTTAATTTCTTTTGCCCATTCATGCAATTATGGAAATTGCCCATATTGTCAACAATTTGTCAAAGCAGTCACTGACACTTTTCTGCTCTAATTATCTGTGGGGTATGATAACCTCATTCAAATTCTGGTCATGCACCATTATTCCCTGCTGGAGAAGCTTTCCAATTCCTATCCCCGTGCTCCATTCAGACTTCGGGTGTGGGAACTACATTACTTCAAAAATGACAATTTTTACCCAAAAATTCTGCACTTTCACAGTTACAAAATATCCTGAACTGCCAACTTCAATCACCTGTACAAGAAAATCTAGAAAGATTCAGCAAAACATTTCTATTGGGCGAAGTTAGTCCATACAACAAGGAACACTCATCAACTCGTAGATCTATGTTCCGATGCACCATTCATCTTCTATAAAATTTTGGGTTTGACTACTTTTCTCTTTTAATATTTTCCAAAATTTCAAATTTTGGGCTAAAAATGGTTATTTCCCAAATGGTACATTTATGGAAAATCTTTCTCTAACGTTAATTGTCTGTTTTAATGAGAATACGAAATGTTGAGTTCAGTAAATTTCTTGAATCCTTCATCTAAGGTCACTTTCAACCATTGCAGGTTTTTCAAAGTCTCCAAAAAGTGGCTCGGAACAGTGCTTTTTGGCCTTCACACTCACCCCGACTCCACATCCTTTAAAGTTTGGCTCCAAAATTAACAACTTAACACCGTGCATGCTCCATGAATGCTCCATATCAGTTTCAGCTCAATCCGACCTTCTGTCAAGTGTCGGGACATTGATTTATAAAAGCCATTAATTCAAATTTTATGCCAAATTGGAGCATAATGGGCTCGGGATCTTCACTGGTTCATTCATGGCCTTCGTTAATGGCCTTAGAATGCCACTGAACTCATCCATTTCTGATTCTGCAAGCTCCTTCTATCCAAAAATTGAGGTTTTTTTTTCCCGCAATTGCAGGTGCGGAATGCCAACCTTCCAACCCGGAACATACACCTTTCCGCAATCTGTACTGCGGGTGCAAAATGCCAACATGCAAAATCCAAAATTTTGCGGTTTTGCAATCCCGCAATCTGCAATTGTGGGTGCGGAATGGCAACATGCAAAATAAAAATTTTTGCAGGTACACAAGCCCACAATCCACAATTGTGGGTGCGGAATGCCAACACGCAAAATAAATTTTTTTACGGTTCCGCAATCCCACAATCCGCAATTGCGGGTGCGGAATGGCAACATGCAAAATCGAAATTTTTTATGGTTATGCAATCTCGCAATCCACAATTGCGGGTGCGGAATGCCAGCACGCAAAATAAAATTTTTTGCAGTTCCACAATCCCGCAATCCGCAATTGCGGGTGCCGAATGCCAACACGCAAAATTTGCAATTCCTCGTCTCTGCAATCCGCAATTGTAGAAACACCTCATCCACTCCTGCAACTTGTGGGGCTCATATCTCCCTCATCCCTTAACCAAATGAGACAGGTCTGGTACTGTTGGAAATCTGTTGGAGAGATCTATGCAATGGTGTGATCCCTTGCCCCACCTAAGAACACTGATCGTGAAATTTTTCCAATAAAAAATGCCACCCAAACTTCATCAATATTGCATTAAAACATTTTGTTACCTACCTGTAACTCAGAGTTTGGCCCAAGCAGCCCCAATGCTAGAACATGGGCTCTGATACCACTTTGTCACATCCCCTCCCGTCAATCCGATGCAAGGGAGGAAACATGACCAAACATACTGGGCTTATTTGACAATCTCAACCCCATACATTACTAATAAATTCATGGATAAATAAAAACTTATGTATACATATTTATACTCAACAAACACAGCGGAATTAAACACTATTTATATACACAGTTTCATCATGCATATAACAATCATCAATTATCACATTGCATAAAACATGATGCCTTCCATTTCATCAACATGAACAATTATCATTCAGAACAGAACACAGAACGACCATAGCTTAACCACAAAGAATACTTATCTTGAAATGTAAATGTCCAAACAACTGGCTATGTGAGAGCAACGTTCCACCCAACCATAGGTATTTGTCTAGCCTGTATTCTTTTAGCTGAGAGACCACCCTCGAGCTGGGTTGTCTATCTACTAAGGAGGAACTAGATGGGCTCACTCATAGCCATGGTTTCACTCAACAACTATGCTAAGCCAACACCCAGTTGGGTTTATCAAGAATACAAAAGACAAAGGAGGGCAATGCTAAGCCAGTGAGCTCAACCACTGTTGGCAGGCGGTTCGATGAGGAAATGTCGCAGTACTGCCGACACTACGACACATCGGATGAGGGTGCAGAGGGAGTATTTTGTGTTAAAGTATACCGTAGTTGGTGGGTATTGGGTCACTTGGACCATATGTTATGTAATGTTGAGTCAATTGTACCGCGATATGCAAGTTTTTGGGTCATTTGGACCGAGTCAGTTAGATATTGGGTCATTTGTCCATAGTGTCGGTTAGGAAGTCGTTAGTAAGTGGAAAAACATTGTAATGGCAGAGGCCTATAAATAGATGAGAGTTGTAAGTGTTAGAGAAGGGAAGATAGAGAGTATGCGAGAGATAAGAAGATGTATGCGTACATAGATCTATGTTTTGCTTTTGGTATATGACTGTGAAAGTAATACAATGATGATGTTTTGGTACGATCTTTGTGCAATGTTGCGATATATGAATGTTGTTATATTTTCTTGATGCAATGTCTGCTTACTTAAACAGAAACTTTAAACATTCGACATGGAGTTATAACATATTACTTAATCGCATCATTTATCATCACAACAAAAATAAGCAGACATTGTATCAAGAAAATATAACAACATTCATATATCGCCTCACTGTCCAGCAGTTGATGTGGCTCGAGGGTGAGCCACAAGATTGTGTTGGGGGCCTGTTGGGAGGCGGTTCGATGAGGAAATGTCGCAGTACTGCCGACGCTGCGACACAACGGATGAGGGCGCAGAAGGAGTATTTTGTGTTAAAGTATACTGGGTATTGGGTCACTTGGACCATATGTTATGTAATGTTGAGTCATTTGAACCACGGTATGCATATTTTTGGGTCATTTGGACCGAGTCAGTTAGATATTGGGTCATTTGTCCATAGTGTCGGTTAGGAAGTCGTTAGTAAGTGGACAAACATTGTAATGGCAGAGGCCTATAAATAGATGAGAGTTGTAAGTGTTAGAGAAGGGAAGATAGAGAGTGGGCGAGAGATAAGAAGATGTATGCGTACGAAGATCTATGTTTTGCTTCTGGTATATGACTGTGACAGTAATACAATGATGATGTTTTGGTACGATCTTTGTGCAATGTTGCGATATATGAATGTTTTTATATTTGCTTGATGCAATCTCTACTTACTGTTGCTGTGATGATAAATGATGTGATTAAGTAATATGTTATAACTCCATGTCGAATGTTTAAAGGTTTTGTTTAAGTATTGCAATAGAGCTAGTCTGTGCAGCCACAACTCTCCTCCTCCCTTGGCGGAAAGATGGTTCCGTCTACTCTTCCTGGACGCCTTGGGTGAGACCTCATCCGCTCTACGGGTGTTGCTGGGTGGGCTCAAACCTGCCCGGGCCGGTGCCCAGGGAGACTGCAGTATGTGTCGATAGTGAGGTGAACCCTTGTCGACCGAGGTCGCGTTGGTCAATAAATGGTTTTGTTGCCGTGACTGTGTGCAGAGTGAAAGGAGGTCATGTTGTGGCACTTGACAAAGCTGGAGATACAGAGCTGGTTTGATCAGAAGTTGCGGGAGTTTGCTGAAGAAGAAAGCCAGAACACGTGACTGATAGTAGATCACTGGCTGGGAAGGTATATTCACGATGGTTCGCACGAATGGTTTTTCTGTGAATTCCCGGTCATTCTGTACGAGTGGTTGTCAAAGTTGACCTTCCAGAAGAGGAAATTCCAGGGTGGTGAGCCGACGGCTTGGACCCCATAATTGATTAAGGAGCTGTAGGAAGTTGATAACAAGGCATTGCGGGTTGTTGAAGTTTGGCCTGATAGCATCTTGGAGGGATATATCACTGAATTTGCGGTCGACACGAAGAAATCCTATAGTGAAGCTGAAAGATACTTCTTCCGAGGACCAAGGGGAAGGTTTCTGCTGTCGCTCCAACTGTCGATTAAGATGCTAATCTGCGAAAAGGGTATATTGAAGATGCAGCTTGATCAATAGACAACTTGGTGGGCGGAGGTCATGGGTACTGCGACTGCTGGGGAACAGTACATGGAATGGTAAGGGGGAGATGGGTGTAGACCATGAGGAGACTATGAGCGAAGCTGAGGAAGAAAGTGGTCTTACAAGAGGAGGAGCGAGGTTTCGACAGGAGAAGAGGCAGAGGACATGAGAAGGTCCTGCTGTGATTGAACCGAAAAACTGCAAAGGAAGACCACACAGAATGAAGTGACCTCACAGTCCTGACAGGGATGACCAGGCTACGCCCAGGATAGAGGTAGGACCAAACCCCGACACCAACGTACCCACACCTCTACTCACTGACTCACAAACAACAAGAAATACCACTTCGACACCGCCAAGTTCGTCAATTCCGCAGAAGTTAATTGGTAGTAGCACAGCGACAGGAGGAAGGAAGCCCAGAATGGCGGGCGATGATGCTAAGTTACCGTTGTTCCACGGAAGTGCGACAGACAACCCAGAACAATATTGGTTTTGTGTGAAGCGGTCTGGACCATGAAACAGATCACTTATGCTAATGCTAAGAAAGGACAGTTAGCCACGACTCTGCGACGTCATGCATTATATTGGTTCATGAAGTTTATTCTAGTCCCTACGGGAGCCCCAGAGAAGTCACTGGATGAGATTCAGGATGGGCTAATTAATGAATTTAGACGGCCCAAGTCTGAGGCTCAATATATTACTGAATTGAAGGAAATTAAGCAGTATCCCAATGAGACGGTATGGGATTTCGACCAATGATTCAAGATGTTGATGGCAAAGGTTAGTTTCAATATGAGCGCCATCCAACATAAAGAATGGTTCATTGCGGAATTGCTACCCCACATTCGGCTGCCGCTGATGCATCAAAACATATCGACGCCTAGAGAAGCTCTAGAGATTGCAATGTGATTGGAGGCGTCACCGATTGGAGATAATGCAGCCGGGATGTCGCAGATACAGACACAGTTGGCCAACCTGACTATACAGGTGTAAGATTTGAAGAAGAACAAGGAACATAGCAATGAAGTATGGTGTATGTGATGCCGAGGAGAAGGGCATATGAAGGATAATTGCCCGTATTTTTGTAATTATTTGGTGTTAGGAGCGCCAAACCCGTTGAATGGTGACAGTATGCCGTGGTGTCACGTTTGTCAAGTGTTTGGGCACAGTCACGATAATTGCCCATATATGCAGAAAATGGTCACAACCCCACAAAATCATTATTGCACATTTTGCAAGTCGGTGGGCCACGATGACAAGGATTTCCGTGCATATGGGTTGCTACAGGAGAGGATGTGTGATGCATTCTATGTCAAGGACGATTAGCGCGCCATGCAACAGCCACTACTGCAACCGTAGGTAGCTCAGCCGCTACCGCAACCGCAGATACAGTTTGCACCACAGCAACAACAACCGCAGCAGTTCATGCCACAATATACTCCGATGCAGATGACTTCCCCACAACCACAGTATGTACAACAACCACAGTATGCACCACAAGGGCAAGGGATACCGCCAACACCGATGCAGCAATAGTTTAACCAACCTCAGTACCAGCAGTAGGGCGGCTACCGAGGAGGCTACAGGGGCAGACACGGTGGTGGATATTGTTATGGAGGAGGAGGCCGAGGTGGTCGTGGACATGTTCAATGTTACCACTATGTGGAATGGGGGCATTACAAGCACGACTGCCCACTACTACAGAATCAGTGTACGTTCTATTTTGGTAATGATCATATGATTGAGAATTGTCCACAGTTGATTGCACGATGGCAGGCTGGGAACCCTCCGCAACTACAGAATCAGGCCCAGCCACAGAAACCAGTGCAAAATCAGGTACAACAACCAGTATAGAACCAGCCCCCACGACCACCACCAAACGCCAATCGAAATGTCAATCAACCGGGGAATCTGCAGCAGAACCAGATGCAGGGTGCAAATATTGCGACCATTTCTGTAGAACAGTGACCACAAGATGCTTCAATACCTGTTGTCACTCATGGAGGCAAGATGATTGGGGAAGATGGTTCACGACCACTGACTTGGTTGGACGGTCAGAAGACAGTACCTTTCGACATTGATACGGAGCGGGAGACATTCCTGGAGGCACGTCGCACTTTGGAGAAAGACCGTGGTAAGGCTGTTGTTTGCGATATGCCACCTGTCTTTGATACTACATCAGACGCTGATCGGGCGCCACCACTGGGGACATTGCAAAAGTTTCTTGAAAGCTGTCTGTTATTGGCTCGAGACCTGGCTTCCCTAGTTGAGATTGAGGGATGGTTGCAATGATTTACAAAAGGACGGCAGGAGTTGGCAGTAAACTCCCTACATCGACGGAAGATTGGCAAGGAGATGCGAATGAATATTTAGATTGGTGAATATGATGTTGAATCTGTTATTCTTGACCTTGGTTCAGATGTTAACATCTTAACCAAGCAGGCGTGGCAGAAGATGGGGAGTCCCCCATTGAGCTGGTCTCCTGTGCAGCTCCGGTTGGCTAACCATGCGAAGGTAACACCCATTGGGTGAGTTCCATGGCTCACGATCGATATTGAGGGCATGAAGACTTATGCGGACTTCGATGTCATTGAAGTGGTTGAGGGAGGAAGCTCTTATCCGATGCTCTTGGGGTTTGGATGGGCTAACGATAGCGGAGCTGTAATCAACTTCAAGAAGCGCATGATGACCTTTGAGAATCACGATTTCAGAGTCATAGCCCCGTTGGATCTGGCTGAAGGATGTCGATATGTTGAGCCTGTAAAAGATGATGATCCCGCTGGATGGGACCATGCATTCAATATTTCTGAAGATTATATTCATCCTATTGTCCATGGTGAGTTGCAGTGGCGCAGCGAGAGCTTTACATCTTCCGACTCTAATGATGCCTTAGAACATTGGCAGAACAGATTGCATGAGGTACCATTCCAAAAATGTGGCTTAGTTATGCAATCCTTATGTCATGTCCGACAGAAACGATCACATTTCCTGTCTATGAGGGATTTCCTAGCCTAACCACCTTTTTGACAGAATTTGAAGACATCGTCTCAGAACCATAGCGATTGCTGGCATTGGAGGAAGCACTGAAGGCTACTCCAGCATGCTGGTGGGAGACCCATAAGAAATCCATTTATGGTTGGTCATAGTGTCAAAGGTTGATGATGGTTCGGTTCGGCGACACTAAGGTTTATCACACTGGTAAGTATGATGCCCAGAATAATCCCAGTGATCATGTGATGGAATGTCAATGATTATGGGTAACGTGACCCAGAGATGAGTGGGTCCATGCTTTTATCCATACCTTGGATGAGATGCTGCGCTCATGGTACACTGCAGCCGAGTTGCGGCGAGAAATTACAACATGGGGGGAGTTGACGGTCTGTTTCACTCATACGTTCACTTTTGCGGATGCCAACCTAGATGTACATAACACCTTACAGCTAATCTGCGACGTAGTACTTCAGGTTGTTCCGATAGCCTACCCTATCGACCCACACACATATTGTCAGATGCAGTCTCTCATGGAGTGCTTCAACATCAGCGGTGGGCCAGAGGATGAGGATGATCCCCGGAATGTCAACATTCTAGAATCTTAAGGGAGTCGCGATGTGGTCCCACCTGCTGCGCCATGTAATCTGTTCAGTCAACCATTGCAGATTCGCAAGATGAATATCAGCACAGAGGCTACTCCCAAGTTTGCTAATGTTGGGGATTATTGGGATGATGAGATGATGAGTAAGTTACTGAGTTACTTCATGAGTTTCAAGACATGTTTCCCACGAAGTTTTTCGAAATGGAGGGCATACTAGGTGATTTAGGAGTTATGAAGATTCCATTAAAACCAGATGCTAAGCTAGTCCGACAGTGACCTTATCGACTAAATCTGCGACATAAGGAAAAGGTCAAGGCGGAACTTGATCGCATGTTCGACGTTGGTATTATTGAACCTGTGGAAGAGTCTGAATGGATCAGTCCTATGGTGGTGTAGGACAAGAAAACAGGTGAAGTGCGCATTTGCGTCGACTTGCGGAAGTTGAAAGATGCCTGCTTATATGACCCATTTTCGGCCTCGTTTACTGATGAAGTACTTGAAGGAGTGGGTGGCCAGGAGATGAACTCATTCACTGATGGATTCTTTGGCTACCATCAGGTTCGCATTGCCAAGGAAGATCGCCATAAGACAACTTTTGTTACTGAATGGGGTTGCTTTCAGTACACGGTAATGCCATTTGGTTTGAAGAATGCACCTGCGATATTCTCCTGGGTCATTGTTGTTGCATTCAAAGATTTTATTCAGAAATTTTTGCAGGTATATATGGATGATTTGACAGTGTATGGGTTGATTCGTGATCATCTGGCTAATTTGCGGTTAATGCTTGAGCGATGCCGACAACACCAGATATCGCTGAACTTGAAGAAATGTATTTTTTGTGCACCGTTTGGGATATTGCTGGGTCATATCGTGTGTAACTAGGGATTACTGGTTGATCCAACCAAAATTTCCCTCATTTTGGGGTTGCAACCGCCAACCACCGTTAATCAGTTGAGAGTGACCTTGGGTCACATGGGATATTATCGCAAATTTATCAGGGGTTACGCTGCGATTACTACCCCTATGGAAAAGTTGTTGAAGAAGGACGTGACATTCCAGTGGAGCCCGAAATGTCAGGATAGCTTCGAAACTCTCAAGGCGAAGATGGCGTCAGCACCAATCTTGGTCTTTTCGGACTGGAGTAAGGAATTCCATGTCCATGTTGATGCTTCCTCGATTGCATTGGGTGTTGTGTTGGCTCAACCTGGAGAAGGCGATCTTGATCATCCTATTTCTTTTTCCAGTTGGAAGTTGTCCTCTACAGAACAAAATTACATTACCATGGAGCGGGAAGGTCTGGCCATGGTTTACGCGCTGCAGAAATTCAGGCATTATTTATTGGGTGGACACTTTAAAATGTTCACTGATCACTCTGCATTGAAATATTTGGTCAATAAGCCTGTGTTGGGGGGAGGATATGCTTGTTAACACCCAAAAAGTGCTCACTAGCTCATTCCCTTATTCACATGACCCATTTTTCCACTTTTTCGACCATTTGAGCCTTTAAAACCTTCAAAAGGTCACCAAAAAGACCATAATACCCATTTTTCCTCTCAAAATATGTATTTTTCCTCAAAAAACACAAAAACCCTAAAAAAGGGTCCAAAATTCCCCAAAAATATTACAAGGGAATAAAAATATTCAAAATATTCAAAAAAAAGAAAAAAGAGGGAAAAAGAGACCTAAACCATGTTGGTTAATACCATTGGTTTCCTTAAAACCATAATGGTATTCCCCATCACTAAAAACTATAAAAAGGTGATAGGGGCTCCTCACTTTTCATCCACATTTCATCATATCCTTATGCTGCCAAATTCCCTTTGAGAGCCATTGCCTCCCATTTCAAGTTTGAAGAATCCCATTGAAGCTTTGGAGAAGAAGAGACCATTGGATATTGGAGCTTCTCAACCTTGGAGTTGCTCCACACTCATCATCCTCACCATTTGAGGTAATACAAAAACAAATTCTTTTAAATCTCTTGTCTTATTTGCTTATTGTTATCAATCTAGTTCTTTATTTCTCTTATACATGTTAATGTTAGATTAGATTAAGTTAATTGTTATTTGCTTTTCATTCGAGACTACAATTACAAGTTAATAGGTGCATCCTTGCACATGCTTGGTTGAAAAACCAAGCAACAGTTTTTGGCGACTCCACTGGTATTCGAATTTTTGAATCTTAAACTTTAGCTTTAGATCTTCGTTTCTTACTAGTTTTTACCATTCCAATTTCCAGATCTGCCATACTAGACAACATTTTCATTGTTGCCCTATCTTTTGGCCTTTTCTATAGCCTTTAACAGCCCGAAATTTTACTTTTCGGTTTCGTTTCCGGCGACCATTTTTTCGTTTTCACATCGCGCATTTTTTCCCGATAGCCACACTGCTTATTGCGGCCTCACACCCTTTTTCCATGCTGCACATCGCGGCTTCGCGGCTTTTTTCCGCGCTGCACATCGCAGCTTCACGCCTTTTTTCCGCGCTGCACATCGCGGATTTTTCCCGCATTACACATCGCGGCTTTTTCCCGCGCTGCACATTGTGCCTGTGCGCCTTAAACCCGTGATGCCACTGTTTTTCACATGGCCTAGTTTTTAAAAATAAATTTTTCTGCTGCGTTTTTTTCCATTTAGCCTATTTCGTCCAGCATTATTTTTTCTGTTTCCAGCATTCTGTTTTAATTATTGTAGCAATAGTAAATCATTTTCTATTACATATGCTCAATTAAAATCTTTTTAAAAATTTTCAACAAGTGAAAGAAAGGTTTTTTAGCACTTTGTTTAGATCATAGATTTCACTTCTTTGTAAATTTCAAACCATCTTTCCAATTTTCTCAATAGTTTATCCCAAGCAAGCGCTCAGAAATCCATTTATTTCTTGCAAATTTTACGATATTTGCTTTTCCCTAAAAAATTATTTCAAAAGTCCATAGTTTTTGAATTATTTTTTGTTAAATCATTTAGATTTGAGCAAAAGCCTTTTATTTTTTGCAAATTGAAATCGTCTTGTTTTTAATTTGTAATCAATCGCCCAAGCGAGGCAAATTATTTTTCAATTAAATAATCACACTTGCACCCAATCTGCCACATTTTTAATTAACTGAGCCTTAAAATCTGCCTAAACTCAACAAACACTTTAACCCCACTTGGGGAACACTTAAAGAATCTTGTATCTAGGTAGGATTGGGGGGATAGGTGTTCCAATAACACCCCTCAATTATTTACATCTGAGACATAGTGGTTGACATTTAGGGTACCAAAAATCTCTTATTATTTGTTGACACGGTTATACACCAATTTATCGGGAAGGCCTCTCCCTTAGGATGGTTGTGTTAAGAATTAATATGCTAAGACAGAAAATAGTAGCATTACATTCCATTTCACAATAATAGCATATACATGATCACTGAAGAAACAACAAGCACAACATAAACACAAGAGACACAGATTTATCCTGGGAAACCCTCATGGGGTAGAAAACCCAACAAAGCTTCCCCAATATAGATGACCAACAAATATAAAAGATGTAATCCTGAGCATAAGCTCCTCCTTCTCCATAGCAGACCTCTCTCTCATAAGTGTGCCACTCTCAAGTGAGTGAGCCTGTTAAATGAGGAATACACCTCCTCTATTTATACACTACTCCGACTTGTATTTTACACAAATCATATAGGCTCGTATTTAACCATTGGGTTAAATACCCCATTACAACTAACTGGGCCGACCCCACTAGGGTGGTCTAACAACCCTTTGACCCACATAACACATACATGGCCGACCCCCACTAGGGAAGTCTAATAACCCAAGTTACCACATTCCGACGGAGGAATAAACATCTCCGGATATACAATAAGATCTTCACGGAGGAATGAAACATCTCCAGAATAATAAAGTACAAATATAATATTCTTTGAAGTTACAATATTTCAACACTCCCCCTTAATGAGAAGGATATTATAATAGCATCTGCATGAGCAAGGAGTCATCAACATCATACATGATACATCTATAAATCATTGGAAGCTTTCTCAACATCATCAGTAACTCAAGCAGTTACTGGAACATCTTCAATACTGGAACATCAACATCTTCAATACTGAGTCTTTATCTTCTGCAGCACTCAAACAGCTACAGCAACATCAACATCTGGATCCTCGCGATCATCAACATCGTCATCACACGATCATCAACATCGTCATCTAGACCATCACGATCAACAACATCGTCATCTAGACCATCACGATCAGCAACATCGTCATCTAGACCATCACAATCAGTAGCATCGTCATCTAGACCATCACGATCAGCAGCATCATCATCTAGACCATCACGATCAGCAGCATCGTCATCTAGACCATCACGATCAGCAGCATCGTCATCTAGACCATCACGATCAGCAACATCGTCATCTAGACCATCACGATCAGCAGCATCGTCATCTAGACCATCACGATCAGCAACATCATCATCTAGACCATCACGATCAACAACATCGTCATCACACGATCATCAGCATCGTCATCAACTGGATCCACTCGATCATCAGTACAACAACAACATATCTTGCAATACACATGATCCAATTACGGGATGATCAATCCCTCTCACTTTAGGACATAGGTCCAAGGATGATACAATCCTAATCCACTTACGGGATGATCAATCCCTCTCACTTTAAGACATCTCTCATGTCTATGGACGATGCAATCCAGATCAACTTATAGGATGATCAATCCTTCTCTCTTTAAGACACCTCACCATGTCTAGGGACGATGCAATCCCAATCTATTTACAGGATGATTAGTCCTTATCACTTTAATACACCTCACCATGTCTAGGGACGAGGCAATCCCAATCTATTTACAGGATGATTAGTCCTTATCACTTTAAGACACCTCACCATGTCTAGGGACTAGGCAATCCCAATCTATTTACATGATGATTAGTCCTTATCACTTTAAGACACCTCACCATGTCTAGGGACGAGGCAATCCCAATCTATTTACAAGATGATTAGTCCTTATCACTTTAAGACACCTCACCATGTCTAGGGATGAGGCAATCCCAATATATTTACAGGATGATTAGTCTTTATCACTTTAAGACACCTCACCATGTCTAGGGACGATGCAATCCCAATCTACTTACAGGATGATTAATCCTTATCACTTTAGGACATAAGTCCAAGGACGATGCAATCCTGATCCACTTACGGGATGATCAATCCCTATCACTTTAGGACATAAGTCTAAGGACGATGCAATCCTGATCCACTTACAGGATGATCAATCCCTATAACTTTAGGACATAAGTCCAAGGATGATGCAATCCTATCACGTACATTTTGAACCAAACGCCTAGGGACGATGCAGTCCTATCATGTACCTTTTGAACCGAAGTCCAGGGACGATCCAGTCCTATCATTCAATTCTCGGAGACCTCATGTCTACGACTCAATTCAAAGGACCAAAGTCCGAGGACGATCCAATCCCCTTACCTGTTCATTCAGGATTTTATTCTCGGAGACATCTTGTCTACGGCTCAATTCATAGGACCAAAGTCCGAGGACGATCCAATCCCCTTACCTGTTCATTCAGGATTTTATTCTCAGAGACATCTTGTCTACGTCTCAATTCATAGTACCAAAGTCCGAGGATGATCCAATCCCCTTACTTGTTCATTCAGGATTTTATTCTCGGAGACATCTTGTCTACGGCTCAATTCATAGGACCAAAGTCCGAGGACGATCCAATCCCCTTACCTGTTTATTCAGGATTTTATTCTTGGAGACATCTTGTCTACGGCTCAATTCATAGGACCAAAGTCCGAGGATGATCCAATCCCCTTACCTGTTCATTCAGGATTTTATTCTTGAAGACAACTGTCTATGGATCCTTTTAGAACATGTGTTCAAGGATGATGCAATCCCTCTTCTTTCTCGGAGACATATGTCTACGGATCCTTTTAGAACATGTGTTCAAGGATGATGCAATCCTTTTGTCAACTTAGACCCTGTCTAAGGAACATCCACCAACCTCTCTGTTGGCATCACCAATATAGGTAACCACATCATCGACCTCTCTGTCGATGCAGGCAATCTCATCATAAGTGATCACATCACTCCCCCTTCCGAGGAGAGTCCTTCTGAACTACACCAAGCTTGTCTTGGAAATATTCAAACTTTTACTTGAGGTAGAGGTTTGGTTAGTACATCGGCAACTTGTTCACTTGAGGTAGAGGTTTGGTTAGTACATCGGAAACCTGTTACAAATTTGAACTTTATAGTTCCTTTCTGTGTCATATCTTGTATATAGAAATGTCAGATTTCTATGTGCTTTGACTTATCATGGAACACTGGATTCTCTGTCTTCTTGATACAACTCTGTCATCTTGATACAACTCTGTTTGTCACATAGGATCATAGTTGGGTCTATCTCTAAGTCAAACAATCCTGAAGCCATACTGCTTCATAAATTAGCAGAGCAAGCAGCCATATATTCTTCTTGTGCTAAGAGCCACACTAGACTACTTCCTTCTAAACCACAAGATCATGGTTGATCCCAGATAATAACATCTTCTCGATGTGCTCTTCCTGTCTGATACACTTTCTACTCAATTAACATCTGTGTAGCCATCTGAAGTCATGATCTATAAGATAACATAGATCAAAGTTTATCGTATCCTTTAGGTACCTGATCACATGCTTTGCAACTAATAAGTGAACACATCTAGTTTCCACTCGATACTAACTCAAGGTATTCACAGCAAAGCATATATCTGACCTAGTATTTATTAGATACATCAGTGACCTAATAATTTGTCTGTACAGAGTTGTATCCACTAACTCTGAAGAGTCATCTGCTAACAACTTCAAGTTGGAATCCATGTGAGTGGTTATTCCAACACATCAAGTCCTTTTAATATTTATCGGTATATTTTCCCTGGTTGAGAAAGATTCCTTCTGAGCCTTGCCATACTTCCAGACCTAGGAAGTAATGCATCAATCTGAGATCTTTCATTTTCATTTCTGTTTCTCATTCCTTGTCAGAAAGAGATCATCCTCATATAATAATGGTATGATAGGTTCATCATCCAAAACCTTAAGGTAAAGGTTAGGATTAGCTTTACTTCTGGTTAAGCCCAAGCTTTGTCAAGAAGCTGTCAATTCTCATTCATTCACATTCTGCATTGAATGATCTTCTGCATATCTATCTGTGCCATCTCTCGTTAGATGGGTCTACTAATATGAGACTCAATATCATTCGAACTCTGTGGTGAGTTCCTTCTTGCATCCATGTCATCTGTGTATAGAATCCATATTCAACCTTGTAGCAAAGGTTGATATCCACATCACCCATGATGATCATTAAGCTCATCAATTGATTATCGATCCTGGGTACCCATAGAAAACCCGATTCACACTTCTTCTTTAATTACACCATTAAGAGAATGGTTTTATCTATCCACTTGGAGCAAACATCTTGTTATGATTCTCTTCCTCTTTCTAAGAGAATCTTCTATCCATGAGCCTTCTATATTTTGTTTGATTTGTAAATCTTCTTGTTGAACATCCATCAATTGTTCGGTTTTCATCATTCTTCATGATCTTTCCTACAAAACAGAATTAAGTACATGATTAGTAATACTTCATAATCATGAAATCATGTTGACATGATAACCTATTATGCATACAGATATCATTTACATAGTTATGCAACTATCTTGACCAATACTTTGGCACAACACTTTTCCATATCCTGTATGCATACAGTGGCTATCTAGATGCCTTCCATCTCTACCAGAACATACTATCGAGAGTGTGCACAACTCTCAGCATGTTAGTAAAGAGGTTTCATTCTAGACAAGCAACAATGGAATGTTTGTCCAGCTTACCAATCATATGCATATTAGTAGTATATTGTTCAATGCTCTATGAATGTTTACACTCAGCATGATATATTCTAGGAATACAAATTTGCATACAACCTATTACAAGCAATATCATTTACTATTTCAAATAACAACTCAAATACTTATCTTTTATGTTTGTGTGGTTGCCTCCCGCTTGATCTTCTATATGTCTTTTGAACTTCTATTCATTCTGTACCACTGTGCATGTTGAAGTGTCATCCTCATGATCTCATACACAAATATATATTCATTAGTATATTTCAATGTTTTCAAAACATTATAGTTCTAAATAATCTTGAATATGTATAGTCATGATTATAGATAATATTCAAGGTTTCAGGGAAGTCTTCTTTTACTCATACATATTATTGTTTGATCTAGTTAGTTAAATCATCAACCAAGATAAGAGACATAATATGCATAAACGCTTGATTACTAACTTTATGAATAAGCATAACCAATAATACTAGGTATACTTATATAAGGGATCCTAACACAAGGTAGGATTCTAACTTGACATAGGAAAACATACCTGGATTAGTATACCTGCTTAGTTATGTCTAACATACCTAAACAATATCTTCTTTGTTCTCTTCAATGATTTAGAGATCCTGTGCTAGAACCTGCATATCTCATAGGTTAAGCATAATATAACAAAGTAATACATACCTTGTAAGTAGAACAAATATTATGGATGAGTCTTTGTCTTCATGTTGTCATGGTCATGGAACTTGATTTGTCTTTCGTGATGTACCTGTATCTTATTAGCAGACAACATCAACCTCATACAACACCATAATGCATTAGTACAATCATATAGCCCTAATCAATGAATGTCTTTGATCATTCACATGCATTCATACTGTTACTAGGGTGATAAGACAATTCTAACATTAATCAAGATTGTACTAATAAATAATATGAAGACAAACACATTATGAACTTAATCAAGAATCAGATTTCAAGACATACCTGAACCTCCTTAAGTCATACCTGTCGAGACTTCTTGTAGTCTTCTTATGTAAGGCCTTAGCCTCAACTCCCCTTGAAACTTGATCTAGAGCTTGATTAGGGTTTGCTAGAGAAACCCTAAAAATTCAATCTTTGAATTTCATACTTCTGAATGGATGGAAGGATGTGTCTTGTTGAGCTGATCAAACTAGCCTACTTCAATTTTGAAATCTCCAAAATTTGACCCCTCAAAATTGCCTTCGAAACTTCTGGATCTTCTGGACAGGATCCTGAACTAGGGTTTGATGAAGCCCACCCTTCTACCCAATCAAAAGGTTTGATCCAAGGCTCTAAACTCTTATTTTTCTGAGGAGCTTCCAGCCGTGGTTACAGACTTCAAAAATTCCAACTTTTGCTGAAGCCCTAATTTTTCATCTTTCCGATCAAAATCCTGAACAGGGGTTTGATCAAGCCCGGTCTTTTACCCAACCAAAAAATTTGATCTTGGACTCTAAATTTAGATTTTCCTGAGTAGCATTCAGCCGTGGATTCCGATTCCAAAAATTCTAACTTTCTCCGAAACCCTAAATTTCGGAAGCCATGAATGAAGGTGCTCCAAAAATAATTCTGTTTTGACAGAAATATGTACCTGATTGTTTCTGCTGTAACTCCAAACTTTTCACTCCACAGGGTTTGAAAACGTTTTTTGTTGTAGCTTGACCTGTCGTATTTCCATCCCGATTGGTCTGAACTCAATTGGATTTTTTGAGAGATATTTATGCCAAGTGTCGCAACATGACCTGTTTATGGGATAAAACAGGAGAGCAAACTTGTATGGCATTCCACGTGTCACTGGTTCAGTTTCGGCCTCTGAAAAACTTTTCTGAGATAGTACAGTCTGTGTACTACCTGTCACTTTTTATGAAATTTCATTTGGAGCTTCCTAGACCAAGTTATGACCTTTTTTCCTAGGTCACCTGATTTTGACTAAGATCCGGAAGAGGCAGAAACCCTAACTTGTATTGATCATAACTCACAAATTACAACGAATCAGAGGTTTCCCTTTGGAAACAAGGTACCTGGGGATGTTATCTACGACCTGTAAAGGTTTCAGATCCTAAACCTTCACCAAAATGTATTTATAGCGAAAGTTCCAAGATGATTGGGTTTTGCTATGTAAAACCCAAGCCTTCAAATTGTCGCAAGTGAAGCAAGTGTCGTAAGTGCCATACCTTCCCTTCCTTTAGGTTAGCTTTGATACCATGTTAATATTTAATATGCTAAGACAGAAAATAGTAGCATTACATTCCATTTAACAATAATAGCATATATAGGATCACTGAAGAAACAACAAGCACAGCATAAACACAAGAGACACAGATTTATCCTGGGAAATCCTCATGGGGTAGAAAACCCAGCAAAGCTTCCTCAATATAGATGACCAAAAAATACAAAATATGTAACCATGAGCATAATATCCTCCTTCTCCATAGTAGACCTCTCTCTCATAAGTGCGCCACTCTCAAGTGAGTGAGCATGTTAAATGAGGAATACACCTCCTCTATTTATACACTACTCCGACTTGTCTTTTACACAAATCATGTAGGATCGTATTTAACCATTGGGTTAAATACCCCATTACAACTAACTGGGCCGACACCACTAGGGTGGTCTAACAACCCTTTGACCCACATAACACATACAGGGCCGACCCCCACTAGGGAAGTCTAATAACCCAAGTTACCACATTCCGACGGAGGAATAAACATCTCCGGATATTAAATAAGATCTTCACGGAGGAATGAAACATCTCTAGAATAATAAAGTACAAATATAATATTCTTTGAAGTTACAATATTTAAACAGGTTGAAGTAGCCAGACTGGTTCTGGAAGTTTGAGTGGAATACCGCTATCCATTCAGTAACCGAAGGATACATTTCATAGTTTTCGTTGTACCACCCTTATGGGAGTACATCGGCGATAGAACAAAACTACAGAATCACCCAACCGAACGTGTCATGAATGGGGTATCTTAGTGGCCAATTTTTAGGATTGTCTACCCGGTGTCCCTCCTGGTAGGGGGATATCTAGCCTTTGATTCCACATTTTATATTGTCTGACTTGGATTTCATCACCTTGCAGAGGATATACCTTGTTGAATCATAATACCACTTTTAGTTAGGCGTTTGCATGCTCTGTTACCCCCCTTGGTCTAGTGAGCACCACTTTTTTCTAGGAGCTGCTTGATTTTTGGTATTCTGACCACTTTTATTGATTACTCCACTTAGTATAGCACATTTGTTATAGTAAGTGCTTTTGAGATTGGTTGTTGGCCTAAGAGCCATTGTTTTTTCACAGTCCGCTCCTGCACACATCGTTGCACTAGAGTCTTGAGTTTTTTATGTCACCACCATCCATTGGCATTTCTACTCATCTCTCACCATTAAGAACTTAAGACGATCCCGACGTTTTCAGGGTGAACCCCCTTAGTTTGGTACACTTGACTCTACACATCATAGACATAGAGCGTTATCCCTTGACTCCACACGTCATCGGATAGAACCCAATCATCTGATTTTGACACACCTCATTTCACATTTGATTCTGAGGCTGAATCCGAACACCCTACCGAGACATCACCAACCAACCCCATGACTGGATCACAATATGACCCCCTTTTCACCAGTGCTGTTGGGGCTACATCAACAACCCCTGCTACTACTGTGACAACCACGGTAGCCACAACCCCCTTAGGCATGGATAATATGGGGTCCACACCTACTTTAGGCATGCCCAACATAGGACCAACACCTATATTAGGTATGCCCAACATCGGGGTCACCCCCTCCCTCATCGCCACTACCCAGATCCTAGTGATTACTGGAACCATTCCTAACCCATCTGCAACCCATGTTGCACTTGGGAGCGTAGGCCCCTCCCACACCACATCGACTGGAGGACACATCCCTTTCACACCTATCATACCCTTAGGAGGCACTGGACCAATCCATAATGCTACCATTAGCAATTATGCCCCAGTGACTATGCCACACCCATTTGCCAGTCTGCCATACATGGATAGTCTAAACTTACCAGACCTGGCAAGGTTAACTAATGACCCTATTAGACACGACCCTGCATGGCCCCCCATGCCCACAAAGCTTCCCTCAGATATCCCAAAATTTGAAGGAAAAGCTGGGGAAGATCCCCAAAACCATATCATGTCGTTTCACCTATGGTGTTCCTCAAACTCCATAGTAGATGATTCTATTAGACTGAGACTTTTACAAAGAACTTTCACCGGCTTTGCAGCCAAATGGTACATCGAGCAGCCACATGGGACTCACAACACATTTACATCCCTCGCCTCAACTTTCCTCTAGTTCTTTCAACTACCTGTACACTATGATGTAGGAGTGGAAATACTTTTGTCTTGTAGACAGAACACCACTACACACATCACTAATCATATCCATGAGTGGCGTAAGTGCCATAGCCTGTGCAAGATAAAGCTTGACGACCGTATCTTCTTGGATTGGTCGCTCAAATCACTCCTCCCCCTCATAGCCAAAGATGTAGCTTCTGAATGACCCTAGTGAGAAGAAGAAGCCATCTTAAAAGCTCAGCAATTCCACCTCATATATGCCCAGTCTAGATATCTATACACCATTTACCTGATGCCCCGCACGGTGATCCATCTCAGACTGACACGCCGGGGGAATCCCATGCCGTCGACGGTATTATCGGCTAGGTTATGGTGCAAAACAAACCTTTTACCATGATGAGTACAAACAATGCCCCAGAACTTTCTAGGGCTACATCTCATTCTGGAGCTACAACTTCGTATGCTCTAGTAATACACACCCACCACACTCATGGACCCTCATGTCCACCACAGTGTTATGGGAAAGCACCATCAGCTTATGTACCATCTCCATATTATAAATAGGTGGCCCACCAGACTCCAGTTCATCCACAAGACCAAGCGACTTATTGTCCTCAATAGGCAACACCTCTTGCTCCAACACTTCTACCAGCTCAAGGTTACCCACAACCGCAACAAACACTAGGTCCACCTCAGAACCCTCCTGCTTACTACCCACCGTAACATGCTCTAGAACCCGCACGAACTCAAAAACCACCTACTTCCCAAAGGCATGTGTACGCATAGCAAAACCAACCTCAAAACCAGAACAACCAGCGTAACCAAGGAGGTCAACAAAATCGCGGAAGAGGGCGTAACCGCGGAAACAACCAACAACACAACCAAGGTGCACCACCACTTAATCCTCCAAATAATAATAACGATGCTCCCCCCAACCAAAACCCTGATCATCCACCGAAACAGGCCAAAATTAATAACTTGAGAACAATCCATCCATGTTCCATATGTAGAGTCTATGGCCATTACACACATAATTGTCCCCATTTAGATCGAGCGCGTCAACTCTGGACCGACGACGCCCAACGACAAGGACATGCTGCAAAGCCAGTACCTCATCCTCAGCCACAACCCATGATATTGCAAAATCCCTTACCAAACCAAGGCACGATAAACACTCGTCCAAATGATCCCCCTCAAGGATCCGCTACCACACAACAAAAATTACTTTCGCGGCAGCTGACTACCAATATACAGAGTCAAACACTCACCATTTTCTAATGATGTCAATCTTCAAACCCACCGAAACCAATATGGCTCAGCCCCTGAGGTAACACCTACTGACCCATCTCTGAGTATCCTCCCAACCGACCAACCTCTTTGCATACCCAATGTGCCCATGAATGGAGGTCCCAAAGCACCCCGTTTCCCTTTGAGACGAATTAACAATAACCCTAACGCTCATGCAACTTCCAAATATAACATTGTAGAGGATTTAGCTCAGTCCCCCGCCGCTATGTCTGCTCTAGAAATATTAAAAAAATTGTCCTACACAGAGAAAATTGTTGTTATCTGCCATTGGTGCCATAGATCCTAACGACTCTAACATGATGGATTTCGACTTAGAACAAGCTAAACCTCGCCTGCCTTCATCTCTAGCTTTTCAAGTTTCCATCTCTATTCGCAACCTCGTCGTTCATCGATGCATAATCGATGAAGGGGCCTCTACCTGCGTTATGTCGACTTTCGTATGGCAGAAACTTGGATCCCCAAGGCTACAACCGTCAACTACCACTTTACGAGCTTACTATGGCCGTGCAGCTCAACCTCAAGGTTTGTTAGTGAATGTACCCAGACAACTTGGGGGAAAATTGGTTCTCATAGATATAGAGGTCATTAATGCCCAACTTGATTACAATCTCCTTCTGGGATGAAGCTACATGTATAAAATGAAAGTTGTCCCTTCTTCAGTTTTCTGCCTCATGATGTTCCCCCATGAAGGACGCGTAGTCAAAATTGACCAAATTACATACTATGATCCCAATGCCCCTGCAGCGCCTGAGAACGTTCTTCCCATGATCGAACAAACCGTTCTAAGTGCGCCCACATCGTTCGTCTCCTTAGTCGGACCTGGGATATATTCGGATACCCCCATGACCACCACTTTCCCTTCTATCCCACCCCCTCTCCCGGTAACTGAAGTATCTGATTTATGCACCCTCTCGCAAAACGAACAACAACATACTCAGCCAATACCACTACCACCCACTGTGCCTAGTCATATTGGAATGACATCGATTCATACTATCCCCTTCTTGTTTCCATTTTCAGGAGTTGTCAGCACGCCAGTAATGGCTACACTCAACCTTCCAGGTTTAACATTAGGATTACCGGTATGGTACTTACCTGCCCCAACCCCCCCACCGACTCCGACCGTTGTTTTACAACCTGTACAACCCATGAATATGTCGAACTATCCACCATTCGACATACCCAACCTCCAAAACCGTCCCCCACCTGGTGTTTTGATACAACAAAACATAACACCTACAACAGGGGGCATTACATCGACATCTAGTTACGTTCCCCCTCAATCTCGCCACATCGGAAGTAGAGGTCCTCAAGCCTACACCACTGGACCTACAAATCGCACCCCACAAGTAACACCCAAATTAGCTAAGAATCCCCCAATGATACGTATTCCCACTAAGTGCGCCTTGTGTGATGATATAGGCCATGCTACCCATCTATGTCCACATCTACCAGCACTTCAAGAACATATGAATATGTTGGATGATGACACCAATGTTCCAGTCGTCAAATTAGAATTACCACCTCAACCTCGCGATAAATCATTGCGCACAAACCACCCTTGTGCAATATGCGGAATCTACGACCATTATTCACATCACTACCACGATCTCCCAGATTACAGAGTAACACTATACGAGTTGAATAATTCCGACCTAGAGATATCCCCACCACTTATCGAGGAAATATCCCCCCCCAGAATATTCCCATTTAGAAGAAATCAATACCATTTATATGATTTCAACTACCTATAAACCCGAACCAATTAATTTAATGGCACACTACTTCCATACCGATGAAGAAATCCTAGAAACACTCACTGCACCGAACTACCCTTGGGATGATATGCACCATCGATCATACTTCCTCCCTGAGGCGTGTATGTCCACCGCGGAAAACCAACTATCTGTTGAATCCAAGGACTTCTTACCAAACAAGGTCGATTGGTTCAAAGATCCAATACCAGCTCCAGAAGCCTTCAAAGAAGGTAACATGGCTAACATTTCGCCCATTATAAAAATCGACATATCCACCACCCCCGGAAAACCTGAGCTTCTCTCTTTAGGCGCATCTTGCACTGAAAAAGAAACCCAAGCCTATAGGAAAATCTTCCAAGAATTTCGAGATGTCTTCGCCTAGTCTTATACCGAGATGCTTGGTCTTGATCCTACCATCATAGAACATCACATAGACACTTGGCCCAACATATCACTGGTCCGCCAGAAACAACGCCCCATTCACCCATCCAAGCTTCCAACCGTCAAAGCAGAAATTGAGAAGCTTCGAGCAGCAGGTTTCATATACCCTATTGCATACACCACCTGGGTTTCAAATTCAGTACAAGTTAATAAGAAAGTCAGCACCATCCGCGTTTGTACTGACTTCCATGACCTTAACCTAGCTTGTCCCAAAGACAACTTCCCCACACCATTTATTGACCAACTAATCGATGAGTGTGCGGGGCATGAGGTACTTTATTTTATGGATGGTTTCTCCAGATACAACCAAATCAAAATCCGTAAAGAAGATCAATACAAGACAACTTTTACTATCCCATGGGGCACCTTTTCCTATCGCGTCATGCCTTTCGGTCTCAAGAATGCGGGAGCCACTTTCCAACGTGCCATGAATTATTGTTTTCACGATCTGCATAAAATCATATTAGTTTATCTAGATGACCTCACCGCTCGATCTAAGAAACGATCTAACCATTTAGATGATCTTCGACAAGTTTTCTTGCATTGTCGAAAATACAACATCCGCTTGAACCCACTCAAGTGTGTCTTTTGCGTTCCAGCAGGTCGCCTGCTGGGGTTTTTCATTTCAGAAAAAGGGATCACTGTTGACCCTCTAAAATTTCAAGCCATAGTGGACCTACCATCACCACGTACATTAAGACAGCTTCAAAGCCTCCAGGGGAAGTCCAACTTCCTTCGTCGTTTTGTCCCAGACTATGCCACCACAGTACATGGTTTGCTCCGTTTTCTAGGTCTTCATACCCGCTTCATATGGGACAACCAAGTAGAAGGAGCTTTCATAGACTTGAAGAAAGCACTTACAAGCGCCCCGTTGATTTCTCCACCAGATTTCACAAGAGACTTTACCCTTTACTTTTCGGCATCAGATTACGATGTCTCTAGAGTTCTCATCCAAGAAGACTCCGCTCGCTAAGAGTATGTCATTTACTATGTGATACAAACTTTATCAGGCCCACCATTACGCTACCCGCATGAAGAGAAAATGGCCCTCGCCGTCGTATTTTATGTACAAAAGCTACTAGAATATATCCTCCTCAGCCATACCACAGTTGTGGCAAATTCCAACCCAATGGTCTATCTCTTGAATCGTCGCCTTCTACAAGGTCGTGTTTCCAAATGGGTGATTATCTTACAAGAAGATGACCTAAATTTTAAAATCCCGAAGAGAACCAAAGCATTAGCACTTGCTCAACTCATTACGGACTTACCATCATCATTGTCATCACCAACTATCCATACTGATCTAATCGACGAACATTTGTTCATCGTCTCGTCTGACGACCCTTGGTATGGCGACATTTTTATATACCCCTGCACACAGAAATTTTGACCCAACATCGACTGTGATAGACCCGTCGTATCCATCACCATTCCCCCCGTTATCTCCTCTTGGGTGATGTCCTCTATCGATGTGGCATCGACACAATCTTACGATGATGCCTTTCCCAAGACGAAGCAGAACAAGTCCTTAACGATTGTCATAGCGGTGCCTATAGCGGCCATTTCTCTGGAATGGCCACCACCCAAAAGGTAATCCGTGCAAGTTATTTTTTGCCATCATTATTCACTGATTGTATCACAGCAGTCAAACACTGCCAAAATTGCCAGCTCTTTGCCCCAAAGGCAAGAACCCCCCCCCGCCCCCCTTCATCCAGTCGTCACCGCTGGACCATTTTGCAAATGGGCCATCATCTTCACAGATTGCAATCCCACATCAGCCGGCGGCCACAAACACATTATTTTGGCTGTTGATTACTTTACCAAATGGGCGGAAGCCATGCCTACTTACAATTGCAAAGCCGACACTACAACCCGTTTTTTCCTCAACCATCTTATTGCTCGTTTCAGAGTACCAAAACAACTCGTCTCAGACCACGGCTCTCACTTCGAAGATTCCGTTTGGAGAGAATTGTCCATATTCCTTAAGTTTGAACATCATTTTCCTCCGCCTACTACCCCAAAGGGAATGGCCAAGTCAAATCTGTTAACAAAATTTTGAAGACCATCCTCTAGTGCACTGTCGACAAACATAAATCCAACTGGAATCATATGCTTTTTCCCGCATTATGGGATTACCGCACGTCGACTAAAACCGCCACCAGCTTTACCCCGTTCCATTTGGTTCATGGCGTGGAATCTATCCTCCCCATTGAATGCCAGATACCAACATTAAAAATTTCCATAGAACTTCTCCCCGATATGTCACTAATTGAGGAACGTCTACTTCTTTTAGAGCAGGCCGACGAAGATCACCGTGCAGCTCTCCAAACAATCGAAGCCACAAAAAATAGATCTAAACTCCATTATGATAAACATGTTCACCCACAAGCATTTAGTGAAGGAGACCTGGTACTTGTTTACGACCAAGCCCATGACAAAACAGGCAAAGGAAAGTTCCAATCTATGTGGCAAGGCCCATATATCATACACACTTGCCTTGAACATGGAGCATACATTTTGACCAACTCGGAAGGCAATCCCATGCGCAAACCTCGTAATGGGTTGTACCTCAAAATATTCTACCCATAAAAACTCCTGGACATCACAGTCCATATTGTACAGTTTCTTTTTAAATTGATTTTTTTCACTATAAATTTTCAAAACCTTACATTTCCATTCTTTCTTGCATAAACATAGATGGATCCTGCCCCACTCTAACACGTCGGTTTTGTCGATGGCGCAAGCCATTGGTCTCCAAATCTCGCTTCAGCAGCTTGGGTAATTTATTCCCCTTCACATGAGTTGATCCACCTCGACGGAGTGTGCATAGGTGCTGCCACAAACAACCAAGTTGAGTATGATGCCGTGACCGGTCTCCTCGACGCCGCTCCCCAAATGGGCATAAGTCACCTTTGTATTTTCCTGTACTCCTAGCTCCTTGTTTCCCAACTCAACAACTGTTACCAGGTATGCAATCCCTGTCTATTTAGAAAATTCCTACGCACAAAACAAATGATTCGACATTTTGAATCCATCTTTTTTACTCATGTCCCATGAAATCATAACACTGTCGCAGACCAAATGGCTAACAACATTCTAGATTGGCACGTCAACCAAAACATGTAGGACATCATGACATGCATCACATGGGCATTATAAAAGTATCAAAACATTGCATCCATGTGCATAAAATACGCCTCCACGGGTGTACAAAAAATCTAAACATTGCATCCACGTGCATAACATATGCCTCCACGGGCGTACAAAGAAGTCAAACATTGCATCCACGTGCATAAGATATGCCTCCACGGGCAAACAAACAAACTACAATCGCATCCACGTGCAACAAAATGTAATCAAGAAAATATGTGCATCCACTTATACCAAAACATATATATATATATATATATATATCATCATAAAAGTCATAATGCCAGGAGTGCCCTCAACACCCAAATATACAAAAAATACACTAGTCGTACAAAATGTGTATCAAAAAAATCCTCCCCATATGCTCATCAGCATTTGGGGGCAAGTATAAGATCACCTAATCATCGTGATCTCCGAGACCCAAGGTTTATCCTCTGCTGCATATCAGTGAGGCTCTGCAAAATAACAGCATTGAGCTGGTTTTGTTCTTCTTGATTTTTCATCAACCTTTCATTGAAGCTCACCATGGTTTCAATCAAATTCTAAGGAGTTATTTGCTCCCTTCTCCCATTAGATTCAGTCTTAGCATTCCCTTCTTGCACATTTTATCCTAGCACATCTTTAACATGCTCATAAGGATCCTGAGCATCATTTATGGTCACCATTTCCCCTGTATGATGCTTCTGCTACAACTATTTAAATCTTATGAGTTGCAAGCACTGTGCATTATGAAATTTTTTATTAGACATATTAAGAATGCATATAGAAATATAAAACATCAATATTTAACATAATAAAACTCATGGAATCATTTACAGAGTTAATATGTCTTAATTTCTTTTGCCCATTCATGCAATTATGGAAATTACCCATATTGTCAACAATTTGTCAAAGTAGTCACTGACACTTTTCTGCTCTAATTATCTGTGGGGTCTGATAACCTCATTCAAATTCTGGTCATGCACCATTATTCCCTGCTGGACAAGCTTTCCAATTCCTATCCCCGTGCTCCATTCAGAATTCGGGTGTGGGAACTACATTACTTCAAAAATGACAATTTTTACCCAAAAATTCTGCACTTTCACAGTTACAAAATATCCTGAACTGCCAACTTCAATCACCTGTACAAGCAAATCTAGAAAGATTCAACAAAACATTTCTACCGGGCAAAGTTAGTCCATACAACAAGGAACAATCAAAAACTCGTGGATCTATGTTCCGATGCACCATTCATCTTCTATAAATTTTTGGGTTTGACTACTTTTCTCTTTTAATATTTTCCAAAATTTCAAATTTTGGGCCAAAAATGGTTATTTCCCAAATGGTGCATTTCTGAAAAATATTTGTCTAACGTGAATTGTCTGTTTTAATGAGAATAAGAAATGTTGAGTTCAGTAAATTTCTTGAATCCTTCATTTAAGGTCACTTTCAACCATTGCAGGTTTTTCAAAGTCTCCAAAAAGTGGCTCGGAATAGTGCTTTTTGGCTTTCACACTCACCCCGACTCCACATCCTTTGGATTTTGGCTCCAAAATTCACAACTTAATACCGTACATGCTCCATGAATGCTCCATATCAATTTTAGCTCAATTTGACCTTCTGTCAAGTGTCGGGACATTGATTTATAAAAGCCATTAATTCAAATTTTATGCCAAATTGGAGCATAATGGGCTCGGGATCTTCACTGGTTCATTCATGGCCTTCGTTAATGGCCTTAGAATGCCACTGAACTCATCCATTTCTGATTCCACAAGCTCCTTCTATCGAAAAATTGAGGGTTTTTTTTTCCTGCAATCGCAGGTGCGGAATGCCAACCTTCCAACCCGGAACATACACCTTTCCGCAATCTGTACTGTGGGTGCAGAATGCCAACACGTAAAATCCAAAATTTTGCGGTTTTGCAATCCCGCAATCTGCAATTGTGGGTGCGGAATGCCAACACACAAAATAAAAAATTTTGCAGGTCCGCAAGCCCGCAATCCACAATTGTGGGTGCGGAATGCCAACACGCAAAATAAAAAATTTTACGGTTCCACAATCCCACAATCCGCAATTGTGGGTGTAGAATGGCAACACGCAAAATTGAAATTTTTTACGGTTACGCAATCCCTCAATCCGCAATTGCAGGTGCGGAATGCCAGCACGCAAAATAAAAAATTTTGCGGTTCCACAATCCCGCAATTCGCAATTGCGGGTGCAGAATGCCAACATGCAAAATTTGCAATTCCTCGTCTCCGCATTCCGCAATTGCGGAAACACCTCATCCGCTCCTGCAACTTGCGGGGCTCATATCTCCTTCGTCCCTTAACCAAATGAGATAGGTCTGGTACTGTTGGAAATATGTTGGAGAGATCTATGCAATGGTGTGATCCCTTGCCCCACCTGAGAACTCTGATCCTGACATTTTTCCAATAAAAAATGCCGCCCAAACTTCATCAACATTGCGTTAAAAAATTTTGTTACCTGCCTGTAACTCAGAGTTTGGCCCAAGCAGCCCCAGTGCTAGAACATGGGCTCTGATACCACTCTGTCACATCCCCTACCATCAATCCGATGCAAGGGAGGAAACATGACCAAACATACTGGGCTTATTTGACAATCTCAATCCCATACATTACTAATAAATTCATGGATAAATAAAAACTTATGTATACATATTCATACTCAACAAAGACAACAGAATTAAACACTATATATATACACAGTTTCATCATGCATATAACAGTCATCAATTATCACATTGCATAAAACATGATGCCTTCCATTTCATCAACATGAACAGTTATCACTCAGAACAGAACACAGAACGACCATAGCTTAACCACAGAGAATACTTATCTTGAAATGTAAATGTCCAAACAACTGGCTATGTGAGAGCAACGTTCCACCCAACCATAGGTCTTTGTCCAGCCTGTATTCTTTTAGCTGAGAGACCACCCCCCGAGCTGTGTTGTGTATCTACTAAGGAGGAACTAGATGGGCTCACTCATAGACATGGTTTCACTCAACAACTATGCTAAGCCAACACATAGTTGGGTTTATCAAGCATACAAAAGAAAAAGGAGGGAAATGCTAAGCCAGTGAGCTCAACCACTGTTGGTAGGCGGTTCGATGAGGAAATGTCGCAGTACTGTCGACGCTGCGACACATCGGATGAGGGCGCGGAGGGAGTATTTTGTGTTAAAGTATAGCGCAGTTGGCGGGTATTGGGTCACTTGGACCATATGTTATGTAATGTTGAGTCAATTGTACCGCGATATGCGGGTTTTTGGGTCATTTGGACCGAGTCAGTTAGATATTGGGTCATTTGTCCATAGTGTCGGTTAGGAAGTCGTTAGTAAGTGGACAAACATTGTAATGGCAGAGGACTATAAATAGATGAGAGTTGTAAGTGTTAGAGAAGGGAATATAGAGAGTATGCGAGAGATAAGAAGATGTATGCGTATGGAGATCTATGTTTTGGTTCTGGTATATGACTGTGACAATAATACAATGATGATGTTTTGGTACGATCTTTGTGCAATGTTGCGATATATGAATGTTGTTATATTTTCTTGATGCAATGTATGCTTACTTTAAACATTCGACATGGAGTTATAACATATTACTTAATCGCATCATTTATCATCACAGCAACAATAAGCAGACATTGTATCAAGAAAATATAACAACATTCATATATCTCCTCAGTGTCCAGCAGTTGACGTGGCTCGAGGGCGAGCCACAAGATTGTGTTGGGGGCCTGTTGGCAGGCGGTTCGATGAGCAAATGTCGCAGTACTGCCGACGCTGCGACACAACGGATGAGGGCGCAGAAGGAGTATTTTGTGTTAAAGTATACCGCAGTTGGCGGGTATTGGGTCACTTGGACCATATGTTATGTAACGTTGAGTCAATTTTACCACGGTATGCGGGTTTTTGGGTCATTTGGATCGAGTAAGTTATATATTGGGTCATTTATCCATAGTGTCGGTTAGGAAGTCGTTAGTAAGTGGACAAACATTGTAATGGCAGAGGCTTATAAATAGATGAGAGTTGTAAGTGTTAGAGAAGGGAAGATAAAGGGTGGGCGAGAGATAAGAAGATGTATGCGTACGAAGATCTATGTTTTGCTTCTAGTATATGACTATGACAGTAATACAATGATGATGTTTTGGTACGATCTTTGTGCAATGTTGTGATATATGAATGTTTTTATATTTTCTTGATGCAATGTCTGCTTACTATTGATGTGATGATAAATGATGTGATTAAGTAATATGTTATAACTCCATGTCGAATGTTTAAAGTTTTTGTTTAAGTACTGCAATAGAGCTAGTCCGTGCAACCACAACTCTCCTCCCCCCTCGGTGGAAACATGGTTCCGTCTACTCTTCCTGGACGCCTCGGGTGAGACCTCATTCGCTCTGTGGGTGTTGCTGGGTGGGCTCAAACCTGCCCGGGCCGATGCCCAAGGAGACTGCAGTATGTGTCGACAGTTAGGCGAACCCCTGTCGACCGAGGTCACATTGGTCAACAAATGGTTCCATTGCCGGGACTGTGTGCAGAGTGAAAGGAGGTCATGTCGTGGCACCCGACGAAGCCAGAGATATAGAGCTGGTTTGATCAGAAGTTGCAGGAGTTTGCTAAAGAAGAAAGCTAGAACACGCGACTGACAGTAGATCACTGGCTGGGAAGGTATATTCACAACGGTTCGCACGAATGGTTTTTCTGTGAATTCCCAGTCATTCTGTACGAGTGGTTGTCAAAGATGACCTTCTAGAAGAGGAACTTCCAGGGTGGTGAGCCGACGGCTTGGACCCCAGAATTGATTCAGGAGCTGCAGGAAGTCGATCACAAGGCATCGCGAGCTATTGAAGTTTGGATTGATAGCATCTTGGAGGGATATATCACTGAATTTGTGGTTGACACGAAGAAATCCTATAGTGAAGCTGAAATATACTTCTTCTGAGGACCAAGGGGAAGGTTTCTACTATCGCTCCAACTGTCGATTAAGATGCTAATCTGTGAAAAGGGTATATTGAAGATGCACCTTGATCAGTAGACAACCTGGTGGGTGGAGGCCGTGGGTACCGCGACTGCTGGGGAATAGTACATGGGATGGTAAGGGGGAGATGGGTGTAGACCATGAGGAGACTGTGAGTGAAGCTGAGGAAGAAAGTGGTCTTAGAAGAGGAGGAGTGAGGTTTCAACAGGAGAAGAGGCAGAGGACAGGAGAAGGTCCTGCTGTGATCGAACCACAAAACCGCGAAGGAAGACCACACGGAATGAAGTGACCTCACAGTCCTAACAGGGATGACCAGGATACGCCCAGGATAGAGGCAGGACCAAACCTCGATACCAATGTACCCACACCTCCGCTCACTGACTCACAAACAACAAGAAATACCACTTCGACACCGCCAAGTTCATCAATTTCGCAGATGTTAATTGGTAGTAGCACAGTGACAGGAGGAAGGAATCCCAAAATGGTGGGCGATGATGCTAAGTTACCGTTGTTCCACGGAAGTGCGACAGATAACCCAGAACAGTATTGGTTTTTGTGTAAAGCGGTCTGGACCATGAAATAGATCACTAATGCTAATGCTAAGAAAGGACAATTAGCCATGACTCTGCGAGGTCATGCATTATATTGGTTCATGAAGTTTATTCTAGTCCCTACAGGAGCCCCATAGAAGTCACTAGATGAGATTCGGGATGGGGTGATTGATGAATTTAGATGGCCCAAGTCTGGGGTTCAATATATTACTGAATTGAAGGAAATTAAGCAGTATCCCAATGAGACGGTATGGGATTTTGACCAACGATTCAAGACGCTGATGGCAAAGGTTAGTTTCGATATGAGCGTCGTCCAACATAAAGAATGGTTCATTGCGACACTGCTACCCCACATTCGGCTGCCGCTGATGCAACAAAACATATCGACGCCTAGCGAATCTCTAGAGATTGCAATGCAATTGGAGGCATCACCGATTGGAGATAATGCAACCGGGATGTCGCAGATACAGACATAGCTCGCCAAGCTGACTATACAGTTGCAAGATTTGAAGAAGAACAAGGAACAACGCAATGAAGTATGGTGTACATGATGCCGAGGAGAAGGGCATATGAAGGATAATTGCCCGGATTTCCATAATTATTTGGTGTTAGGAGCGCCAAACCCGTTGAATGGTGACAGTATGCCGTGGTGTCACGTTTGTCAAGTGTTTGGGCACAGTCACGATAATTGCCCATATATGCAGAAAATGGTCACAACCCCGCGAAATATTTATTGCACATTTTGCAAGTCGGTGGGCCATGATGATAAAGATTTCCGTGCATATGGATTGCTACAGGAGAGGATGTGTGATGCATTCTACGTCAAGGACGATCAGCGCGCCGTGCAATAGCCACAACTGCAACCGCAGGTAGCTCAGTCGCTACCGCAACTACAGATACAGTTTGCACCACAACAACAACAATCGTAGCAGTTCATGCCACAATATACTCCGATGCAGATGACTTCCCCACTACCACAGTATGTACAACAACCACAGTATGCACCACAAGGGCAAGGGATACCACTAGCACCGATGCAGCAATAGTTTAACCAACCTCAGTACCAGCAGTAGGGCGACTACAGGGGCAGGCGCGGTGGTGGATTTGGTCATGGAGGAGGACGCCGAGGTGGTTGTGGACCTATTCAATGTTACCACTACATGGTATGGGGGAATTACCAGCGTGACTGCCCACTACTGCAGAATTAGCGTACATTCTGTTTTGGTAATGATCATACGGTTGAGAATTTTCCACATTTGATTGCACAATGGCAGGTTGGGAACGCTTCGCAGCTACAGAATCAGGCCCAGCCACAAAAATCAGGTACAGCAACCAGTAAAGAACTAGCCCCCGTGACCACAGCCGAATGCCAATCCAAATGTCAATCAACCGAGGAATCTGCAGCAGAACCAGATGCAGGGTGCAAATATTGCGACCATTTCAACAGAACAGCGACCACAAGATGCTTCAGTGGTTGTTGTCACTCATGGAGGAAAGACGACTGGGGAAGATGGTTCGCGACCATTGATTCGGTTGGACGGTCAGAAGATGGTACCTTTCGACATTGATACGGAGCGGGAGACATTCCTGGAGGCACGTCGCACTTTGGAGAAAGACCGTGGTAAGGCTGTTGTTTGCGATATGCCACCTGTCTTTGATACTACATCAGACGCTGATCGGGCGCCACCACTAGGGACATTGCAAAAGTTTCTTGAAAGCTGTCTGTTATTGGCTCGATACCCAGCTACCCTAGTTGAGATTGAGGGATGGTTGCAGCGATTTACGAAAGGACGACAGGAGTCGACAGTAAACTCCCTACATCGACGGAAGACTGGCAAGGAGATGCGAATGAATATTCAGATTGGTGAATATGATGTTGACGTTGTTATTCTTGACCTTGGTTCAGATGTTAACATCTTAACCAAGTAGGCGTGGCAGAAGATGGGGAGTCCGCCATTGAGCTGGTCTCCTGTGCAGCTCCGGTTGGCTAACCATGCGAAGGTAACAACCATTGGGTGAGTTCCGCGGCTCACGATCGATATTGAGGGCATGAAGACTTATGCAGACTTCGATGTCATTGAAGTTGTTGAGGGAGGAAGCTCTTATCCGGCGCTCTTCGGGATTGGATGGGCTAACAATAGCAGAGCTGTAATCAACTTCAAGAAGCGCATGATGACCTTTGATAATCACGATTTCAGAGTCATAGCCCCGTTGGATCTGGATGAAGGACATCGATATGTTGAGCCTGTAAAAGATGATGATCCCGCTGGATGGGACCATGCATTCAATATTTTTGAAGATTATATTCAACCTATTGTCCATGGTGAGTTGCAGTGGCGCAGCGAGAGCTCTGCGTCTTTCGACTCTGATGATACCTTAGAACATTGGCAGAACAGATTGCATGAGGTACCATTCCAAAAATGTGGCTTAGTTAAGCAATCCTTATGTCGTGTTCCGACAGAAACGATCACATTGCCTGTCTATGAGGGATTGCCTGGCCTGACCACCTTTTTGACAAAATTTGAAAACAGCGTCTCAGAACCATAGTGATTGCTGGCATTGGAGGAAGCACTGAAGGCTACTCCAGCATGTTGGTGGGCGACCCATAAGAAATCCATTAATGGTTGGTCATAGTGTCGAAGGTCAATGATGGTTCAGTTCAGTTATACTAAGGTTTATCATACTGGTAAGTATGATGGCCGAAATAATCCAGTGATCATGTGATGGAATGTCATCGATTATGGGTAACGTGACCTAGAGATGAGTGGGTCCATGCTTTTATCCATACCTTGGATGAGATGCCATGTTCATGGTACACTGCAGCCGAGTTGCGGCGAGAAATTACAACATGGGGGGAGTGGATGGTTTGTTTCACTCATATGTTCACTTTTGCGGATGCCAACCCAGATGTCCATAATGCCTTACAGCTAATATGCGATGTGGTACTTCAGGTTGTTCCGACGGCCTACCCTGTCGACCCGCACACATATTGTCAGATGCAGTCTCTCATGGAGTGCTTCAACATCAGCGGTGGTCCAGAGGATGAGGACGATCCCCGGAATGTCAACATTCTAGAATCTGAAGGGAGTCGCGATGTGGTCCCACCTGCTGCGCCATGTAATCCATTCAGTCAACCATTGCAACTTCGCAAGATGAATATCGACAACGAGGCTACTCCCAAGTTTGCTAATGTTGGGGATTATTGGGATGATGAGATGATGAGTAAGGTTAGTGAGTTACTTCATGAGTTTCGAGACGTGTTGACCACGAATTTTTCCAAAATGAAGGGCATCCTAGGTGATTTAGGAGAGATGAAGATTCCATTAAAACCAGATGCTAAGCCAGTCCGACAGCGACCTTATCGGCTAAATCTGTGACATAAGGAAAAGGTCAAGGCGGAACTTGATCGCATGTTGGATGCTGGTATTATTGAACTTGTTGAAGAGTCTGAATGGATCAGTCCTATGGTGGTGTAGGACAAGAAAACAAGTGAAGTGCGCATTTGCGTTGACTTGCGGAAGTTGAACGATGCCTGCTTGCATGACCCTTTTCCTACCTCGTTTACTGATGAAGTACTTGAAGGAGTGGGTGGCCAGGAGCTGTACTCACTCACTGATGGATTCTCTGGCTACCATCAGATTCGCATTGCCAAGGAAGATCGCCATAAGACAACATTCGTTACTGAATGGGGTTGCTTTGAGTACACGGTAATGCCATTTGGTTTGAAGAATGCACCTGCGATATTCTCCTAGGTCGTTGTTGCCGCATTCAAAGATTTTATTCAGAAATTTTTGTAGGTATATATGGATGATTGGACAGTGTATGGGTTGATTCGTGATCATCTGGCTGATTTGCGGTTAATGCTTGAGCGATGCCGACAGCACCAGATATTGCTGAACTTGAAGAAATGTATTTTTTGTGCACCGTTTGGGATATTGTTGGGTGATATCGTGTGTAACTAGGGATTGCTGGTTGATCCACCCAAAATTGCACTCATTTTGGGGTTGCAACCGCCAACCACGTTAATTAGTTTAGAGCGACTTTGGGTCATATGGGATATTATCGCAAATTTATCAGGGGTTACTCTGTGATTACTGCCCCTATGGAAAAGTTGTTGAAGAAGGACGTGACATTCCAGTGGAGCCTGGAATGTCAGGATAGCTTCGAAATGCTCAAGGAAAAGATGGCGTCAGCACCGATCTTGGTCTTTCCAGACTGGAGTAAGGAATTCCATGTCCATGTTGATGCTTCCTCGATTGCATTGGCTGTTGTGTTGGCTCAACCTGGAGAAGGTGATCTTGATCATCCTATTGCTTTTGCTAGTCGGAAGTTGTCCTCTGCAGAACAGAATTACACTACCATGGAGCGGTAAGGTCTGGCCATGGTTTATGCGCTGCAGAAATTTAGGCATTATTTATTGGGTGGACACTTTAAAATGTTCACTGATCACTCTGCATTGAAATACTTGGTCAATAAGCCTATGTTGGGGGGAGGATATGCCTGTTAACACCCAAAAATTGCTCACTATCTCATTCCCTTATTCACATGACCCATTTGTCCACTTTTTCGACCATTTGAGCCTCTAAAACCTTCAAAAGGTCACCAAAAAGACCATAATACCCCTTTTCCCCCTCAAAATATGTATTTTTCCTCAAAAAACACAAAAACCCTAAAAAAGGGTCCAAAATTCCCCAAAAATATTAAAAGGGAATAAAAATATTCAAAATATTCAAAAAAAAGAAAAAAGAGGGAAAAAGAGACCTAAACCATGTTTGTTATTACCATTGGTTTCCTTAAAACCATAATGGTATTCCCCATCACCAAAAACTATAAAAAGGTGATAGGGGCTCCTCACTTTTCATCCACATTTAATCCTATCCTTATGCTGCCAAATTCCCTTTGAGAGCCATTGCCTCCCATTTCGAGTTTGAAGAATCCCATTGAAGCTTTGGAGAAGAAGAGACCATTGGATATTGGAGCTTCTAAACCTTGGAGTTGCTCCACACCCATCATCCTCACCATTTGAGGTAATACAAAAACAAATTCTTTTAAATCTCTTGTCTGATTTGTTTATTGTTATCAATCTAGTTCTTTATTTCTCTTATACATGTTAATGTTAGATTAGATTAAGTTAATTGTTATTTGCTTTTCATTCGAGACTGCAATTACAAGTTAATAGGTGCATCCTTGCACATGCTTGGTTGAAAAACCAAGCAACAGTTTTTGGCGACTCCGCTGGTATTTGAATTTTTGAATCTTAAAATTTAGCTTTAGATCTTCGTTTTTTACTAGTTTTTATCATTCCAATTTGCAGATCTGCCATACTAGACAACATTTTCATTGTTGCCCTAGCTTTTGGCCTTTTTTGTAGACTTTAACAACCCAAAATTTCACTTTTCGGTTTCGTTTCCGGTGACAATTTTTTCGTTTTCGCATCGGGCCTTTTCGCCCGACAGCTGCGTAGCTCATCGCGACCTCGCACCCTTTTTCCGCACTGCACATCGCGGCTTCGTGGATTTTTTCTGCGCTACACATCGTGGCTTCGCGGCTTTTTCCCATGCTGCACATCACAGCTTCACGGCTTTTTCCCGCGCTGCACATCGTATCTTTTTCTTGCGCTGCACATCGCGCCTGTGCGCCTTAAACCCGCGATGCTGCTGTTTTTCGCCCGACCCAATTTTTAAAAATAAAATTTTTCTGCTTCGTTTTTTCCCATTTAGCCTATTTCGTCCAGCATTATTTTTTCTGTTTCCAGCATTCTGTTTTAATTATTGCAGCAATATTAAATCATTTTCTATTACATATGCTCAATTAAAATCTTTTTAAAAATTTTCAACAAGTGAAAGAAAGGTTTTTTAGCACTTTGTTTAGATCATAGATTTCACTTCTTTGCAAATTTTGAACCATCTTTCCGATTTGCTCAATAGTTTTTCCCAAGCAAGCACTTAGAAATCCATTTATTTCTTGCAAATTTTACGATATTTGCTTTTCTTTAAAAAATTATTTCAAAAGTCCATAGTTTTTGAATTATTTTTTGTTAAAGCATTTACATTTGAGAAAAAGCCTTTTATTTTTTGCAAATTGAAATCGTCTTGTTTTTAATTTGTAATCAATCACCCAAGCGAGGCAAATTCTTTTGCAGTTAAATAATCACGCTTGCACCCAATCTACCACATTTTTAATTAACTAAGCCCTAAAATCTGCCTAAACTCAACAAAAACTTTAACCCCACTTGGGGAACACTTAAAGAATCTTGTAGCTAGGTAGGATTGGGGGGATAGGTGTTCCAATAACACCCCTCAATTATTTACATCTGAGACATAGTGGTTGACATTTAGGGTACCAAAAATCCCTTATTATTTGTTGACACGGTTATACACCAATTTATCGAGAAGGCCTCTCCCTTAGGAGGGTTGAAGTATCCAGACAAATTCTGGAAGTTTGAGTGGAATACCACTATCCATTCAGTAACCAAAGGATACCTTTCGTAGTTCTCATTGTACCACCCTTATGGGAGTACATCGGCAATAGAACCAAACTGTAGATTCACCCAACCGAACGTGTCATGAATGGGGTATCTTAGTTGCCAATTTTTAGGATTGTCTACCCGGTGTCCCTCCTGGTAGGGGGATATCTAGCCTTTGATTCCACATTTTATATTGTCTGACTTGGATTTAATCACCTTGCAGAGGATATACCTTGTTGAATCATAATACCACTTTTAGTTAGGCGTTTGCATGCTCTGTTACCCCCCTTGGTCTAGTGAGCACCACTTTTTTCTAGGAGCCGCTTGATTTTTGGTATTCAGACCACTTTTCTTGATTACTCCACTTAGTATAGCACATCTGTTATAGTAAGTGCTTTTGAGATTGGTTGTTGGCCTGAGAGCCATTGTTTTTTCACAGTCCCCTCCTGCACACATCGTTGCACTAGGGTCTTGAGTTTTTTATGTCACCACCATCCATTGGCATTTCTACTCATCTCTCACCATTAAGAAATTAAGACGATGTCGGTGTTTTCAGGGTGAACCCCCTCAGTTCGGTACACTTGACTCTACACGTCATAGACGTAGAGCGTTATCCCTTGACTCCACATGTCATCGGCATAGAACCCAGTCATCCGATTCTGACGCACCTCATTTCACATTTGATTCTGAGGCTGAATCCGAACACCCTACCGAGACATCACCTACCAACCCCATGACTGGATCACAATATGACCCCCTTTTCACCAGTACTGTTGGGGCTACATCAACAACCCCCGCTACTACTGTGAAAACCAAGGTAGCCACAACCCCCTTAGGCATGGATAATATGGGGGCCACACCTGCTTTAAGCATTCCCAACACAGGACCAACACCTATATTAGGTATGCCCAACATGGGGGTCACCCCCTCCCTCATCGCAACTACCCAGATCCTAGTGATTACTGGAACCATTCTCAACCCATCTGCAACCCATGTTGCACTTGGGAGCGCAGGCCCCTCCCACACCACATCGACTGGAGGACACATCCCTTTCACACCTATCATACCCTTAGGAGGCACTGGACCAATCCATAGTGCTACCATTAGCAATTATGCCCCAGTGACTATGCCACACCCATCTGCCAGTCTACCATACATGGCTAGTCTAAACTTACCAAACCTGGCAAGGTTAACTAATGACCCTATTAGACATGACCCTGCATGGCCCCCCATGCCCATAAAGATTCCCTCAGATATCCCAAAATTTGAAGGAAAAGATGGGGAAGATCCCCAAAACCTTATCATGTCGTTTCACCTATGGTGTTCCTCAAACTCCATAGTAGATGATTCTATTAGACTGAGACTTTTACAAAGAAATTTCACCGGCTCTGTAGCCAAATGGTACATCGAGTAGCCACATGGGACTCACAACACATTTACATCCCTCGCCTCAAATTTGCTCTAGTTCTTTCAACTACCTGTATGCTATGATGCAGGAGTGGAAATACTTTTGTCTTGTAGACAGAACACCACTACACACATCACTGATCATATCCATGAGTGGCGTAGGCGCTGTAGCCTCTGCAAGATAAATCTTGACGACCATATCTTCTTGGATTGGTTCCTCAAATCAGTCCTCCCCCTCATAGCCAAAGATGTAGCTTCTGAACGAACCCAGTCAGAAGAAGAAGCCATCTTAAAAGCTCAGCAATTTGACCTCATATATGCCCAGTTTGGATATCTATACACCATTTTACCTGATGCCCCGCGCGGTGATCCATCCCGGATTGACATGCCGGAGGCATCCCATGCTGCCGACGGTATTATTGGCCAGGTTATGGTGCAAAACAAACTTTTTACCATGATGAGTACAAACAATGCCCCAGACCTTTCTAGGGATACGTCTCATTCTGGAGCTACAACTTCCTATGCTCTAGTAATACACACCCACCACACTCATGGACCCTCATGTCCACCACAGTGTTATGGGAAAGCACCATCAGCTTATGTACCATCTCCATATTATAACCAGGTGTCCCACTAGACTCCAGTTCAGCCACAAGCCCAAGCAACTTATTATCCTCAATAGGAAACACCTCTTGCTCCAACACTTCCAGCAGCTCAAGGTTACCCACAACCACAACAAACACCAGGTCCACCTCAGAACCCTCCTGCTTACTACCCACCGCAACATGCTCAAGAGCCTGCACGAACTCAAAAACCACCTTCTACCCAAGGGCATGTGTATGCACAGCAAAACCAACCTCAAAACCAGAACAACCAGCGTATCCAAGGAGGTCAGCAAAATCGCGGAAGAGGGCGTAACCGTGGAAACAACCAGCAACACAACCAAGGTGCACCACCACTTAATCCTCCAAATAATAATAACGATGCTCCCCCCAACCAAAACCCTGATCATCCACCGAAACAGGGCAAAAATAATAACTTGAGACCAATCCAACCATGTTCCATATGTGGAGTCTACGACCATTACACACATAATTGTTCCCATTTAGATCGAGCGTGTCAACTATGGACTGACGACGCCCAACAACAAAGACATGCTGCAAAGCTAGTACCTCCTCCTCAGCCACAACCCATGATATTGCAAAATACCTTACCAAACCAAGGCACGGTAAACACTCATCCAAATGATCCCCCTCAAGGATCCACTACAACACAACACAAAATTACTTACGCGGCAGCCGACTACCAACATACAGAGTCCAACACTCACCATTTTCTAATGATGTCAATCTTCAAACCCGTCGAAACCAGTATGGCTCAGCCCTTGAGGTAACACCTACTGACCCATCTCTGAGTAACCTCCCAATCGACCAACCTCTTCGCATACCCAATGTGCCCATGGATAGAGGTCCCAAAGCACCCCGTTTCCCTTTGAGACGAATTAACAATAACCCCAACGCTCATGCAACTTCCAACTATAACATTGTAGAGGATTTAGCTCAATCCCCCGCCGCTATGTCAGCTCTAGAAATCTTAAAAAAATTGTCCTACACAGAGAAAATTGTTGTTCTGCCATTGGTGCCATAGATCCTAACGACTCTAACATGATGGATTTCGACTTAGAACAAGCTGAACCTCGCCTGCCTTCATCTCTAGCTTTTCAAGTTTCCATCTCTATTCGCAACCTCGTCGTTCATCGATGCATAATCGATGAAGGGGCCTCTACCTGCGTTATGTCAACTTTCGTATGGTAGAAACTTGGATCCCCAAGGCTACAACCATCAACTACCACATTACAAGCTTACGATGGCCGTGCAGCTCAACCTCAAGGTTTTAGTGAATGTACCCATACAGCTTGGGGGAAAACTGGTTCTCATAGATATAGAGGTCATTAATTCCCAACTTGATTACAATCTCCTTCTGGGATGAAGCTACATGTATAAAATGAAAGCTGTCGCTTCTTCAGTTTTCTGCCTCATGATGTCCCCCCATGAAATACGCGTAGTTAAAATTGACCATATTACATACTATGATCCCAATGCCCCTGCAGCGCCTGAGAACATTCTTCCCATGATCGAACAACCCGTTCTAAGTGCGCCCACATCGTTCGTCTCCTTAGTTGGACCTGGGATATATTCGGATACCCCCATGACCACCACTTTCCCTTCTATCCCACCCCTTCTCCCGGTAACTGAAGTGTCCGATTTATGTACCCTCTCGCAAAATGAACAACAACATACTCAGCCAAAACCACTACCACCCACCATGCGTAGTCATATTGGAATGACACCGATTCACACTATCCCCTTCTTGTTTCCATTTTCAGGAGTTGTCAGCATGCCAGTAATGGCTACACTCAACCTTCCAGGTTTAACATTAGGATTACCGGTATGGTACTTACCTGCCCCAACCCCCCCACTGACTCCGATCGTTGTTTTACAATACCATTTATATGATTTCAACTACCTATAAACCCGAACCAATTAATTTAATGGCACAATACTTCCGTACCGATGAAGAAATCCTAGAAACACTCACTGCACCGGACTACCCTTGGGATGATATGCACCATCGATCATACTTCCTCCCTGAGGTGTGTATGTTCACCGCGGAAAACTAACTATCTTTTGAATCCAAGGACTTCTTACCAACCAAGGTCGATTGGTTCAAAGATCCAGTACCAGCTCCAGAAGCCTTCGAAGAAGGTAACATGGCTAACATTTCGCCCATTATAAAAATCGACATCTCCACCACCCCCGGAAAACCTGAGCTTATCTCTTTAGGCACATCTTGCACTGAAAAAGAAACCCAAACCTATAGGAAAATCTTCCAATAATTTCAAGATGTCTTCACCTAGTCTTATACCGAGATGCTTGGTCTTGATCCTACCATCGTAGAACATCACATAGACACTTGGCCCAACATATCACTAGTTCGCTAGAGACAACGCCCCATTCACCCATCCAAGCTTCCAGCCGTCAAAGAAAAAATTGAGAAGCTTCGAGCAGCAGGTTTCATATACCCTATTGCATACACCACCTAGGTTTCAAATCCAGTACTAGTTAATAAGAAAGTTGGCACCATCCGTGTTTGTACTGACTTTCGTGACCTCAACCTAACTTGTCCCAAAGACAACTTCCCCACACCATTTATTGACCAACTAATTGATGAGTGTGCGGGGCATGAGGTACTTTCTTTTATGGACGGTTTCTCAAGATACAACCAAATCAAAATCCGTAAAGAAGATCAATACAAGACCGCTTTTACTACCCCATGGGGCACCTTTGCCTATCGTGTCATGCCTTTCGGTCTCAAGAATGCGGGAGCCACTTTCCAATGTGCCATGATTTATTGCTTTCACGATCTGCATCAAATCATATTAGTTTATCTAGACGACCTCACCGCTCGATCTAAGAAATGATTTGACCATTTAGACGATCTTTGACAAGTTTTCTTGCATTGTCGAAAATACATCTTCTTGAACCCACTCAAGTGTGTCTTTTGCGTTCCAGTAGGTCTCCTTCTGGGGTTTGTCATTTCAGAAAAAGGGATCACCGTTGACCCTCTAAAAGTTCAAGCCATAGTGGACCTACCATCACCACGTACATTAAGACAGCTTCAAATCCTCCAGGGGAAGTCCAACTTCCTTCGTCGTTTTGTCCCAGACTATGCCACCACAGTACATGGTTTCCTCCATTTGCTATGTCTTCATACTCACTTTGTATGGGACAACCAAGCAGAAGGAGCTTTCACAGACCTGAAGAAAGCACTTACAAGCGCCCGGTTGATTTCTCCACCAGATTTCACAAGAGACTTTACCCTTTACATTTCGGCATCAGATTACGCTGTCTTTGGAGTTCTCATCCAAGAAGACTCCGCTCGCCAAGAGCATGTCATTTGCTATGTGAGACAAAATTTATCAGGCCCACCATTACGCTACCCGCATGAAGAGAAAATGGCCCTCGCCGTTGTCTTTTCTGTACAAAAGCTACGACATTATATCCTCCTTAGCCATACCATAGTTGTGGCAAATTCCAACCCAATGGTCTATCTCTTGAATCGTCTCCTACTACAAGGCCATGTTGCCAAACGGGTAATTATCTTACAAGAATATGACCTAACTTTTACAACCATGAAGAGAACCAAATCATTAGCACTCGATCAACTCATTACGGACTTACCATCATCGTCATCATCACCAACTATCCATACCGATCTAATCGATGAACATTTGTTCATCATCTCGTCTGACGACCCTTGGTATGGCGACATTTTGGTATACCCCCGCACACAGAAATTTCGACCCAACATCGACCATGATGGACCCGTCGCATCCGTCACTATGCCCCCCGTTATCTCCTCTTGGGTGATGTCCTCGTTCGATGTGGCGTCGAAACAATCTTATGACGATGCCTTTCCCAAGACGAACCAGAACAAGTCCTTAATGACTGTCATAGCGGTGCCTGCGGCGGCCATTTCTCTGGAATGGCCACCGCCCAAAAGGTAATCCACGCAGGTTATTTTTGGCCATCATTATTCATTGATTGTATAACAGCAGTCAAACACTGCCAAAATTTCCAGCTCTTTGCCCCAAAGGCAAGAACCCCCCCCACCCCCCTTCATCATGGATTGCAATCCCACATCAGCCGGCGGCCACAAACACATTATTCTGGCTGTTGATTACTTTACCAAATGGGCGGAAGCCATGCCTACTTACAATTGCAAAGCCGACACTACAACCCGTTTTTTCCTCAACCATGTTATTCCTCGTTTCGGAGTACCAAAACATCTCGTCTCAGACCACGGCTCCCACTTCGAAGACTCCGTTTGGAGAGAATTGTCCATATTCCTTAAGTTTGAACATCATTTCTCCTCCGCCTACTTCCCCAAAGGGAATGGCCATGTCAAAGCTGTTAAAAAATTTTTGAAGACCATCCTCCAGTGCACTGTTGACAAACATAAATCCAACTGGAATCATATGCTTTTTCCCGCATTATGGGCTTACCGCACGTCGAATAACACTGCCACCGGCTTTACCCCATTCCATTTAGTTCATGGCGTGGAATCTGTCCTCCCCATTGAATGCCAGATACCAACATTACAAATTTCCATAGAACTTCTCCCCGATACGTCACTAATTGAGGAACGTCTACTTCTTTTAGAGCAGGCCGACGAATATCACCGTGCAGCTCTCCAAACAATCGAAGCCACAAAAAATAGATCTAAACTCCATTACGATAAACATGTTCACCCACGAACATTTAGTGAAGGAAACCTGGTACTTGTTTAAGACCAAGCCCATGACAAAACAGGAAAAGGAAAGTTCCAATCTATGTGGCAAGGCCCATATATCATACACACTTTCCTTGAACATGGAGCATACATTTTGACCGACTCGGAAGGAAATCCCATGCGCAACCCCCGCAATGGGTTGTACCTCAAAAGATTCTACCCATAAAAAATCCTGGACATCATAGTCCATATTGTACAGTTTCTTTTTTAAATTGTTTTTTTTCACTATAAATTTTCAAAACCTTATATTTCCATTCTTTCCTGCATAAACACAGATGGATCCTGCCCCACTCTAACACGTCGGTTTTGCCGATGGCACAAGCCATTGGTCTCCAAATCTCGCTTCTGCAGCTTGGGTAATTTATTCCCCTTCACATGAGTTGATCCACCTCGACGGAGTGTGCATAGGTGCTGCCACAAACAACCAAGCTAAGTACGATTCCATGACCGGTCTCCTCACCGCCGCTCTCCAAATGGGCATAAGTCACCTTTGTATTTTCCTGGACTCCTAGCTCCTTGTTTCCCAACTCAACAACTATTACCAGGTACGCGATCCCTATCTATTTAGAAAATTCCTGCGCACAAAACAAATGATTCGACATTTTGAATCCATCTTTTTTACTCATGTCCCAAGAAATCATAACACTGTCGCAAACCAAATGGCTAACAACATTCTAGATTGGCACATCAACCAAAACATGTAGGACATCATGACATGCATCACATAGGCATTATAAAATTATCAAAACATTGCATCCACATGCATAAAATACACCTCCACAAGCGTACAAAAAATCTAAACATTGCATCCACGTGCATAACATATGCCTCCACGGGCGTACAAAGAAGTCAAACATTGCATCCACGTGCATAAGATATGCCTCCACAGGTGTACAAAAAAGCAAACATGCCTCCACGGGAAAACAAACAAACTACAATCGCATCCACGTGCAACAAAATGTAATCAAGAAAAGATGTGCATCCACGTATACCAAAACATATATATATATATGTCATCATAAAAGTCATAATGCCAGGAGTGCCCTCAGCACCCAAATATACAAAAAATACACTAGCCATACAAAATGTGTATCAACAAAATCATCCCCATATGCTCATCAGCATTTCGGGGCAAGTATAAGATCACCTAATCATCATGATCTCCGGGATCCTCTGGCTCCTCCTCCGCTGGCTCCTCCGGATCATACTAATCCAGAGCCCTCCTCTCATCCATCACAACAACTACTCTGAGTAGGACAGACCGCCACTCACGGGGAGCATCGAAACAACGCTCAATAGTAGTCTTGTCCAAATCCCTCCAACCCTCCTCTGGTGCTCCCACTAGAAGCCCCTCTAAAGTCCCACGTATGCCCTCTAGGGCATCATCTCGAGGACGCACAACCCCTCGAGCACGATGAGGCGGTGCCGCTATAGGTGCAGGTGCCACCACCATCATCCGTCCCCGACGGCCTATATGATCAGCTGGTGGCCTCGGACCAATATCTGCACAATCACACAACTGAACCAAGTCAATATTATATAAATACCTCTATCTATACTCATAAAAAAAACATCTAAACATGATATAACAGAGAACCAAAAACAAATACATACCGTCTAGACCCTAGGCCTGTCCCTGAGCCCGAGGCATCTTAGGATCTCCTCGGAAGTCCATACCAGCATATGGATAATCATCAATAAGTAGGGGCATCTGCTCCCACTGATCATACATATCTGCCTAAAAGAACCACTGGATACCACCACCACCCCGGGGCATCATCTCCCCCCACAGCACCATCCACGGTTCACTCCGCAACCCCTCCCGAACTGGCACACGGGGCCACAAGGTAGGGACCCGCACAAAAAAGAAACAACAGAGGAAAGAATCATAGCTGAACTCTCCTCCCTCCTGACTAACCTTGTTCAGATCTCGCCGAACACAGGCCAAATACATCTACCCCTAAGCATAATAGGTCCCCCTCAGGACACTATCTACCATCATCATTTGTCCCCTAGACAAATGATGGAGTGCCTGTGCACCAAGAACCCACAAAACGCAGGCCGCCACCGCTTGCATCGCCGGCTCCTGCAGATCAGAGACACTCAATACACTGTTTTGTATACAGGCCCCCGGAACGCAGAATCTCTCCAGTAGATCCTCAATGTCCAAACTATCCAGAATCCTCGGCTGTAGCTCCCCAATATCCCCTAAATGGGGCAAGCCAATAAGAAAATAAACATCGGTCAAGGTGATCTCCAGACACTCACCTTGCTCCATGAAAGCCACCTCCTCCGGGACCTAGAAGTCAACCAACTTGTTGAGCAGATCTCTGACTGAACACATAAGAGGAACTTGAGTGAACTTTAGGAGCCCACCCTCAGCCAAGGCCGCCCGCACACCCGAGTCATCATGAATCCGACCCATCAATCCCACATCTATCCCTCTCTCCCGCCACGACACTAGTGGCCTCCTCAGCATCCTGCCAAAAACAAAGGAAAATTTTTTAGAAACAATTTTTTTTTCTCAAAAAACCCCATCGCGACTTTTGGGCTCTTAGCCGCGATGAACATCATGACTTTCAATTCAAAAGCCGCGATGAACATCACGGGTATCTACCCCACAGTTGCAATGGGCATCACGACTGTAAGCCCCACATCCATGATGAACATCGCGACTGTCAGCCCCACAGCCACGATGAACATCGCGACTGTCGGCCCCCATATCCGCGATGCACATCGCAGCTATCAAGCCCATACCCGCAATGTGCATCACAGAAAATGAGCCGAAGCCCGTGATATTCCACGTTGGGAAGCCAACATGGAATTATGCAGCCTTCGGGGCCTCGACGCTAAACATAAAGGAAATAATTCAAAAGACTAAGGAACATAGGCTTACCTGAAACTCACAGAACAAAAAACCAATAGTGGAATCTCCCACAAATCGAGAAAATGCTCTGACCACCTCAATTACTCTGTGAAACTCAACGGTGAAAATGACACTTTTCACATTGGGCCCACTTGCTATTTATAGGAATTTGACAAACTTCAATCAACCTTTTCGGCATCATACGATGTCCGTTTTTCAAACCGTTGGTACCATTGGAATCAACACGGTGAGAACTTCAAGATAGTCCACTCCTTTTTCCAATTCCACCAGGTCCCTTTTTCAGGCATTTTTTCCATGCCCCTCGTCACCTTGATTTGCGTGCCATTTCAGCTGAAGTCCATTTTTGACGAGTCTTATATCACCGGATTTAGTTTTCCGTGCTCGTGACGATGCTTGAGACCATTTCTCACTCTCACCTCCAATTTTTTTTGGGCATTTTTTACATGCCCCTCATTGCCTCGATTTGTGTGCCACATCGGTCATCATCCGTTTTTGCCGAGTCTTATATCGCCAGATTCAGTTTTTCGTGCTCGTGACGATGCTTGAGACCATTTCTCGCTCTCACCACCAGATTTTTTGGGCATTTTTTCCATGCCCCTCGTTGCCTTGATTTGCATGCCACATCGGCGGTGGTTCGTTTTTGACGAGTCTTATGTCGTCGGATTCAGTTTTTCGCGCTCATGGAGATGCTTGAGATCATTCCTCTCTCTCACCAATACCTTTTTGTTCGGTATAATTGTATCCCTTTTTCGGGCCGAGCAATTCTTTTACAAAAAATGCACTTAGGGAGTTTCTGTTAAGCTCTTTTCTGACTCCTAAAACAATGAAAAGATCGCTGAGCAATATTGCTTCCTTTCATGCTCGCTAAAAGTATATGAAAGGGCATCTACTTGGTAGAGTAATTACAAAAAAGGAATACTCTAGTCACATTGGCTAGAAGAGTTCTCCATCTGTATCATTTTATACTTTTTCGGGCCTTGGAGACTAACATACTAAAAAGAACATCAATGGAGTCTAGTTATCGCTTTCAGACTCTCTAAAAATTGAAAGCTACCACGAGCAATCACTGTCTTGGGCTCATACAAATCCACAGGATGGTATCCCTCCACCAATTCAGAGTCTTCTTATCGTTTTCAGACTCCTTAAAAGTGAAAGCACTCACGAGCATGAACAGTCCTGGGCTTGCATAAATCCACAGGACAGTACCATTTCAGAGCACACTTTTATCCCTTCTTGGAGCTCATTAAAACTATGAAGAAGGACCATGGTGCTTTTCGATGCCACAACAGATCATGTCTACTCATAAGGCAGCTTCCTAATTATGGTCGCCTTTGTTCAGAGTATTCTGTAGTATGTCGCCCTGAGAGTCCCCCAATAGCATCCATCAGATTGTTCCACCCAGAGTCACTCCAGTATACAATACATACCCCTAAGATATGATCTCCACACCTAAGAGTCAATTTCCTATGCTTCCAGGTCAACCATGTCATCATGCTTTAAACAAAGAAAGTTTGAGTCCACCCACTCTATGACCCCAGTTATTCCCCATCCCCACTGTATTTCAGTCCTACCATCAGTACCATCACACTTCAGTTGTACACCTCGCACTCTTATCAAGGAAAAATCATTGCCTTGGTAGTTGTCGGTCTCCCTCTGTTGACACCAACCAAATCTATTCCAAAGGATAGACCCAGAGGTCTCTGTGCCTTGGAATCATCACCATTAGTGGTGAGTGCATACGGATCATTTTGAAAGGAGTCCTCAGTGCCTCTCCAAATGATTGTTTCTTACATGTTCGACTTCAACACCTTGATCGCATGTTTGAGACTCGTACAGGGTATCGATCCTTTTAGTTATTTGTTGAAGACCCCGGATATCACCTGACTCTACCACATTTGAGAGTCTCATTAAGGAAACAACTAGTTACATATTCCTATGGATATCCGGGTTGCGCTTGGTGACAATTTTTCTTATGTACCCCAGTTTTATACTCCCTCGAGTATACAGTTACATATCGTTTTCAGAAGTTGACTCACAGTCAACCAAATATGATAGTCACCTTCAGCTCCAACAATTCATCAACCCTTCTAAAACCTTATTCAAGATGACTGTTACTCTCTTCCAGTGTATCAGTTATTGAGATCAATCATGGTATGATCATGAGCACGTCCCAACATTATGTCCCCTCTAGACCATTATGATGTACCAACATATTTTTATGTATTATTCAGGTCCCCCTTCTTGGGCCTAATTGTTATGTATATGTCTTGATACGAGCATGGGTATGCCCGCATCGTCCATAATCAGAGATAATTCCTCATTCATTTTGAGGTCATGTATTTTTTCAGTTTTTGCAGCTTCCAAAGGGTTGTTGTTCCAGTCTCCAATCAGTCTCTTCTCTTCTTCAAACCCCAGGAAAAAGACAAAATAACTATGATGTCTATCGGCCATACGATGAGCTCCTGCCCTCACACATCAGGGGGCAATCTGTTAACACCCAAAAAGTGCTCACTAGCTCATTCCCTTATTCACATGACCCATTTGTCAACTTTTTCCACCATTTGAGCCTCTAAAACCTTCAAAAGGTCACCAAAAAGACCATAATACCCCTTTTCCCCTCAAAATATGTATTTTTCCTCAAAAAACACAAAAAACCCCCAAAAAGGGTCAAAAATTCCCCAAAAATATTAAAAGGGAATAAAAATATTCAAAAAAAGGAAAAAAGAGGGAAAAAGATACCTAAACCATGTTGGTTAATACCATTGGTTTCCTTAAAACCATAATGGTATTCCCCATCACCAAAAACTATAAAAAGGTGATAGGGGCCCCTCACTTTTCATCCACATTTCATCCTATCCTTATGCTGCTAAATTCCCTTTGAGAACCATTGGCTCCCATTTCGAGTTTGAAGAATCCCATTGAAGCTTTGGCGAAGAAGAGACCATTGGATATTGGAGCTTCTCAACCTTGGAGTTTCTCAACACCCATCATCCTCACCATTTGAGGTAATACAAAAAAAAATTCTCTTAAATCTCCTGTCTTATTTGCTTATTGTTATCAATCTAGTTCTTTATTTCTCTTATACATGTTAATGTTAGATTAAATTAAGTTAATTGTTATTTGCTTTTCATTCGAGATTGCTATTACAAGTTAATAGGTGCATCCTTGCACATGCCTGGTTGAAAAACCAAGCAACAATGCCATTGGCTACTTTTGTTTCAGGAGTTTGATTTTGAAGTCATTGTGAAACTGGGGCAGTTGAATGTTGGACCAGATCATTTATCACGGATTGACATAGGGGAGGAACCGACTAATATCGAAGACGGGTTGCCGGATGCCCAACTATTTAAAGTTGCCGCCGTTGATCAATATTTTGATGACATCCTTCAGTGTCCGGTGATCGGCACCGCGCCCGATGACTTTACCACTACTCAGAAGAAGCAGTTGGTTGTCAAGGCTGCTGACTTTCAGCTAATCACGGGAGAGTTGTATAAATTGGGCACTGATGAGATATTGTGCAGATGTGTCTTGCCGCATGAGCAAGCGCAGATATTGGTTGAGGCACATGGTGGAGTAGCGGGAGGACACTATGGAAGTCGGGCAACTTCCCGAAAGGTACTGCATGCAGGGCTTTGGTGGCCCACATTACATAATGATGCGACAGACTATGCGCGATCTTGCGATGTTTGTCAGCGAACTAGAAAGCTGTCCATACACGATGAGATGCCGCTACTACCTCAAGTGACATTGCAACCGTTCGAAAAATGGGCTGTGGATTTTGTTGGGCTGATCACTCCACCAGGGAAACGTACGGGTGCATGGTACATCATCACGGCGATAGAATATTTGACTCGATGGGCCGAGGTGACACCCGTAGTTTATTGTTCCGCAGCAACAGCTGCTCGATTTTTGTTTGATCACGTTATCACTCGTTTTGGATGCCCTAAGATTTTGTTGAGTGATCAAGTTAGCCACTTTCTTAATTGCACCATCCAGGCATTGACGGAGGAGTTGTAGATACAGCATAAGAAGAGTACACCCTATCACCCACAGGAGAATGGGATGGTGGAGGCGTTTAACAAGGTCTTGGAGCATGCACTGTCAAAGGTGTGCAATGCGAACCGCGACGACTGGGATCTGAAAATCCCTACAGTATTGTGGGCCTATCGCACCACATGTAAAAGGTTGACTGGTCAGACACCTTTTAGGATGGTCTATGGGAAAGAAGCGATTATGCCAATGGAGTACATTGTTCCGAGTCTACGAATTGTGGCTGTTACGGGCATGGATGATGTCACAGCATTAGATGAACATCTAGCGCAATTGGTGCAGCTGGAAGAGGATCGATTTATCGTTGGATTTCACTAAGGGGTGGAGACAGATCGCTAGAAGGCATGGCATGATCGCCACATCAAAAGTAAACAGTTTCAGCAAGGTGACTTGGTGCTATTGTACGACAGCAAGTTTATGAAACATCTAGGAAAATTGTAGATGCATTGGCTGGGTCCATATCGCATCAGTAGTATTACTTCAGGTGGAGTGGTTCTGTTGCAATAGTTGGATGGGGTGATGCTCCCCAAGCTGGTGAATGGTCACAGGTTGAAGCCCTATCGGTTGGGCTTGGAACAGTGCAATGCCTGAGTCTCATCGGGAAAAAAGAAAAAAAAGAAAAAAAAGAGAGAGTGTGTGTTGCAGGTTGTTTGGTGGCCGATGGCGCACCAACAGAAGAAGGAATGCGCAAGCAGGGAGGATTGTGCCGCAAGTTAGAAGCAATCAGAGACTCATGGCAGCGTTGCGACCAGGATCGACGATGGATTTTGTTGAGTTAATGAAGGATTTTGTGATGATTACGGAGGATTTGGGGGGTACGGGGCAGTGTTGTGACTACTGTCGTGCTAACATATTGCGATCACTGCCCATCATCCCTATACATGATTGCCCCTAACAAATTCGGCTTGGTTACCACATGACAACGGAATGATTTTCACATGGCACACTGGACCCGGTACGATCAACAAGATGTGAGGAGATTGCTCACATGTCGGCATGTGGGATCTTTGGTGGCAGCATGGTCGCCACCCGCTGCGTTAGTCAGTGGGTTCACACACGTAGATGCGAGGTAGTGGGGCATCATTCCCACCATCGTGACCCAGGAATGGAACGGCTATAAGTAGCCAAGGCAGCTGGTAGTTCGCTACAAATAAGTCATTCCGAAATAGAGTGGTTATTCTATTTGATCAGTTTGCGAGTTGAGTTGTGAGGAATTCCAAGGAGGCTGTGGAAATGCTTCACTTCATTTCTCATGGAAGCACCCCAGGGGCCCTGCGAGCCTGAACGACAAGTGTCCCTGAGCGCTTTGATACGACGGGTGCACTTACACTGTGTTATGCCCGAGCTGAGGGCTGGTCCAGCATGGTTAAGTACGCAGTAGTTGTTCGAAGGATTGTGCTCTTCTTGACCCATGAGATGGTTGGGGCGGTAGCTCCCCGCCCACAGTAGAAGCTATTTTCCGGTGCGAAACAGATGTGCCAGAGTCATTTGCTGATTTCTCACTTTGGTACTATTCATCCTCTTTTCCTTCCCATCTATACCATTCACAGAGACTCGAGGATGAGTTTGAGACGTACATGACAGCAAGTCGGGGGATGCCCACTTTCGGGTAAGACTTACAGAACAACGAGACGATGATCAGTGTAGCCGAAGGAGTAGGACCACACCGCGTGCTCCAGATAGCAAGAATAGTTGGCGTGTACGATGTCTATCAGTTGACGTGGCTTGAGGGCGAGCCACAAGATTGTGTTGGGGGCCTGTTGGCAGGCGACTCGATGAGGAAATGTCGCAGTACTGCCAACGCTGCGACACATCAGATGAGGGCACAGAAGGAGTATTTTGTGTTAAAGTATACCATAGTTGGCGGGTATTGGGTCACTTGGACCATATGTTATGTAATTTTGAGTCAATTGTACCATGGTATGCGGGTTTTTGGGTCATTTGGACCGAGTTAGTTAGATATTGGGTCATTTGTCCATAGTGTCAGTTAGGAAGTCGTTAGTAAGTGGACAAACATTGTAATGGAAGAGGCCTATAAATATATGAGAGTTGTAAGTGTTAGAGAAGGGAAGATAGAGAGTGGGAAAGAGATAAGAATATGTATGCGTATGGAGATCTATGTTTTGCTTCTGGTATATGACTATGATAGTAATACAATGATGATGTTTTGGTACGATCTTTGTGCAATGTTGCGATATATGAATGTAGTTATATTCTCTTGATGCAATGTCTGCTTACTGTTGCTGTGATGATAAATGATGTGATTAAGTAATATGTTATAACTCCATGTCAAATGGTTAAATTTTCTGTTTAAGTACTACAATAGAGCTAGTCTGTGCAGCCACAACTCTCGTCCTCCCTCGGCGGAAACATGGTTCCATCTACTCTTCCTAGACGCCTCAGGTGAGACCTCATTCGCTTTGCGGGTGTTGTTGGGTGGGCTCAAACCTGCCCAACCCAGTGCCCAGGGAGACTGCGGTATGTGTCGATAGTGAGGCGAACCCTTGTCGACCAAGGTCGCATTGGTCAACAACCACAGAGCTACAGGCATCTCAAGATAATACAAACAGTCAAGGCACCCATAGTATATACCACACCCAACACAAGGAAGGTTCCCTTCTCTGCTACATAGTCCCTCAGGTGTCCCTTCCCTCCAGTGCTCTTCAAGATGGGAATAGAAATATCCAAGCTGCTAAATCCTCGAGATTCCAGCCTTCACTGGGTTTATCGAGAATTCACAACCTCTGTTCTAGAATTCACACTTGGATTTCTCACAATTCTGTCATCAAATAACTCAATCCCGTCACTGGATTTCTAGGCTATAAAAACTAGGTTTTCCAATGGATTTTGGGTTATCTAATACTCTCAATTTCTCCCCAAGGTTCATATCTATGGATCCCTCATTAGATTTCACTGTCAATACCAAATTCTGGGCGTTTATGGCACTTCAAAACGTGGGTTCTTGCAAAGTTGCGATTTCTATTTTTTCTCACTGTTGAGTATTCATAATGGATGAAAACTGATGCTGAGATGTTAAACAATGAAATGGGAATGAGGAAGAACCAATTTCCATGAGGTAGAGTGACTTGTGGTACAATAAAAACAGAGCGCATACTTGCCATACGAATTTTTTAACGTCCCCTCCCGTGGACCCAATTCGAGGAAGGGAACATGATGACAATCTGTGGAGCGTTTACATAAACTCATCCCGATTTTTTTAGATTCATATGAATTAAAACCAATGTGTGCAGATGCAATTCAATGAACATGCACAACGGAAATAAACAAATCGTCCACACACATTTCATATGCATACAACATATCAATACAATCATCAAATTATAACATTTCATAAGTAAAACGTATAGATAGAGAAACACTTATCTTTATGGTGAAATGGTCCCAAGCAACTAGCTATGTCCCTGCAACGTTCCACCCAACCATACGCTAGTTGTGTTCATCAATTCTCTCAACACAACTGCCACCCTCAAGCTGGGCATGATTCTTACAAGGAAAAGGGGACATTCAACTCATACACAGCCAATTAATCGTTTCATCTGAGCCAATCCAGTCCATAGCTGGGTTTATCAGGCTACATTTGAACCCTGAATTCTTGCTCAATCTCAAGCCAAAACAATGAATTTACCAACGGGATGGCCATGGGTTTTCCCCAAATCATTTCCAACCTGAAAATGAGTTGTGGGATGGGGAAAAACATTCACAGGGAGGAAAATGGTTTCTCCCCAACTATCTAAGCATTTAATAGTCAAAATGGTCTCTATGTAACTCCAATTCGATTCCCCCTTCTTCCCACCTAGTATACAACACAAAAACTCCCTTCTCCCAGCTAAGAATGAAGGAAAACACAGGAAAACATGGCTGGAAAATGCCCAGGTGGCTCCAAACTCATGAGGGAGAGAAAACTGGTTGATGGGTAATGACTTGGGGAGCAATTCATGGCTCTTTTCTTTCCCAAAGAGAAAAACACGTTTTTCCATGCAGGGTGGCTTTCCCATACTTGAATTTGGACAGCCATACCTCCCATTCCCCAAGGCATTAACTAACTCAACCAACTCTTGGGAGAAATGAATTATTGGGCACAAAAGTCAACATGGGTAGTTGAGGGTTTTATGGGTTCTCTCATTGACACTTGGTTTGACTTGATTGGCTCCAAGGGTTTGAATATTTCCCTCCCAATTCCTTGTAAAATAATGCCCCCATCTCTTGTTGCATTGCATAACTAGTTGCGGGTATTTTATTAAAATGCATATTTACATGATATTCGCAATTCCATTGTGCATGGCTAGCACGTTAACCATATGCATCAATAAATCGATGGCGGGGTCCTGGACTTGAGCTCCTCACCACAATTTTATAACAATATTACATTATTTACGATTTTAATGCCATAGGGTCATAATGGGGACATTACAAATTTCTGGGTTGTCCATGCTCCATTGAAGCCATGGAATGAATTCTTCAACAACTTCCTTACAACAGAATTAAATGTCAGCAAGGAAAGTCAAATGCGTTCTCAAAATGACATTTGGCATTGTATGGTTCAATCCCACAACCCCCTCACCACTCCCTAGTGGAATACACATGGTCCCTTCTCATTAGTTGCTTCCATAGCCAATTTTGGTATTTTATTGCAATATTAATATTTACATCAAATTACAAGATTTCATGGCTTAATAGCACATGAACACCATAATATCAAATAATTTCCTTTCTAAATAAAATTCGAGCATACCCTAATGGGGCCTTGGCCTTGAGCTCCATGTTAGGAAAACATACATCACATGTATACAATATTTACATAAAATCCAATATACCACAAGGGTAAAAATTTGGGTATTACATCCATAAGTAGATATAGCAGTTTAAGCACACGTTTAAGCATCTTAACTAGATCGAGACCCTCCACCTTCTGCCCATGACCGGCTAACAATGACTACATTTCGTAGATAGATATGATTGGCAATGACCTCCTCCTGGTTATGTTGACCACCTCTAGGTTATAAGCTACCTTCTGGCTATGACCAGATGACAATGACAGTAAATCATTATGACTTCAATCCACAATGAAATAGGAGAGATGTCTATATGGGAGCACTCGGGTGTAATAAACTTAAGGGAGAGATCTAAGCAACAACTATACTTCACCAAAAGAGAGTTCAAAACCCTAAACTATCACCTCTATTAGGTGGGTCGGATTTCATAAAGTTTAATACCGATTCAACGACAAGTTCCTGAGGAGACTGGGCATTTACACCAAGCTTACCTATTTCACTCTACAGAATCGAGTCTTTATCAATTAAACAAAATAAGTAGGGTGGTCTATCTCTATCATAGATCGCAAAGATTATAAAAGGGTTTGCACATAAGTAAAACTGACACCGGATCATTAATTTTCTTAGCTAGAGAGACTGTTGAGAGGGCCATTTAGCCATCGTTTGTCATCATCTTGTATTTATGTGTATAATTAACAAATGAGCAGTTGGAGCAGGTGTAACCACTCCAACCTCCCCACTTATTGTATAATTACTACTAGAATGAATGAACAAGAGGATTGAATGTTATGTCCATAATTATATTGTTGATAGTTTGTATGTGCATGTTCTTATGTTGTACTTGAATATGCATTGAATTGGAGCATTCAACAGTGGCGTCGTTTCCTCCTCCATTCGGTCTGGGTGATAGCAGTAGCGAATGGAGGCTAGTTCGAACCTAGAGGAAGATGTGAGATGCAAGGGAAACCTGCAAATAAAATCTTAAATATTGCTCTTGTGCTCATGGATTTGCGAACTTTGCTTCTTATGGATGGTGATGTGTTCTTTGGTTGATGTGTTACTTGTAGAGCTAGTGAAAGAACGATGAGGTTGTTGTTGGTGCCATAAAAAAATTTGTTATACACTCCTGTATGATCTGTTCATGGATGTTTATCTATTGACTATTCTTGTTTGTTGGCAAACATTCACGGAAATACGAAGACAATCTGCTTCAAGACAAAAGTATGTGGTCGAGGATGGTTATGTCATGGTAGTCTTGTGTCGTTCTCAAATGATTACTATTTGAAATCGATCACCTAAGGGGATATCGTATTACTGATAAAAAGAGTTGCATCTGCTAAGAAGTATGTTAAAAAAAAGCTATTGAAGCCTCCACCAACACCCAAGATGACTTGGAGTCTGGTTCGAATCAAAGAAAAATACTGACGTTTGCATATGATAAACGACATCATCGACCCATTGGTTAAGAATTTTATTTTATGCATGTTAATCTTCTTGTGAATTTTATTCAGATAGTTAAGTAACATTTTGGAAAAATTATTGTTGTTCTCACTAACAATTTCCAAGCAGCTGGTTTGTATATGCTAGCCTCACGAAACCAACAATTATTACATTGGTAGCCGACAAGGTCCAATCACTGTTGATAGCATTGGACCAAACTTTAGTTGGGATTGGTCGGTTGAAAATCGCTTGAGATACAACCCGTTGCGTGGGTTGCGGAGGGGGTTTCCTTCTGAATCGGTCAGAATATATGTCCCCTGTTCGAGGCAAGTGTGTATAATATATGGGCCTTGCCACATGGACACAAAATTTCCTTTTCCGGTTTTCACCAGGTCCATTTTTTGACCATTTTTTTGCCCCCTCGTCGTCTCGGTTTGCGTGCCACATCGGCCATCGTCCGTTTTTGACGAATCTTATATCGCCGGATTCAGTTTTTCGCGCTCGTGATGATGCTTGAGATCATTTCTCGCTCTCACACCCATATTTTATGGGCATTTTTCCATGCCCCCCTCATCACCTCGATTTGCGTGCCACATAGGCCGTCGTCCATTTTTGACATGCCTTATATCGCCAGATTCAGTTTTCCACGCTCGTGATGACGCTTGAGATCATTTCTCGCTATCACGCCCAGATGTTTTGGGCATTTTTTCCCATGCCACCTCGTCACCTCGATGTGCGTGCCACATCGGTCGTCGTCCGTTTCTTACGAGTCTTATATTGCCGGATCCAGTTTTCCATGCTCGCGAGGATGCTTGAGATCATTTCTCACTCTCACCTCCAGATTTTTCAGGCTTTTTTCCCATGACCCCCTCGTCACCTCGGTTTGCGTGCCGCATTGGCCGTTGCCCCTTTTTGACAATCTTTATGTCACCAGATTCAATTTTCTGCACTCATGATGATGCTTGAGACCTTTTCTCGCTATCATCAATCCCTTTTTGTTCGGTATAATTTTATCCCTTTTTCGGGCCGAGCAACCCCTCTTACGAAAAAGGCACTTAGGGAGTTTCTGTTAAGCTCTTTTCTGACTCCTAAAACAATGAAAAGATCGCCGAGCAACCTTGCTTCCTTTCATGCTCGCTAAAACGTATTTGAAAGGGCGTCTACCTGGTATAAGTTTACCCCTTTTCCGGACCTTGTAGACTAATTACGAAAAAGGAATACTCTAGTCACATCGGCTAGAAGAGTTCTCCATTTGCATCATTTTATGCTTTTCGGGCCTTGGAGACTTACTTACGAAAAACACAACCAATGGAGTCCACTTACCGCTTTCAGACTCTCTAAACATGAAAGAGACCACGATCAATCACCATCCTGGGCTCGTAAAACCAATAGGACAGTAATCATAACCACTGCAGAGTCTTCTTATCGTTTTCAGACTCCTTAAAAATGAAAGCACCAATGAGCACGAACAGTCCTGGGCTCACAAAATCCACAGGACAGTACCATTTCAGAGCATACTTTTATCCCTTCTTCGAGCTCATTAAAAAATACGAAGAAGGACCCAATGGTGCTTCTCGGCGCCAGAACAGATCACGTCTACTCATATAGCAACTTCCCCATTTTGGTCGCCTTTGTTCAGAGTATTCTGCAGTATGTCACCCTGAGAACCCCTCGACAGCGCCCATCAGCTTGACCCCCCCAGAGTCAATACATACCTTTCAGTCCTTAACAACAATGATACCCACACCTACAAGTCAGTTCCCTACGCTGCCAGGTCAGCCATGTCATCATGCTCTGAAGAAAGGAAGTTTGAGTCTACCCATATATGACCCCAGTTACTTCCCATCCCCACAAGTATGTCAGTCCTACCATCAGTACTACCACACTTCAGTTATACACCTCGCGCTCCTATCAAGGAAACATCATGGCCTTGTTAGTTGGTGGTCTCTCTCTGTCGACGACAACCAAATTTATTCCAGAGGATAGACCTAGAGGTCCCTGTGTCTTAGACTCATCACCATTTATGATGAGTGCCTACGAATCATTTCGAGAAGAGTCCTCAATGATTCTCCAAATGGTTGTTTCTCACATGCTCGACTTCAACACCTTGATCGCATCATTGAGACTCGCATAGGGTATTGGTCCTTTCAGTTATCAGTCGAAGACCCCGGATACCACCTGACTCTTCCACATTTAAGAGTCTACCTATGGATACAACCAATTACATTTTTTCTATAGATATCCGGGTTGTGCATGGCGACAGTATTCAGATGTATCCCAGTTTTATACTCCCTCGAGTATACAGTTACATATACTTCTCAGAGATGGCTCACAGTCATTGAGTCCCTACAGATGTTGGACACCTTCAGTTTCAGCAGTTCATCAACCCTTCTGAGACCTTATTCATAACGATTGATGCTTTATTCCAGTGTATCAGTTATTGAGATTATTCATGTTATGATCATGAGTACATCCCAAAATGATGTCCCCTATGGACCATTATGATGTACCAGCATATTTTTTATGTATTTTCTCAGGTCCCCCTTCTTGGGACTAATTGTTTATATATGTCTTGATACGAGCATGGGTATGCTCGCCTCATCCATTATCAGAGATTATTCCTCATTCATATTGAGGCCATGTAATATTTTTTATTTTGCAGCTTCCAAGGGCCGTGGATCCAGTCTCCAATCGGTCTCTTCTCTTCCCCATACGATGAGCTCCTGCCCTCACACATCAGGGGGCAATCTGTTAACACCCAAAAAGTGCTCACTAGCTCATTTCCTTATTCACATGACCCATTTGTCCACTTTTCCACCATTTGAGCCTCTAAAGCCACCAAAAGGTCATCAAACGACCTTAATACACCCCTTTTTCCACTCAAAATGAGTATTTTTCCTAAAAAAGCATAAAAAACCCTCAAAAAGGGTCCAGAATTCCCAAAAATATTAAAAAGAGAATAAAATATTCAAAATATTCAAAAAAAGGAAAAAGGAGGGAAAAGGTACCTAAACCATGTTGGTCAATACCATTGGTTTCCTCAAAACCATAATGGTATTCCCCACCACCGAAAACTATAAAAAGGTGGTAGGGGCTCCTCACTTTCCATCCATCCATCATCCTATCCTCATGCTGCCAAAATCTCCCATGAGCTTTTGGCCATTGTAGCTACCTTGGAGAAGGGACCCTTGGAGTTTGGAGCTGCTCACCCTTGGAGCTACTCAACAATCTTCACCATTTGGAGGTATCACCATTGCAGGCACTTGCTTGCCCCTATTTTCAATACAAAGTTATTTTTTCTATTTCTTGTTCTTGTTTTCAATTCAAAAGTTTATTATGATATGCACATGCTAGTTTAGTTTTAGTTTTAGATTTACAATTGTTTTTGCTTTAATATTTGAAATTGCTGCTACTAGTTAGCAGGTGCCCATAGCACTAAGCTTGGTTGCAAAACCAAGCCAACACCTGCAACCTGGATTCTGTCAGAATAATCGACCACGTACACACTAGTGAAGACCATCAACTGAGATTATTTGATATTCTACCACTAGCCAACGTCTCCTATAAGGGGAACCGTAGTCGATTTATGTAGCATGCTCAAGGTAGCCGATTGGAAGGAAGTTGACAGGTTTGACAAGAGTCAATGCATGGATCATCCCATCGGCCTCTGCAATGAAAGAAGGGAGATGTTGGGGTTATATTGTCATTATGTCAGCCAAGGAATTCTATCGATTGGCCATTGACTAAAGAAATCAACTAGAATTATATGCATACTCGGTTGACTAAGGAACCCCATCGACCATAGCATAGAAAACTATGTAACATTGCTACCTGTATACAATTGCTCGCCGATCAATGCACCGAATGGTCTGAGCACCGTCTGCCTTCGACCTGATGGAGAATGAAGTAAGTTTACCAAAATGCCAAGTCGTTTAGAAGAATCTTGTAGACCACATGTTCATTATTCATAAAATATGGTCGACATAATCAAACATACCAATCAAATATGCGTTGAACCTGCATATTCAACATAGATCAATCAAACCATCTTTAACTGAAACACTAACAAACATCCTTAATACCTGGAAGATCTAACTTGAAGATGTGTGCATCCGAAGATTCTCTCCAGTCTCATTGAAATTGGCCTATAAAGTATTTAGTGAACCCTTCGGCAGCTGCATCCCTTACTAGTGTTAAATCTCTTTAGGACAGTTAGGTAATGAAGACATGAAGGTTGTAAAGTCTTCGGGAAAGCTGCGAAATGAAGACATTGTTGCAATGAATATTGAGCAAATAGCAGTGCTAGATTTGATGTTGCGAATGCCAAATTATGAAACAGTTCTTCAAGTTCTTAGATGAGCATTTATATCATTAATGATATATTGGATAAAATGTTGAAATTACCTAAATGGCTTTGAGTGTGACAGGCTTGATTGTTTTAGGGTTTTAAACCACATATTGTGGAATATTTTTATTGAGATAATAATTTTATATTCAATATATTATATTTAAAATAGTTATATTTATAGCATATTAGAGGTAAATATGGAAAGTATATATTAAGTAAAAAATTGAATTGTTATAATAAACATAAAAATATGGTTATAATAAATTTAATTTTGGAATGACATAAAAAATATATATTTATAATGAATTTAGTTGGCATAGAAAACCCATGTTGAAGTCCCCTTAGGGATGAGATAGTTGGTGTGACCCCCCTACTTAAACGCAGTTGGGTCATTTTTTCTTACACCAAAGGGAGAATCTAGCAAACAAAACGAACTTTAAAGCTTTTCAAAATTAGGAATTAAGTAAGTAAAAGAGAACATTAAAAAGTTAAAAAGATAATTAGTTGTTTTTTTTTCATCTATATTTTAATTAAGATAAAGAAATTAATTTTTTTAATCTAGTTTTGAAAACTTTATTGGGACTTTGACCTTTCTAGCATTATCATAAGAGGTTGATGTCTCACTAGGGATAAAAAATTAATACTATCCATCATAGATCCATCTTAAAGGGGATATACCAAGTGCCCGATATCGATGATCGCTCAAGGGTGAATTTACCAAAAAACCTGATTTCCTTGATCACTCAAGGGCGAATTTACCCTCAGCAACTACCATTTCTACATATTTGGGCGAATTAGAGGGAGCAAAATTATTTTATGGGCTATGGGAGCTCCAAATCTAATCAAACAAGGGCTAAATGGTTATATTTATGATCTCTTTATATATTTTATGGGTTTAATGTGCCATTTTTAAAAATAAATATATAAAAATTGGGCTAATCATAGTAAATGATGGTTTAATTAAAAAATAGTCCACTAAAAAATTAAAACCCCTAAATTTATCCCATGGGCTAATATTAGCCCCTAAAACTTTCCCTGATGTGCATCTGTGTCTCCGGACTCATCACTTCCCCTTGGAAGGAATCTCGATATGAAGTACACCAAGTCTCTCTCTGAAGTACTCAAACTTCACCCTGGCCAGCGGCTTGGTCAACACATCGGCTATATGCTCATCCGTCGCAACATACAGGAGCTTCACTGCTCCTCTCTGCACCATATACCTGATATAGTGATATTTGATCTCAATGTGCTTCGACCTGTCATGGAACACCGGGTTCTCAGACAACTTCACACAACTCTGGTTGTCAAAAAAGATACCAGTAGCACCCAACGGGAGATCAAATAACTCAAACAGTAGCTTCCTCAGCCATATCGCCTCACAACTAGCTGAACAAGCTGCAATATACTCTGCTTCGACTGTACTCAGTGCTACGCAGGACTACTTCCTACTAAACCAAGAGATCATACCTGATCCCATACTGAAGTAACACCCTGAAGTGCTCTTCCTATCTGCAGCACTGCCTGCCCAATATGAATCAACATAACCCTCCAGGTTAACCTTTTGATTCGCATCATACTTGAGCCCATAATCAACTGTACCCTTCAGGTACCTAAGAATATGATTTACAGCAACCAGGTGAACACCTCTGGGATCCGTTAGGAACTGGCTGAATGTGTTCACCGCAAAGAAAATATCTAGTCTCGTGTTTGTCAGGTACATCAAGGACCCAATCATCTGATGATACACTATGACATCAACCGGCTCAGATGAAGCATCACACAGAAGCTTCAGGTTCAATGCCATAGGTGTGGCCATGGCCTTGCAGTCCATCATCTCGAACCTCTTCAGGATCTCTACTACATACTTCCCTTGTCCAAGGAAGATTCCATCTGCACTCTGCCACACCTCCATGCCTAGAAAGTAATGCATCATACCCAAGTCCTTCATCTCGAACTCAACAGCAAGCTTCCTCTTCGTGTCGGAAATCAACCTATCCACATACAGTAGTAGTATCATTGGATTGCCTTCCTCAACCTTGCAGTAAAGGTTGGAATCCGCCTTACTCTTGGTAAAGCCCAAACTGGATAGAAAGCTGTCTATCCTCCTAGGGCGCTATTATATGCTTATTGCACAACCTGTCCACGACCATGGAGTATCATCTTGATACTCATCATACATCATCCTTATGTACATCATCACATGATCAACCTGATCATCATCATAGCATCGTCTTGATGCACATCATCACACAACGCTTACATCCACAACCATGGGAAGGATCCTCCTATCACCATGCTTGGAATAGCTTCTACAAATGTGTCCCATCACTTCTTCCTTGAAGTATCTTCAATATATAGTTTTCTTGAACTTCGTTGCTTGGAACAAATGTTGTAATCTTTCTTTTGTAGGTGATTGTACACGATCTTTCCTACAAGACAAGTTAAATTGCATGATTAGAAACATCTCATAGTTTTCAGAACAAATTCTTACACATAAAGAAATATGTCATACAGTCATGCAATTAATTTAGCCAATGCTTCATGTTATGTAGAATTTTTCCCTACGGATAAGTCAAAACTCTCTTAACTTTAAAGTAGACTTTCAACTAACTCTAAAGCAAGAAACAAGTCAAAACAAATGCTACCTTGAAATTCCTGAACTAAATTTTACAGCAAGATTAAATGTATTCAGAAACAATGAGAGATAAGACACACCTTTCAAACTGACGTTTGTCCCGCTTCTAGCTCTTGATCCAAAGCTCCAATGTAGAAATTGTTAAAATCAACCAAAGAACAAACATGCAAGCTTCCAAATACCTTGAATGTAAAGATTAGATTCAAATCCCGATTAGATACATTTCATGTTAAAGACTTGCACAATACACATGAAATGGGAAAGACAAGACAAGTTATCTTATTACAACTTGAAGAATGCTTACAAAAGTTGCTTGATGTCCAAGCCAATATTCTAGATCCAAGTGCCTTCTCCTCTAGCTATCTCCACAATGCTTCAAGATCATAAGTTTGATACTTCAAGAGTCCTCCCTTTTCCCCATGGAATGCCTCTCTTTTATAGTGTATGGTAGGGTTAACCAACAAGAGATATGGGTGGATCTAGGGAGAGATAAGTGGATCAAGGTTTCTAATCACAGAAAGTGAGTTGGGATCGAATCAGGGACCCCAATCTTCCACTATCTTCGAAAATCCAAAATCCCACAAGCCATGGAAAAAAGACTATAAAAAGAGTACCGCGCCCTGTGGTATGAGCATAACGCGGTAGTACCGCGCGGTAGAGACAAAGCATAGCGCGGTAGTGTGGAGTACCGCATGCCTATAACTGAGCAAGACGCGGTAGTGTGGGTAAATAAAGTCTTAGCTGGGTTAGAACTTGTCAGGGTAGATTTACCTTCAAGGTTCACTCATCTTCTGGGTGGTTCAAACAGTAGGGGAAGTGTCGTCAACTCTGTTTGTGGAGGAGATGCGACACTGTGGAATATAGAGGTATAACAGATGCCCCCTAAAGTGTGAGGTCAGAAGGGACTGATGGCCGAAAGACTTTACGAATATAGTGTGCAGAGATAGCATCGAGGAGAGTGACAAGGAGCTGAAACAGAAACAGAGTGTTAGATATACCACCGAGGTGGGCATTCCCATGCTCGGAAACAAATGAATCAAAGCATGGCTGCCGACCAATACATTGCAGATCCATGAGTATTGAGATGATATAGACTGTGGACAGACCAGGGATACTATGAACAAGCGTAGATCCATGAGACACTAATGACACAACCACGACCAATACAATAAGTGGATCTGTGTGACAATACAAAGGACATCTCCATCGCAACCTGGACGCAATCAAGATACAGAGATGGGCCCATGGTCTTCTACCCGATCGTAAAAGATACGAATCTAGCCATGTTATTACAAGGTGTTGAAGTCGAACATGGTAGAAACCATTTGATTACCGGTCAATGATGTGAACCGTCAACAAATGCGAGGGAAATCACCAATGATGAGGATGATCCCCAAGGTATCTGAAGTACATCTCAACGAAATGCGAATAGATGAGTTGATGTCGAGCATTCGAGAGATCGTTCGATCAGAGGTCAATGATGTGAACCTACTGTCGAACACGAGGAAACCTGCCATTGAGGCATGCAGGGAGCAAGGTACTAATGGTTGATCTCTAAGCCCAATTCTCGGATAGTGATTTGGTGTCGATGGGAATAGACTCGTCGAAGGTGGGCCATAATGATTCCCACATCATCGACATGAAATTGGCACGAACGATAAGATGATGAAACCATGGAGTATGTACTGACACAGCGGAGTCCTGACACAATGAACGACTCTGAACAATGCAACCCTTTGAACATATAACGACATGTAAGAGGACTTGACAGTAGGGATTATTGACAACAGAGGATAGACACCGGACAAGTAGGCTCGTGGCCAGGGAGACGACTCAGGATGATGACCATAACTCAGTGAAAAATGGATACCCAATATAAACAAGAGACAGACACATGCCATGTTCAAAGGTAACGACTGACAAGCTGCCATAAATAAACTTGACTTATCCCCCCATATTCCCCCGACATGATAGACGAGTACCTCTTTGTTGTTTTGCGAGCTTGAAGAGGATAACAGATGCTCGGTGTAGCTCATCTCGTGGATGAGTCCAATCTCACATGTTTTACGAACCTGAGAAAGGAGGGGTTCATCCCAAAGTGGGTCCTTCGATGTTAGAATTTTAACAAGTCCAAGGAAGGAAAACTCGGTAGTTTTTCGCATTTAGAGAGCCTGAAAAGCTTAAAGGAAGCTCCGTAATGTAATTTTTCGTAAATTTAGTCCCTCGATCCCGAAAAAAGTGTAAAACAATTCCCGAGAGAACTCTCCCAGCCGAGATTGACTGAGGTATACCTTTCTCATAAATAGTCTATACGGGCCGAAAAAGGGGTAACCTATCACCGAATAGATGACCTTTCAAATACTTTTACAAGTGTGAAAGAGTCAAGATCACTTGGCAATCTTTTCAATTTTAGGGAGTCTGAAAAGAGCTTAACTATGGACTCCTATGGTCTTTTTCGTAATTTTTAATTATTCTGGTCCGAAAAAAGAATAAAATACAACCAGGATAATACTTTCCTCATCGTTTAACGAGCATGAGTAAAGCTGACCGTACTCGACACCATTTACTTGAGTTTAACAAGCACGACACGGGTGTGAAAGCGCTTGGAATCTTTTTCAAGTTTTAAATCTAGAGCACAAAAAAGATAAAGTAGGCTCGAAATTAAGGTCAGACGATGGATAAACGACAGTGTGAATATATCGCCTTTTACAGGAGATCATGTCAATAAATGCTCATAAAACCAGGCATTAGTAATTGTGAAATGGGTTTTTTATTTTAATAATAATTAAAAAATAGGTGAAAAAACTATAAAAGGATGGTTAAAAATAGAAATTACCATTTCATTTGTATTTTTACCCAAAGAGGAGATTTTTACCCATTTGAGGAGCAAAATTTCAAGGATCCATATCTGGAGTTTCAGGACACCATTTCAGCAACCGTCTGCACCAGGTAAGAGTTCTTAAACTGCTCTTTCATTTCATGCATGAATATTTTGCTTTCAGTAAGGAAAACTGATTTTTTGGGCAAGCCCTATTGGGCAAAAATCGCCCTTCACAGTACCGCGTGGGGGCTCTATCGAGAAACGCGGTACTGTACAGTACCGCACGGCAAGAAAACTCCCAGACGCGATGAAGGCGAAAATTAAGATGACAAAATCAAATTTTCTCAAATTTTTTGTTGAAGTTGAGTTGTTAAATAGTTACTAAAAGTTTCCCCTGACCTTTTTGCAGGAGTTTGCAACTCGTTCAGATCAAAATGGTCAGCTGGAAAGAAAGAGAGCACGAAGTAGATGATTTGGCAGCTGAAAATCATTTACCAACTGTGACCGCATTGCGAGAATGTGGTTTGTTGAAGTTCTTTAAGACCAAAGGGATTCGTCAGCAACCCAAGCTTCTCATTCATCTCATTCAATTATGGGATCCTGACATTCAAGCTTTTCGAGTGGGAGAGCATGTTCTCAAAATTCAACTTGAGGATATTTATTTCCTCACAGGCCTCTCGAAAAGAGGGGCCCGGGTGAACTTTACTGGATACACGGCCTCGGAAACGAGTACGGATGACTTGATTGCTCCGTATTTCCATCAGGGTTCAAGTAAGAAAAGCGGGAAGGTGGCCATAAAGGATGTCATAGAACTCCCTGTAAAAATCGTGTTGTTCACCATCACGCGTGCAGCAGGAAGTGTGGGTCCGTATCAGGCGTCCCGCACACAAGTGAATCTCGTAGCGGAGTGTATGGGGGGAACAGTATTTAACTGGTGTGAGGCGGTGTTGTCCAATCTCAAAGAACAAGTGCACAAGTGTAGAAATGGAAAAAATTCCCAATTTGGCTATGGGAGCATCCTGGTTACCTTCTTTTTGGCGAGGGTGCCACTACTGCGCCCGTAGATATCTATGCCCCCCCGTCCACCGACCGAGCCATGGATGGCTCGATGGAGTGATTATGCTGGACGTCTCGGGGGATCTCAGAGCTTAGCCTTTGGTGAGGATTTCTTTTCCTGGCTCGAGGAGCAGATAGTTATGATTGATGACTACCCCTATGCCGGAGTAGATTTCCGCGAGGACATCGACTTGGAACTGCCAGAGGATGATGATTGGGACAAATCAGGTATGACCTTCATGGATATGTATTTTTTCCTTTTTTTGAATATTTAATTTTTATTACTTTTTTAGAATGTGTAAAAGACTTCTAATGTATGTTCGCATGCATGTTGGAGACCGTGGACCACAGAGACCAGCTGGGTACTCGCCACTACGTCGTGGTGGTGTTGATCGTCAAGCTGTTCCTCACGAGGAGGAGGACGAAGACGAAGCAGGAGGCGTTCGGGACATTGAGAGGAACTTATAGGGGTTGACTCATGGTATCCCTGCTATGAGGATGGATGATGTCCCTTATCATTTCCAGCGGCATACTGTAGGTGTGCCTGGTCGTATCAGTCGACTTCTTTGTAAGGTGGTTCGAGCTGTAGTATGTTACCACCAGCAGTGGGAGGAGTCCTACGAGGGACATGATAGGTCTCTTAGATCTCCATAGATGGTATTTTTAGTATTTGAGCGGCATGTACGCGATATGTAGGCTTTGAGAGCCAAATTTTGTATGGGATTTGGTCCCAAATTTTGTCTTTGACACAAAATTTTTGTATTTTGGAAAAAACACTCTTATATACAGTGACATGGACCTATTTATGATCTAAATATTTACAATGACTTGTGCATTTTATTTTTTATGATGTGTTTATGTGTGGACAAGATGCCAATCCAAAATGTAATTAGCCAAAGAATCAGCTATACAATTGAATTCTCTTGGTATGTGTTGATATGTAATGAAATTAAATGATCGTTCCAAGAGGCATACTCTCCGAAATAAACGAAGTAGTATAGGATCGCGAACTGTGTAAACACGGTTTAGATGAGAAACCACGAGTTGGGAGTCTAAAAAGACTGATAAGGAGTCAATTTCGAGTGAAGCAACCTCTGTCAAGAGACCAATGATTGCATGGTACTCCGCTATATTGTTGGTTGCAGGACCTAAACAATTGGCTCCTGAAGAAATCAACTCGCCAGTGGGGGAATAGATTACCCATGCCGCGGAAGCGAGATTCCGGGTATGTCGGCTTGCACCGTCGGCGAATCCAAAGTAGGTAGACATCTGCGCATAAAGCCACGAGTCAAAGTAAGAGTGGATACATGAGGTCCACGCGCACACCAAAAAGAAAGTAAAAGCTAACTAAGTACATTATGTACAACAAGCAACCCGCGTAGGGTAACCTCATGCGTAGAAACGTTTGAGGTATAGCCCATTGCGGGGCCATTCCAATGGCATACCATCACAATCGATTAGTTCATAAGCTCCTTTTTCCAAGACACTTTTTTCAATAAAGGGGCCGTACCACATAGATTCAAGTTTACCTTTTCCAAGCTTATCGTGCATTTGATCATATGTAAGTACGAGATCACCTTCATTGAAGATCCGAGGTTGAATGGATTTGTCATATTGAGCTTTGACGCGTTTTTTGTGAGCTTCATTAGCTAAAGCAACGTCACGGCGGGTTTCATCTAGCTTAGCTAGGTATAGAAACCATTCCTCTTCGGAAGTGGTGTGTGGAAGTAGCTCTATGGCTATCTTGAGTGATGGAATTTCACATTCAATCGGCAAGATGGCTTCTAGGCCATACACCAGTTGGAACGGTGTAAACCCAGTAGCACTTTTCATTGAGGTTCGGTATGCCCACAGTGCTGAGAATAGATCTGAGTGCCAGTTGGATTTCTGGGTACCCACAATACGCTGAATCATTCATTTCAGGACTTTGTTAATGGATTCAACTTGGCCATTAGCTTGTGGGTAATACGGGGTTGAGTTTTCATGGGGAAAACCCAGCTTGGCACTTAGTTCTTCGATCATATGGTTCCTGAAATGGGAACCATGATCGATCGCAATAGACTGTGGGACACCGAATCTAGCTATAATATGATTGAATATGAACTGTGCTGCTGTTTTGCCATCCTTAGCATACGTAGGCATTGCTTCAGCCCATTTTATAAAATAGTCGACAGCTACTATGATATAGCTATGCCCCCCGACTGAAGTGGGCTTACAGTGCATGAAATCAATGCCCCATTTGGAAAAGGGGCTGACGACAATAACAAGATGGAGTGGAGCAGGATGCGAGCGTGTTTTGCTATCAAAGAATTGACATGGCGGACACTTCTTGACTGTTTCAATGCAGTCTTTGAAAATTGAGGGCCAGAAGTATCCTGCTCGTAGTATTTTCTAGGATGTAGCCATCCCAGAGAGATGACCACCACATGCTCCAGCGTGGCAGTCATTAAGTACGTGTTCCGCCTCATCTAAGGTCAAACAACGTTGAAGAACGGTGTCGACACCACGCCGATAAAGAGTATCGTAGACTATGAGGTAGTATTTTGCGTGATGTCGGATGCGTCGCCGTTCATCGCGAGTGAGGTCGGGACGGAAGCGTTGGGTTTGGAGATATAAAACTATATCCCCATACCATGGATCAGACGTGCTAATGAGGAACAACGATTCGTCAGGAAGAGAATCAATGGGCTTGGATTGCTCAGTAGCACGGGGCAAGTTACAAATCAACTCCACGAAGACCAAAGACTTCCTGGATTTAGCCTTGACAAACTCCAAGTCAAACTCTTGAAGGATGAAAATCCAACGAGAGTATTTTCCCCCAAGCACATGACGTGTGAGGATATAATACATTGGGTTGAAGTCGGCTATAACAGTGGTCCGGCAGAGTAAGATGTAGTGACGGAATCTCTGGACAACAAATACTTTTTCCAGAGCCAGCTTTTCAACATGTGAATAGCGAGTTTCGGAGTCGAGAAGACTCTTACTAAGATAATATACCACATGTTCTATGTCGTCTTGGTCTTCCTGGACTAGCACCATACCGATGGTGGAAGTCGAGGCTGCGAGATAAAGAATGTAGTCCCGTGTGTAATCGGGGGGTTGAATTACGGCATCTTTGGTTAAGGCTGCCTTTAGATTGTCAAAGGAGCATTGGGCTTCGTCATCCTAGATAAAGGGAACATTCTTCTTGAGAAGCCGCATGTAGCCTTTTGTTATCTCGGACAGATTGCAGATGAAACGGCGTAGAAAGTTTGCATGCCCTTGCAAACATTGAAGTTCTAGAATATTGGTGGGTGAAGGCAGGGCTACGATAGCTACTACCTTTGCGGGATCTAAACGTATCCCGTATTTGGAGACTATGAAGCCCAACAGTTTTCCGGCTTCTACACAGAAGACGCACTTATGCGGGTTCAAACGTATATTGTAGCGACGACACCTTTCGAAAATGGCACTTAAGTGGTCTGGATGGTCTTCCCGGGTCTGAGAGTGAGCGGGAAGGTCATCAAGATATGGTTCTACAATATGTTTGATGTCATGAAATGCATAGGACATCGCCCGTTGGAAAGTTGACCCGGCATTTTTCAGGCCAAAAGGTAACTTTCGATATGCAAAAATCCCCCAAGGGCAGATAAAGGCCGTTTTGTGCTGGTCGGCTGGGAGGATATCGATCTGATTATAGCCAGAGAAGCCATCCATAAATGAAAAGATGACACTACCGGCATAGTTATCGATGATCTGGTCGATGAACGGAGTTGGGTAGTTGTCCTTTGGACAAGCCTTGTTCAAATCACGGTAATCAACACAGACCCTAATCATTCCTTGTTTCTTGGCTACGGGAATGATGTTGGATACCCATTCTGTCAATGGGATAGGATAGATAAAACAAACACGCAAAAGTTTTTCAACTTCTGCTTTAATGGCGGCTGCCTTACGAGGATGGACGGGTCGAAGCTTTTGCCGAACAGCTCGGGCGCCAGGGAAAGTTGGAATTTCGTGGACCACGATCGAGGGGTCAATTCCTGGCATTTATTCATAACTCCAAGCAAAAACATCGCGGAAAGTTTTTTAGTAGGCACTATAGAACTCCGTTTCGAGGGGAGTACATGTTTTTCCGATGTGTACGTTTTCCACGATACCAGGCTTCACTGAAATATCGATGGGAGTGGTTGCCATAAGATTGGCCAAGTTTCCTTCGCAAAATACCTCGTCGAGGGAAGTGGGGAACTTGGTTTGAACCATCCCAAGTGAAGTACTGGGTTTTGTATCAGACTCAAGTGGCTGAATTGTGGGGAATGAAGATCGATGATGAAAATCTCCCCATGGTGGCTCATCACCGCACATAACCTCCATGATTGATTCGTCAGTGGGAAAAATCAAATTAAGAGGATCGAAAAGAGGTGGGTATGGATGAGTCTCAGCCGAGAGCTGTGCCATGGAATGATGAGTAGAACAGTCGACCCAATCGGTGGCTCATTGGATCGCATTATATGCTGTGAGGTTTCTGTTCAAAGGCATAGAGCTGCCGTAGTATTCAACCTGAGAGGGACTCAGAATCACCCATGAATCATTGGAAGAGGTGATATTCGATGAAATCATGTTAACTGGTTGAATATGGGTTCCCAGCTCTGGAAAAACTCCAATAAGGGATGAATCCTTCATGAGACCAACACCAATGTCTTGGAACCGGTACCGAGGTTGATCCAATAACGGGACGGTGTTGGCGGAGTTTGGATGGGAGTCTGGGATACAGTAATCCAGTTGATCAATAGTGACAATTTTCCCTTCATGAGGAAATTGCACAATCCGGAAGATTGTAGATGCTATGGCGGTCATGGTGTAAAACCAGTTCCGTCCAAGGAGGAGATTGTAATCCAATGGTGCATCTACGAGTTCAATGTGTACGGATACTGTTTTTCCGCCCAATTCAACACCAATTGAGGGAATGAGTCCATAAGGTTGAAAACCGTGTCCATCAAATGCCCTAAGAGTAGTAGGAGAAGTGGTGACTTCGGGTGAGCCTAAGGCTCTCCAGCAGTTCAAAGACATAATCGACGTGGAAGCACCTTCATCTAACACAGTGTGATGGATGATATTTCGACGGATTTTTGTATGCACCTCGAAGGCTAATCGGTGAGAAAGCCTAGGTTTGGCGTGCTCCAAGTTAAACATGATGGAGTTTGAAGTATCTGGGTCCATTGCCCCCACTGCTGAAACTAGGGTTCTACGCTGCGTGGGGCAGTGTTGGAGAACCTTGAGAGTCGACATGGTGCAAGGTGCTTGAGCCAAATCCTCAACAATGTTGTAGATTTGGGTAGCTCGCGCATTCAGATTAAATGTCGCCTTTCGTATGGTGCCCTTGGGTGGGCGTAGCACTGTGTCCGTAAGCAGTCTCTTGATATGGAGATGACCGTAAGGGGGGGAATAGGAATCAGATCTTCAACAGGATATTTGCCTTTCGCTATCTCTGATTGTTTGTTTGAATGTGGAGGATTGTCATACGACTTTGAACGAGTGGTTATATGAACCTCTTCGTTACTAGTCATCAGGATTTCATGGTTTCTAGACATCTCTCCGCGGGTGGGATTGGTCGGGTTGCCCCCTTGTGGGAATTCTTGGGCAACCATTTGTTGTTGCTGTTGGGGGAAAGGGTCAGTTAACACTGCCAGGCGAGAGGATCCTTTAACGAACTTGTTGACCTCGTCCTTGTAGGGACATTCACACGTGTAATGATCATCTTGACAAATCAAGCAGGGAAACTTAGCTTTTCGACGTGGTTTCTTGTCATTCTGGGTGGGTTGTGGCTTGGGGTTCTCCTGCTGATTTTTCTTGGGTTTACCACGAGTGTTTTTCTTCTTTCCCCTGGATGGTTGTGACTTAGATTGAACTGCGTTCAGTTCGGAGGAAACAACAGGAGAAGTAGTTGTTTTTGAAGAAGCCTGGGTAAAAGCAGGGGAAGCAGAAGCTTGTTGTCCCATCGAGTTGGTAGCAGGCTGAGCCTTGACTGAACCGACAATACCATCAATGGGGGGTTCAGTGGTAGGCTTCGTTGGATCAGTGTGAACGCGGGAGGCATGTGGAAGAAGTTCATGTAAAGTACCGGATTGAGTATATACTAAATCCATGTACTGGGCTGCTGAGATGGCTTGTTCTTCTATAATCGGCCCGCGCATAGGGATATCTCTGGCTATGGGAGGAAAAAAGGATTTCGTGAACCAATCAGCGAGTAGCTGATCTAGAATGGGTGCCTTAATTAGCCTACAGTGTCGTCGCCACTCATGGATGTGATCCGAAATGTGTGTAGAAGTGGTTTGACGCAGTGAGGTTAACAGTTCTGTTCCAGTCTCATACTGGATGGGGAGCTGGAAATAAGTCAGAAACTGCATAGCTAAAGTGTTGAAATCACGAAAAGAGTGTTGTGGCAGCTCGATGTACGATTTTGCTGCCGTGCCGGTAAGCGTACGTTGGAAGAGTCGAAGTCGGATGGAATCATCCATCAAGGAGTTGGATGAACACCAAAGATGGAAGGTCATCACATGGTTCTTGGGGTCTTCCCCGGGCTTAGCATCAAACTTGGGAATGTCCGATGGAAGTTTGGCTGGAATAGGTGGCCAGTGCGGTTCATGCCATATAGGATCGTTGATAAGCCTCAACAAATCAGGTAAGTCAAGTGTGGCCAAAAAGGGAAGTTGACGGTTAGTCTGCGGGTATGAGTGATAACCATGTGGTGCAGAGAAACCTGGAGGGCCCTGCATAACATACTGTTGTGTGTTATACCCATATGTGTTCCCGAGTGATACTGCTCGAAGTTCTATGGATAGTAAGCCATCTGGTTAACCGGTTGGTAGGTGCTCTGTTGAGTGGGTATGGTACTTTGGGGTTGCTGATACCCAGGAATGGTTGCTGTTCCTTGTTGGGGAAAAGTTCCTTGGAATTGTTGTGTTCCAGGGATGTTACCACTATACTGTGTAAGTGGGGGGTTTCCCATATCAAGGTTGGGGGTGGTTGCGATCGTGGTGTCCATGGAATGCTCGTTCCTGCTTGAGGAGCGAGTGGAAATTGAAGTGATGGGTTCCATGGAGTTGTAGCAGCTGAAGGGTAAGGGAAGCCAAAATTCAAGTTGGGGGGAATCTGAGATTGCCCCCCAGCTTGGTTCTAGTTTCCAAAAAGTGAGTACCCCCCACTCTGTGGGATTTGAGAGTCCCAAGAAGGAAGCATTCCTGACAGGGGAGGTTTAGAATGAGGTCCGGTTGGAATACTGGAATAAGGTTTCCTACTGCTAAGTGTGCTCTACATACCATACTGAGCAGATGATGCTGTTTGGGAGAGTTGTTGGATAGAACCAATAGGTTGTTCGCCAACAGATGGTTGGATGGCCCTATAAGAGGAGGCTGTTGAGTAGGAACGGGGTTCCCAACAAAAGGTTGTCCTCGGGCTGGTTGGGTTGATGGCCCACCAGGGGGGGTTTGTATGTTGGAGTTAGGGACCACTGCAGTCAGTTGTCCACCTCCTGAGATAGTGTAATGGTGGCTGAAGGTGATCCTCCGGTCAAAACGGAAGATCCAGCAGTATGACTAGGTGTTCTTCCGCCGCTAGCCAAATATGATAGTGTGAATTGGCCAATGGCGCCAAAAGTACCGATTTGCGGAGGGGGTTGTCCATATCTGACAGGCGAGGACGGAGAAAAAACTGGGTTATCCCTCATAGAATGTGCACCAAAAATGGGTGATGGCAGCAAATGTGGGGAATTTAGCCCAGGGGTATCGGCGTCGTCCATAACGTGTTCAATGATAGGAGGACCATCGAGAACTGGGTCCGAGTTCATATCCTGAAAAGGGGTTTGGGGATCTGGCGGGAACCTAGGTATAGTAAAATCCGAAGGTCCTCATCCATCTGCAAAGGAGTGACGAAACTCTGTGCTAGATGGGATGTTGGGAGCCCTATAGTCAGAAGGACGAGTATCGGGGGGATATATAGAAGCTGTCGAGAGCATTTTCTCTATGCTGCGTCTAAATCGTGCCGATGCTAACGGGGAGTTCAGTAGACTAACCATACTAGACTGGATGGAAGCCATGATTTCATGTCCCGGAGGGAGGTTGGGTAGATCTATAGTACGAGGTACGTTGCTAGAAGAACTTGTTTCCTGAGGATGAACACTGGGTGACGTAGTGATAACAGGCGAAAGTTCCGCCTAGGAAGTAATGAAGCCATAATCAGGTTCAAAAGGTGTGTCAAGAAGTTGAGTATCTTCAACGATTTCAACGTACCCGCCTGGGACTGAAATCAAGCCAGGTATGTCCTGGTCGGACCCTTTTGTGGTGCCAATAGAACCGTCTGTGTCATCGTGAAAAGTATCTGATGGACGGGAAGTGCTCACATCCGGTAGAAGGATGACCTCTGGTCTAGTACTTTGGGTTGTACTAGGTTCAGCTGCTCTAACTGTGTCCACTGTGACAGATAAATATGGAATGAAAGTGGGTGAGGTGATAGTTGAAGTCTCAGATATGCTAGTGGTTGCAGAAGTTGCAATAGATTCTGAGACTGTGCTGTGAGTGGCAGTTACGGGCGGAACATAAGATGTTGTACGTATCGGTGGTGGAATGTTGCCTCGACCAGCACCGCGACCAGGAGGAGCAGGAATGCGTGATGCAGGCGGACCAGAAGTCCATGGCCGTGGTGGTGGTGGAGGGCTTTGGCCCTGTATTCTTCGTGATCTTCGTGGTTGTTTTGACATGTGTTGAGCCCAGAATTGGCCTTTTTTTACCATCATTTATCATCTTCCCTGCCCTTGTCCTACACCAATTATCTTGGCAATTAGACTTATTGTCCTTATCTTATTCCCCAAATTACCAAGGTATGGCCGATTATTGTTTTATTGTATTAATACTTATGATTGTGATAATTAAAGCTGTGCATCTCTTAATTTGTGCTAACATGATGCGATTTATGAAGGTAGTTGAGACAAATAGAATGCAGGAAGATCGGAGCTGAACAAGTCATGAAGGAAGGGACGTTCATTCCTTGTAGAAGGTTCCTTGGGGCTCGAATCATCCATCAAGACACAGTCGTGACAGGGCAGTTGTAACAGAATTTGCTATCTTAAGTGTGTTGCTGCTCCAGTTTAGCTGTGAGCTAGAAGGACCGCCACTCCTGGGGCAATTAATAATTCTCTCATATTTGGATATTTCTGTTCTGCCACGCATTGTAACAGCTAGATTATTTAGGGCGCCTGAAGATCAGAGATCTTCATGGCTGCCCAATTATAGGATTAGATGTTACAATTTGTATGTATAAATATGGGAAGTTGCCTCGACCCAGGGGTTGAACAGCAAACAATTAATTTATTTTGTATTAGCAGCCAAGCCAAACTGTGTACTCATTCTTCTGTTAATATAAGGGGTTACTTCTGAGTTAAAGAGAGTGTTGTTCAACCAGCGTCTCTGTGTGAAGACTGGGCCCGTCTTCCACAGAGATTGCTGAGTTAAATTAGGATTTCATCTTTCTTATTGTGTGATGCTTTGTTCTTTCTTTTGTACGCAACAACAATATTTATCGTGTGGATTTCTCAGTAAAAGATTACATTTCTGTGAGATTGGTGAATGGTATAGAATAACAGTCGACTGAGTCAGGGTTGCTTTATACATTTCAATTTCTGTTCACACTGCCGTGTTCATCTTACAGTTGAGACGTGATCCCAGGAGCTCTTACAATTTAGCTTTCCTGTTATGTGTTGATTGATTTCTATTTTGCAATTCAGTTTCTTAGAACAGTTGCTTCAATCTCTTTCATTTGAAATTCTAGAGTAATGTTTAGTTTATGCTTTATGATTCCCAGCTCGATTAGATTAGACAAGTGATTAATTTAGAATGCGAATGAGATTTCCTTTTTGCAATTGTTGATTAGATCTGGTATCATTTCTTGTTGATGCATAATAGAAAAGGATTGTAGTGTAGCAGTTAGAAGGCAATTGGGGTTGCATAGATTCTTGGGATGAACATGGATGATAGAAGATAAAAGTATTCACTTCTAATGGTTTGGTGTTTAAGCATATATTGTGCACTTATCCTTTGAAATAAAAAGACTTTCTCGGGTTGACAATAAATTTCATATGCTCTGCGTGTTTGATAGTAATTTATCTGCATATAGAAAGACTCATCCACTGAAAGACTCATCCACTGAAAGAATGCCCTCTTGACAAAATACAAGTGTGTCAGCTGTGCGAGCTGAACCATGATATGAAAGAATGTCCCACATTGCCCCAAGTGAAGGCTGTTCTGCAGGCATCAAACCCAGAAGTGGAATCAGCCTACTTCATTGCTCAGAAGAAACCTTGGCAGCCTCGAAATCAAGGTATGTCTCCCGATTCATTTCCATTTTTGAATAATTTGAATAATTGGAATACTAATATGCAGAATGTGAATACACAATTTCCTTCAAATTATGCTCAGTGGAATTCTCCTCAACCTGCGATGCAAGGTTATAACTCATGGAGTCCTTGGACACAGCCACCACATCAACCTACGTCATGGTCTCCTGGATGGAGGAACTTCCATCCTGGGAACCAGTTTCCTCAACCACCTCCACCTCAACAGTTACCGTATTCTCCTCCATATCCTCAATTTCATCAATATCCTCAATACCCACCTCAGCAGTCACAGCTGCAGCTGCAAAATAATCCTGCTCCTAATATACCAATACGGCCTCAGCTGCCTGCCCAACCTAACCCTAACCCAAATAATAAAACAGTCCAACAATTGGAGGCTCTCAATATGCCAACCTACTCTCTCTCCCCTGTACCTTGTAATGATATTCGCTTACGGTCTGGAAAGATAATAGAACGTGTAATTTTAGAAAATATTCCACCGTCTGTGCATGACAAAGAAGAGAGTTCCCAACATCCAGTTGATCCGGTTCCTATCATTGAAGGTGCTGAGCATCCCTCAGATGGGATGGCTGAAACATTAAACGATAAATCAGATAATACGCAGCCTACCCAGCTGGTAAGGCAACCACCATACCCTGAGAGACTGATGCTGCCAAAAATAGGGGGGCAACCTCAGTTCAATCTCTTAGGAGAATTGAAGAACCTTTATGTTAAGATCCCCCTTTTGCAAGCTCTTCAAGATGTACCTATTTATGCTAGAACTGTTCGGGACCTGTGCACTAAAAGACCGGGAAGGAAACCCAGAGATCCTCCTACTGTTCATGTCATAGGGAATTTATCTGCTTTAATGATCGGAAAAACCCCTATAACCAAGTATGAGGATCCTGGCAATCCTACTGTCACTGTACACATAGGACAAACACAGATACCCAACGTACTAGTAGATTTAGGAGCTGCGATCAATGTTATAACAATGGAGACTGTAAAGAAACTCGGATTCACCAATATTAGACCGACCCCTACCATTTTAGAATTGGCAGACAGATCCACCATCAGACCTGAAGGGATTTTGGACGACCTTGTCATTTCAGTAGACTCATGGGAATACCCTGCCGACTTTCTGGTATTACAACCAAAATCACAGCTGGGGGGACACCCATTGATCTTGGGGAGGCCTTGGTTGGCTACAGCTGATGCTTGCATCAGCTGTCGATCGGGATCTATGACTATATATGATGGTATGGAAACCAAAAACCTCACCCTGTATCCTCCAGCACGGCCGAGTCTAGAAACTGAAACTTCCCTTTGGATAGAACGGGAAGAGGAGGAGGATGTTCAGCCATTACTAACAATAGGGAAGGCACTAAACTTCAAAAACGAAACAGAAGACGATACCATTAATAATTTCATTAGCGAACCTGCTTCAGTAGATAAAGAAGTTTATCAACTCCTGAACAGTACCCTTGGTAAGGAAGGACAAGAACAGCTTACGGAGGAAGCACTAGTCAATGACACAAACATAATCCCAGTATTGAAAAAATCAAGAAGCATTCCTATTGAGGTAGAGCTTGGAAGAACTTTGAACATCAACCCTGGTCTCTCCTCAGAAGAACAGATGCGCCTAACCAATCTCTTGAAGGAACGAAAGGGGGCATTCGCTTGGGAGTATACAGACATGAAGGGTATTCCTTCCAGTCTGTGCACTCATCATATTTATATTAAAAACGACTCCAGGCCTGTATGTCAACCCCAACGACGCATGAACCCCAATTTGAGGGATATAGTGAAGGAGGAAATCCAGAAACTCTTGGAAGCAGGATTTATCTATCCTATTTCAGATAGTGAGTGGGTTTCCCCACTTGTAATTGTGCCCAAGAAAAATGGTAAATGGAGAGTCTGTGTCGATTATAGGGAGCTGAACAAAGCTACACAAAAGGATCATTTTCCTCTGCCCTTTATTGACCAGGTACTTGATACCCTATCAGGGAAGAATTTCTTCTCCTTCCTGGATGGGTTCAGTGGGTACAATCAAATTCAGATTGCTCCAGAGGATCAGGATAAGACCACCTTCACTTGCCCCTGGGGAACGTTCGCCTACAGGGTGCTTCCCTTTGGCTTGTGCAATGCACCTGCAACGTTCCAAAGAGCTGTGATTGGCATATTTTCTGAATTGGTTAATGATAGTATGGAAGTTTTTATGGATGATTTTACTCCCTATGGCAAGGATTTTGAGGAAGCACTGGAAAATTTAAAGAAAGTTTTAATTCGCTGTGAACAAGCTCGCCTCTCATTAAGCACTGAAAAATGCCACATGATGATGAGTGAGGGGGTGGTATTAGGACATTTCATCTCTACTGATGGTATTCAAGTGGATCCTTCAAAAATTAAGGTGGTAAAAAATATACCAACTCCTTCAACTCAGAAAGAGGTGCGAAGTTTTCTGGGACATGCTGGATATTACAGGAGATTCATAGAAAACTTCTCCAAACTTGCTTCTCCTTTGTTTTCATTGTTAATGAAGGACGCACAGTTTGTGTGGAGTGCAGCATGCCAGACAACATTTGATAAGCTTAAAGAGAAACTGTCCACAACCCCTATTTTAAGGGGACCTAATTGGACCATACCTTTCCACATTTCTTCAGATGCTTCTGATACTGCCATTGGAGCAGTACTAGGACAGCAGGATGGTCAAGTACCTTATGCTATTTATTATGTTAGTAAAAACTTAGCCCCTGCTGAACTAAATTATACTGTTACTGAAAAAGAATTCCTTGCTATTGTTTATTCTATTAATAAGTTTCGGCACTACATTACTGGGTATCCTACATTTGTGCATACTGACCACTCTGCCATTAAGTATTTAATGAACAAACCTGTCACTAATGCCAAAGTAACCAGGTGGCTTTTATTATTACAGGAATTTGATATTACTATTATAGATAAACCTGGAAAAGAAAATGTTGTTGCTGATTTTTTATCACGATTTACTAACAGTGATGACAGTTCACCTGTTGAGGATGCTTTCCCGGATGAACATTTATTTGCACTCTCAGCTCATTCACCCTGGTATGCAGACGTTGCTAATTATTTGGTTGCAGGAAAGCTTCCGCCACATATGTCTAAACGAGAGAAAAGAAAAATTATTCAGCAAAGTGCCAGGTATTGTTGGCTCAATGGCCATCTCTTTTACACAGGACCTGATCTTGAGATTAGAAGATGTGTAAGGGAAGATGAGATCTTTCATATACTGAAGGCCTGTCATGATGAACCTTGCGGAGGACACTTTGCAGACAAAAGAACAGGGCATAAGGCATTGCGAATGGGCTATTATTGGCCGACACTGTTCAGAGATGCTAAAAGATATGTTCAGTCCTGTGACAGCTGCCAAAGGATGGGCCAACCTAATAAGATAGATCAGATGCCTTTATAGCCCCAAGTGGTACTAGAACCGTTTGATAGGTGGGCATTGGACTTTGTTGGTCCTATCAACCCTCCGTCTAGACAGAAGGTTTACATTTTGGTGTGTACAGATTACATGACCAAGTGGGTAGAAGCTGTAGCTTTGGCTAAAGCTAATGACCAGGCGGTGATTGATTTTCTGTACAGTGAAGTTTTTACCCGCTTTGGGGTACCAAAAGAAGTAGTTACCGATGGGGGACCACAATTTATTTCACACCAATTTGAATCCTTGCTCTGGAAGTATCATGTGCAGCACAAGATATCTTCACCTTATCATCCCCAGGCCAATGGTCAAGTGGAAAGCACTAATAAAGTTATCGAAGCAATCCTTACTAAAACAGTTAAAAGCCATCGAAGGGACTGGGCTGACAGGCTTCTAGAAGCACTGTGGGCATATCGCACAACTTGGCGCAACACCACGGGCTTTTCTCCCTATGATCTGGTGTATGGAAAGAGTGCCATCTTTCCAATTGAATTTGAGATCAAGACCCTGAAAACAACCATTGAAATGAACCTGGATGTAACAGAAGCCCAGAAAAGAAGATTGAATCAATTAAATGAATTGGATGAGAAACGGTTAGCTGCAGTAGACCAGACTGTGCTGCTTCAGCAACAGAGATCTAACTGGCATGACCGATTCATCAAAAAGAAAATCTTCCGTGAAGGAGACTGGGCACTATTATACGACTCCAGATTCAAGAAGGATTTTAAAGGAAAATTATGCACAAGATGGCTGGGTCCATATTTGGTTGACAGGGTATTTGACAACGGCACTGTTCGCCTGGTGACCATTGATGAAAACCATATACCATTACTTGCTAATGGCCACAGACTGCGACTGTATCGGAAGCCCATTTCGAAAGATGCATTCATTTCACAGATTGCTGCTGATCCAGACTATCAATTGGCACCAGAGCAGGAACTTTTCTCTACCTTTTCCAAACCTTAAACTGAAAATTGTATTTGCTGTACATAAATAATTTCTTGCTGTAGCGTATAGTTGTTGTTTTCTTTCTTTTTTTTGCATTTGATCTCTTTACTTGCTGTCGTATTTCAAAAATTCTCAGGGAAGCGCCAGGAGAACGACCAGTTTGGGCTCGTTAATGAAAATCTCCCTGTGCCGTCCTTGCTTAAAAAAAAAAAAAAATAAAAATTTCGGCAGCTGCAACATATTTTCCGGCAGCTGTATATCCTTTTCCGGCAACCACATTATCCTTTTCCCTAGCTGCTGAAAAATCCCTTTTCCCGCTTGCCGTCGATTTTTTTCTGGTGGCTGCAACATTAGCGGCTGCAACATCGGTGGCTGCAACATTAGCGGCTGCAACATCGGTGGCTGCAACATTAGCGGCTGCAACTTCGGCGGCTGCAACATCGGTGGCTGCAACATTAGCGGCTGCAACATCGGCGGCTGCAACATCGGTGGATGCAACATTAGCGGTTGCAACATCGGCGGCTGCAACATCAGTGGCTGCAACATTAGCGGCTGTAACATCGGCGGCTGCAACATCGGCAGCTACAACCCCAGTCCCTGCGGCTGCCACCTCATCTTCCCCGCGGCTGCCACCTCATCTTCCCCACGGTTGCCACCCCATTTCCCAGCGGCTGCCACTTCATTCACCAGCCACGGCCATTTCATTTCCCGGTAGCCGTAATGCCCTTTTTCCGTCAGCCGTCAATCTTTTCAGGCAGCTGCAACTTCGACGGCTGCAACATCGGAAGCTGTAACATCTTTTTCCGCAGCTGCCACCCCATTTCCCAGCGGCTGCCACTTCATTTACCAGCCACGGCCATTTCATTTCCCGGTAGCCATGATGCCCTTTTTCCATCAGCCGTCAATCTTTTCCGGCAGCTGCAACTTCGGCGGCTGCAAATTCGGCGGCTGCAACATCGGAAGCTGCAACATCTTTTTCTCGCAGCCGCCACCTCATTTCCCAGCGGCTGCCACCTCATTTCCCAGTGGCTGCCACCTCATTGACCAGTCACTGCCACATCATTTCCCTGCAGCTGCCATTTCTTTCCAGCGGCTGCAACATATTTCCCATAGTCGTAAAAAATTTTCTCGCTAGCTGTAAGTTTTTTTTCCGCCGCCGTAAAACTTTTCCGTGACAGCCGTAATTTTCCCTGATATCGTAAATTCTTTTTTTTCGGCTGCCGTGAATTCTTTTCCGGTGGCTGCAACTTCTTTCCCGCCAGCTGCAACAACTTTTTCATCGGCCACGCTATCATTTCTTTGGCAACTTGCAGTGGTAACTTCCGTGTTAACAGAAGAATTGTTTCAACTTGCTAATCATGATGCTGATTCATCCCAGTCATGCCGGCGAACTCATCATTCCAACCCCGAGGACGCGATGGCTTGTGTTTCACCGGCGAAAGAAATTAGTGCCTTATCCGAGTCATTGTAGCTAGGGTTTTACCCCTAGCTTGTGCAAATGAGCACCTACTAAGGAGAATGGACTCCTTAGTAGCAGTTCAGTAAATGTAAATAATTTAAGCTAAAATAGAAATTAAATTACTTCTAAAACATGCATGAAACATAAACAACAAATTTAAAGAATGGCTTTTTGTATTGATATTACCTTCAATGTGAAGGTTTGATGAAGCTCTTTGCAATGTCCAAGAGGATGCTCCAAGCTCCAATATGCTCCTTCTCTTTCTCCAATGGTGGGAATGGGCCAAAGGTGTCTCTCAAGGTGAAAGTAGTTCAATGGTGAACTAGGGTTTCGAGAGAGATTTTGGCAGAGTAAGGGTGCTTGTGATTGTGGATGTGGAATAAGGGATCTCCAACACCTATTTATAGTTTTTTGGTGGTGGAGTGCTGACCCATGGTTTTGGGAAACACATGGTTTTGGGCAGCTGTATAGGGTTTTTTCCTCCTTTTCCTCATTATTTTATATTTTTTATTCCCTTTTTAGGGGATTTTTGCTATTTTTGAGGAATTTTGGATATTTTTGGAGGAAAAAAGGGTTTTTTTAGCCTTTTTTAGGCTATTTTGAGGGTTTTGTGGCCTTTTGGAGGCTTTTAAATGGGATTTTTTGGGATTTTAAGGGAAATATGGTAGGAAAATGGACAAATGAGCCATATAATGTGGTAGATGAGGTAGTGAACACTTTTTGGGTGTTAACAGTCATCATGATCCCACGTCTGACTGTGCATGCGTTCGGCTCCGTGACATCACCAACTGCATGCTCCACCAGTTTCCGCAGCCTTCCGACGCACAGTTTTATGAGGTATGGCTTTCATTTATCACGTGATTAAGCATTGATATCATTTAAACGATATTGGTTGTACCTTCACTCGTACCACCATTTATACCTAATTAAACCTTTCCCTCGTACGACGTAATACTAATAACTGCCACCTTCCCCAATTCGGCATGGAAATTTCAAACGCTTTTCTGTGCTCAACTTTCTGAATTTGCTCATTCGCTCAACGTCTCCGCTCAACGATTCGTGCATCCTTTTTGCTGCAACTTCCATTCTGGGATCCTGTAATATGTCGAATAGCAGTCTCAGCCTACAGCAAGGACCATGGGTATTCCAGTTCGCCATGAACCTTTCAATACCCGGGAACTCAGGCGAAACCTTCAAGTTTTCGCTATCTTTCAAGCTGCTGGCTGGCTCGAGTTCTTTGAGCGATTGGATGGATTCGATCGGGATGCAGCCCAGCAGTTTGGCTTGAATCTTACCAAGACTCATTCCACGGTGTGGGGGCTGTGTATAGATGTCTCCGAGACCATTATATCTGAGGTTACAGCCATCCCGATGGTGGGGAAACCATGGTTCAACCGACGAGTTCTTGCAACGGTTGCACGAGAAGAATTTTTACTTCCAGGAGAGCAAGTTGAAGCATCCAGGAGAGGGATTGCACTGAAGTCACTACCGCGGCCATGGGACCAGGTTGTTGTCTTCCTCAAGAAATACATTACCTGCGAAGGTAGATACCAAACTGTGTATAACTCTGAACTTCCTTTGCTTTCCCATCTCCGCCATGGCATTTTGTTGAATATTCCATTTTATTTATTGCACGACTTGCGTCATATAGCAACATTTGTTCAGTCTGCGAAGCACCCACTGTCCTCTCTCACCCACCATGGCCTTATCAAGTTAATTATTGTAAAGACCCTTGCCCAACATAATATAACTTGGGAACAATTTATAACCCGACCACAGCAACCTGTTCCCTTGAGGGTCATCCCATTGCAGCAATTACAGGTTCCACCACAACAGGAGGACCGGAGTTCCTCCAGTGAAGTTGGGGGGAGGGATGAAATGGGAGAAGAACAACAATCGGGGACACAAGCAGGACCATCCGGGGTGGGTAAAACCACAGACGAAGAACAACCAGGGGCATAGTCAGAGCCATTCGAGGTGGATGAATCCCCAGCACAAGCAGAACCAGTGGGGGATGACACTGCATTTGAAGGAGAGCAAGGGGAAGCACAAACAGAGCCATCAGGCGACAATGTAGATGAAACCTTCATGGAAAACCTAGATAACAGGACAGCTCCGACAGCAGAAGGTGAAATTGGAGCAGCATCAAATGCTGCGACAATGGAACCTGAAGATGATGGAGCTAGAGCAATGGAAGAAGATATTGAGCTGGTTACGATCGAGTCTTCACCTGAGTGGGTAGGAGGAGGAGCTGTGATTGAAGAAGAACAGCATGGGGGGTAGGGAAATATTCCTTTGACTTCAGTTTTGCCCCCCTATATTCCATCTCCACAAGAGGAAACACCCCAAAAAGGAAAATCACAAAAGAAAACGCCACAGAAAAGGAAGAGAGCCACCAATGAGTTTGATCTAGTAGCACCAATCAGAAGGAAACGAACTCGATCAATCACAGTAGCAGAGGCAGCTAGGAAAAGATGGGCAACTTCAAAGACATAGATTGAGCCCCCAATCCTTACACCAAGACCGATGGATGCCCCACAAAGGCCAGTGGAGGAAGAACCTGAAATTGAAGGACTCTTGTATGAGAATGCAATGCTGAAAGAGGATCTCCAAGCACTTAGAAGGGAGCTGGAAACTTGGAAGGAAACCTGCAGAAAGCAGGGTGGAAGAAAAATGTACACATTAATAGAGGCTGCAGACCAAGTGGAGGAATCAGCTTCTGCTGGAGCTGGAGAAAAGGATGAGCGAATACTCTGCCCCACCTGTGGGGAAATCTTCGAGGAAGCAGGCCATAAAATTTTACTTAGCACTTATTCAGCACAACAGCCTGTAGCCATAGTAGGGAAAGCAGTGGAAAAAGAAGGTGCTGTCACACAAGAACCAGCACTTTTAAACATCCTTGCTGCAGCTGCCACTTCCCATGATGCAAAAATTATAGAACAGATGGGAGAAGAACTTGGTGTGGAGGACGCCCTGGAGATTTATAAGGAATGTATGGTAACCCCAAAATGTTCCCACGACATAAAGATTATAGAACAGATGGGAGAAGAACTTGGAATGAAGGATGCTCTGGAGTTTATAAAAGAATATAGTGAGACCCCAGAATGTTCCCACGATACAGAGATCATGGAGCTGAAGGATACTCTGGAGGTTAGTGAAGAATTTTATGCTGTAACTCTAGAACGTTCCCAGGACACAATAATTTTAGAAGGAGAGACAGAAAGGCAGGACAGTGATAAATTGGAACAGTATGCTGTAACACAAGAACCAGCAACCCTGAATATAATTGTCCAACCAGCCAAGCAGACAGGAGAAGAAGATGGGACAGAGGATACTCTGGAGTTTAATGATGAATTATGGGTTGTAACCCCAGAGGACTCCCATGACACAGAACTCATAGAAGAGGAGTTGCAGCAAAAGAAGGGTGAAGAGGTAAGCCAGGATGTTGTTACACAAGAACCAACACCCTTGGAAGCTGCAGCAAGAACTCCTGAATTGCAGTTGGAAGATAACCTGGGAGTGGATATCATTCCTGATACACAGTGGAGTGAAGATGAACAGGTACATACACCATGCTCAGGTGACACTGAAATCTTGGAGGAGGAGCTGCAAATTGAAAAGGATATCCAGTCTCGGCAGCAGAAGGACAAAGAAGACACTGTTACACAAGAACCAGTGTCTCCAAAAGCAATAAAGGTAGCTGCTGAAGAAGGTTTAAAGGATGTTGCTATTACACAAGAACTAGCAACTCTCCTGTTAAAATTAGATGCGCTGGAAGACACTGTCCCACAAGAACCAGTGCTTCCACCTCCTAGAGATGTCATTGAGTTGGATTCAGATTGAGGATTTCTTTTCAACTCCCCCAGGCATAGCATAATGAGACTGTAGAAAGATTCCCACCACACCAAGTGCATTCCCAGATATCAGCAAGTAACAGTGGAAGGGAAACAGTGAAGTTGGAAGATGCTGGGTCACTCACAGAAGCCTTTCAAAAGATAGATGAGATGCCTGAGTTTCCTACATTCCTTCCTCTCTCCTGGATAGAGCTCAGTTCACGATTCAGATGCAGGTTGTTGCATGAGGACATGCAACAGGGTAGTTGGGGGGAGATGTTGAGCCCAGAATTGGCCCTTTTTGACCATCATTTATCATCTTCCCTTCCCTTGTCCTACACCAATTATCTTGGCAATTAGACTTATTGTCCTTATCTTATTCCCCAAATTACCAAGGTATGGCCGATTATTGTTTTATTGTATTAATACTTATGATTGTGATAATTAAAGCTGTGCATCTCTTAATTTGTGCTAACATGATGCGATTTATGAAGGTAGTTGAGACAAATAGAATGCAGGAAGATCGGAGCTGAACAAGTCATGAAGGAAGGGACGTTCATTCCTTTTAGAAGGTTCCTTGGGGCTCGAATCATCCATCAAGACACAGTCGTGATAGGGCAGTTGTAACAGAATTTGCTATCTTAAGTGTGTTGCTGCTCGAGTTTAGCTATGAGCTGGAAGGACCGCCACTCCCGGGGCAATTAATAATTCTCTCATATTTGGATATTTCTGTTCTGCCACGCATTGTAACAGCTAGATTATTTAGGGCGCCTGAAGATCAGAGATCTTCATGGCTGCCCAATTATAGGATTAGATGTTACAATTTGTATGTATAAATATGGGAAGTTGCCTCGACCCAGGGGTTGAACAACAAACAATTAATTTATTTTGTATTAGCAGCCAAGCCAAACTGTGTACTCATTCTTCTGTTAATATAAGGGGTTACTTCTGAGTTAAAGAGAGTGTTGTTCAACCAGCGTCTCTGTGTGAAGATTGGGCCCGTCTTCCACAGAGATTGCTGAGTTAAATTATGATTTCATCTTTCTTGTTGTGTGATGCTTTGTTCTTTCTTTTGTACGCAACAACAATATTTATCGTGTGGATTTCTCAGTAAAAGATTACATTTCTGTGAGATTGGTGAATGGTATAGAATAACAGTCGACTGAGTCAGGGTTGCTTTATACATTTCAATTTTTGTTCACACTGCCGTGTTCATCTTACAGTTAAGACGTGATCCCAGGAGCTCTTACAATTTATCTTTCCTGTTATGTGTTGATTGATTTCTTTTTTGCAATTCAGTTTCTTAGAACAGTTGCTTCAATCTCTTTCATTTGAAATTCTAGAGTAATGTTTAGTTTATGCTTTATGATTCCCAGCTCGATTAGATTAGACAAGTGATTAATTTAGAATGCGAATGAGATTTCCTTTTTGCAATTGTTGATTAGATCTGGTATCATTTCTTGTTGATGCATAATAGAAAAGGATTGTAGTGTAGTAGTTAGAAGGCAATTGGGGTTGCATAGATTCTTGGGATGAACATGGATGATAGAAGATAAAAGTATTCACTTCTAATGGTTTGGTGTTTAAGCATATATTGTGCACTTATCCTTTGAAATAAAACGACTTTCTCGGGTTGACAATAAATTTCATATGCTCTGTGTGTTTGATAGTAATTTATCTGCATATAGAGTGCTTGACAACATGATGACAGGAAAATGAAAATCGGGGGCAGTGTCGTAAACAAAGAACTCAAAAACTCTAATGCAGCCGAGTGTGCAGAAGAGGAGCTAGAAAAAGCAAGGCTCACAGGCCAAAAAAAGTAAGCTCTAAAATCTATACTGAGACCGCTGTCTCAATAAGAGAGCTAATACAAAAAATCGCCAGAATGCCAACAAGTAGTCCTTACAAAGAAAAATGACCCTCTACAAAGATGAGATACCAAGAAAACTCCTAACTAAGAGCTGGAGACCTCAACAAGCTGTATCCTTCGCAAGGTGATGAAATCCAAGTCGAACAATACAACATGAGAGACCGATATAAGAAGGATATCCCTCTACCGAAAGGGATCCTGAGTAAAAGAGCCCTAGTAGAATAGATACTAAGCTACCTCGTTCATGACACGTCGGAAATTTTTTTGGGCACTTCAGCCTTCCGAAGAAGACAGCGATCGATGTTTCCTTAGGGATAAGTGGAGTGCGGTATTCCAAAGAGTCCGTCCGGTTCTCAATCTCGCGGCCGTTTAACCCCTGAAAGTTAAAAACAGTCAGGAAGCCCCCCCACAAACTAGTTGTGACCGTGTCAATAAATACTAGAGGATTTTAGTTCCCTAAAGACAACGACTATGTCTCAGATGAAAATGACAAGGGGGAATTATTTTGTTGCCTATCCCCGGTGTCCTACCTAACTACCAAATTCTTTTGATTTCCTCAAGTGAGTTTAAAGTTGGTTTAATTAGGGAGATTAATTTTAGTGGCTTTCTTACTCAATCAGGTAGTGGATGTGAAAATTGATGGTGTTATCATGACTCAAACCATGCAAATGAGAATGAATAAAAAATAAGCCTTTGTCTTTGATGAAATCTAGCTAAGAGAAGGAGAGAGTTCTTCGATCAAACATGCATGAAATTTTTCACAAGCAATCAAAAAAAAAAGTGAAAGATTTTTTCTTTTCTTTTTGTAAACAAAGCCAAACTGAAATAAACGCTCCTTTTAATGCACTGACCCTACAATATACAATGCTTCAACTATGAGAATTTTTGTGGCAAAATCAATGGTTCATTTCCTAATGCAAAATAATGCTACTAGACTTTTTCAATTCAAACAACAAAATTGCTCTCAAATGATAATATTTTAATTACTGAAAATGATGGAAATAATGTGACTGTAAAAGCTAGAGGATTCAGTAACAGAGAACAGTGGTGTTGAGGTGGTTGTGGTGAAAAAATCAAGCCAATGCAATCAAACTGGAAAAATGACCCAATATGTCAAAAAATGCCACTAATTCAAACAAATCAAGCTCACAACAAGAAAATAATCACACCACACAGACTGTGAAATGACCAGGATGCTAACAGGCGACAGTAAACACTACCTAAGGCAGAGAGAGACTCAGGAAACCAAGCAAGTATAGAAAATTTGAAAAATTGCAGACACTACAGCATGTAAGGGTCTGACTGGAGCGCGACACTGTGACAGTACCGCTCTGGTACTAATTCAGAGGACGCGGTACTACCGCGTTGGAAGAAGTTCTGAGGGCGCGGTACTGTGGCAATGTAAGGAAAAAGCGCAACTTGAGAAAAGAAAATGAAGTTTTAAGGGTTGTTGCTAACCCAGGGGACTCAGTGATTAGACCGGGAGAAAAATACAGCGAGGAGGGGTGAATAAATTTCAAAAAAGACCAAGATTCGAACTGGTTTGAAGTGTAATAAAACAAATCACAATCAAAAAATGTATGACAGTGAACTGAATCAATCAAACAGAAATCAAACCCAGTGGAGTTGCCATTCTTGTTATGTAGAATTTTGCCCTACGGATAAGTCAAAACTCTCTTAACTTTAAAGTAGACTTTCAACTAACTCTAAAGCAAGAAACAAGTCAAAACAAATGCTACCTTGAAATTCCTGAACTAACTTTTACAGCAAGATTAAATGTATTTAGAAACAATGAGAGATAAGACACACCTTTCAAACTGACGTTTGTCCCGCTTCTAGCTCTTGATCCAAAGCTCCAATGTAGAACCTGTTAAAATCAACCAAAGAAAAAACATGCAAGCTTCCCAATACCTTGAATGTAAAGATTAGATACATTTCATGTTAAAGACTTGCACAATACACATGAAATGGGAAAGACAAGACAAGTTATCTTATTACAACTTGAAGAATGCTTACAAAAGTTGCTTGATGTCCAAGCCAATATTCTATCTCCAAGTGCCTTCTCCTCTAGCTATCTCCACAATGATTCAAGATCATAAGCTTGATACTTCAAGAGTCCTCCCTTTTCCCCATGGAATGCCTCTCTTTTATAGTGTATGGTAGGGTTAACCAACAAGAGAGATGGGTGGATCTAGGGAGAGATAAGTGGATCAAGGTTTCTAATCACAGAAAGTGAGTTGGGATCGAATCAGGGACCCCAATCTTCCACTATCTTCGAAAATCCAAAATCCCACAAGCCATGGAAAAAAGACTATAAAAAGAGTACCGCGCCCTGTGGTCTAAGCATAACGTGGTAGTACCACGCGGTAGAGACAAAGCATAGCGCGGTAGTGTGGAGTACCACGCGCCTATAACTGAGCAAGACGTGGTAGTGTGGGTAAATAAAGTATCAGCTGGGTCAGAACTTGTCAGGTAGATTTACCTTCAAGATTCACTCATCTTCTGGGTGGTTCAAACAGTAGGGGAAGTGTCGTCAACTCTGTTTGTGGAGGAGATGCGACACTGTGGAATATAGAGGTATAACAGATGCCCCCTAAAGTGTGAGGTCAGAAGGGACTGATGGCCGAAAGAATTTACGAATATAGTGTGCAGAGATAGCATCGAGGAGAGCGACAAGGAGCTGAAAAAGAAACAGAGTGTTAGATATACCACCGAGGTGGGCATTCCCATGCTCGGAAACAAATGACTCAAAGCATGGCTGCCGACCAGTACATTGCAGATCCATGAGTACTGAGATGATATAGACTGTGGACAGACCATGGCTACTATGAACAAGCGTAGATCCGTGAGACAATAATGACACAGCCACGACCAATACAATAAGTGGATCTGTGTGACAATACAAAGGACATCTCCATCGCAACCTGGACGCAATCAAGATACAGAGATGCGCCCAGGGTCTTCTACCCGATCGTAAAAGATACGAATCTAGCCATGTGATTACAAGGTGTTGAAGTCGAACATGCTAGAAACCATTTGATTACTGGTCAATGATGTGAACCGTTAACAAATGTGAGGGAAATCACCAATGATGAGGATGATCCCCAAGGTATCTGAAGTACATCTCAACGAAATGCGAATAGATGAGTTGATGTCGAGCATTCGAGAGATCGTTCAATCAGAGGTCAATGATGTGAACCTACTGTCGAACACGAGGAAACCTGGCATTGAGGCATGCAGGTACCAAGGTACTAATGGTTGATCTCTAAGCCCAATTCTCGGATAGTGATTTGGTGTCGACGGGAATAGACTCGTCGAAGGTGGGCCATAATGATTCCCAAATCATCGACACGAAATCGGCACGAACGATAAGATGATGAAACCATGGAGTATGTACTGACACATCGGAGGCCTGACACAATGAACGACTCTGAACAATGCAACCCTTTAAACATATAACGGCATGTAACAAGACTTGGCAGTAGGGATTATTGACAACAGAGGATAGACACCGGACGAGTAGGCTCGTGGCCAGAGAGATGACTCAGGATGATGACCATAACTTAGTGAAAAATGGATACCCAATATAGACAAGAGACGGACACATGCCATGTTCAAAGGTAACGACTGACAAGCTGCCATAAATAAACTTGACTTATCCCCCCATATTCCCCCTACATGATAGACGAGTACCTCTTTGTTGTTTTGAGAGCTTGAAGAGGATAACATATGCTCGGTGTAGCTCATCTCGTGGATGAGTCCAATCTCACATGTTTTACGAACCTGAGAAAGGAGGGGTTCATCCCAAAGTGGGTCCTTCGATGTTAAAATTTTAACGAGTCCAAGGAAGGAAAACTCGGTAGTTTTTTGCATTTAGAGAGCCTGAAAAACTTAAAGGAAGCTCCGTAATGTACTTTTTCGTAAATTTAGTCCCTCGATCCCGAAAAAGTGTAAAACAATTCCCGAGAGAACTCTCCCAGTCGAGATTGACTGAGGTATACCTTTCTCGTAAATAGTCTAGATGGGCCGAAAAAGGGGTAACCTATCACCGAATAGACGACCTTTCAAATACTTTTACAAGTGTGAAAGAGTCAAGATCACTTGGCAATCTTTTCAATTTTAGGGAGTCTGAAAAGAGATTAACTATGGACTCCTATGGTCTTTTTCGTAATTTTTATTTATTGTGGTCCGAAAAAAGAATAAAATACAACCAGGATAATAATTTCCTCATCGTTTAACAGGCATGATTAAAGCTGACCTTACTCGACACCATTTACTTGAGTTTAACAAGCACGACACAGGTGTAAAAGCGCTTGGAATATTTTTCAAGTTTTAAATCCAGAGCACGAAAAAGATAAAGTAGGCTCGAAATGAAGGTCAGACGATGAATATTTTGCTTTCAGTAAGGAAAACTAATTTTTTGGGAAAGCCCTATTGGGAAAAAATCACCCTTCACAGTACCGTGTGGGGGATCTATCGAGAAACGTGGTACTGTTAGACAGTACCGCGCGGCAAGAAAACTCCCAGACGCGATGAAGGCGAAAATTAAGATGAAAAAATCAAATTTTCTCAATTTTTTTGCTGAAGTTGAGTTAAATAGTTACTGAAAGTTTCCCCTGACCTTTTTGCAGGAGTTTGCAACTCGTTTGGATCAAAATGGTCAGCTGGAAAGAAAGAGAGCACGAAGTAGATGATTTGGCAGCTGAAAATCATTTACCAACTGTGACCGCATTGCGAGAATGTGGTTTGTTGAAGTTCTTTAAGACCAAAGGGATTCGTTAGCAACCCAAGCTTCTCACTCATCTCATTCAATTATGGAATCCTCACATTCAAGCTTTCCGAGTGGGAGAGCATGTTCTCGAAATTCAACTTGAGGATATTTATTTCCTCACAGGCCTCTCAAAAAGAGGGGCCCGGGTGAACTTTACTGGATACACGGCCTCGAAAACGAGTACAGATGACTTGATTGCTCGGTTTTGCCATCAGGGTTCAAGTAAGAAAAGCGGGAAGGTGGCCATAAAGGATGTCATAGAACTCCCTGTAAAAACTGTGATGTTCACCATCACGCGTGCAGCAGGAAGTGTGGGTCCGTATCAGGCATCCCGCACACAAGCGAATCTCGCAGCGGAGTGTATGGGGGGAACAGTATTTAACTCGTGTGAGGCGGTGTTGGACAATCTCAAAGAACAAGTGCACAAGTGTAGAAATGGAAAAAATTCCCAATTTGGCTATGGGAGCATCCTGGTTACCTTCTTTTTGGTGAGGGTGCCACTACTACGCCCGCAGATATCTATGCCCCCCCGTCCACCTACCGAGCCATGGATGGCTCAGTGGAGTGATTATGCTGGACGTCTCGGGGGACCTCAGTGCTTAGCCTTTGGTGAGGATTTATTTTCGTGGCTCAAGGAGCAGATAGTTATGATTGATGACTACCCCTATGCCGGGGTAGATTTCCGCGAGGACATCGACTTGGCACTACCAGAGGATGATGATTGGGACAGCTCAGGTATGACCTTCATGGATATGTATTTTTTCTTTTTTTTGAAAATTTAATTTTTATTACTTTTTTAGAATGTGTAAAAGACTTCTAATGTATGTTCGCATGCATGTTGCAGACTGTGGACCACAGAGACCAGCTGGGTACTCGCCACTACGTCGTGGTGGTGTTGATCGTCAAGCTGTTCCTGACGAGGAGGAGGATGAAGACGAAGCAGGAGGCGTTCGTTACATTGAGAGGAACTTACATGGGTTGACTCATGGTATCCCTGCTATGAGGATGGATGACGTCCCTTATCATCTCCAGCGACATACTGTAGGTGTGCCTGGTTGTATCAGTCGACTTCTTCGTAAAGTGGTTCGAGCTGTAGTATGTTACCAGCAGCAGCGGGAGGAGTCCGACGAGGGACATGATAGGTCTCCTAGATCTCCATAGATGGTCTTTTTAGTATTTGTGCGGCATGTACGCGATATGTAGGCTTTGAGAGCCAAATTTTGTATGGGATTTGGTCCCAAATTTTGTCTTTGACATAAACTTTATGTATTTTGGAAAAAACACTCTTATATACAGTGACATGGACCTATTTATGATCTAAATATTTACAATGACTTGTGCATTTTATTTTTTATGATGTGTTTATGTGTGGACAAGATGCCAATCCAAAATGTAATTAGCCAATGAATCAGCTATACAATTGAATTCTCTCGGTATGTGTTGATATGTAATGAAATTAAATGATCGTTCCAAGAGGCGTACTCTCCGAAATAAACGAAGTAGTATAGGATCGCGAACTGTGTAAACACGGTTTAGATGAGAAACCACGAGTTGGGAGTCTAAAAAGACTGATAAGGAGTCAATTCCGAGTGAAGCAACCTCTGTCAAGAGACCAATGACTGCATGGTACTCCGCAATATTGTTGGTTGCAGGACCTAAACAATTGGCTCCTGAAGAAATCAACTTGCCAGTGGGGGAATAGATTACCCATGCTGCGGAAGCGAGATTCCGGGTATGTCGGCTTGCACTGTCGGCGAATCCGAAGTAGGTAGACATCTGCGCATAAAGCCACGAGTCAAAGTAAGAGTGGATACATGAGGTCCACGCGCACACCAAAAAGAAAGTAAAAGCTAACTAAGTACATTATGTACAACAAGTAACCTGCGTAGGGTAACCTCATGCGTAGAAACGTTTGAGGTATAGCCCATTGCGGGGCCGTTCCAATAGCGTACCATCACAATCGATTAGTTCATAAGCTCCTTTTTCCAAGACACTTTTTTCAATAAAGGGGCCGTAACACATAGATTCAAGTTTACCGTTTCCAAGATTATCATGCATTTGATCATATGTAAGTACGAGATCACCTTCATTGAAGATCCGAGGTTGAACGGATTTGTCATATTGAGCTTTGACGCATTTTTTGTGAGCTTCATTAGCTAAAGCAGCGTCGCGTCGGGTTTCATCTAGCTTAGCTAGGTATAGAAACCGTTCCTCTTCGGAAGTGGTGTGTGGAAGTAGCTCTATGGCTATCTTGAGTGATGGAATTTCACATTCAATCGGCAAGATGGCTTCTAGGCCATACACCAGTTGGAACGGTGTAAACCCAGTAGCACTTTTCACTGAGGTTCGGTATGCCCACAGTGCTGAGAATAGATCTGAGTGCCAGTTGGATTTCTGGGTACCCACAATACGCTGAATCATTCGTTTCAGGACATTGTTAATGGCTTCAACTTGGCCATTAGCTTGTGGGTAATACGGGGTTGAGTTTTCATGGTGAAAACCCATCTTGGCACTTAGTTCTTCGATCATATGGTTCCTGAAATGGGAACCATGATCGGTCACAATAGACTGTGGGACACCGAATCTAGCTATAATATGATTGAATATGAACTGCGCTGCTGTTTTGCCGTCCTCAACATACATAGGCATTGCTTCAGCCCATTTTGTAAAATAGTCGACAGCTACTATGATATAGCTATTCCCCCCGGCTGAAGTGGGATTACAGTGCATGAAATCAATGCCCCATTTGGAAAAGGGGCCGACAACAATAACAGGATGGAGTGGAGCAAGATGCGAGCGTGTTTTTCTATGAAAGAATTGACATGGCGGACACTTCTTGACTGTTTCAATGCAGTCTTTGAAAATTGAGGGCCAGAAGTATCCTGCTTGCAGTATTTTCTGGGCCGTAGCCATCCCAGAGAGATGACCACCACATGCTCCAGCGTGGCAGTCATTAAGTACGCGTTCCTCCTCATCTACGGTCAAACAACGTCGAAGAACGGTGTCGACACCACGCCGATAAAGAGTATTGTTGACTATGAGGTAGTATTTTGCGTGATGTCAGATGCGTCGCCGTTCATCGCGAGTGAGGTCGGGACGGAAGCATTGGGTTTGGAGATATAAAAGAATATCCCCGTACCACGGATCAGACGTGCTAATGAGGAACAATGATTCGTCAGGAAGAGAATCAATGGGCTCGGATTGCTTAGTAGCACGGGGAAAGTTACAAATCAACTCTGCGAAGACCAAAGACTTCTTGGATTTAGCCTTGACAAACTCCAAGTCAAACTCTTGAAGGATGACAATCCAATGAGAGTATTTTCGCCCAAGCACCTGACTTGTGAGGATATAATACATTGGGTCGAAGTCGGCTATAGCAGTGGTCCGGCGGAGTTAGATGTAGTGACGGAATCTCTGGACAGCAAATACTGTTGCCAAAGCCAGCTTTTCAACATGTGAATAGCGAGTTTCAGAGTCGAGAAGACTCTTACTAAGATAATATACCACATGTTCTATGCCGTTTTGGTCTTCCCGGACTAGCACCATACCGATGGTGGAAGTCGAGGCTGCGAGATAAAGAATGTAGTCCCGTGTGTAATCAGGGGGTTGAATTACGGGATCTTTGGTTAAGGCTGCCTTTAGATTGTCAAAGGAGCGTTGGGCTTCGTCATCCCAGATAAAGGGAACATTCTTCTTGAGAAGCCACATGTAGCCTTTTGTTATCTCGGACAGATTGCAGATGAAACGGCGTAGAAAGTTTGCATGCCCTTGCAAACATTGAAGTTCTGGAATATTGGTGGGTGAAGGTAGGGCTACGATAGCTGCTACCTTTGCGGGATCTAAACGTATCGACTATGAAGCCCAACATTTTTCCAGCTTCTACACAGAAGACGCACTTATGCGGGTTCAAACGTATATTGTAGCGACGGCACCTTTCGAAAATGGCACTTAAGTGGTCTGGATGGTCTTCCCGGGTCCGAGAGTGAGCGGGAAGGTCATCAAGATATGGTTCTACAATATGTTTGATGTCATGAAATGCGTAGGACATCGCCCGTTGGAAAGTTGCCCCAGCATTTTTCAGGCCAAAAGGTAACTTTCGATATGCAAAAATCCCCCAAGGGCAGATAAAGGCCGTTTTGTGTTGGTCGGCTGGGAGGATATCGATCTGATTATAGCCAGAGAAGCCATCCATAAATGAAAAGATGACACTTCCGGCACAGTTATCGATGATCTGGTCGATGAATGAAGTTGGGTAGTTGTCCTTTAGACAAGCCTTATTCAAATCACGGTAATCAACACAGACCCTAATCGTTCCTTGTTTCTTGGCTACGGGAACGATGTTGGATACCCATTCTTTCAATGGGATAGGATAGATAAAACCAGCACGCAAAAGTTTTTCAACTTCTGCTTTAATGGCGGCTGCCTTACGAGGATGGACGGGTCGAAGCTTTTGCCGAACAGGTCGGGCGCTAGGGAAAGTTGGAATTTCGTGGACCATGATCGAGGGGTCAATTCCTAGCATTTCTTCATAATTCCAAGCAAAAACATCGCGGAAAGTTTTGAAGTAGGCACTATAGAACTCCGTTTCGAGGGGAGTAAATGTTTTGCCGATGTGTACATTTTCCACGATACTAGGCTTCACTGAAATATCGATGGGAGTGGTTGCCATAAGATTGGCCAAGTTTCCTTCGAAAAATACCTCGTCGAGGGAAGTGGGGAACTTGGTTTGAACCATCCCAAGTGAAGCGCTGGGTTTTGTATCAGACTCAAGTGGCTGAATGGTGGGGAATGAAGATCGATGATGAAAATCTCCCCATGGTGGCTCATCACCGCACATAACCTCCATGATTGATTCGTCAGTGGGAAAAATCAAATTAAGAGGATCGAAAAGAGGTGGGTATGGACGAGTCTCAGCCGAGAGCTGTGCCACGGAATGATGAGTAGAACAGTCGACCCAATCGGTGGCTTATTGGATCGCGTCATATGCTGCAAGGTTTCTGTTCAAAGCCATAGAGCTACCGTAGTCTTCAACCTGAGAGGGACTCGAAATCACCCATGAATCATTGGAAGGGGTCATATTCGATGAAATCATGTTAACTGGTTGAATATGGGTTCCCAACTCTGGAAAAACTCCAATAAGGGATGAATCCTTCATGAGACCAACACCAATGTCTTGGAACCGATATCGAGGTTGATCCAATAATGGGACGGTGTTGGCGGAGTTTGGATGGGAGTCTGGGATACAGTAATCCAGTTGATCAATAGTGACAATTTTCCCTTCATGAGGAAATTGCACAATCCGGAAGACTGTAGATGCTATGGCGGTCATGGCGTAAAACCAGTTCCATCCAAGGAGGAGATTGTAATCCAATGGTGCATCTATGACTTCAACGTGTATGGATACTGTTTTTCCCCCCAATTCAACACCAATTGAGGGAATGAGTCCATAAGGTTGAAAACCGTGTCCATCAAACGCCCTGAGAGTAGTAGGAGAAGTGGTGACTTCGGGTGAGCCTAAGGCTCTCCAGCAGTTCAAAGACATAATCGACGTGGAAGCACCTTCATCTAACACAGTGCGATGGATGATATTTCCATGGAATTTTGTATGCACCTGGAAGGCTAACTGGTGAGAAAGCCTAGGTTTGTCGTGCTCCAAGTTAAACATGATGGAGTTTGAAGTATCTGGGTCCATTGCCCCCAGTGTTGAAAGTAGGGTTCTACGCTGTATGGGGCAGTGTTGGAGAACCTCGAGAGTCGACATGGCGCAAGGTGCTTGAGCCAAATCCTCAACAATGTTGTAGTTTTGGGCAGCTCGCGCATTCGGATTAAATGTCGCCTTTCGTATGGTGCCCTTGGGTGGGTGTAGAATTGTGTCCGTAAGCGGTCTCTCGATACGGAGATGATTGGTAAGGGGGGGAATAGGAATTGGATCTTCAACAGGAGATTTTCCTTTGGCTATCTCTGATTGTTTGTTTGAACTTGGAGGATTGTCATATGTCTTTGAACGAGTGGTTATATGAACCTCTTCATTACTAGTCATCAGGATTTCGCGGTTTGTGGACGTCTCTCCGAGGGTGGGATTGGTCGGGTTGCCCCCTTGTGGGGATTATTGGGCAACCATTTGCTGTTGCTGTTGAGGGAAAGGGTCAGTTAACACTGCCGGGCGAGAGGATCCTTTAACGAACTTGTTGACCTCGTCCTTGTAGGGACAGTCATGCGTGTAATGATCATCTCGACAAATCAAGCAGGGAAACTTAGCTTTTCGACGTGGTTTCTGGTCATTCTGGGTGGGTTGTGGCTTGGGGTTCTCCTGCTGGTTTTTCTTGGGCTTACCACGAGTGTTTTTCTTCTTTCCCCCGGATGGTTGTGACGTAGATTGAACTGCGTTCACTTCGGAGGAAACAGCAGGAGAAGTAGTTGTTTTTGAAGCAGCCTGGGTAAAAGCGGGGGAAGTAGAAGCTTGTTGTCCCGTCGAGTTGGTAGCAGGCTGAGCCTTGACTGAACCGACAATACCATCAATGGGGGGTTCAGTGGTAGGCTTCGTTGGATTAGTGTGAACGCGGGAGGCATGTGGAAGAAGTTCATGTAAAGTACCGGATTGAGTATATACTAAATCCATGTACTGGGCTGCTGAGATGGCTTGTTCTTCTCTAACCGGCCCGCGCATAGCGATATCTCTGGCTATGGGAGGCAAAAAGGATTTCGTGGACCAATCAGCAAGTAGCTGATCTGGAATGGGTTCCTTAATTAGCCTACGGCGTCGTCGCCACTCATGGATGTGATCCGAAATGTGTGTAGAAGTGGTTTGACGCAGTGAGGTTAACAGTTCTGTTCCAGTCTCATATCGGATGGGGAGCTGGAAATGAGTCAGAAACTGCATAGCCAAAGTGTTGAAATCATGAAAAGAGTGTTGTGGCAACTCGATGTACCATTTTGTCTTCGTGCTGGTAACCGTACGTTGGAAGAGTTGAAGTCGGATGGAATCATCCATCAAGGAGTTGGATGAACACCAAAGATGGAAGGTCATCACATGGTTCTTGGGGTCTTCCCCGGGCTTAGCATCGAACTTGGGAATGTCCGATGGAAGTTTGGCTGGAATAGGTGGCCAGTGCGGTTCATGCCATATAGGATCGTTGATAAGCCTCGACAAATCAGGTAAGTCAAGTGTGGCCAGAAAGGGAAGTTGACGGTTAGTCTGCGGGTATGAGTGATAACCATGTGGTGCAGAGAAACCTGGAGGGCCTTGCATAACATACTGTTGTGTGTTATACCCATATGTGTTTCCCGGAGGATACTGCTAGAAGTTATGTGGATAGTAAGCCATCTGGTTAACCGGTTGATTGTAGGAAACCGGTTGGTAGGTGCTCTGCTGAGTGGGTATGGTACCCTGGGGTTGCTGATACCTAGGAATGGTTGCTGTTCCTTGTTGGGGAAAAGTTCCTTGGAATTTTTGTGTTCCAGGGATGTTACCACTATACTGTGTAAGTGGGGGGTTTCCCATAGCAGGGTTGGGGGGTGGCTGCGACGGTGGTGTCCATGGAATGATCGTTCCTGCTTGAGGAGCGAGTGGAAATTGAAGTGATGGGTTCCATGGAGTTGTAGCAGCAGAAGGGTAAGGGAAGCCAGAATTCAAGTTGGGAGGAATCTGAGATTTCCCCCCAGCTTGGTTCCAGTTTCCAAAAAGTGAGTACCACCCACTCTGTGGGATTTGAGAGTCCCAAGAAGGAAGCATTCTTGACGAGGGAGGTTGAGAATGAGGTCCAGTTGGAATACCGGAATAAGGTTGCCTGCTGCCAGGTGTGCTGTACATACCATACTAAGCAGATGCTGCTGGTTGGGAGAGTTGTTGGATAGAACCAATAGGTTGTCCGCCAGCAGATGGGTTGGATGGCCCTATAAGAGGAGGCTGTTGAGTAGGAACTGGGTTCCCAACAAAAGGTTGTCCCTTGGCTGGTTGGGTTGATGGCCCACCAGGGGGGGTTTCTATGTTGGAGTTAGGGACCACTGCAGTCAGCTGTCCACCTCCTGAGATAGTGTAAATGGTGGCTGAAGGTGATCCTCTGGTCAAAACGAAAGATCCAGCAGTATGACTAGGTGTTCTTCTGCAACTAGCCAAATATGATAGTGTGGATTGGCCAACGGCGCCAAAAGTACCGATTTGCGGAGGGGGTCGTCCATATCTGACAGGAGAGGACGGAGAAAAAACTGGGTTATCCCTCATAGAATGTGCGCCAAAAATGGGTGATGGCAGCAAATGTGGGGAATTTAGCCCAGGGGTATCGTCGTCATCCATAACGTGTTCAATGATAGGAGGACCATCGAGAACTGGGTCCGAGTTCATATCCTGAAAAGGGGTTTGGGGATCCGGTGGGAACCTAGGTATAGTAAAATCCGAAGGTCCTGAGCCGTCTGCAAAGGAGTGATGAAAATCTGTGCTAGACGGGATGTTGGGAGCCCTATAGTTAGAAGGACGAGTATCAAGGGGATATCTAAAAGCTTTCGAGAGCATTTTCTCTGTGCTGCGTCTAAACCGTGCCGATGCTAACGGGGAGTTCTCTAGACTAACCATACTAGACTGGATGGAAGCCATGATTTCATGTCCCGGAGGGAGGTTGGGTAGATCTATAGTACGACGTACATTGCTAGAAGAACTTGTTTCCTGAGGATGAACACTGGGTGACGTAGTGATAATAGGCGGAAGTTCCGCCTGGGAAGTAATGAAGCCATAATCAAGTTCAAAAGGTGTGTCAGGAAGTTGAGTATCTTCAACGATTTCAACGTACCCGCCTGGGACTGAAATCAAGCCAGGTATGTCTTGGTCGGACCCTTCTGTGGTGCCAATAGATCCGTTTGTGTCATCGTGAAAAGTATCTGATGGACGGGAAGTGCTGACATCCGGTAGAAGGATGACCTCTGGTCTAGTACTTTGGGTTGTACTAGGTTCAGCTGTTGTAACTGTGTCCACTGTGATAGATAAATCTGGAATGACAGTGGGTGAGGTGACAGTGGAAGTCTCAGATATGCTAGTGGTTGCAGAAGTTGCAATAGATTCTGAGACTGTGCTGTGAGTGGCAGTTACGGGCGGAACTAAAGATGCTGTACGTATCGACGGTGGAATGTTGCCTCGACTAGCACCACGGCCAGGAGGAGTGGGAATGCGTGATGCAGGCGAACCAGAAGTCCGTGGTGGTGGTGGTGGTGGAGGGATTTGGCTCTGTATTCTTCATGATCTTCGTGGTTGTTCTGACATGATGACAGGAAAATTAAAATCGGGGGCAGTGTCGTAAACAAAGAACTCAAAAACTCTAATGCAGCCGAGTGTGCAGAAGATGAGCTAGAAAAAGCAAGGCTCACAGGCCGAAAAAAGCAAGCTCTAAAATATGTACTGAGACCGCTGTCTCAATAAGCGAGCTAATACAAAAAATGGCCAGAATGCCAACAAGCAGTCCCTACAAAGAAAAATGACCCTCTACAAAGATGAGATACCAAGCAAACTCCTAACTAAGAGCTGGAGACCTCAACAAGCTGTATCCTTCGCAAGGTGATGAAATCCAAGTCAAACAATACAACATGAGAGACCGATATAAGAAGGATATCCCTCTACCGAAAGGGATTCTGGGTAAAAGAGCCCTAGTAGAATAGATACTAAGCTACCTCGTTCATGACACATCGGAAAAGGTTTTGGGCACTTCAGCCTTCCGAATAAGACAGCGATCGATGTTGCCTTAGGGCTAAGTGGAGTGCGGTATTCCACAGAGTTTGTCCGGTTCTCAATCTCGTGGCCGTTTAACCCCTGAAAGTTAAAAACAGTCAGGAGGCCCCTCCAGAAACTAGCTGTGACCGTGTCAATAAATACTAGAGGATTTTAGTTCCCTAAAGACAAGGACTATGTCTCAGATGAAAATGACAAGGGGGAATTATTTTGATGCCTATCCCCGGTGTCCTACCTAACTACCAAATTCTTTTGATTTCCTCAAGTGAGGTTAAAGTTGGTTTAATTAGGGAGATTAATTTTAGTGGCTGTCTTACTCAATCAGGTAGTGGACGTGAAACTTGATGGTGTTATGACGACTCAAACCATGCAAATGAGAATGAATAAAAAATAAGCCTTTATCTTCGATGAAATCTAGCTAAGAGAAGGAGAGAGTTCTTCGATCAAACATGCATGAAATTTTTCACAAGCAATCAAAAAACAAAAGTAAAAGATTTTTTCTTTTCTTTTTGTAAACAAAGCCAAACTGAAATAAACACTCCTTTTAATGCACTGATCCTACAATCTACAATGCTTCAACTATGAGAATTTTTGTGGCAAAATCAATGGTTCATTTCCTAATGCAAAATAATGCTACTAGACTTTTTCAATTCAAACAACAAAATTGCTCTCAAATGATAATATTTTAATTACTGAAAATGATGGAAATAATGTGACTATAAAAGCTAGAGGATTCAGTAACAGAGAACAGTGGTGTTGAGGTGGTTGTGGTGAAAAAATCAAGCCAATGCAATCAAACTGGAAAAATGACCCAATATGTCAAAAAATGACACTAATTCAAACAAATCAAGCTCACAACAAGAAAATAATCACACCACACAGACTGTGAAATGACCAGGATGCTAACAGGCGACAGTAAACACTACCTAAGGCAGAGAGAGACTCAGGAAACCAAGCAAGTATAGAAAATTTGAAAAATTGCAGACACTACCGCGTGTCAGGGTCTGACTGGAGCGCGGCACTGTGACAGTACCTCTCTGGTACTAATTCAGAGGATGCGATACTACCACGCTGGAAGCAGTTCCGAGTGCACGGTATTGGGGCAAGGTAAGGAAAAAGCGCAACTTGAGAAAAGAAAATGAAGTTTTCAGGGTTGTTGCTAACCCAGGGGACTCAGTGATCAGACCAGGAGAAAAATACAGCGAGGAGGGGTGAATAAAGGTCAAAAGAGACCAAGATTCAAACTGGTTTGAAGTGTAATAAAACAAATCACAATAAAAAAATGTATGACAGTGAACTGAATCAATCAAACAGAAATCAAACCTAGTGGAGTCGCCATTCTTGTTATGTAGAATTTTTCCCTATGGATAAGTCAAAACTCTCTTAACTTTAAAGTAGACTTTCAACTAACTCTAAAGCAAGAAACAAGTCAAAACAAATGCTTCCTTGAAGTTCCTGAACTAACTTTTACAGCAAGATTAAATGTATTCAGAAACAATGAGAGATAAGACACACCTTTCAAATTGACGTTTGTCCCGCTTCTAGCTCTTGATCCAAAGCTCCAATGTAGAACCTGTTAAAATCAACCAAAGAACAAACATGCAAGCTTCCAAATACCTTGAATGTAAAGATTAGATTCAAATCCAGATTAGATACATTTCATGTTAAAGACTTGCACAATACACATGAAATGGGAAAGACAAGACAAGTTATCTTATTACAACTTGAAGAATGCTTAAAAAAGTTGCTTGATGTCCAAGCCAATCTTCTAGCTCCAAGTGCCTTCTCCTCTAGCTATCTCCACAATGATTCAAGATCATAAGTTTGATACTTCAAGAGTCCTCCCTTTTCCCCATGGAATGCCTCTCTTTTATAGTGTATGGTAGGGTTAACCAACAAGAGAGATGGGTGTTTCTAGGGAGAGATAAGTGGATCAAGGTTTCTAATCACAGAAAGTGAGTTGGGATCGAATCAGGGACCCCAATCTTCCACTATCTTCGAAAATCCAAAATCCCACAAGCCATGGAAAAAAGACTATAAAAAGAGTACCGTGCCCTGTGGTCTGAGCATAACGCGGTAGTACGGCGCGGTAGATACAAAGCATAGCGCGGTAGTGTGGAGTACCGCACGCCTATAACTGAGCAAGATGCAGTTGTGTGGGTAAATAAAGTCTCAGCTGGGTCAGAACTTGTCAGGGTAGATTTACCTTCAAGGTTCACTCATCTTCTGGGTGGTTCAAACAGTAGGGGAAGTGTCGTCAACTCTGTTTGTGGAGGAGATGCGACACTGTGGAATATAGAGGTATAACACTTCAATACAACATTTATCCATATCCCGTAACTTTATAGATTCCTTCCAATATCTACCAGAACATTGTTAAGAGTGTGCACAACTCGCAACATGTTAGCAAAGAGGTTTCATTCTAGATAAGTAGCAATGGAATGTTGTACAGTGCCATAGGCCACTTACCCATCACATGCATATTAGTAGTATATTGTTCATTAATGAAATTATTATAATATGCATAGTACACAACCTAAGTCTAGGAACATAAGTATATACATCATTGAACAATATTATTTGAACAATCAAATATACAAGAAATGATAATTCAAATACTTATCTTTGTTTATTTGTTGGGCAGACTCCCTCTCAATCTTTGCTTCCTTACAGGAACTACTGGAGTGTGCTCTCTCTTGATCTTTGCCTCCTGGATTACCTGTCCTTGAACTTATATCCATCCTCGATCACTATGCATGCTTACTAGTATCATCATTGTGTTACCCTCGAGGTCTCATACATAATCATACATTCATTAGTATAATATTAATACTATCAAAACACAAGAATCTTAAACATGTATAGTCATGATCATTTCAAACATAGATAGTATTCAAGGTTTCAGGGAGTACTTCTTTTACTTATGCATATTCTTATTTGACCATAGGACTCTTCTGGTTAGTCATATCATCAATCAAAGTAAGAAACATAATATGTATAAACCCTAGATTACTCAAACTTATAACTTCATGAATAATCATTATCAATCATACAAAAGTATAAGATCCTTACATAGGGTAGGATTCTAACTTGATATAGGAAAAACATACATGTTCATCATATTTTCTAGTTATGTCTAGCAATGTTTTTCTTGTTCTCTCCAATGACCTGCATAACTCATAAGTTAACCATTGTACAACCAAATTATACATACCTCTATGTGATCCATGACTATGGATGAGTCTTTGTCTTCATGTCACTATGGTATTGATCTAGGACTTGATTTGTACCTTCATGTTAGTGGATAACATTCTCCTCATACAACACCATAGTGCATTATTACAATCATAATACAATCATAAGTGTCATAACCCTAATCAGTGAATGTATTCTATCATGCATTCATACTTTTACTAGGGTGATAAGACAAGTCTAAAATTAGACAAGATCGTTACTAAACTCAATAACATGAAGACAATCATATTATAAACTTAATCATGAACAAATTTCAAAACATACCTGTAAGTCATACCTATCAGATTGCTTGTAGTTGTTGTTGTTGTTGTTCCTTTTGTTCTTAGGACAATCTGAGGAAAAGTGTCCTCTCTGTGGTATGTGTTGTGAGAGCTTGATCTTCATTCCCCATCTTTTCTTCTCGAGCTATAATCCGAGCTTCTTCCTGTGAGCATTCTTCTCACAACTTGTTGAAAGAGATAAGTTTCTTCCTAGCACAAATTCCTTGGATGAAGGAATCCCATGACCTAAAAGGCCATTAAGAGTGGTCATTACCACTTCTCCATTCTCTACAGCTTCAAGTTGTTCTTTTATCTGGGAGACCCTTGAAGAGTAAGACTGCATGGTCTCCGCATTCTAGATCTGGATGTTCTTTAGTTGATTCCTTAATGTCATCTTCCGATTTATGTTCTTCCCTTCAAATAGCTTGGTCAAGGAATCAAACATATCCTTAGGTGTCCTTAGGGAAGACACATGGGGTATGAGATGGTCCTTAATAGAATCAACAATGATTCTCTTGACTTTGACCAAGATCTTCTTTTGTGAATCCTTAGCCTTATCTCCCTCTGTAATTGGAACCTCTTCACTTATATAAGTGTCCAACTCATTTTCTTCTAGGATTAGCCTAATCCAATTGATTTGCTGAAAACTGGATCTGGAGCTAGATTAGGGTTTGTCAGAGAAACCCTAAAAATTCAAACATTGAATTTCAAACTTCTAAAAAGATAGCAAGATGCGCCTTGATGATATGATCAAGCTGGTATACTCAGAATTTGAAAACTGCAAAGTTTCACCCCTCAAATTTTCTTTTCAGGCTTCCAGATTCACTAGGGAGGACCATGAATTAGGGTTTGATTTTCCCAGAGCTTCACCCATCCAAAAAGTTTGATCTTGGTCTCTAAACTTTGATTTTTCAGAGGCTCTTCCATCCATGGTCTCAAATTTCAGAAATTCCAACTTTTGCAGAAACCCTAATTTCCAGCTTCACTAGATAGGACCCCAAACTAGGGTTTGATTTTCCTGGAGCTTCACCCAACCAAAAAGTTCGATCTTGGTCTCTAAACTTCGATTTTTCCAAGGAGCTTCGAGCCATGGTCTCAGATTTTAGAAATTCCACGTTTTGTGGAAACCTTAATTTTTAGGTCAAAATCTGAAAATGCTCAGAATTGAATTTTGTTTTGACAGAAAGATGCATCTTGCTGAGGAGAGTCAATCTAGCCTCCTACCTTTCAAGATATGTGGAGAGAAACCCCAAAAAAAATAAGCCCTATATTCCGCAACTGCACAGTGTCTTCTTCTCAGGTGAGCTCTAATACCATGTTAATTTTTGAGCATCAATTCAATATACTCTAGGATTCTTACTGAGAGAATAACATGTACAACATATCAATCACAAGAAGCAAACACAAGAGACAATAGACACATAGAGTTTCCTTGGGGAAAACCATAAAGGTGAAATACCCCAATAACTTCCTCAGAGATAGATAGAGTAATGATACAAAACCCAAGCATAAGAAATAGTCTCCTAGTAGCAGCTTCTCCTCGACTAGTGCGCCACTCTCCAATGAGTGTATAAGTGAGAAAGTGAATGATCAAATAGAGTGCCTCCCGCACTCTATTTATACATGACTTGACTTTCCTAATAACCTTACTAGGTCGGCCTCAACTTAATCACATAACATAATGCTGACAAGGCCGACCCCCAATAGGGTGGTCTAATAACCCTTTAACCCACATGACTTATACAGGGGCGACCCCATCAAGGTGGTCTAATAACCCATCAAGTATAAGTTACGACACTTACAATATAAATGACGACACTTCCGTATAGAGGAATAATAACATCTCTATAGGAATACAATATACATATGTAAAATACATTCCGAAGTTACAAATACATCAACATAAAATACAACTCGGTGACTTATTCTCATCGTTTTACGAGCACGAGAAAGGACAAAAGTAAGCTCGATGCCATTAATATTTGAATTTAATGAGCAAGATAATGGCATAAAAAACGCTCAAAGAGTCTTCCATTCTTGACAACAAGCATGAAATAACCACGATGACCGTTGAAAAGTTAGAACACCACTTTATTGTAGCTGCAGACTCCAAAAACTAAGTCGAAACAACAAAATCAGGTGTTTAGACATAAAAATATTACCGACTATAGCAAAAATGACCCACAAAATTTAAAATGAAATAAGAATATTCCATTTTCTTTTATAAAAGGGCCAAATAGTAAAAAATAGTTACCATTGTTTTTTACCAAATTGGGAAGAGTGAAAACACCAATTGGAGTCGATTTTCAAACATTTGCTGCGGAGGCCACGGTCCACCATTTCTTGCCACATTAGCGATAAGTAAGCCTAAACTTTGTCGAGTGTCTTTCTAGTGGATTAGATTTTTGTTTTATGGTAATTTTTTAGGGTTTTTGGCTTGTAAATGGGGGGCTTATGCGCGTTCTAGCCGATGCGCTTTCCCCTTATGGGAAGTGCGTCGAGGGATCTCTGATGCACTTCTCGTATGGTGGAACCATGTCATCGGTGCATTGTCTACAAAGTCGGGGTGCGTCGACGCAATCCCATAAGAAAAACTAAAAAAATGGCGCAAAAATTGTCTAATCCAATGGTTGAGAATGATACTAATGCTTGTTTAATTGGTATTTGGACAAGTTTGGACTCACACCATGGTCCAATGGAAGGAGAGAGAGCACAAAATGGAAGATTCCCAAGTGGCACATGACCCAAACTCGATGAATGCATTGTGGGAATGCGACTTGTTGAAGTTTTTTCATGTACAGGGCATGAGGGCCCAAGTACAATTACTAGAATACCCAATCGGATTGTGGGATCCAGATCAGAAACACTTCCGTGTGCATGCCCGCATCCTTACCTTGGATGTGGAGGATATATATTTTCTGACAGGGTTATCGAGGAGGGGAGCCCTAGTTTCATTATCTGGTCCGCGAGGCAGCGATCAATCTACTGAGAGCTTGGTTGCTCAGTGGTGCACACTTGGTACCCAAATGCTTGCTGGGAAAATTCCCATCAAGAATGTATGAGACAGACCACTGCAGATGGTCATGTTCACTATTGAGAGGGTGGTGGGGAGTAAAGATCTCATTAGGCCACCAAGGCCCACATGCTCTATGCCATTGAGTGCATGGTGCCCACAGTCTTCAACTAGTGTGAGGGGTTTCTCACCAATGTTAGAGAACAATTCACCAGGTGCCGTCAGGGTGAGCTAAAATAGGTCGGATATGGATCGATTGTGGTCTCATTTTTCTTGTAACCGGTCCCACTACTAAGGCCACAGGTGGAGATAGAGGATCTCGATCCGTGGGATCCTCACATGGTTAGGTGGTCTGAGGTTATGGCCCTCTATGGCGGTGAGGGTCCCATATTTAGCTACGGTCCCACCTGCTTTAGGTGGTTACGTGAACAACTCCTCATGGTCAAGGACTATCCATATGTGGGTACGGACTTCAGAGGTGACCCATACTTGGCCCTACCTTAGGGTGAGCAGTGGGGGAACCTAGGTAAGAATGAAACTATGTTTGTGTTTTTATATTTTATATTTTTTGATGTTTTTTGAGTAGTGCTGATGTTTCATATGTGTTTTTGATGCGAATATTGGTCCATCTCGACCAACAGGCTCTTCTCCCATCAAGAGGAGAGGAGTAGTGTGAGATATAGGAGTTTATCATCAAGACGCAGCGGAGGAGTTAGATGAGCTGGAGGAGAACCTCCAGAGAATAACAGAGGATATTCCAGACATATAAATCAATGATCTTCCTCGTGGGTACCAGCGTCGTACAGCTGGAGTTTCTGGGCGCTTCGATCAACTACTTTGTAGAGTAGCCCAAGCGATTATTTGTTATCATGAGCATCCTCAGGGATAGCTCATATATGATGTATCTCTACTGAAAGCTACGAGCTTCATACTTTTTGTATCTATGACCTACTGAAAGCTCATACTCTTCAGATTTTGTACCAGTACTACATTTTTTGTATTATACCGACATGATGATATATATATATACAAAACACTATTCACAACTTTTTATATTGTGTTTCATTGATGATTATGGGATCGTGTGCCTGTTTAACTTATATTATAGATAATTTACATGTTATGTCATTTTTTACACATCCGTTTGATAGAATGTTTATAAATGCGCAATGTACCAATACAATATGAAATTGGCCAAGGAGTTAGCAACAATGTTCATGTCTCTATGGATATGTAGGTATTGAATGGACTCAAAAGACCTCTCCAAGAGACGTAATCGTCGAAATAGACGGAGCATCATAGGATCGTAGATAGCATAGACACGGTTAAGATGAGAGACCACTAATTGTGAGTCAAGGTGGAAAATAATGTGGTCCATACCCAGGGAAAGAGCGTCAGTCAACAATCCAATCATCGCATGATACTCAGAAGCATTGTTGGTTGCGTATCCTAGACAACTCCCTCTTGAGCTAATGAGCTCGCCAATAGGGGAATATAGTACCCATGCTGCCGAAGCGAGGCTACGGATATGCCAGCTGGCGCCGTTCGCAAATCCAAAACACGTTGCCATCTGCACATCTAGGAAGAACATCGTATAAGCATAAAGACAAGATCCTAACACACTCAAAGTAAAGCGTCACACCACATAAAACACAAATCATGTACAATATATACATAGTACTAATGCATAAAATAATTAGGCATGGTACCGCTTTAGGTAGAGTCCATTGCGAGCCTCCCCCAAATATATTCCATCATAGTCCTCAAGTTCATACACTCCTTTTTGCAACACTCTCTTAACTATATATGGACCGTGCCACATGGACTCGAGTTTTTCTGCCCCCAGTTTATCATGTTTTTGTTTGTATGTAAGGACCGAATCTCCCTCGTTGAAGCTATGAGGTTTGCCCGATTTGTCATAATGGGCCTTCATGCGCTTCTTATGAGCTTCATTGGACAGGGATGCATCACAACGGGTTTCATCGAGTTTTTCCAAGTATAGAAAACGTTATTCATCGACGGTGGTGTTGGGTAAGATTTCAACGACGAGTTTCAATGACAGAATCTCACACTCTATCAGTAGTACTGACTCTAGTTCATAGACCAATTGAAAATGCCTGAAGCCAGTGATAGTTTTAACGGAATTCTTGTACGCCCATAAGGCTAAAAAAATCATAGTGTGCCAGTTGGACTTATGTGTCCCTACCATCCATTGAATCATGGATTTCAAGACCTTATTGATGGCCTCTACTTGTCCATTTGATTGAGGGTAGTAAGGAGTTGAGTTCTCATGTCAAAAACCCATCCTGACACTTAATTCATCCACCATCTTGTTCTGGAAATGAGATCCATGATCAGTGACGATGGCTTTGGGCACTCCGAATTGTGCAATGATGTGGTTAAACACGAAGAGTGCGGCAGTTCCACCATCTTCTTTGTATGTAGGCATAGCCTCGACCCATTTGGTAAAGTAGTCGACTGCGAAAACAATGTAACCATGCCCCCCTTCCGAGGTAGGCTTACAATGCATAAAGTCAATGCCCCATTTGGCAAAGGGACCGACGACGATAATTGGATGTAGTGGGGTGGGATGAGAGCACTTTTTGTGATGAAAAAACTAACAAGGTGGACACTTCTTGACTGCTTCAATACAATCCTTGAAGATGGAAGGCTAATAGTTTCCAGTGCGTAGTATTTCTGAGCTGTAGACATCCAAGAACGATGACCTCCACATGCCCCTGAGTGATAATCATTCAGCACGTGGTTAGCCTCCTCATGAGTTAGGAAACATCGGAGAATCGAATCAACACCACAACGATACAACACCTCACCAATGATTATGTAATACTTGGCGTGGTGACGCACACTGTTGTAGTCCCAAGGGTCACGTGGTTACCAGAGATACATTATATATTATAAGCAAGCATGCACAATGATACAGATACAAGAGACGAGACAAATAGAGAGAAGCACAAGCCTTTGTATTAACCAGCAAGAACATAATACAACATAGAACCAATCTAACTAGTACATCGGCTCAACAACCTATATATATATGTATTTCAATATAGTTACATAACCGTCTGTCGGTCTAACCGACCGAACCGACCTATGCTAGTCGACGCGACTTGTCAACATATACTTCAGATGGTCGGGCGGAGGGCCTAGTCGATAGGCCGAGCTAGGCCCCTCCAACATCTCCCCCACCACAAAATATTTCTTTGTCCCGAAGAAACGAAGAGATAAAAAATGAGAGCTGTGCAACAAAATAATGCCTTCGACGATTATGGCTATGGTAGGTTGGAGCTGGGAGTCTTAGGTGTTTGTAGGCAGACCTCGAAAATAGCTTCGGCAGAGACAGAGAGATGGTGCTGGAAGTCTTCCCATGTACGTAGCAAAGTTTGGATATCCACAGTCAATGTCATGAGTTTTGACAAGTGTTGCATCTTGTCGTGAGTGGATGTCTTTTGTAAATTGATCATGTCCGACCCTACTCCTATTCGTGATAGTGCACGTGGCACAATTTTAGTGGCATTTTGTAATTGCCATATCTGATCTGGCCCACATCTATTCCTTATGAGTTCTTTCCAGTAGCGGTAGTTACAAATTCATCAACCAAGTCCGCATTTGAACTTGTCAGTACAACATCTCCTTGGTGTGACAGACCTGTGATCTTGTGGATAAGCGCTCCATCAATTTCAACTGGAACGTTAAAATAGAATTTACCATTATGATAATGGCTAACATTGAACTGTGCAATAATTTATTTGAGTCCTTCGAAACTTTCCAAGAGGGGTGCCTTCATATAATGCAAGATTGTTGCAGTCTGCAGCTGCTATGCTTCCCCCCTCCAGCGGCCGTCTAATTCCTTCCCCCATTCTTCAATATCCTTCCAAGCTCTCTTCCAACTTGTTTCCAGATCCTTCGCGTATGGAATCATCTATAATCTTGTTTCCAAAGGCAATTTCTCTTTTTCATGCTATCTGACCGTTGTCGCAGTGACCCTGGTTTCCATTAGGGTTTTCCTTGGAGCCAGAGTGGATTTAGAGTTTGAAATTACAAAATTTGCTTCAACAGGGTCAGGGAGATCTATATCTTTGAGTTCAAGTTCTCAACAAAAGAGTGCCCAAGAATCCTCGAGCTCAGGATTTATGGTGGAGCTGCTCGGCACGGGTGAACGGAACGTAGAGGCTTGTATTGATGGCTGATTTAACGGAGGTATTAAATTGAACTAACAGGCTATCGACGCCCTATTAGGTGCATTACTTCTGGTGTCATGACTACTTTTATCTTTTACTTCTTTTCCATCATGATACCACGACACCTCGCTTGATGTGTCATGTCGACGGACTTCTCTAGGTGGGTTTTGTCGGTCTGTGCTCCAATGTCATGTCTGGTTTTCCTCAACAACTCATCGACGTGCCGAAGTCTCCACCTGACAGATTCTTCTGTTTGATATTTCTGTCGTGCCAAGATTTCTGTTGCTGTTTCTGGACTTGTTGATGTTCTATTTCCATCTGTCGACTTTCATCCAGCTTCAACAGTTGTAATAGTCGTTCTTGTCGTGCATCTTCAACATCAATGTGCAACACTGTTGCAATTGTTGGTGCTTGTCGTCAAAAATGCAATGGGACGACTGCTTCTTGTCCATAGACAAGTGAAAAAGGTGTTTGTCCTATCGTTCTTTTGTACGCTGTTCTGTATGCCCAAAGAACAACAAGTACTTTGTTATCCCAGTCGTCCTTCTCCATATTGCATAATTTTGTCAGTCCTCTTGTGAGTGTTTTATTGAACGATTCTACAGCACCATTAGATTGAGGGTGGTATGCTATGATTATTCTACGATCAACTGCAAATTCCTTAGTTAATGCTTCAATGGTTTTACAAACAAAATGCGTACCTTGGTCACTTATCAATGTTAGAGGGAAACCGAAATGTGTTATGATGTTTTCATAGATAAACTTGGCAGCAACTTCGCTCGAACATGTTTCGATCAGTTCTGCTTCTGCCCACTTGGTGACATATTCCACAATAGTGATAAGATATCGTGCACCTGTTCGTCTTCCAATTACTGGGAATGGTCCAATAAAATCAATCGCCCAAATTCCAAATGTTTGGCTAGGATTAATTAGAACCAAAGGCATTTATGTTCCAGGCAACGGTCGACCCATACACTGACATCTATCACACTTAGATACGAACACTCGACAATATTTATGAACTGTCGGCCACCAAAGTCCGGCTTGCAGAAGTTTCCTTGATGTTATGTTTGCATGATAATGTCCTCCCGCTGGTCGAAAATGAGCTTCTGAAAGTATATTCTGTCGTTCATGCTCAAGTGCGCATCGACGTAATATATCATCCAAGCCAAGTTTATAGAGGAATCCGTTGATCAAAGTGTAAGGTACTTCTTTCATAACAAGGATCTTCCTCTTTTTCTCAGTCATTCCTTCATGATCTTGTCCATCCTCGAGAAATTGTGCAATCTCTGCATGTTCTGAAGGGACTGCTTCAATACGAAACAAGTGTGCATCCGAAAAATCATCTTCAATTCCTGTCGGCTCCTCTCCAGTGTTGACTCTCAACAGGTGGTCTGGCCTGACATTAGCCTTTCCAGGTCAGATAATTACTTCAAATTCAAATTCCTGAAATAGTAGAAGCTAGCAACACAACCTCTCGTGGTGCAATGTTTTATTGACTAAGTATTTTAAAGCTTGATGATCTGTATAAAATACAAAAGGATTAGGCAATAAATAATGACGGTATTTCTACAGTGAAAATACCATACCTAATGCTTCTCTTTTCGTCGTGGAGTAATTTATTTCAGCCTTGTTCAACTTCCGACTACTGAATGCATTAGGGTAATCCATTCCATCTTCTCCTGGTTGTGTTAATAGCACCGACTACTATTCCAGACGCGTCAATATGCACATCATATTTTACCTACCAGTTTGGAAATCGGAGGATAGGTGCTTCGACCATTTTTCTCTTCAAAGTATTGAATGAAGCATCGCATTCCTCTGTCCACCTGTAATCTTGATATTCTTTTAACAACTCTTTGAGAGGATAGGTTGTGTCGGAGTAATGTCTGATAAACTTCCTGTAATACCCCGTATGACCTAATAGGATCCACACTTGCTTCAGATTGACTACAGGTTTTAGGTCGAGAATAAAGCTCATACAACATAGAGATACCTTTTGTTTTATCAAACAACATAAAGCTCATACAACATCACAATGCATTAGTACAATCATAAGTGTCAAAACCTTAATCAATGAATATCTTCTATTAAGGTGATACGACAAGTCCATTAATTAATCAAGATTGTACTGTAATGATATGAAGACAAACATATGATAAACTTAACCATGAAACATACTTGTAAACCATACCTGTCGATATTGCTTGTAATCTTCTTATGGAAGGCCTTAGCCTCATCTCCCTCTGAGACAGGAACTTCTTCACTTATGCAAAAGCCCTAATTTTCCATCTTTCCGATCAAAGTCCCGAACTGGGGTTTGATCAAGCCCGGCCTTTTTCCCAACCAAAAAATCTGATATTGGTCTCTAAATTTTGATTTTGATGAGTAGCATCCAGCCATGGTCTCTGATTACAAAAATTCCAACTTTCTCCGAAGCCCTAAATTCCGGAAGCCATGAATGAAGGTACTAAAAAATAATTCTGTTTTGACGAAAATATGTACCTGATTGTTTCTGGTGTAACTGCAAAATTTTTGATCCAAAGGGTCTAAATTTTTTTCTTGAGATAGCTCGACCTGTTATCTTTCCATCCCGACAGGTCTGACCTCAATTGGATTCTTTGAGAGAGAGTTATGCCAAGTGTCGCAACGTGACCTGTTTATGGGATAATACATGAGAGAGAACTTGTACGACGTGCCACGTGTCACTGGTTCAACTTAGGCCTCTGAAACATTTTCCTGCGATATCCTGACCTTTTATATTTCCATCCTAATAGGTCTAACCTCAATTGGATTCTCTAAGAGAGAGTTATGCCAAGTGTCGCAACATGACTTGTTTATGGGATAATACAGGAGAGTGAACTTGTACGGTGTGCCACGTGTCACTAGTTCAACTTCGGCCTCTGAACGTTTTTCCTGAGATAGTATAGTCTGTGTACTACCTATCACTTTTTACGAAATTTCATTTGTAGCTTCCTAGCCCAAGTTATGACCTTTTTTCCAAGGTCACCTACTTTTGACTCAGATCTGGAAGAGGCAGAAACCCTATATTGTATAGATCATAAATCACAAAGTACAATGAATTAGAAGTTTTCCTTTGGACACAAGGTACATGGAGATCTGATCTTCGACCTGTAAAAGTTTCAGATCCGAAAACTTCTCTAAAACAGATTTATAGGGAAAGTGCTACGATGACTAGTTTTTGCTATATCAAACCCTAGCATCGTAAGTGCAACAAGTGTCATACATGCCATATCATGCCTTCTTTCAGGCTAGCTTTGATACCATGTTAAATTTTTAGAATTTACTTCAATCTGATCTAGGATCTTAACTGAGAGAACAACATGTACAACAAATCTACAGCATATCAATCATGGACACAATAATGCAAGCACACAAGAGACACAGAGTTTACTTGGGGAAAACCATAAAGGTGAAAAAGCCCAATAACTTCCTTAGAGATAGATAGAGCAATGATACAACCAGAATACAAGAGATAGTCTTCTCCTAGCAGCAGAGCCTCCTCCTCCACAAGTGCGCCACTCTCCAAAGTGTGAGTGAGAGAATAGAATGTGTAAAATGAGAGAGACACACTCTCTATTTATACACTAACTTGACTTGACCTTTACTCAATTAGGTCGGCCTCAAATTAACCACTTAACATAATGCTGACTAGGCCGACCCCCACTAGGGTGGTCTAATAACCCTTTGACCCACATGACTTATACAGGGCCGACCCCAACAAGGTGGTCTAATAACCCATCAAGTATACGTTACGACACTTACAATATAAATGATGACACTTCCATATAGGGGAATAATAACATCTCTATAGGAATACAACCACTTCCGTATAGAGGAATAATAACATCTCTATAGGAATACAATATACATATATGTGAAATACATTCCGAAGTTACATATACATCAACATGTATAGGTCATATTTGGAAAGGAAAGAGTGTCTGATCTTTATTAATGAATGAAAGCAAGTACATAAAGTTATACCTTCTTTCAAGCTTGGCACTTCACGAAACCTAGATTCAAGGTCTCCCTCTTCTGTTCTCCAAGGATCCCATCCTCTAACCAGCAGTGCTAGGGTTTATCAGAAACTAAGCACAAGAGAGGGGGATGAAGGTCTCCATTCCTCCAGCATAACAATGTTGTAGACTTGGTCCCTTCACATGGCCCTTCTACCCTCCTTATATAATCAGTGAAGGAGAGCAAAAGAAGTTATAACCGCTCAGGAGTTTTCCCAACCAACTTAACTTACTCAAATTTTGAGATTTTGACCAAAACAGGGGTGTACCCTACTCTACAATAGACAAATTAGCGTACAGGTGGAGGTAGGCGCTACTTGAATGAAGCAGAGTAGGGTATACACGCTACTATCATGCTTGTGTACCAGCGCCCATGTTGAAAAATGGTCAAAAACAGGCTTTTCTACTCATTTTCAGGAGATGGTTTGTTCTGGAAAAATGTTCCCAAGGGTTGTAATCATCAAATGGGTCAAGAATGAGGTAATTTCAACCATTTTAGTGTCGCAAATGACTCCTCCATCCACAAATGTCCTGTTGTGTGACTGAACTTGATCTCAAGAAGTGTCGTCATGCGACCAAGGGAAGCAAGTGTCGTCACGGATGGAGAGGTGTCATTTTAAGCTATAACGGATGCCCCCTAATGTATGAGGTCAGAGGGAGTGTGGGAAACGATGGCCGAAATACATTATAAATAACAAAGAGTTGAATCATGGAGGAACGGAGAAACCAAGAATCATAGGCTCAAATGAAGTACTTGAAAGCAAAGGCAATGTCAGACAAACTTATCCTTGGGGAAACTGTCCATGTTCAAATAGTGGAACATGACCTCCAAGAGGATACAATAAAGATCCAAATACTGATGCATATATCATGGCCACTAAAATACAAGCGTGGATCCATGAGGAACATAAGTGTAAACATAGCCACATAAATACAAGGTGGATCTATGTCAAAACTAGAGAACATAGCCATAGAGAACAAGCTGGATCTATGTCTCATCAAGACCCAAAAAGAGTGTGGCTTAGTCTTGTGCAACTTTGGCGATACCATAAATGAGGTGATGCTATCGAGGGTCCCAAGGTATTCATCCAAAAAAAACCCAAGGTACAAACCTATCCATGCGAATAAATGAGTTGACGTCGAACATGGGAGGGATCGTTTGATTACCGGTCATTGATGTATACCATTAACAAACGCGAGGGTGTCCACCAATAATGAAAATGGAACCCAAGGTACCTAGTACATTCAAGCAAGTGTGAATAAATTGTCTTGCCATCGAACACTTGAAGAATCCATTGGATAGGAGACATTGATGTATTCCCATCTATCCAATAGCGAGGGAAACTGCCACTAATGACTGCAATCCCCAAGGTACTAACCAAAACTCTAAACTTCACTCCCAGAGCACAATGAGTTGAAGTCGATGGGAAGAAGTCCATTGGAAGGGAGGCCTTAATGCATCCTCCATCATCCAACACGAGGGACACTCAATAGGTATGAGCTAACTTAGAGCAGGACTGAACACATGATGAAACATACTAACATGAAGGAATGGCTGATGCATGAGGTCAAGGAAACTGCAGAATGGCCGACACAGGTTATATCCTTGAATAGTGAGCACGACACAAGAGTGACTTAAGCAACTTTTAACACAAAGAGACCACGATACAAATCTGCAATGTAGGAGACATTAACCAATTCTCCAAATGATTGGAAAACTAACCAAACGGAGGAGTAAGAACTCTGAGATCAGGTTTATCCTAAGGCCAACACTAGAACCCAACTTGTTTGATAGACTCAAAACAAGTGATTTCTTCAAGGAGATAGTTGACTTGCTTCCATCATATTGAAATATATTTTAACATTCTTCCCTTCCCTTTCCTTTTTCATTTTTTAACAAGCTTGACAAAGAACTAAAGCATGCTCGACGGTATTTTCATATTTAAGGAGTCTGAAAAACCTACAAGAAAACTCCATACACCTAACCATGGATTTTATATCAAGCCCGGATTGGTTTGTGCTCGGTGGTGTTTTCTTGCTTGTAGAGTTGAAAAACTTAAACAGTCCTCTATACACCTATCCGTGGATTTTATATCGCACCTGGATTGGTATGTGCTCAGTGGTGTTTTCTTGTTTATAGAGTTGAAAAACTTAAACAGTCCTCTATACACCATCTCATGGATTTCACATCGAGCCTGAGTAGGTGAATTCTCCCTTGGTGTTTTCACATTTTGAGAGTATGAAAACCCTCAAGACGACTCCAAAGGTCCTTTTTTGTAAAGTTAGTATCCTTCCCCCAAAAAGTGTAAAATAATGGAAGAAGAACTCTTCTAGCACATACAAGAGTATACCTAGAGTATACATTTTCCGTAAATTATCCACCAAGGCCCGTAAAAGGGGTAATTCTATACCTAAGTGGATGTCGGTTCAGTTATTTTAACGAGCCCGAAAAGACAACTATGCTTGGCAAACTTTTCCTATTTAAGGAGTCTGAAAAGGGATTAAAAGAACTCCATAGGGATCTTTTCCGTAAAGGTTTAACGAGTCCAAAAAAGTAAACTCATGACCTCCTTACTGTTTTTAACGAGCTCAAAGGAGATACAGAAAAATGCTCATAACTTCCTTACTGTTTTTAACGACATCGAAGTGAAGATGAAAGAAATGCTCATAGCCTCCTTACTGTTTTTAACGAGCTTGAAGGAAAGATGGAAGAATGCTCGTAACCTACTTATTGTTTTTAACTAGCTCGAAGTGAAGGTAGAAGAATGCTCGAAACCTACTTACTGTTTTTAATGAGCTCGAAGTAAAAGAAGAATGCTCGAGACCTACTTATTGTTTTTAACGAGCTCAAAGTAAAAGAAGAATGCTCGAAATGGGAGGAGACGAGTGTCAGGGACATGCGAAACTAGCTCCAAGCACATGGAACAAAGCTATGCTTAATGCAAGGAACATGAGAAAGATAAGGACACTCAGGGTGTGTCTCCTCCAGGTAAAAGGTGTCAAACTGCGAAGGCAAAATGATACAGGGCTTAGCGAAAATGAGATCAAAGATGGAGGCTTATACAACGATCTAAAAGCATGGAAGCTGGTGTAGCTAGGGTTTTACCCCTAGCTTGTGCAAATGAGCACCTACTAAGGAGAAGGGACTCCTTAGTAGCAATTCAGTAAATGGAAATTATTAAGCTAAAACAGAAATGTAAACTACTCTAAAACATGTGCATGAAACATAAAAAACAAGATGTAAATAATGGTCTTTGTATTAATATTACCTCCAATGTGAAGGTTGGTGAAGCTCTTGCAATGTCCAAGAGGGTTGCTCCAAGCTCCAATGTGCTCCTTCTCTTTCTCCAATGGTGGAAATGGGCCAAAAGGGGCTCTCAAGGTGAAAGTGGCTCAATGGTGAGCTAGGGTTTCAAGAGAGATTTTGGCAGAGTAAGGGTGCTTATGATTGTGGATATGAAATAAGGGATCTCCATCACCTATTTATAGTTTTTTGGTAATGGAGTGCTGACCCATGGTTTTGGGAACCATATGGTTTGGGGCAGCTGTATAGGGTTTTTTCCTCCTTTTCCTCATTATTTTATATTTTTTATTCCCTTTTTAGGGGATTTTTGCTATTTTTAGAGGAATTTTGGATATTTTTGGAGGAAAAAGGGGTTTTTTAGCCTTTTTGAGGCTATTTAGATGGTTTTGTGGCATTTTGGAGGCATTTTTGGCCTTTTGGAGGCTTTTTAGTGGGATTTTTTGGGTTTTTAAGGAAAATATGGTAGGAAAATGGACAAATGAGCCATATAATGTGGTATATGAGGTAGTGAACACTTTTTGGGTGTTAACAGATTGCCCCCTGATGTGCGAGGGCAAAAGCTCATCGTATGGCCGATGGACATCATAAGTCATGAATGGTTTTCCTGGGGTGTGGAGAAGAGAAGAAACAAACTGAAGCCTGGAACAACGATCCCGAACAAACTGCAAGAACTAAAAGTACATAACCTCAAAAACGGATGAGGAATCATCTGATCATATGGACGAGGCGGGAATACCCATGCTCGTATCAGGATATAACATAAAAATAACAATGGGGTCCAAAAAATGGGGACCTGACATATACATGACCTCAAATACTGACTGAGGAATAATCTCAATATATGGACGAGGCGGGCATACCCATGCTCGTATCAAGATACATAAACAGAACTGTGAGGCCCGAAAAGGGGGACCTGTAAATACATAGATAACCACTGTGTACATCATAAGTGTCCAGAGGGGACACAAATCTGGGACATACTGCTGGGTGGACCATGTGTGAACTGAAGAACTGGTGCACTGGAATGATGACAGTGCTACTGAATGTGGTACCAAAGGAACTGAGGAGCTGCTGGATCAGAGTGACTGGGAGCAATAACCTCGATGGTACACTGAGCTGGAACTGAAATGGGTACTCAAGGAAGCATATAACTGGATGGCTTCCAAATACAATCGCCAACGCAGCCCGGACATCCAAGGGAACATATAACTGGGCGTTCCGAAGTGACTCACCAATGTGCTAGAGTCGGGGGAAATCTGGGGTCTTCGACAAAGAATGTAAAGGATGTAACCCTACGCGATTCTCAACGATGCAATCAAGGTGTTGGAGTCGAGCATGTGAGAAACAACCACTCGGAGAGGCAATGATGACTCCTCTCAGAATGGTCCGTAGGCACTTACCACAGATGGTGATAAGTCCAAGGCGTAGGGACCTTTGGGCCTATCCTCTGGAATAGAGGGGTTGTCGTCGACAGAGGGAGACCTGCAACTATCAAGGCAATGATGTTTCCTTGACAGGAGCGCAAGGTGGAGAATCGAAATGTGATAGTACTGATGGCAGGACTGACAAACTGTGGGGGGACAACTGGGCAAGCAGAGTGGGTGGACTCAAACTTCCTTTGTTCAGAGTATGATAATGGTGGTGATCTGGCAGCATATGAAACTGACTGAGGGGAAAGGGATCATAGCTGTAATGGATCTGGGAGGGTAACTGGGCTGAGGGAGACTCAAGCTGGGGGTAAAATGGCAGGAGACTGTAGAATACTCTGAACAAAGGCGACCTGATTGGGGGTGCTGCCGAGATGATCGATCAGAGTGCGAGGAGGCACGGGAGGGTACTTCTTCATGGGTTAAGGAACTAGAAGAAGTGTGTGTAAATTGATACTGTTGTGTGGATTTATACGAGCCCAGGACAGTTCATGCTCGTGATTGCTTTCAAGTTTAAGGAGTCTGAAAGCGATAAGAAGACTCTGAAGTAATGGAATGATACCGTCGTGTGGATTTATACGAGCCCAGGACAGTTTATGCTCGTGGTTGCTTTCAATTTTAGAGAGTCTGAAAGCAAATAAGAAGACTCCAGGGGGTTGCTTTTTCGTATGTTTAGTCTCCAAGGCCCAAAGAAGCATAAAAGTATGCAATGAAGAACTCTTCTAGCCGATGTGACTAGAGTATTCCTTTTTCGTAATTAGTCTATCAGGTCCGGAAAAGGGTTAAACTTATACCAGATAGACGCCCTTTCAGGTACTTTAACGAGCATGAAAGGAAGCAATATTGCTCGGCGATCTTTTCATTGTTTTAGGAGTCAGAAAAGAGCTTAACGGAAACTCCCTAAGTGCCTTTTTCGTAAAGGACTTGTCCGGCCCGAAAAAGGGATAAAATTATACCGAACAAAAGGAATGGCCAGGCAAGGAGGAAGTGTTCAATCAAGGATCAGTAATGATGACCAAGAACGAGGGTAGGGGGGAACACTGGTGGGCCTCCTTGTGGGGTGAATGAAATGGTGGCAAAATAACGAAACATTTGCAGTATGACAGGAGTGAATGGCTCATGTAAAAGTGTGGAACAATCCGATGGCGGCCGATGTGGTGCGCAAACTGAGGCAGCAAGGTGTCGGGACACAATGTTGAAATTGTACCAGGTGAGAGTGAGAAATGATCTCAAGCATCATCACGAGCTCGAAAAAATGAATCCGGCGATATAAATGGTGTCAAAAATGGGTAACGACCGATGTGGCACGCAAATCGAGGTGACGAGGGCGTTTTGGAAAAAATACCCAAAAAATCTAGGGGTGAGAGCGAGAAGTGATCTCAAGCATCATTACTGGCTCGGAAAAATGAATCCGATGATATAAAATATGTGAAAAACGGAGAATGGCCGATGTGGCACGCAAATCGAGGTGACTAGTGGTGTCTAAAAAATGGACAAAAAATGACGGGGCAAAAATAATGCAATGAGGTGACCATCATGATAGTCACGTCGTGCTGATTCCAGTGGTGGAAATGGTTCGAAAAATGGACTCCGTATGGGGTCAGAATGGCCAAAACAAGAAAAAGTCAACTGACTATAGATAGTGAGTGGGTCCAACATGACATGTGTCATTTGTACTATTTGACTTTGACTTGTGATCAGAGTGGACCAGAGATGAGGTGGCATTTCCGGATGATCCGAACGGCCGATTTCAGATACGGGAGATACAGGTATTCCGTCAAACTCATACCTGCATGTTTTTTAGGGTCGGGGGTTGGGTAGTGGGTCCCAGGGTTAGTTGTACGGTCCACGTGGGGTGGACCGCGGTTTAGGGGGACGAAACCGCGGTTGGAGACCGCGAGTTTCGGGGTGAACCACGCGGTTGGGGACCGCATGTTTCTCGGCTGGATACGCGGTCTAGTACTGCGTTTTCCAGGGAGGAACACGTGGTGCCAAACCGCAGGGTTAGGTCGAACAGACGTGGTTAAGGACCACGAGTGTAGGCCTGACAACCATGGTTGGAAACCGTGGCAGGAAGCCCTAAAGCCGTGGTTTTGGGCCGAGCTATGGGGGTCTTCCAGGGGGAGGGGAAGGGTTATTTTTTGGACATGAGTCTGATGAGTCTACTTTGTGTGATTGACAGGATGCCGCAGGTTCTATGGAGAGAGCGAGAGATCCCTAATGAGATCGTGGCCATGATCCGGGGGGATCGCCATGTGTGATCTGTGTTGGGTCTGTGTGGACTACTGAAGTTCACACAGATACCCATGATACGGTCAGCAGCGTTGTTGTTGAACTGGATGATTAGTTTCTGGGAGACGGAAATACAGGCTTTCCGAGTACAGGGTGAGAGGGTGGACTTCACCCTGACCGATGTATACTTTCTGACAGGGTTGCCCTGTCTGGGCAGAGTGGCAGACACACAGCCACGGGTCACCGCGGACGTAGACATGGAGGACATGCTGGAGAGATACTGTAGTCCAGAGGCACGGGTGCATAGGAATGCACTCCTGGTGAGGGACCTACAGGAGCCATCAGTGCAGGCCATGGCGGCATGCATGGTTCGGGTATTGGGGTCCCAGTCACCTGAGAAGGTGTCGGGGGGCCAGATGCAGATGGTAGAGCGCGTGCTGGATGGGGTGTATTACACGTGGGGCCAGATGTTCCTAACATGCGTTCAGCGGCAGCTGACAGCAGCGAAGGAAGCTGGCAAGGGATTTTGTTATGGTTCTTTCTTGTGTGCTTTCTTTATGGAGAGGGTACCCACACTGCGGCCATGGGTGCCGATCAGGGCAGGAGGTTTGAGGGATTCGCGGATGGTGCGGTGGGGCGAGATGATGCGTCGCCGTGGTGGCGACGACGTGGGTAGGTATTTTACACAGGATTTGTACCTGCAGTGGCTCCAGATACCATTGACACTGGATGACTTCCCGTATAGGGACATGGACTACACGGGAGATCCAGAGGCGCCACGAGCACCAGGACAGGCATGGGGACCCGATGGTACATATGTTTTTGCTTGCATATTATGGATGTCAAGTTTTATATATATGATAGTAGATTGATATACTGTGACTGACATATGGGTGATCTGCAGATGTGGGTCCGAGGCCGCCGGCAGGACATGTGGCACGGAGGGGGATTGTGGCCGTTCCAGCTCTGCATGGGCGAGGGGAGGTCCGTCGCCGCGATGCGGAGGGGACACTGGAGTTGGTAGGGGCACTACTAGACCGTTTGCTGATAGGGGTGACCGACAAGGGATGGCGGGATGTCGATCCGGACGTGGTTCAGGATTGCATGAGGGAACCCCGAGAGTTCAGATCCATAGCGATCCGGGTGGCGATCTTGGTGGACCGGGCACGGGCACAGGAGCCCGTAGGAGATGAGGACTTGCTGGAGGAGGAGAGAGGGGAGGACTCAGAGGCAGCCAATGTAGGAAGTGATGCAGGGTACGACTCTCATTAGGGAGTGCAGGGGACTCCCCCCGAGTTTTGTAGCTATGGCATGTATTTTGATGAGGCTTTAGGGATGTATAGCCATTTTTTGTATAGCTGAGTACAGGGGTACTCAGGACATGTATAGCACTGAACATGTATTTTTTGATATATATATATATGCACGTGGATGCACCGTTTTGTATGATGTTGTTTTAGTTGTACGCACGTGGATGCGCTTTGTGTATTTTATGTGATGCAACATGATGTATGTATGATTAGGCACATGGATGCCCCTATGGAAATGAATGTGGTTTATGTACATGGATGCAAATGTTGATGCGATGCAATTTTTTTTGGGTTTTTATATATTTTTATGAGATGTTATGGGATGATGATGCATGATGTGGGTGTTACATGGTGTGATTGATATGCCAATCTAGGATGTTGTTTTCCATTTGATCTGCGACACTATTTTGGGCTCTTGGGACATGTGTGAATGTTATGGATTCAAACTGTCGACTGAGTTGTTTTGCGCGCAGGAATTTTCTAAAAAGGCAGGGATCACGCACCTAGTAGCAGTTGTTGAGCTGGGAGACAAGTAGCTGGGAGTCAAGGAACACATGAAGGTGACATATGCCCATCTGGAGGGCAGCAGTCAAGAGACCGGTCACAACATCATACTCTTCCTGGTTATTGGTAGCAACGCCTATACATATTCCGTCAAGGTGAGTCATCTCGTTGGAAGGGGAGTACAAGACCCATGCTGCAGAAGCCAGGTTGGGAGACCAGCGGCTTGCGCCATCAGCGAAGCCAGTGTAACAAGGTGGAAGATGGTCCATCTGTGATCATGCAGAAATGATGAATGTAAGATGATGGTAAAAAATGTGAAAAACAAAAAGAGAGCAAACTATACAATGCGGACCAATGAGGTTGCGGTTTCATTTATGGGTAAAAAAGCTTAAGATACAACCCATTATGGGGGTTGCGCAAAGGATGGCCTTCGGAGTCAGCTAAGATGTATGCCCCCTTGCCGAGGCAGGTTTGCACGATGTAAGGGCCTTGCCACATGGATTCAAACTTCCCTTTGCCGGGTTTGTCATGGGCTTGGTCATAGGCGAGGACGAGGTCCCCTTCATGGAAAGTTCGAGGGTGAACATGTTTGTCATAACCGGCTTTGGAGCGGTTCTTGGCAGCTTCGATGTTCTGGAGAGTGGCACGACGGTCTTCATCAGCTTGTTTGAGTGTCAGCAAACGCTGCTCGAGGGGGGAAGTGTCGAGGAGAAGCTCAACGACGATATGTAAGGCAGGAATCTGAAACTCGATGAGGAGGACAGACTCTACACCGTGAACTAAATGAAATGGGTTAAAACCAGTGGCGGTCTTAGTGGATGTATGATAAGCCCATAAGGCAGGGAATAACATGTGGTGCCAATTGGACTTATGCTTGTCAACAGTTCGTTGAAGGATGGTTTTGAGGATTTTGTTAATGGCCTCTACTTGGCCGTTCCCTTGGGGGTATTAAGCAAAGGAAAATTGGTGTTCAAATTTGAGGATGGTGGATAACTCACGCCAGACGGCATCTTCAAAGTGTGAAACATGGTCTGAGACCAACTATTTAGGGACCTCGAATCGAGTGATAACATGGTTGAAAAAGAAACGGGCAGCAGTGTCAGCGGTACAATTGAAGGTAGGCATGGCTTCCGCCCATTTGGTGAAGTAATAAACGGCGACAATGATGTACTTGTGACCGTTGACAGACGGGGGTCTACACTCCATGAATTCAATGGCCCACTTACAAAAGGGACCAACGGTAATGACTAGGTGTAATGGAGCAGGTGGTGTCCTAGCCTTGGGGGCAAAAAGTTGGCAATTATGGCAATGCTTGACCGCAGTGATGTAGTCAGTGAAAAGTGTGGGCCATAAGTATCCAGCGCGGACAACCTTTTGGGCAGTGGCCATCCATGAGAAATGGCCTCCGCAGGCACCGCTATGACAGTCATTAAGGACGTGTTCAGCTTCCTTGTGTGTAAGGCAACGACGAAGAATGGTGTCAACCCCTCACCGGTAAAGGACATCGCTTAAGAGGAGATATTGAGAGGCTTGGTGATGGATGCGACGACGTCCACTACTAGTGACTTTGGGTCTGAACTTTTGCGTGCGTAGGTATAACAAAATATCACCGTACCATGGGTCATCAGATGAGATACTGAACAAGTGATTTACGGGTAACTCATCGGAGATTGGTTTGGCCGGGAGAAGGGAAGGGAGATCAGTAATGAGCTGGGCAAGCGTGAGGGCTTTAGTGCTCTTCGGTGTTCGGAAAGTAAGGTCATATTCTTGGAGGATAATGACCCATTTAGCAACATGACCTTGCAGGAGCCGCTGGTTTAGAAGATATACCATGGGGTTAGAGTCGGCGACAACTATGGTATGACTCATTAAGATGTAGTGTCGCAATTTTTGGACGGAAAAGACCACTGCTAGGGCTAGTCTCTCCTCATATGGGTAACGTAGGGGAGGACCAGACAAGGTCTGGCTGACATAGTAAATGACATGCTCCTGGTGAGAAGCATCTTCTTGAACCAAGACTCTAGACACGGCATGCTCGGATGCCGAGACATATAGAATGAAATCCTGAGAGAAATCCAGAGGGGAGATGAGAGGGGCTTGTGTGAGAGCTTTCTTGAGGGCTTCGAATGCAACTTCTGTTTGCTCATCCTAGACGAAGGGTATGTGGGTATGAAGCAGGCGCAAGAAATCGTGAACGGTAGTGGCATAATCAGGAACGAAGCGTCGAAGGAAATTGGATCACCCCTGCAGACTTTGGAGCTACCGGAGCGTGCGAGGAGAGGGAAGGTCTAAGATGGCTTGGACTTTCAGAGGATCAACAGTAATTCCTTTCTGGGAAACAATAAAACCCAACAATCAGCCTGCCGGAACGCAAAAGACACACTTGTGTGGGTTCAAGCGGATTTGATATTTGCGACAACGCAGAAAAACTTGCCGAAGGTCGTTAAGGTGGTCTAATCGTTTCTGAGAACGAGCTATAAGGTCGTCAAGGTAGACTAGCAGGATGTGGACCAAATCGTGAAAGCAATAGGTCATGGCCCACTGGAATGTGGCACCAGCATTTTTGAGGCCGAAAGGCATGACCCGATAGGAAAAGGTGCCCCATGGGGTAGTAAAGGCAGTTTTGTACTGGTCTTCCTTACGGATCTGAATCTAGTTGTATCCGGAAAAACCATCCATGAAGGAGAGGACTTCATGCCCCGCACACGCATCGATGAGTTGGTCAATAAATGGCGTGTGGAAATTGTCTTTGGGACAAGCGCGGTTTAAATCGCGGAAGTCAGTGCATACTCTAATGGTGCCTTGTTTTTTGTTAACAGGAACGGGGTTTGAAACCCATGTGGTATAGGCAATAGGATAAATGAATCCTGCCTTGCGAAGTTTCTCAATATCGGCTTTGACAGCTGGGAGCTTTGAGGGATGAATGGGGCGCTATTTCTGACGAACGGGGGGTACATCAGGCCATGTGTCAATGTGGTGCTCTATAATGGCGGGGTCAAGACTGGGCATTTCGGTATAGGACCAAGAAAAGACATCACGGAATTCTCGGAAGAGTTTTCGGTACTCCTCAATCTCTTGTTCACTGCAGGAGGCTCCTAAAGCAATGCATTCATTGACGCCAGGTGGGTCAGAGATATCTATGTGGATGACGGGTGAGATGTTGGCCATGTTACCCTCCTCGAAGGCGTCAGGAGAAGGAATAGGGTCCTTGAACCAGTCAACCTTAGTGGGGAGGAAGTCTTTGGATTCAACCGTGAACTGGGTGGCTGTGCTAGAGGAGGATTCGTCTGGAATGAAGTAGGAACGGTGGTGCATGTCATCCCAGGGATAATCTGGGGCAGTGAGGGCCTCGAGAATCTCCTCATCGGTACAGAAAGTTTGTGTCGTCAAATCGGTTGACGAGGGGGTAGTGGTTGAAGAGATCATATAAATGGTATTAACCTCTTCTGAGGGGGAAGAGACTGGGGGGTAGATCTCCTCAATGGTGGGTGGTGCCGTCTCAATATCCAGATTGTTCATCTCATAGAGAGCCGCTCTGTAATCTGGGAGATCGGAACAATGATGTGAATAATGTTCGTAAACACCACATATCGCACAGGGATGGTTAGTGCGTAGTGATTTGTCTTTAGGATTGGGGGTGGGGTTTAGTTCGACAACCGGGATGTTGGGGTCGTCGTCGAGCATCTGCATGTGTTTCTGTAAGGCTGGTAACTGTGGACACTAATGAGTTGCATGGCCTAACTCGTCGCACAACGAGCATTTGGGAGGAGCGCGAAACACTGGAGGGTTTTTTACTGTCTTGGGAGGTGGTACAACAGTGTAAGGTTGTGGCCCTCTGCCCCTAGTGGGTTTGGGAGTAGGAGGGGGAGTCGTGGAGGATGAAGGGGTAGAGACACCGGGGGGTGGCTGAGTGGTAGTAGCCATGGGTTGCACTGGTTGGAGGACGACGCTTGGTGTCGGCGGGGGAACGGGAGGCGAAAGGTACCAGACGTGTAATCCCAAGGTTAACCCAGGGAGGCTAAGGGTAGCCATGACCAGGGCGCTTACTACTCCCGATGGAGGGACTAGGAAGGGGATTGTATGGATAGGTGTAACACCAATGTGGCTAGGTACCAATGGTGGTTTAGGAAACAAGGCTGGTTGATTGTTAGGTGATTGGTTATCGTGGGACAATGTACATAAGTTAGACACTTCGGGCGTAGATGATGGGGGAGGAATAGATTGAAAGGTGGAGGTCATTGGCGCATCCGAGTAAACCCCAGGTCCTGTAGAGGAAACAAACGAGGTGGTGGCACGAGAAACAGGTTGTTCAACCATGGGGAGAACATTTTCGGGTGCCGCGGGAGCACTGGGATCATAGTAGGTGAGCTGGTCAACCTTGACCACGCGTCCCTCATGGGGGAACATCATGGTGCGAAAAATGGAAGAGGAAACCACCTGCATGGCATACATGTAGCTGCGGCCAAGTAAAAGGTTATAATCCAATTGGGCATTGATTACCTTGATGTCGATGAGGACGGTTTTGCCACCTAACTGGACGGGGACATTGGGTAGGAGGCCTTGGGGCTGGGCCGACCGACCGTCGTAGGCGCGTAATGCAGTGGTGGACTGCTGGAGAGTAGGGGATCCCAACTTCTGCCATACGAATGTAGACATAACGCATGTGGAGGCACCTTCATCGATGATGCATCGATGGATGACAAGATTCCGAACGGAAACAGAAACTTGGAATGCTAAGGAGGAAGGCAAGCGTGGTTCGGATTGGTCCAAATCAAATGCCATCAAATTCGAATCATGTGGGTCAATCGCCCCAATGGAGGATAGTAGAGTCTTGCGCTGAGAAGGGCAATTTTTCAAGACTTCTAATGCAGACATGGTTGTGGGAGATTGGGCTAAGTCATCGACGATGTTGTAGTTTGACGCAGCCCGCGCATTGGGGTTGTTGTTGATACTGCGAAGCGAGAAACGAGGTGCTTTGGGAGCACCCTCTAGTGGAGGCGGGGGTATGCGTAACGCTTGATCAGTGGGATGAGCGTTAGGGGTTTTCTCAGCAGGAGGGGCTTTAGTAGTGGAGCCATATTGGTTCCAATGAGTTTGGAGGTTGACGTCAGTGGATGACATCATCAACAAGTGGTGGGTTCCTGAGTCAAACATGGGTTGATCAGGAGCAGCGTACGTGATCTGCTGTTGGGGGGGTGCGTTGGCTTGAGGGGGAGCCAACGGCTGAGTGTTCACTAAACCTTGGGTTGGTAAGGGGTTTTGCAGAACCAAAGGAGGCTACTGAGGCTGAGGGGGGTTAGGTGGTGCCTGAGGAGCTACATGCCCTTGGCGATGGGCATCATTAACCCAAAGTTGTCGAGCTCGCTCCAAGTGTGGGAAAGCATGTGTGTAGTGGCCATAGACCCCGCAAATAGAACAAGGATCGTTTGTTCACAGATTGGGGTTTTTAGCCTGCTTGGGCGGGCGATCAGGGTTTTGGTTAGCAGGGACTGCATTATTATTGTCGGGGGGATTCGCCGGTTGACCAGCTTGGTCTGCAGGTTGGTTATTCCCATGATTACGGCCCTTTCCGTAGTTTTGTTGGCCCTGGTTGCGTTGGTTGTTCTGGTTTTGTTGCGGGTTTTGTTGGGCATAAACTTGCCCTTGGGCAGCAGGTGGATTCTGAGGTTGCGCAGGTGCGGGAGCAGGCTGCGGGGGATGATATGCAGGTGGAGGCTGAGCAGGTGCAGTAACTTGAGGGGGTTGCTGATATGGCTGTGGAGCAGGTTGTGGGTTTTCCGCAGGGGCTGCCTGTGGCGGATAATAAGCGGGTTGTGCTTGTGAAGGCACAGGAGCTGGTGTAGCCTGCTGGTGGTAGTAAGGCTGAGGTGCGACCGGGGGGGCATAAGCGGGAGTCGCATGACCGAAGCACTAAGGAGGACATGAGGGTCCATGGTGGTGGTGATGTGTCATGGGAGCATACGAGTTGGTTGCTCCAGACTGTGAGGTAGCCCGCGAAAGGTCGGGACCAGGGGTAGGACGTGCAATGGAAAATGGGTGGGGATGCGAAGAAACACGGCCAATGATGCTGTCAGCAGCATGGGATGCCCCCGACGCATCGTGCTGGGAGGACTCGCCGCGAGGGGCGTCAGGTATAATGGTATAAAGGTAACCCGACTGGGCGTAAATGAGGTCAAACTGTTGGGCCTTAAGGATGGCCTATTCTTTAGACTGGGGTCTTTCTGATGCCGCATCCTTAGCAATGACAGGGAGAAGGGATTTGAGGAACCAATCTAGGAAGATACGGTCATCTAATTTGATCTTGCATAAGCTACGACGTTGACACCACTCATGGATGTGGTCCATGATATGGGTAGCCGTGTTTTGTCTACAAGATAGGAGGATCTCAACGCCCGCATCATAGCGGACAGGCAACTGGAAGAACTGCAGGAAGGTCGAGGCAAGGGAAGCAAAGGTGGCATGGGTCCCATGGGGTTGCTCGATATACCACTTGGCTGCAGAGCCAGTGAAGGTGCGCTGTAAGAGACGGAGGCGAACAGAGTCGTCCACTATGGAGTTAGAGGAACACCATAAGTGGAAAGACATGATATGGTTTTGTGAGTCCTCACCGACCTTGCCCTTGAACTTAGGGATGTCAGAGGGGAGCTTGGTAGGCATATGAGGCCACACAGGGTCGTGTTGGATAGGGTCGTTGGTCAATCTGGCCAGGTTAGGTAGGTTGAGGCTACCCATGAATGGAAAACTGGAAGAAGGATGTGACACAGTAGTGGGTTGGACCAGGCTGGGGCCCATGCCCCCCAGTGGAGGGACATGATTTGGGATGGTGCCCCCAAGTGGGGGAACGGAGGTAGTATAGGAGGGGCATGCACCACCATGGGTAGTGTGAGCCACTGATGGAGTGGGGATAGGTATGCCCACTGCGGGAATAGGTGTCGTGAGGGGAACGGTAGATGGGGGCCCTATGGAGGGAATACCCAAAACAGGTGTAGTAACTGGTGTAGTGGTGGATGTGCCACCAATGGTCCCTATAACAAAAGGAGTGGAAGTCGTGCCAGCCATGGGGCTAGTAGGGGCAGTGTAAATAGGGTTCTCAGACTCTTCGTTAGAATCGGAGGTAAAGTAAGGGGCGTCAATATCTGGTGACGGGGTCCTATGTCGCTGACGAGTGGATTCAAGTGACAAGGCTCTAGATCTGTGATGAGTGGTATCAAGGGATGATGATCTGAATCTATGACGGGTGGTGTCAAGTGAACCGTTCTGTGGGGGCTCGCCCCTGAGGCACCGAGAATGTCTCGGGGACTCAATGGTGACATATGGTGTCAAATCTTTGTGGGTTGAGGTGAGTAGAAAAACAACTCAAAAACCCTAATGCAACCGAGTGTGCAGAAGGAGAGCTCAAAAACAAGGCACTCAGGCCAACAACCAACTCAAAACACCTACTGCAACAGCTGTGCTACAATAAGTGGAGTATCAACAAAGATGGTCAGAATACCAACAAGCAGCAGGTTTCCTAAAAATAAAAAATGGTGGACTCACTAGACCAAAGGGAGGTAAGGGAGCATGCAAGCACCTAACTAAAAGTATTCTGACTCAACTAGACATATCCTCTGCAAGGTGATGAAATCCAAGTCAAATAATATGAATAGGAAAGCCAAGTGGCTATGATATCCCCCTACCGGGAGGGACACCGGGTAGTCAATCCTAGAAGAATGGAAACTAAGTAACCCTGTTCATGACACGTCCAGAAAGGTGAATCTGCCATTTGGTCCTTTAACCACAATACCCCTATACAGGGATATCCCGAGAACTGCGAAAGGTAGCCCTTCGGTTACTGAATGGAGTGCGGTATTCCACTTAGGCCTCCGGAACCAGTGTCTCGATTTCAACCCTCCTAAGGGAGAGGCATTCTGATAAAATGGTCGTGATCGTGCCAAAAAGTACTAGGGGATTTTGGTTCCCTATTTGGACAACAACTATGTCTCAAGTGTAAATAACCGAGGGGTGTTATTGGAAGCCTATCCCCCCGATCCTACCTAACTACAAAGATTCTTTTGTGTTCCCCAAGTGGGGTTAGAATATTGGTTGAGTTAGGTACTTTTTAAGGCTCACTTGAATTATGTGACAGAGTGTGTGCTCGTGAGGTGATGAACCCAAAATAGAAGTGCCACAAGGGGGGCAACTTCTAACTATCAATAATACTGAAATTGAAACTTTAACTTGCAAAATTTTCTGAATTAAAAATGCTGAAATTTTAAAAAGATTCTGTAAAGGAAACATAAATTATGTTGCAGAAAAGCTGTAGGGAAGTGGTGATGCAGGTAGGACAGAGGGCTGTTCAGATTCAGAAAATATTGCAGCAAAAGGGGCTGGGCTCAAATTAGGAAAAAATGCAGAAATCAGACCGCGGGTCTGTGGCGGATCAGAACAGGCGGAACGCGGGTTTAAGGGAAATAGACGCGGACAGGTCGCGGCTATTGGGCCGATAGAGGCAGTCGGAACGCAGGAAACAGGGAAAAAGACGCAATCGGGTCGCGGGAAAAAGGCTAACAGACGCAGTCGGGACGCCGGAAAGGGGCTAAAAGCCGCAGTCGGGACGCAGGAAAATGGCCGACAGGCGCAGTCAGATCGTAGCAAACAGGCTTATTAGCCGCGGTCGGATCACAGGTAACATACTTGAATCCGCCGGCAGGGCGTCGGAAGCAGTCTGAGAGCCGCGGTCGGGTCACAGGTAAGGGCCTGAAAGACGCGGTCGAGACGCGACTGCAGAGGGAAAATACACGGTGTGCGGCGGCCGAAAGGGACAGCCGAAAGGAAAAAAATTTTAAACTAAAACCAAAAATTCAAATCTAGGGGAGTCGTCAAAACTGTAGCTAGGGTTTTACCCCTAGCTTGTGCAAATGAGCACCTACTAAGGAGAAGGGACTCCTTAGTAGCAGTTCAGTAAATGGAAATTATTAAGCTAAAACATAAATGTAAACTACTCTAAAACATGTGCATGAAACATAAACAACAATATGTAAATAATGGTCTTTGTATTAATATTACCTCCAATGTGAAGGTTGGTGAAGCTCTTGCAATGTCCAAGAGGGTTGCTCCAAGCTCCAATGTGCTCCTTCTCTTTCTCCAATGGTGGAAATGGGCCAAAAGGGGCTCTCAAGGTGAAAGTGGCTCAATGGTGAGCTAGGGTTTCAAGAGATATTTTGGCAGAGTAAGGGTGCTTATGATTGTGGATATGAAATAAGGGATCTCCATCACCTATTTATTGTTTTTTGGTAATGGAGTGCTGACCCATGGTTTTGGCAACCATATGGTTTAGGGCAGCTGTATAGGGTTTTTTCCTCCTTTTCCTCATTATTTTATATTTTTTATTCCCTTTTTAGGGGATTTTTGCTATTTTTAGAGGAATTTTGGATATTTTTGGAGGAAAAAGAGGTTTTTTAGCCTTTTTGAGGCTATTTTGATGGTTTTGTGGCCTTTTGGAGGCATTTTTGGCCTTTTGGAGGCCTTTTAGTGGGATTTTTTGGGTTTTTAAGGGAAATATGGTAGGAAAATGGACAAATGAGCCATATAATGTGGTAGATGAGGTAGTGAACACTTTTTGGGTGTTAACAGCTGGCATCAAGCTCATTAGCGCAAGCGGGATCATAACAAATGCATATGCAACTTGAACACAAAGATGGGAGCCTTATCAGGGATGGCCAAAAATATATGAGGAAGAAAGATATGGGGCTTCTTCTCAAAGTCATGGTAAATCTAAAAAGGCTCCCGAGCCTATGAGAAAAACTTAGCATGGGCACCAAAATGGCATAAGGGTGCTGACTAGGGTGACCCATGTTAGGTAGGCTCTGCTGTCGGACTGGTGCACAATGCATAAAGAGATGGATAACACACCAATATCCAATAGGTTCGACCCTATGGTGAATTCGGACGGCAAAAGGTTTAAATGCAACATAACAGCGGGGAAGCCTAAACCTATATGCAAGGTTCCGAATATACCTGACATGGTCGCACAAGGTGTCGAAAAAGACTAGTAAGCAAGTATAAATCCAGCTAAGAATCCTGTCTCCAAGAAACATCAGTACCAAGATCATATCTAAAACATATGTAAAGAAGGACCCGATACAAGTCACTATGGTAGAAATACTTTCAACTTCACTATCATCAACAACAGGCATAAACAAGGCAGAGTTTTCTAATGAATACTCTATGGTACCCAAGCCCGAGGACTTACAATGAACAAGATCGATTTTAGGATGAAGATCAAAGTTGAAGGACATGATGGAATCTGCAGAAACAAATTCATCATCACGGGAGTTGAAAATTCTAGAAGTAGAATCAAACTCAGCAGGAACACTGATTTGCGGATCTATAGGAGAGTCCAAAGACTCAACAGTAGGAAGATCAGACTTTAAGGTCAAACCAGGGCTCGACATAACTGCAACTGGATAAATATCCAAATGAATGGCAGACTGTACTATGGACTCTAGGAAAACTTCATCGGAAGGAAGTATATCATCCCAGATAGAACACATATCTAAACATTCAGATGGAGGTGTCACTTGGTCAAAAGCTGGGACTAAATTCCGAGAAGGTAAGCATGAACTCAGAGACTTCTTCTCAGTAGCAGTTGAACTCAAGGAACAATATGCCACATAAGTCCCATGTGACATAGTGGTGCCTAATGATGAGGGATATGACTGGTCTACAGTTGGGTAATAAGGAGGATCAACGAATGCAGGCTAGTTGATAGTGACGATGATTTCATTATGAGGAAAATGCATCACACGAAAGAGCGTAGACACCATAGCATGCATAGCATAAATGTAATCACACCCGAGGATCATATCAAAGTCCACAGGGTCCTTTAAAACCATAAAATCAATTAAGACTATTTTTCAGTCCACAGGGTCCTTTAAAACCATAAAATCAATTAAGACTATTTTTCCACCCAAAGTAACAGGTGCTTGACGGAGAAATCCAAACGGTTCACTAGGTCTTCTATCGAAGGTCAACGGCCAATTAACAGCTGGAATAACATTAGGGAAACCCAAATCTCTCCAAGCATAAGTGGATAAGATATTAACAGAAGCTCCTTCATCTACAATGCATCGATCAACCGTATGGTTCCCGATATCAACCTTTATCTGGAAAGGTGTCGAAAAAGGAAGACAAGGCTCGGCTAGACTATTCCAATCAAAGGAAACGGTCCTAGGGCTTGGTAGGGGTTCACATGGCACAGATGAAGTACCCCCCTTTTTAGGAACATTCAAACTAGTAATGTAGAAGAATTCCGTAGTAGGTGCATCAATCTTTGCAGGACTGATGGGATTTGTTGAAGATTGCATCGATGCAATCACTTCACTCTCCGAAGGAAGAGTGGGGTCGGCCAAAGATTGCATTGTTTCAACCACATAATCAACCAAAGGTTGATCTGACTGTAGGGAATCAATAGACAACTCAGGAACAGAGATTCCTTCAGACATGGACCACACTCTTCGTGCTTCTAAAATGGCAAGGCATCGGTGAGTAAGGTGATCTCCCTTACAAAGTTTACAAGGGAACTTTGGTTTTCGTCCTATAGGTCGAGACTCCTTTACAACATCAGTACTCTTAGCATGACTAGCATTGGCTGACAGCTTTCCCCCAACATGACTTACAGGGGCTGGTTGCTTAGAAGCAGAAGACTTTTGAACTAAGGACCACACTTTTTGCACTTCTGGAAGTACAGGGCACACGTAAGTAAGGTGGTCTCCCTCACAAAACTTGCAAGGGAACTTAAGATTTTGTTTGTTTGGTTTTTCGACAATGTCAACTCCCTCAACATGAATTGTAGTGGCTGATCTATTGTCTCCAGTATGACTCACAGGAACTGGTGACTTGTCATTAATATGACTAGCAGTGATCAACGACGTGTCCCCAACATGACTGACAGTGGTTGAAGACAAACTTCAGTGTGATTTTCAGTGACTAAAATTTTTCTCCCAACATGACCTCCAGAGGCTGGGTAGGTTCCCCCTACATGACTTGCAGAGGCAGGGTGCTTGCCCCCAGCATGACTTACAGAGGCTAGGTTGTTGCCCCCTTGTTTTGGCATATTCTTCCTATTCTTCCCCCATCTATTCCTTTTAGACTACTGGTTACTAGTATTGCTACTTTCGCCACATGAGGTAGAAGGAGGAGGAGAAGACGTTACTGGAAAAGAAGGCCCATGGTTCTGATGCTCTTGATTTGAGGTGCTTACAAAAGAAGCGTCAGGAGCATGCAAGGCATTCAGAGTGGAGAACAACCAAACTGGAAGCCCAATAGTGAATCCAGGAAGACTCAGAGTAGCCATTAATGGATTACCAATGTTTCCAAGGAATGGAACAACAGAAGGATCCCTCGGAACAGGGGTACCTTGATTGGCACTCACCAGAACACTGGACATAGTTTCCTGCTCAAATGAACAAGAATTTCTCTAAGGAAAACTAAGACAAGTAGCACAAAGAGAACACCACTAAAAAAGGTCCTAGGTAAATCAAACCAGGAAAACAGATGCCTTCCAGAGAAGAGTCTGGGATGATGAGGGCCCAGAACAGATCAACGAAGGATGAATAACAGTTACCCGGGGTCCACAATACAATGACTAAGGGTGCAAGTTCTGGAATCAACCAAACGCCCTCCCAAATACCTGCAAGGGATTTCCTCCCACGTCTGTCCTAGGTACAATAGATATAACCCTCCATCGTCACCTATGTATGAACCTATGGTCAGATACTAAGGATACCACCACACCAAAAAATCCTAGGGGAACAGGCTCTGGTCCAATCAGAAGGCGTGGGAAGGGTAACTGAGCCCGAAACTCAAAAGAGTCCCCAAACGCGATCCAATCCTAGTATATGCTCAAAACAGAAAGTAGGAGGTGTATTTCCAACAATCTGATCTCACAAGACCTACTGCATAGATTGCAGGCAAGCTTTGAATGAAGTGGGTTTACCTGTGATAGTCGAACTACGATTTTTGCGTAATGTGTGATCTTGGGTGGTTTAAGGTGTTTTAAACGCAAGATACTAACCAAGACTAGTTGGTGTAAAGTGTAACCTAGAAAAGAAAATGTTACTAGTACATTTTATTAGGGTTCATTTTAAAGGTTACTTACTTACTCAAAAAGGTAGTGGGTGTGTGAGAGTGGTTATAATAGAGATAGAGTACTGAAAATGAAATATTTACCACCAAACAAATCTTTTCTTTTCAATGCAAGTCTTAAAATTATGATCTAGAATGCATATGCAAATGCAATTTTTAATCTTTCGAATGCAAAAAAGGTAAAAATAAAGCCTAAATGTACAAAATTAAACTTAAAACCTAAGAATGCAGCTACTCAAACAAATAGGTATGCAAAAGAAAACTTGTTCTTTTTGATGCAAAGCACTCTTAAATCCTTTAAGCCACTTGCAAGGTACTCTATTCAAAAAATGAATCAAAATTCTTTATGCTTTTCAATGGTAAAAAACAAAACTAAAACTAACGTACTATCAAAGCAAAGCAAAGAAACTTTCAGGTTTTCTTTATTGAAACAGTAAAAGCTACCAAAAATGACTTTCAAATTCTTATTGATGTAAGCATGCGAAACATTGGGAAAAGAGTACAAAAACTACTTTTAGACCCAAACGAAGCAAATGACCTAAAAAGAAGTATGGTTTGGTAAAGTCATGTCTGCACATAAACAATGCAAAAAAGGTCTTGAACAACAGCCAAAACACTTGAGATTTCACTACAAAAGAAAACTAAAAGCATAAGGGAGGATAAGAAACCAATATAAAGAGAAATTTCCCTCAAATAGATACAAACAGGGTTAAGAAGACTCAAAAGGTTTCAAATCCAGTGGAAATGGGGCAAGCAGGTTCACTCAGACTCAAATTAGGGTACAAAACACCAAACTGGTCCACAACCCCCCAACTTGGGTCAACAAGCCCCAAAACTTTCCAAACAAGCCCAAATTGATCAAAAGAGGTTCAAATCATGAATGTAGGATCAATACAAGGATGGGAGACCACTTATAGTGGTTTAACTCAGACCTAGGGTCATCAAGGACCCCAAAAAATGCAGCCACAACCCCCAGATTTGGGTCCACAACCCAAAACCTCAAAAAATTCAAACCCAGATTGTGGGTGCTACTGTGTATGAAGCATACCAACGCCCATAGCAGGGTGGGCGCTACTGCATAGAGGAAAACTAGCGTATGGGCGCTACTGTTCTTCACAACAATAGCGTACAGGTGGGAAAAGTTGAAAAAATGGGGTTAAAACCCCCCAACTTGGGTTTACCAGGGTCTGAAAGGGTTAGGAAGGGTTTGTAAGAGCCAAGGAGGGTCAAACAGAGCCTACTAGCTGATACTAATCAAGAAAATGAACAAATACCATCAAACAAGACTGAAGAAATGACCTTGGATACCCCTAAGCAATTAGGCTTTCCCCAGCAGAGTTGCCATTCTGTTGTGAGGAAAATGCACCTATAGTTCAGGGGAGAAGCTACCAACTTACGGTGATAAAGATAGACTTACAAACGTTCTGCAAGTATAAAAAATAAGTGAAGAGATTAGGGTTTAGAGATGTAGGCACCTTATTCAGAAGGTTGATCCTAGCTTTGCCTCCCTCACTCTTCAATGCTTATCCAATATCTCAATGCCCACACCTGCAAAACAACTTGATACCTTTCTCAAATACATTTGACTATAGATATAAGACTGATATTCATAATAGAAGAAGACATCAAACTATAAGCAAACTGTAATCAGATATGAGACACACATGTATAGGTCATATTTGGAAAGGAAAGAACGTCTGATCTTTATTAATGAATGAAAGCAAGTACATAAAGTTATACCTTCTTTCAATCTTGGCACTTCACGAAACCTAGATTCAAGGTCTCCTGCTTCTGTTCTCCAAGGATCCCAACCTCTAACCAGTAGTGCTAGGGTTTATCAGAAACTACGCACAAGAGAGGGGGATGAAGGTCTCCATTCCTCCAGCATAACAATGTTGTAGACTTGGTCCCTTCACATGGCCCTTCTACCCTCATATAATTAGTGAAGGAGAGCAAAAGAAGTTATAACCGCTCAGGAGGTTTCCCAACCAACTTAACTTACTCAAATTTCGAGATTTTGACCAAAACAGGGGTGTACCCTACTCTACAGTAGACAAAGTAGCATACAGGTGGAGGTGGGCGCTACTTTAATGAAGCAGAGTAGGGTATACACGCTACTATCATGCCTGTGTACCAGCGCCCATGCTGAAAAATGGCCAAAAACAGGCTTTTCTGCTCATTTTCAGGAGATGGTTTGGTCTGGAAAAATGTTCCCAAGGGTTGTAATCATCAAATGGGTCAAGAATGAGGTAATTTCAACCATTTTTAGTGTCCCAAATGACTCCTCCATCCACAAATGTCCTGTTGTGTGACTGAACTTGATCTCAATAAGTGTCGTCATACGACCAAGGGAAGCAAGTGTCGTCATGGACGGAGAGGTGTCATTTTAAGCTATAACACCACCTATACAAGAATCTAGGGATAAGCCTCCACATCACCAAGCTTCAAGAAATCACTTGAACCTTCCTTTTATCCACTTTAACCAACTCTGACACACTTTTCATGAAGGCAACTTGCGTCAGAAGTAGATCACCGCGCCCTGTACAAAGGCACACTGCATCAACAACGCGATATGCTAAGGTGCAGAGTGCATCACCTTAAGTTTGATGCTCCTTGCATGAAGGAAGGGTGCATTGGGGTGACTACAAAAGGTAAAGGGAAAGGACAAAAACCTTCCTTCTGATGTTTTAGCCCAAGGAAATTCAGGGATTAAGGCATGGATATGACACATGACTCATGATAATGAGATTTTGGTGTAACAGTGGTGGTGTTGTATTGTTGGACCATTGTTTGGTTGGCACTTGGCTTGGATCCATCGGTTTAGTTCATGACCTAGCTTATGACTTGGATCTGCGTTGTTGGCTCCATCGTTATATATATGTATGGCCTCAATGTTATCCACGGGGTCAAGGACCAATCCCTCGATCCTGCCTTTTTTCCAATGAAAACTTCTTTCAACCTTAAATAAAATATATCTCCCTATAGTGTTAAGAAACAATGGTGGGAGCCCTGGATAGGGGGCGCTGTGGAGTCGTTGGCATTCTTGAGGTCATGGGTTCGATCCCCACTACCTCCACAATTTTTTAACGACCAGTACAATCATATGCCAATAGGGTTGCCACATGGCAGACCTTGATTGGTCTACATAACATGCCATGTCATCAAACCTATCCACATGGAAACCTGTGGTGCTGGTACGTGGATCCAAATTTTGACCTATCCTTGCCACGTGGCACCCTATGGGTGTGCCACGTGTCCCCCCCCCCTTTTTTCTCTTTTTTACATCATTTAAACCTTCTTGCCGAAATTTCCAAACTCAATAACTTTCATGTTTGGAAGTTGTTTCATGCGAAATGAACATTGTTGGAAATCTCTTGATGAGATCTACGCGTCTGTAAGCTTATTTGAAAATTTTGAATAATTTTATTTTGATCGATCTTGGAGATCCTCCTGGATCAAACCTTCCCACTAGGAAGCTTTTGGGCCACCAAAAGCATGGAATCATAAGAAAACAGGTGAAGGTAAAACTCCCTCACTCTTCCAGTCTCTAGCCACTGTGCTTTGCTTGGATGAATTCCTTTAAGCCCCACACAAAGATACTCCATGTCACCTCTTCGTGAATATCTAACCTTCTTATCAAGTATAACATCTTCGTGAAGTTCATTGAGATATTCAAGAGTAAAATCATCAACAGAAGGTACTTGAACCTATACATATTGGTCCACAATCATAGGAGGCTCATACAGTTTCAAGTTTCCCACATTAACAACGGAATAAATTTGCATATAAGGATGCAAATCTAACCGAAAATCATTATTACCAACTTTATCCAAAATTGTAAAAGGTCCATACATGATTGGTTTCAACTGTCTAGCTTTTACTTGGAGTCGGTCTTCACTGATATGAATCCATACTCGATCACCAATTTGGAAATGATGATCCACTCGATGTTTGTCATGTCTTGCTTTATATTGGCTTGACTTAATTCCAACCGCTCTTGTACTGCTTGATGTATTAACTGAATCTGCTGAATGTGACTTCAAAGTTTTATCTGCATCAACTTGACCATATCCCTCTGCATATTTCCCATAAACAAAGTCTAAGGGAGACTTTGGTAAATAATCAAAACATGTCTCAAAAGGAGACCTTTGTGTTGAAGAGTGCATAGCTCTTTTTTAGGCATGTTGAACATAATGCAACTATTCATCCCACAGCTTGGGATGCTTGGCACAATATCCTTGAAGAGTATGTACTACTGTCCGATTGACCACTTCAATTTGTCCATTAGTTTGTGGATTAAATGTTGTGCTCTTATTTAACTTTGTCTCCATCAGTTCCCATAAAGATGACCAAAATTTCCCAAGGAAGCGGGAATCTCGATCAGATATAATAGAAGTAGGAAATCCAAAATGGACCCATACATGCTGGAAGAACAAATGAGCAGTCAACTCAACTATGATATGATTTTTACAAGGCATTAGAATGCACATTTTACTGAATCTATCCACAACAACATATAAGTAATCATGTCCCTTTATAGACATTGGTAACCCTCCTACAAAATCCATTGAAACAATTTCCCATATACGAGAAGGAACATGAAGTGGAGTGTACAAGCCTAAATTTCTATCACTTGGATTACTTGTTGCACACATAACACATCCTTTTACATACTTGGACACAATTCGATGCCAATAATAAAAATTTTGTAATTGTGCTACAGTTTTTCCGACACCAAAGTGCCCTGAAATGAGAGAAGTATGAGCTTCTCTTATCACATGTACTCTTTCACTTTGTGGAATACAGATTTTTCCAAGATTATACAACAACTTGTCATGAATATGATAGTTCAATTCTTCATTTTGAGAGCCTTGTATTAGTGATTCATATACTTCCTTATAGTATTCATCGTTCAACATAACTTGAATGTACCAAAGGACTTTTTTGAATAACAATAGAAGTATTTGTTGGAGGTCTTGATAACATAACTGCAAATTTGTTCTAAATACCTTTCTTATACTTAATGATCAAATGAAATTGTTGTAGAAAACCCATCCACCTGAAATGTCTTGATTGTTGTAGCTTAGTTTGATATTGAAGATATTGTAGTGGTTGATGATCAATATGCATAATTGTTTCCTTACCCATTAGGTAATGTTTCCACTTCTTCACACTTTGTACTAATGCATACAATTCTTTATCATAGGTTCGATAGTTAATTATTGGTTTAGAGAAGGTTTCATAATGATAACATATTGGTTTTTTAAGTTACATTAAGACTGCCCCCATGGCATAACCACTAGCATCAGTCTCTATATCAAATGGTTGTTGTAGATCTGGCAATGCAAATACTGGAGCTGTAATGATATTTTCTTTTAGAGTGTCAAAGGATTTATGTGCTTTGCTTTCCCACTGAAATAATATGTTCATACCTGTCAAATCATGTAATGGAGAAGATATGAAGGAGAAGTTAGCAATAAACTTCCTCTAGTATTGGGCTTCTCCCAAAAATCTTCTTATCTAGGTTACATTATTTGCCTTGGGCCAATCACAATGACCTACACTTTAGAGGGATCTATTCTCAACTCACCACCCCCTACAATATAACCTAGATACACTAAATATGTCTTCCCAAACTCACATTTGGACATATTCAAGTACAATTTTTCTCTTACAAGTACATCCAAAACTTGTTTGACATGCTTGACATGTTCTTCCCAAGTACGATTGAAAATAAAAATATCATCTAAGTAGACTTTGACAAATTCATCAATAAGAGCCTAAAAACATCATTCATCACCCTCATAAATGTAGTGGGTGCATTACAAAGCCCAAAGGGCATTACCATCCATAAAAACAATCCATGTTTAGTTTTGAAAGCAATCTTCCATATATCATTATCATGGATTCGAATTTGATGATAGCCACTTCGCAAGTCTAACTTAGTGAAATAAATTGCATTATTAAGCTAATCCAAAATATCATCAATTCGGGGAAGACGATACCTATTCTTTATTGTGATTTTGTTTAGTGCCTTGTAATAAACACACATACAATGTAGCTAGGGTTTTCACCCTAGCTTGTGCAAATGAGCACCTACTAAGGAGAAGGGCCTCCTTAGTAGCAGTTCAATAAACAGTAAAATAAAGCAATAAAACAATATGAAATTTAACTTAGCATGAGCATTAACATAAATAACAAAACATGAAAATATGGTGAAGATCTCTCTTTTTGTATTAAAAATTACCTCAGGTGTAGAGGTTGATGAAATCCTTGCAGCAGTCCAAGAGGGTTGCTTCCAAGATCCAATGTTGTTCCTTCTCCTTCTTCGAAAGATGTTTTGGGTGTGGGCCAAAAAGGGTTCTCAAGAATTAGCTCCAAATGGAGAGCTAGGGTTTCAAGAGAATTTTTAGCAGCATGAGGATAGGGATGATTGTGGATGAAAAATGGGGAGCCTCCATCACCTATTTATAGGTCTTTAGTGGTGGAGTGTTGACCCATGGTTTTGGGCACCATATGGTTTAGGTCAGCTGTATAGGGTTTTTGCTTCCTTTTTTCCCTCTTTTTCCTCTTTTTGTATTTTTTATTCCCTTTTTAGAGGGTTTTTGCTATTTTTGGAGGAATTTACATTATTTTGGGGGGGAAAATGGGGTTTTTTTTTCCTTTTGGAGGCTTTTAAATGGTTTTTTGACCTTTTGGAGGCTTTTTAATGGGTTTTTAAGGTTTTGGAGGCAAATATGGTAGGAAATATGGACAAATGAGTCATGTAATGAGGGAGATGGGGTAGTGAGCACTTTTTGCATGTTAACAGATCGCCCCTTGATATGTGAGGGCAGGAGCTCATCGTATGGCCGATAGACATCATAAGTCTTTTATGGTTTTCCTGGGATGTGGAGAGCAGAAGAAACGAACTAGAGCCCGGAAAACCGGTCCCGAACAAATTGCAAAAACTGAAAGTACATGGCCTCAATAATGAATGAGGAATAATTGAACATATGGACGAGGCGGACATTCCCATGCTTGTATCAAGATATAGAACAATAAGAAGGGGGTCCAAAAAATGGGGACCTAAAATATACATGGCCTCAAATGAGGAAGAATCTCAATATATGGACGAGGTGGGCATACCCATGCTTGTATCTAGATATATATAAAAAATAACAAGGAGTCCCAAAAATGGGGGCCTAGAGGATACATGGAGAACCACTGTGTACATCGTAAGGGTTGAGAGGGGACGCAAATCTGGGACATACTGCTGGGTTGACCATGTCTGAGCTGAAGAACTAATACACTGGAATAACAACAGTGCTGCTGAGTGTGGTACCAAAGGAACTGATGAGCTGCTAGATCATAGTGACGGGGAGTCATACCCTCAATGGTACACTAAACTGGAACTGAACTGGGTACTCAAGGAAGCATATAACTGGATGGTTTCCGAATACGATCGGCTACGCAACCCGGACATCCACATGAACATATAACTGGGCATTCCGAAGTGACTCACCAATGTGCTAGAGTCGGGGGAAATCCAGGGTCTTCGACCAATAATTGAAGGGATATATACCCTACGCGATTCTCAACGATGCGATCAAGGTGTTGAAGTCGAGCATGTGAGAGACAACCACTCGGAGAGGCACTGATGACTCCTCTCAAAATGGTCTATAGGCACTCACCACAAATGGTGATGAGTCCAAGGCATGGCGACTTCTGGGTCTATCCTCTGGAATAGATGGGCTGTCGTCGACAGAGGGAGACCTGCAACTAGCAAGGCAATGATGTTTCCTTGATAGGAGCACGAGGTGGAGAACCAAAGTGTGAGAGTACTGATGATAGGACTCACATATTGTGGGGGTGGAGGGTAACTGGGCAATTAGAGTGGGTGGAATCAAACTTCCTTTGTTTAGAGTATGACGTGGGGGATGATCGGGTAGCATATGAAACTGATTGGTGGGAAAGGGATCATAGCTATAATGCATCAAGGATAGTGATTGGGATGAGTGATACTCAAGTTGGTGTAAAATGGAAAGAGACTGTAGAATACTCTGAACAAAGGCAACCTGATTGGGGGTGCTGCCGAGATGATCGATCATAGTGCCAAGAGGCACGGGGGGAAATTTTTTATGGGTTAAGGAAATAGAAGACGTGTGTTCACAATGGTACTATCGTGTGGATTTATACGAGCCCAGGACAGTTCATGCTCCTGATTGCTTTCAATTTTAAGGAGTCTGAAAGCGATAAGAAGACTATGAAATAATGGAATGGTACCATCGTGTGGATTTGTACGATCCCAGAACGGTGCATGCTCATGGTTGCTTTCAATTTTAGAGAGTTTGAAATCAAATAAGACGAATCCAGGGGGGTTCCTTTCGTGTGTTAGTCTCCAAGGCTCGAAGAAGCATAAACGGATGCAATGAAGAACTCTTCTAGTCGGTGTGACTAGAGTATTCCTTTTTCGTAATTAGTCTACCAGGTCCGAAAAAGGGTTAAACTTATACCAGATAGACACCCTTTCAGGTACTTTAACGAGCATGAAAGGAAGCAAGATTGCTCGATGATCTTTTCAATGTTTTAGGAGTCAGAAAAGAGCTTAACAGAAACTCCTTAAGTGCCTTTTTCATAAAGGACTTGTCCGGCCTGAAAAAAGGATAAAATTATACCAAACAAAAGGAATGGCCAGGCAAGGAGGAATTGTTCACTCAAGGAACATCGATGAGAGCCAAGAACTAGGGTGGGGGGGAACACTAGTGGGCCTCCTTGCGGGGTGATGAATGGTGGCAAAATAACAAAATAATTGTAGTATGAATGGAGTGAATGGCTCATGTAAAAAAGTGTAACAATCCGATGGCAGCCAATGTGGCATGCAAACCGAGGCAGCAAGGTGTCGGGACACAATGTTGAAATTGTACCTGGTGAGAGCGAGAAATGATCTCAAGCGTCATCACGGGCTCAGAAAACTGAATCCGACGATATAAAAAATGTCAAAAATGGAGAATGGTCGAAGTGGCATGCAAACCGAGGCGATGGGGGGCATTTTGGAAAAAAATACCAAAAAAAACTAGGGGTGAGAGCAAGAAATGATCTCAAGCATCATCACGGGCTCGGAAAACTGAATCTGATGGTATAAGGAATGCTAAAAACTAATAACGACCTATGTGGTGCGCAAATCGAGATGGCTACGTGTATGGAAAAAATTCAAAAAGTTTTTGGTGAGAGCGAGAAATGATCTCAAGCATCATCACGAGCATGTAAAAATGAATCTGGTGGTGCAAAGGGTGCGAAAAACAGAGTTCATATGGCTCTAAAATGGCAAAGGAAAAACAAGGTTAAAAAATGACTATAAATAAAGTTGAGTCCACCAAGCCAAGGATGCAGTGGTGGGGAGAAACGATGACCTGCGGGGGCAGAATACTAGATGTATCGAATCAAATCATATATACAAGTGACATGTGACCTCAAAAATGGTTGATATCATGCATGTGAAAAAGTGAGCAGGGTTAATGACATGCCCCCATGCTATGCGCATGGGGTTTGTGATTGTGGATCACATACGTGTTGGTTTGAACATTGGGATCATTGAAACACTAAGATAGATGTGATGGGGAAGGTTCAAAATGATTGATCATGCCCCCTATCCCAGGGTCGAGGTAATCTATTATTCCCTCTAACTCAGAGGTGCCAATGTGGTGCTCGATGACAGCGGGGTCAAGACCAGGCATTTCGGTGTAGGACCAGGAAAATACATCGCGAAACTCTTGAAAAAGTTTTTTGTACTCTCCGATCTCGTACTCAGTGAAGGAAGATCCTAACGAAATGATCTTAGGAGCATTGGTTGGGGATGAGATATCAATGTGGATGACAGGTGGCCATGTTACCTTCCTCGAAGGCGGGAATGGGATATTTGAACCAGTCGACTTTGGCGGGGAGGAAATCTTTAGACTCAACCGAGAATTGGGTGGCTGTGGTGGAGGAGGATTCTTCCAGGAGGAAATAAGAGCGATGGTGCATATATTCCCAAGGGTAATCAGGGGCGGTAAGATCCTCTAGAATCTCCTCATCATTGTGGAAACTCTGGGTCGTCAAATTGGTTGACGAGGGAGTGGTAGTAGAAGAGATCATATAAATGGTATTAATCTCTCCGGTTGATGGGGATGCTGGGGGTTGGATCTCTTCAATGGTGGGGGGCGCCGTCTCCAGGTCCAAATTATTCATCTCGTAGAGAGCTGCTCTGTAATCTGGTAGATTAGGACAGTGATGTGAGTAATGGCCGTAAATAACGCATATTGCACAAGGGTGGTTGGTATGCAGTGATTTATCACGAGGCTTGGGGGCTAGGTCGAGTTGGATAACCAGGATGTTGGGGTCGTTGTCAAGCATTTGCATGTGCTCTTGTAATGCGGGTAATTGTGGACATTGATGGGTAGGATGGCCTAAATCATCACACAACGAGCATTTGGGAGGAGCATGAAACATGGAGGTATTATTAACTGGTTTAGGCGGGGGTAAAGTAGTGTATGGTTGTGGGCCTCTACCCCCAGTGTGTTTGATAAGAGGGGATGGATTAGTGGATGTTGAAGGGGTAGTGACACCGAGAGGAGGTTGACTAGTAGTGGTGATGGGTTGCACCGGTTGTAGGACAACATTTGGTGTCGGAGGGGTAACAGAAGGCATAATGTACCATACAGGTAATCCTAAGGTTAAACCGGGGAGGCTAAGGATATCCATAACCGGGGCGCTCACTACTCCCGAAGGGGGGAATAGGAAAGGGATTGTATGGATGGGTGTAAAACCAACATGAATAGGTACCAATGGTGGTTGAGGTAGCAAGGGCGGTTGATGGTTGGGTGTTGGTGTATTGTGGGAAAGGGTACATAAGTCAGATACTTCGGTCGCGGGTGATGGTGGTGGAATGGATTGGAATGTTGAAGTCATTGGCGTATCTGAGTAGAATCCGGGTCCCACTGAGGAAACCAACAAGGTATATGCACCACAAACAGGTTGTTCAACCATGGGGAGAACATTTTCGGGTGCAGCGGGGGCATTGGGATCGTAATAGGTGAGTTTATCGACCTTGACCACGCGTCCATCATGGGGGAACATCATGGTACGAAAAACAGATGAGGCAACCGCTCGCATGGCATACATGTAACTGCGGCCAAGTAAGAGGTTATAATCAAGTTGGGCATTGATGACCTCTATGTCAATGAGCACTGTTTTACCAACCAACTGGACGGGGACATTAGCTAAGAGACCTTGGGGTTGAGCCGAATGACCATCGTAGGCTCGCAACGCAGTGGTGGACTGCTGGAGAGTAGGGGATCCCAACTTCTGCCAAATGAATGTGGACATAACACATGTAGAGGCACCTTCATCGATAATGCACCGATGGATGACAATATTTCGAACGGATACAGAAACTTGGAACGCTAAAGTGGAAGGCAGGCGTGGTTCGGATTGGTCCAAATCTAAGGCCATCAGTCGTGAATCATTTGGGTCAATAGCACCAATGGTGGAGAGCAAAGTCTTGCACTGTGAAGGACAATTTTTTAAGACCTCTAATGCAGACATGGTTGCGGGGGACTGGGCTAAGTCATCTACAATGTTGTAATTAGACGCAGTGCGAGCATTGGGATTATTGTTGATGCGGCGAAGTGGGAAGTGAGGTGCTTTGGAGGTGCCATCTAGTGGAGCTGGAGGTATACGTAATGACTGATCAGTGGGATGCGCGTTAGTGTTTTTGTTAGTGGGAGGGGCTTCAGGGGTGGAGCCATATTGGTTCCGATGGGTTTGAAGGTTGACATCGGCGGATGACATCATTAACAAGTGATGGGTACCTAAGTCTAACATCGGTTGTTGATCACGAACAGCATAAGTGATTTGTTGTTTTGGTGGCGTGTTTGCTTGAGGGGGAGCCAATGGCTGAGTGTTCACTACACCTTGGTTCGGTAAAGGGTTTTGTAGCACCAAGGGTTGATTTTGAGGTGGTGGGGGGTTGGGAGGTGCCTGAGGAGCCGCGTGCCCTTGGCGGTGGGCATCATCGGTCCATAGTTGCCGAGCTCGCTCCAAATGTGGGAAAGCATGTGTGTAGTCGCCATAGACCTCACAAATAGAATAAGGATGGTTTGTTCGCAAATTAGGATTTTTGGCTTGTTTGGGCGGTCGATTAGGGTTCTGGTTGGTAGGTGCCACGTTATTGTTGTTTGGGGGATTGGGAGGTTGACCACCTTGGTCTAGAGGGGGGTTGTTCCCATGGTTACTGCCTTTTCCACGGTTTTGTTGGCCCTGTTGGCACTGGTTATTTTGGTTCTGCTGCGGATTCTGTTGGGCATACACTTGCCCTTGGGAAACAGGTGGGTTTTGGGGTTGTGCAGGTGTGGGAGCAGGCTGCGGTGGATAATAAGTAGGTGGAGGCGGTGCAGGTGCTGAACCTTGTGGGGGTTGCTGATATGTCTGCGGAATGGGTTGTGGGTTTTCCGTAGGGGCTACCTGTGGTGGGTAATAAGCAGGTTGTGCTTGAGAGGATATAGGAGCTGGTGCAGCCTGTGGGTGGTAATATGGATGAGGTGCGACTCGGGGGGCGTAAGCGAGGGATGCATGAGAAAAGAACTAAGGTGGACATGAGGGTCCATGGGAATGGTGATGATGTGCCATGGGAGCATACGAATTGGTTGCTCCGAAATGGGATGTAGCCCGCGAAAGGTCGGGGCCAGGTCTAGGACGTGCTATGGAAAATGTCTGGTTATGTGAGGCTATACGACCAATGATGCCATCTACGGCATGGGATGCCCCCGGCACATCGGGTCGGGAGGAATCACCATGGGGGGCGTCAGGGATGATGGAATTTATGTAACCAGATTGGGCGTAAATAAGGTCAAATTGTTGGGCTTTGAGGATGGCCTCTTCTTCGGACTGGGGTCGCTCGGATGCCACATCCTTGGCAATGACAAGAAGGAGAGATTTTAGAAACCAATCTAAGAAGATACGGTCATCTAACTTGATTTTGCAGAGGCTGCGGCATCGACGCCACTCATGAATGTGGTCAGTGATGTGGGTAGCCGTGTTATGTCTGCACAACAGTAGGATCTCAACTCCCGCATCATAGCGGATAGGTAACTGAAAGAACTACAGGAAAGTTGAGGCAAGGGAAGTAAAGGTGGCATGGTTCCCATGGGGCTGCTCGATGTACCACTTAGCTGTAGATCCAGTGAAGGTGCGCTGTAACAGACGGAGGCAGACAGAGTCGTCCACTATGGAGTTGGATGAACACCATAGATGGAAGGACATAATATGGTTCTAGGGTTCTTCACCCGCCTTGCCCTCAAAATTAGGGATGTCGGAGGGGAGCTTGGCGGGCATGTGAGGCCACGCAGGGTCGTGTTTGATGGGATCGTTAGTTAGTCTGGCTAGGTCAGGAAGGTTGAGACTATCCATGAATGGAAAACTACTAGAAGGATGTGACATATTAGTGGTTGTGACCATGTTGGGGCCAATGCCCTCGAGTGGAGGGGCTGGGTTCAGGATGTTGCCCCCAGGTGGAGGAACGAAAGTGGTATGGGACAGTCCTTTGCCGCCAAGAGTAGTGTGAATCACTGATGGAGTTGGGATAGGTACGCTAGCTACTGGAATGGGTACAGTGATTGGAATGCTAGATGTGGGCCCCATCGAGGGCATACCCAAAGCAGGTGTGGTAGTTGGTGTGGTGGTGGATGCTCCACCAATGGTCCCTACAAAGAAAGGGTTGGAAGTCATGCTAGCCATGGGGATGGTTAGTGTAGTGTAAGTGGGGTTCTCAGACTCTACCTCAGAATCAGAGGTAAAATAAGGGGCGTCTAGATTGGGTGACGGAGTTCTATGATGTTGACGAGTAGAGTCAAGTGACAAAGCTTGAGATCTATGATGAGTGGTATCAAGTGATGAAGATCTACGTCTATGACGGGTGATGTCAAGTGAACCGTGCTGTGGGGGCTCACCCCAGAGGTGCCGAGAATGTCTCGGGGACTCAATGGTGACAGATGGTTTCAAGTATCTAGGGGTTGTGTTGAGTGAAAAATATCTCAAAAACCCTAATGCAACCGAGTGTGCAGAAGGAGAGCGCAAAAAATATGGCACTCAGGCCAACAACCAACTCAAAACACTTACTGTAAAAGCTGTGCTACAATAAGCGGAGTATCAACAGAAATGGTTAGAATACCAACAAGCAACAGGTTTCCTAGAAAATAAAAATAGTGGACTCGCTAGACCAAAAGGAGGTAAGGGAGCATGCAAACACCTAGCTAAATAGTATTCTGACTCAACTAGACATATCCTCTGCAAGGTGATGAAATTCAAGTCAGACAATATGGATAGTAGAGCCAAGTGGCTAAAGATATCCCCCTACCGGGAGGGACACCAGGTAGTCAATCCTAGAAGAAAGGCAACTAAGATACCCCGTTCATGACATGTCCAGAAAAGGTGAATTTGCAATTTGGTTCTATCACCACTGTATCCCCATACCGGTGATACACCGAGAACTACGAAAGGTATCCTTTGGTTACTGAATGGAGTGCGGTATTCCACTCAGGCCTCCAGAACCAGTCTGGCTACTTCAACGCTCCTAGGGGAGAGACCCTCTGATAAACTGGTTGTGACCTTGCCAAAACGTACTAGGGGATTTTGGTTCCCTAATGGACAACAACTATGTCTCAAGTGTAATCAACTGAGGGGTGTTATTTGGATGCCTATCCCCCCGATCCTACCTAACTATAAGATTCTTATGTGTTCCCCAAGTGGGGTTAGAATGTTGGTTGTGTTAAGTAGTATTTTAGGGCTCACTTGAATTAGGTGACAGAGTGTGTGCGTGTGAGATGATGAACCCAAGTAAAAGTGCCACGGGGTCGGAAACTTTCTAACTAAAAATAACAATGCAGAAATTAAACTTTGAAATGCAAAATTTTATCTTTTCAATTAAAATGCTAAAATTTAAAAAATTCTTTATATGGAACAGAAATAATACTGCAGAAAAAGGTTGTAGGGAAGTATGGCTGTAGATAGGACAGGTGGCTGTGCAGGTGCAGAAAATATTGCAGCAAAGTACTGGGTTCAAATAGGGAAAAAGTGCAGAAAACAGACCGTGGGTCTTTGGCGAATCTGCGCGGTCGGACAGCGGGAAACAGGTCGACAGTCGTGGGAAGATCGTGGGAAAATGGCTGAAAGACGTAGGAGAACCGCGGGAAAAAAGCCGAAGGTCGTAGGTAGATAGTAAGAAAATGGCTAAAATCCACAAGCGGACCGCGGGAAAAAGGCCGAAAGTCGCAGGAGGATAGCAGGAAAATGGCTGAAAGCCACAGGCGGACCGTGGGAAAAAGGCCGAAAGTCGCAGGTGGATAGCAGGGGAATGGCTGAAAGCCACAGGCAGACCATGAGAAAAAGGCCAAAAGTCGCAAGCGGATAGTAGGAAAATGGCTGAAAGCCACAGGCGGACCGCAGGAAAAAGGCTGAAAGTCGCAGGCGGATAGCTGGAAAATGGCTCGCCGTAGGCGGACCGCGGGTAACTGGGTAAGCAGCCGCGGTCGGATCGCAGAAAATAGGCTGAGAGCCACGGTCAGATCACAGGTAACAGACTGAAAACCGCTGGTAGATCGTAGGAAACAGTCTGAGATCCGCGGTCGGATCGCAGGTAACAGTCTGAAAGCCGCGGTCGGATTGCAACTGTGGGGAAAAAATACGCGGTTTACGGCAGCCGAAAGGAAAAAATAGAAAAATATTGCAGAAAATTAAAAACGTTTAAAACTATAACCAGAAATTGAAAGGAACACTAGGGGAGTCGCCAAAACTATATCTAGGGTTTTCACCCTAGCTTGTGCAAATGAGCACCTACTAAGGAGAAGGGCCTCCTTAGTAGCAGTTCAATAAACAATAAAATAAAGCAATAAAACAATATGAAATTTAACTTAGCATGAGCATTAACATAAATAACAAAACATGAAAATATGGTGAAGATCTCTCTTTTTGTATTAAAAATTACCTCAGGTGTAGAGGTTGATGAAGCCCTTGCAGCAATCCAAGAGGGTTTCTTCCAAGCTCCAGTGTTGTTCCTTCTCCTTCTTCCAAAGATGTTTTGGGTGTGGGCCAAAAAGGGTTCTCAAGAATTAGCTCCAAATGGAGAGCTAGGGTTTCAAGAGAATTTTTAGCAGCGTGAGGATAGGGATGATTGTGGATGAAAAATGGGGAGCCTCCATCACCTATTTATAGGTTTTTAGTGGTGGAGTGTTGATCCATAGTTTTGGGCACCATATGGTTTAGGTCAGTTGTATAGGGTTTTTGCTTCATTTTTTCCCTCTTTTTCCTCTTTTTGTATTTTTTATTCCCTTTTTAGAGGGTTTTTGCTATTTTTGGAGGAATATACATTATTTTGGGGAAAAAAGGGGGGTTTTGACCTTTTGGAGGCTTTTCAATGGGTTTTTGGCCTTTTGGAGGCTTTTTAATGGGTTTTTAAGGTTTTGGAGGCAAATATGGTAGGAAATATAAACAAATGAGTCATGTAATGAGGGAGATGGGGTAGTGAGCACTTTTTGCGTGTTAACATACACCATGTGCCATCCTTCTTTGGCACCAAAACAATCAGTGAACCACATAGAAAGGATCTTTGTCGAATATCCTCTCTTTCAAGCAATTCTTGAACCCGCTTCTTTATCTCTGCATTTTCAATTACTAAATATCTGTAAATGCCAATGTTAGGAAGTGGTGCATCCTGCTGTAAGAGAATATCATGTTGGATTTCTCTTTTTAGAGGCAATCCTTTAGGTTCTTGAAACAAGACATCATAATCAGTTACAACTTTAGTTAAATATTTCTTAAGTCTTGGATCACATCCTTTAAAAGATTCACTTTCACCAACATCCTTTGCTTTAACTATCATAAGAACAAAATTCTTACTAGCATTTACTAGTCTTTTCATTTGACTTGCAGAAACTACTGAAATATTAGTTTTTATGCGATGTGCACGAAAAACATATTCAATACCATCTTTAGTGAGCTGACACCTGTTATCTTCCCTGTAAAAGATAGCCTTCCTATCATAAAGCTAAGGACTTCCCAACACAGTACCATAGATATCCAATGGAAGCACATCCAGATCTACTTCATCAATGAATCCAAAAGTAATAGCAAACCTAAGTCTACACGGTTTTGTAACTTGCAGTTCTGCAGTATCACATACCCATCCAAGAGGATAAGGTTTAGGGTGTAACTTAGTTTCCAAATGAAGTTTTTAAACTATATCTTATGAAATGAGATTCGCTTGTGATCCACTATCAAAAAGAGTATTTATTTTTCTATGCTTAGAGATTACTCTTACATGAAATAACTCACTTCTCTTTCTTTCATCAACAATAGATTCCTGCTTTGTATTAGAATTAGAAGGATTTTTACCTTCTATTACTGTAGAAACAATCTTAGTCTCATCCCCTGAGTCAGATCCCAAATGATATTGGATGGCTGTAGCAGTGTTTTTCTTGTCCTACTTATTCCAAAACTTCATAGGTTTGAGCTTCAGATGAATCCTCCAACATTTGGATGCATCATGACCCTTTTTATGGCAATGTGAGCATGCAGGTTTATCTCCCTCTTTCTTCACTGTAGTTGTATGCTTACCTTTCCAGTTACCTTTGAATTTTTTTCCATTAGGTTAGAAAGGTTTCTTTGAAATTTTTTTCATTTGTATTCTTCCCTTTAGACTCCATATGAGTTGCTTGAATGCATACCTCATCAAGGTTAGTTTGATTAAACATAAATATCATTTGACGTAAATAACTATGTAATCCACCTATGAACTTGAAAACAATTTCTTGAGTGTAGAGAGGTATACCAAGTATTAAATCTCTCTTTTTTGAATTCTTGTGTGTACTCTTGGACACTTTTACCGTTACCTTGCCTTAGATTTTTCCAATCCATCATGGTTTGTTGCATGTATCCCAATGGATATAATTGCTTCTTTAATGTTGAAGTGAACTCATGCCAAAAGGAGATGATGTTTCCTTTTGAGGCCATATCCTTTTGAGTTCTACTCTCTCACCATATGACAACAGTCCCTCCAAGTCAGAGAGAAGCTAACTGATTTTTTATGCTATCTTCAATGAACTTTTGAATCCTGCGATAAACCTCTATTTGACGGATCTAATTATCCAATTTTTCAGGATTAGTCTCTCAATTATAAACAGGTAAGTCAAACTTAATATCAAGCTTTAATTGAGGCACATTAAAATAAATTTTTGTTTTTCAGGTGAAGAATGTAAAGATCCATCAAGAAAAGATGGAGAACATGGAGGAGTTTTGGGAGGTTCCTCACCACCTCCTTCATCTTTATGTTCAGCATGAGATGAACCACCTTGTTCACCTGTAATACCCCTAATTTTGACTTGGAATGTATTTATCCAACATTATGTAAATGATGTAAATATGCTACTGTGAATTCCTAGTGCAGAGATCAAGGCCAAGGCCTGACTAGTGAATGTTTAGGCATGTATGATGTTTATATTTCATTTGGACTATTTAGTTGGATTTATTACTGATTTATAATATATGTAAATATTATGTGCATAATTAATAAAATGGTCCAATATTGGTTGTGTAAAGAGCACCAAAGGGGCTCTGATTTCACCAGAGGGGAAGAGGAAAGGGGGGTCCATGGGTGACTAAATCCTTGCTTCCAAGTCTCAACCTTAGAACGCACCCAAAATTCTGTTATGTGATGAGAATAAACCAAATATCTCCTTTTTTTGACCATTTTTCCAATCATTAATGCATGTGTGTGGTTGGTGGGAAAAGTCACCTCATGTAGTTATTGAAGCATGGGACCGAATGCACTTTTGTGATAGTTCTGTCATGACAGAATTCATGATGTAGCTGCTAGGAGTCCTTTCTCTACTAGAAAAAGTTATGTCAGTTGTCTTTTCACCATTTTACCATATCCCTTGGAGTCAACCCTCATTTGTATCATTCTTTCACGCAGGTTTGGAGTATGCAGAGCTATCCCTTGCTATCCATGAACTTACCAAGTTGTTTTGAACCCAGAAACCTTTCTCTACTAGAAAAAGTTATGTCAGTTGTCTTTTCACCATTTTACCATATCCCTTCGAGTCAACCCTCATTTGTATCATTCTTTCACGCAGGTTTGGAGTATGCAGAGCTATCCCTTGCTATCCATGAACTTACCAAGTTGTTTTGAACCCAGAAATTCAAATTTGGAGACCATGCTGTAGATTGGGAAGTGGGTATTGTGGTTGTAGGTGAGAAAAGATGTTAGGAAATATAGGAACCCTTACCCTTGAGTTCTGCTGCTCATAGGTGCTTGAAAATCCACAGATTGAGTCTGCATGAGGTTCTATAGTAGCCAATACCAATTTGGAATTGTTCTATGCACACACTGGAAGCACCAAGCAAGATGGATAGCCCAAGAGAACCGTGGATTAGTGAAGGAGATTCCTGAGCTATAAGGGTGTTGTGTGGGGCAGGTATTGTGGAATCCAAGGCCACGAGGGATGAGTGAGACCCCTATAGAGATCTATATGAGCATTTGGATAATCATAGAGAGAAGAATGGGTTGTGGGATGAGAGATAGAAGCTTCTGGGTGTTTCCTTTTCCCTGGTGGCCTCATATCCCAGCTTGGGGGTTTCCTCTTAGCAACAGAAAGAGTATATGCCGGACAAAGTTCCAATGGTTGGGTGGAAAAGCGCTCTTACACAGCCAGTTGCTTGGATCTACATTGGATAAAGATAATTATTCTTATGCATTTGATTCTGAAGTGTTTTATTTCATGCCTGTAATGTTATGCTTGTGTATTTGCATGTTAGATGTGTGTGGATAGTTTTTAATTCCACTGTGCATGTTTATTTACATTTCTACACACATTTCACTTGTTGAAAAACATATTATGGACTTGGGGGGGATTTTAGAGCCCAGGTTTTCCTAGTGTCCCCTCCCGATGGTCGGATTGGGTGAGGGGGACATTCCAGAGTGGTATCAGAGCTTCTAGTTGCAATGCTAGATCTACATGGTACAAAAATCACGATTTACAAGAAAAAAATTAGAATTGGTTATGTAGGAAATCTGTTTCTGTAAAATGACAGTTAAATGGTAGTTAAGGGTCATTGAGTAAGTTTGAAATCAATTTCAAAACTTTCCCCTTATTTCCCAATGAAAATATTTCATAATATCGAAATTTTGAAATTTGGGAAAATTTAGTTGGGCCCCACCAGTGCAAGGTGGTGTTGATGTATTTGTAACTTTGGAAGATATTCACTTGTATATTGTATTTGTACTTTATTGTATCCCCAACGGAGATGTATTATTCCTCCGATTGGAAGTGTCGTTAGTTGTACTTGCATGTGTCGCAAGTTATATTGTAAGTGTCGTAACTTATACTTGATGGTTTATTAGACCACCTTAATGGGGTCGGCCCTGTATGAGTCATGTGGGTCAAAGGGTTATTAGACCACCTGAATAGGGTTCGGCCTAGTCAGCATTATGTTAAGTGGTTAAGTTGAGGCCGACCTAGTTGAGTAAAGGTCAAGTGAAATTTAGTGTATAAATAGAGAGTGTGTCTCTCTCATTTTACACATTCTATTATTCACTCACTTCGCATTAGTGAGAGAGAGGAGGAGTGCGCACAAGTGGAGGGGGAGCATGTTGTTGAAGTTATCTATCTCTTGGGTTTGATCATTGTGATCCTTGTATTGATTCTTATGTTAAAATTCAATATACTAAGACATATAATATCAGTATTACATTCCATTTCACAACAATAGCATATAGAGGATCACTGAAAGAACAACAAGTACAACATAAACAAAAGAGACACAAATTTATCTTGGGAAACCCTCATGGGGTAGAAAACCCAGCAAAGCTTCCTCAATATAGATGATCAACAATACAGAGATGTATAACCCAAACATGAGCTCCTTCTCCTCCATAGCAGATCTCTCTCTCTCTCTCTCACCTATGCGCCATTCACAAGTGAGTGTGATAAATGAGGAACACACCTCCTCTATTTATACACTACTCTGACTTGTCTTTTACATTAACTAGATCGGCCCGAACTTAACCACTTAACATAATGTGACAGGGATGACCCCACTAGGATGGTCTAATAACCCTTTAACCCACATGACTCATACAGGGCTAACCCCACTAGGGAAGTCTAATAACCCAAGTTACCACATTCTCCACGGAGGAATAAAACATCTCCGGATATACAATAAGGTCTTCACGGAGGAATGAAACATCTCCGAAATAATAAAGTACAAATATAATATTCTTAGAAGTTACAATACCCTAACATCTTATTCTATCTCTAAGAAAGTTACGGGGTTTTTCACCTTCTTGGTTTTCCCTGGTGAAATGTTTTGTGTCTCTTGTCTCTTATGCTTGATATGTTGTACATGTTATTCGTTCAGTTAAGCTCCTAGATCTATTGAATTAAATGATGAAAAATTAACATGGTATCAGAGCTATCCTGAAGGAAGGAATTGTATGGCATTTATGAGACTTGTTGCACTTGCGAAAAATTGGAAGCTAGGGCTTGATATAGAAAAAACCAGTCATCATGGAACTTTCGCTATAAATCCATTTTGATGAAGTTTCAGGTTCTGAAAATTCTACATGTCGTAGTTAACATCCCCATGTACTTTGTGTCTGAAGCACATCATCATATTCATTGTACTTTGTGATTTATGATCCGTACAAGTTAGGGTTTCTGCCTCTTCCAGATCTTAGTCATAAACATGTGACCTAGGAAAAAAGGTCACAACTTGGGCTAGGAAGTTCCAAATTAAATTCTGTAAAAAGCGTCAGTAAGAGAATGGACTTTAGTTTCTTAGAGAAGTTGTGCAGAGGCCGAAGTTGAACCAGTGACATGTGGCATGTCGTACAAGTTCGCTCTCCTGTTTTATCCCATAAATAGGTCACGTTGCAACAAGTGGCATAAATTTCTCTCAGAGAATCCAATTGAGGTCAGAACTGTGGGGTTGGAAAGATGACAGGTCAGGCTACCATAGGACAAAGTTCAGACTCTGTGGATTCGTAATTTTAGAGATGCACCAGAAACAATCAAGTGCATATTTTTGTCAAAACACAATTGGATTCTGAGCACCTTCATTCTTGGCTTGTCACTATTGCGGGAATTTAGGGCTTCAGAGAAAGTTAGAATTTTTGGAATCAGAGTCCACGGATGAATGATCCTCATCAAAATAGAAATTTAGAGACCAAGATCGAATTTTTTGGTTGGGCAGAAGGCCGGGCTTGATCAAACCCTAGTTCAGGATTTTGATTGGAAAGCTAGAAAATTAGGGCTTTTGCAAAAGTTGGAATTTTTGAAATTTGTGACCATGGTTGGAAGCTACTTAGAAAAATCAAAGTTTAGAACACAAGATCGAACCTTTTGGATGGGAAGAAGACCGATCTTTATCAAACCCTAGTTCGGGATCCTGTCTAGAAGATCCGAAAGTTTCAAAGGCAATTTTGAGGGGTCAAATTTTGGAGATTTCAAAATTGAAGTATACCATCTTGATTAGCTCAGCATGGTGCATATTTTCATCCAATCAGAAGTTTGAAATTCAAAGTTTGAATTTTTAGGGTTTCTCTGAAAAACCCTAATCCAACTCCAGATCCAGTTTCAACAAATCAAAGTGGATTGGGTTAATCCTAGAAGATGATGAATTGGACACCTACATAAGTGAAGAGATTCCAGTTCCAGAGGGAGATGAGTCTAAGCCCTTACACAAGAATTCTACAAGCAATCCCGATAGGTATGACTTGAAGAGATACAAGTATGTTTGTGAAATCTGTTCATGATTAAGTTTATGATATGTTTGACTTCATATTATTAGTGCAATCTTGATTAATCTTAGACTTGTCTTATCACCTTAGTAAAAGTATGAATGCTTGTAGACATTCATTGATTAGGGTTATGAAACTTGTGATTGTACTAATGCACCATGATGTTGTATGAGGTTGATGTTGTCCGCTAACATCAAAGGTACATCAAGAAAGACAAATCAAGTTCTAGATCAGGAACATATGACCATAGTGACATGAAGACATAGACTCATCCATAGCCATTATAGAAGCTCTACTTACGAGGTATGTATAATTTGGTTCTACAATGGTTAACTTATGAGTTATGCAAGTTACTAAGCACAATTCATTGAAGAGAACAAGAAGACATTGTTTGGGTATGTTAGACATAACTAGCAAACATGATAACTAGGTATGTTTTTCCTATATCAAGTTAGAATCCTACCTTGTGTTAGGATCTTATAATTTTGTATGAATGATTATTCTTGAAGTTAGAAGTTTAAGTAATCAACAATTTATGTATATTATGTTTCTTACTTTGATTGATGACATGAATAACCAGAAGAGTCCTATGGTCAATAAGAATATGCATGAGTAATAGAAGTCCTCCCTGAAACCTTGAATACTAACGCTTGTGATAAATTACCTGTGTGTGAAATGATCATGACCATAGATGTTAAGAGTATTTAGGATCATAATGTTTTGATAGTATTGAGATTATACTAATATATGTATGGTTATGTATGAGATCTTGAGGATAACACAATGATGACACTAGCGTAGACTTAAGCATGCATAGTGGTCCAGGATGGATATAAGTTCAAGGACAGGTAATCCAGGAAGTAAAGATCAAGAGGGAGCACACTCCAGTAGTTCTTGCAAGGAAGCAAAGATTGAGAGGGAGTCCACCCAACAACAAAACAAAGATAAGTATTTGAATTGTCGTTTCCTATATATATGATTACTTAAATGATGTTGTTCAATCATGTACATACTTATGTTCCTAGATTTAGGATGTATATTATGCATTTTAGAAAATTTGCATTAATGAACAAGATACTACTAATATGCAAGTAATGGGTAAGTGGCCTATGGTACTGTACAACATTCCATTGCTACTTATCTAGAATGAAATCTCTTTGCTAACATGTTGGGAGTTGTGCACACTCTTAACAATGTTCTGGTAGAGATGGAAGGCATCTAGAAAGTTACGGGATATGGATAAATGTTGTATTGAAGCATCGGCTAAGATAATTGCATGACTGTATGACATATGTCTTTATGAGTAAGAATTTGTTCTGAAATATATAAGATGTTTCTAATCATGCATTTGAACTTGTCTTGTAGGAAAGACCGTGTACCATCACCTACAAAAGAAGGACAACAACATTTGTTCCAGCAACAAAGTTCAAAGAAAACCATCTATTGAAGATATTGAAGAATCTGAAGTTCCCAGGATTTGGGATGAAGTAATGAAAGGATTCCATGATCGAGGAATACCAGTCCATCATGAAGAACGATGTTTGGGATGTGGTCCCAAAACCAGAAGGGAAGTCTGTTGTGACTTCCAAGTGAATCTATAATATCAAGCCTGCTGCAGATGGTAGCATAGAGAAATACAAGGCGAGGTTTGTAGCTCGTGGCTTCTCCCAGAAAGAGGGAATAGACTATGAAGAGACTTTTGCACCTGTAGCCAGATACAGTTCCATCGGAATAGTACTTGCTCTAGCTGCAGTGATGAAGAGGAAGATACACCAGTTAGATGCAGTGACGATTATCAAGATGATCATGTGTGATGAGTATCAGGATGATACTCTGGATGATATGCATCAGGACGATGCAATGACGATGATCAGGATGATATGCATTAGGACGATGCAGTGATGGTGATCAAGATGATCATGTGTGATGAGAATCATGATGATGCTCTAGTTACTGCTTTGGATATGCATTAGTTGGATGCTTTATATGATCAGTTGGATCATGTATGATGACATGCATCAGGATGATGCAGTGACAATGATCAGGATGATCATGTGTGATGAGTATCAGGATGATGATCCAGATGATATGCATCAGGACGATGCAGTGACAATGATCAGGATGATACTCTGGATGATATGCCTCAGGATGATGCTATGATGATGGTTAAGATGATCATGTACATCAGGATGATGTATGGTGAGTATCAGGTTGATACTCTGTGGCCGTGGATAGGTTGTGTAGATGAGCATGTAAGTTGACCTGGGAGATCTTGTCGATCGTGCTGTGGCACATAAAGGATCTTGGGATACTCTTTCGAAGCATTGCTCTGGAAGGACACATAACTAGACCTAGGATATCTTGTCGGTCGTGCTGCAACACATAAAGGATCCTGGGATACTCTTTTGAGGCTTTGTCCTATGACATATAATAGCACCCTGGGAGATCCAATAGGTTAAGCAGTATGCTCGTAATTAGTCTTGGGATGCTCTTACGAAGTTTTTCCATGACCACATGTAACTAGACCTGGGAGATCCGATAGGTTGAGAAGTACGCTCGCAATCAGTCCTGGGATGCTCTTTCGAGGCTTTGTGGTGACCACATGTAATACGTCCTAGAGATCTGGATAGGTTGTGCTAGTCACGCAAAAGGCCTCGGATGCTCTTTAGAGATCTTGCTATGCAAGACACTCTTTTAAGGTTTTGTGGTGGGGGTCACATGTAATACATCCTGGAGATCCAGACAGGTTGTGCTAGTCATGTAAAAGGCCTCAGATGCTCTTTAGAGATCTTTCTAGGCAAGATACTCTTTTAAGGTTTTGTGACAATCACATGTAAGTGGACCTAAGAGATATTGACGGTCGTGCTTCGTCACATAAAGGATCCTGGGATATTATTTCGAGGCATTGTGACGCACGTAATAACTCTTGAGGATTCCACAGTATGGCCAGTTTTGATGAAGACCTATAGGAGGTGGGCCTACATCCAACATGAAAAAGGGCTAGCTCTATAGAACTTTCTACGATGAGAAGAATTCAGAGATAGCCCAGTGATTGAGATGTCGAGTATAGCAGTAGTGGTGATGATGATGCTCCGTGATCCAGTGATGATGATCTAGCTTCAGAATTGAAGACTTGTGCTTATATGTATTGGTGACTTGTGTCAAGAGAATACCTTCCTAATTAAGAGGGAGTGTTGATGTATTTGTAACTTCGGAAGATATTCACTTGTATATTGTATTTGTACTTTATTGTATCCCCAATGGTGATGTATTATTCCTCCAATTGGAAGTGTCATCAATTGTACTTGCATGTGTCTCAAGTTATATTGTAAGTGTCGTAACTTATACTTGATGGGTTATTAGACCACCTTGATGGGGTCGGCCCTGTATGAGTCATGTGGGTCAAAGGGTTATTAGACTACCCAAATAGGGGTCGGCCCAGTCAACATTATGTTAAGTGGTTAAGTTGAGGCCGACCTAGTTGAGTAAAGGTCAAGTGAAAGTTAGTGTATAAATAGAGAGTGTGTCTCTCTCATTTTACACATTCTATTATTCACTCACTTCGCATTAGTGAGAGAGAGGAGGAGTGTGAACAAGTGGAGGAGGAGCATGTTGCTGAAGTTATCTATCTCTTGGGTTTGATCATTGTGATCCTTGTATTGATGCTTATTCTATCTCTGAGTAAGTTGCGAGGTTTTTCACCTTCTTGGTTTTCCCTGGTGAACTGTTTTGTGTCTCTTGTCTCTTATGCTTGATATGTTGTACATGTTATTCGTTCAGTTAAGATCCTAGATCTATTGAATTAAATGATGAAAAATTAATAGGTGGCGGGGTGACGTGGAGGAGCCACGTGGGCAAGAGGCCTTATGTGGAGGAAGTTGTCTGGGCATAGGGTGTGATGTGGACCATCCACATAAGATCCACATGCACAGGTGACTGTAAGGGATGGAGTGCGAAGGCAAAGAATATCTAGTTGTTGAGTATCAAGGTAGATCGATGGCTGAGAATGAGTCAGGCCTGCGAATGTGCACGAAAGTTAATTTGTTTTCGTGGCCCTGAATGAAAACCACCCCATCCACGTGTTATTCTATGGTGCATTCAGGCATTTAAAACAAGTCTCGGGAAACTACTTCTTTCGAGAGCTTGAAACCACCTTTTGGGTCCAACATGGAGTAACATGATGTGGGGAGATGTGATAGGTAGAAATGTTAGAAGGAATGGGACCCTCGTCTGTCATGTCAGTTTTTGGAGATCGTGCATATCGATATCAACATATCATAGTGTCTTAGGGCCTTCAAAATGCATGAAGGATAACAAAGCAACACAACCTTGAAGTGGTAAATCGCTCGATGACGTGTCGCTCTCTCGTGCATTCAGGATCACAAAAGCGGGTCCAGGAAACCACTCTTCTTGGACCCTGAAACCGATTTCATCTTGACAAGCAGTGGTGTTATGTTGGGTCCATACATCTAGTGCATAGGTGACAGCAACAATGGGAACCGCGGTGATCATGTCAGTATTGGGGATCGCGCAGATCTGATCGACGACCAAAATTGAATCAAGTCCATGAAAGTGCATGAAGGTTAATTAACTTTTGCGGCCCTGAAAGAAAACTGCCCCATCCATGTGTCACTCTCTCGTGCATTCAGACACATAAAAGCAGTTTTAGGAAACCAATATGCTAGGATCCTGAAACCGCTTATCACTGATAGTGGTAAGGCAATGTAGGCGACATCTGAAGGGTGTGGATCAGGGGAAAAGTGAAAATTTTCACAGCCAATTTTCGGGTTCTCGAAATCTAAAAATGAATTCAATCTAATGCGCTAGATTGCGTGAAATCAAAATATTTACAAAAAAAATGAGGGCACTTCCCTCAACCCCAGGGGCAATCCCCCTTGACCCCCGTTGTCCCCCTCATATGTCGTTGAGTGTGAGAAAGTTCTGTTGTTTGACATAAATTGTCAATATGGGTTGTTCCCAGGTTACATGAAGATTGATGTTATAATTTTCTAAGACTGTAATAAATCTAACAAATGTGCTTATAAACACTTTTGTAGATTCAAAATCCTATCGGTGACAGTTAAGCATCAACATTTTAGTCTAGTGCAATTGGGAATTTTTTGATCTTGGTTGGACCAAGGAAGAAGAGTATCATCATGGAGGATGCACAATATCCTTATGAGGTTGAGGCATATGCAATGGGGGAGAATGTACAGGTTGATAATGCAGAGACATAATCTAATGGTAGAAGAAACCAAGAAACCCCCCCATACATTGCAGAAACAATGAGGAGATTAAGGGTTGAACGTCTGCAGAGTTGTAGAGCAGACAATGAAAGGATGATTAGAGCCCAAGAGGAGCATAATCAGTTGAATGTAGATATGCTTCAGAGTTTGAATGACATTCAAAGGAAGATAAACCATAGGAAAAATTCAGAAAATTAGGAAAGGAGTGGGGGTATCTCAAGGAGGCATTCCCACAAGAGATCCCATAGTTCAAGAAGGATTTCTAGAGATCTTCAAAAATCTCTTCTAGAGATAGGACATATACTCCAGAAATCTCTTCTAGTGAGTCATATGAATCTAAATAATCCATTGAATTTTCAAGCTCTTCTTCTCATAGAAACAAGAGGAAGCGGTCTTCCAAGAAAAACTCTCATGGAGAATTTAAGAAGGCCAAACCTCCTACTTTTGATGGTGAGGTTAAATATGGTCAAGAAGCTAAAGCTTGTATTCTTGGGATGAGGAAGTATTTCCAAGTCCAAGACTATTCAGGAAATATGAAAGTGCTGGGAACATCCCAAGTAAAAGGATGTTTTGATGGCGAAGGTACAAGTAAGGCGAGGCCTAACATCGACTAGTTTTGGGAGAAGCAACTCCGCAATTCCCGGGAGTACGGTATGGAGCACAGTGGAAGATAAGGATCTATCCCCTTAGTGAATGCAAAGTACTAAGGACCATAGATGTAGTTGGAGCAGTTATGAATGAAGCAATGAACTGTCAGTTACAAAAGTAAAGAGTAAATAAGCAGAATGGTGCAAAGGATGCACCACTATAGCGTCAGAGCCACGCGGTCAGAACTGCAACTGTCAGAGAAGCGTCAAAGCCATAGGAAGTGGTGCAAAAGGACAACTGAGATCCAATGAAGTAAAGAAAAATCGTGGTTAACATGAGAGCCATTCCATTTTGGGTTTGGGTTTGGCCCATAGTTATTGTAAAGATGTGACCTTCGGGAACAATCTATAAAAGGGGCAATTTTGTATAAGGAAGAGTTAGATTTTGGTAGGATCTAGTGGGTTATTATTGTAGATCTATGCTGAGATATATCTGAGAGAGGAAAAATACTCTGTAGCTATGTGCGCAAAGATCTATTGTAGAGAAGCGTCTACAGCTGAGTGCGCATACTGGAACTGTTAACCCCTTCCAAGAAATATAAGAACAGTTCCTGTGGACGTGGCTCCCATCTAGGGGGTGAACCACATAAATACTTGTGTAATGTGTTTGAATCTCTGTTATACTTAATGTTTATGCTTATATATGTGTTTTCATATGAATGCGAATGAGAATGATATGTTAAGTAGTGGAACATGCATGTATGAATATTGCGAAGTTGTCTTAAGTACGGTAAATGCGTATTCATAGAAAACGCGTAGTAACAACGATTCATTGAATTCTGTAGGTTGTTGATATTTATGAAGTTCACAGAGACTTGTTGGTAACGATCTGCGAAGTAGAAGTTGAGTAAGCTACGCATATCCATCTCTCATAGCATAACCGCGCATCACCAGGTTACAAAAACCTGATTCTGTAACCACCCATCTTCGCTTCGGGTGACACTTCACCATGCTCGCAGGTTGATGCCGAAAGGGCCAGTGAAGGGGATTTTGTTGGACCAAGGACTAGAAAGAAGTTCATAGAACCCGGGTTAACCCTAAGGAAGGGAGGAAAGGAAGGATATCCAGCAGAAAGCAAGAGTGGCCAAATTCAATCTGAATAGAAGAGCGTCTATATGGTGGGAACACCTTAGGAAATTAAAGAGGATCAATGAAAGGAATATTGTGTGGAAGTATTTCAAGAAGTACTTCAAGGAAAAGTACCTTTCTGATAGGTACCATGATGATAATATCAAAGAGTTCCATGAGCTGAAATTGGGACAAATGACAATGGAAGAATATGCAAACAGATTCTTGGAGCTATTGAGGTATGTTAAATATATCAGGGATGATAAGGTGAAAATTCAATGTTTTCCAAGTGGACTGCTCCAGTCATATAAAGATAGAATTGAGTTTGATGAACCTCGAACTCTAGAGGAGGCCATAAGAAAGGCCAAGTATTGTTTCGATAATAAAAAAAAGCAAACCAGAATTCCATAAGGCATGGAAGGATAAGAAAAATGAAAAGTTTGACCAAAGAAAGAAGGGGTTCAAGCATCCTCAATTCAGAAATCAGCTAAGGCAACCACCACAGGGTGTACCTAAGCCAACTAGGATGTTGTGAGACAATCCAAGAGATCCAAGAGAGCATCTTCAATGTTGGGGATGTGGAGGGGACCACATGCTTAGGAACTGTCCACATCGGAACGGGAGTGAAAATCAAGTTCACAAAATCCAAGGAGTTGAAACAGTGGGTCAAGTGGCAAGGACTATCCCTAGGATTTATGCAGCACTAGAGGACTTCCAAGCAAACCATCAACCAATTGTGGTTGAAGTTGAAGGTAAGGTTGATAAACAATCTATTTCTGTTTTGATTGACCCTGGATCTACTCATAGTTATATCAGTCCTAAAGTTGTTGAGGTTTGTGCTTTTAAGAAAACAAAGCACATTAAATCATGGTTAGTTCAACTAGCCACTAGAACTAAGAGGAAGGTTAGTGAGATCGTGGATAAATGTCCATTGGAAATGGGTGGACTGTCCACTTTTGCAAATCTGAATGTATTGCCACTTGGTTCCTATGACATTCTCATTGGAATGGATTGGTTGGAAGCCCATAGAGTTAAACTTGATTGCTATAGCAAGACTTTTGAGTGCGTTGATGAAGAAGGAAACCCAAGGGTTGTAAAGGAAATTCCAAAGGTTGTTTTTGTTAGGTAGATTTCAGCCATGCAGTTGAATAAATTTTGTAGGAAAGGTTTCCAATTATATGCAACCCATATTTTGGAGAAAATAGAAAATGAAATTTTCAAGTTGGAAGACCATTATGTTTTGCAAGAATTCAAGGATGTGTTTCTCGATGAAGTTCCAGGACTTCCTCCAAAGAGGGACATTGATTTTACAATTGATCTTGTTCTAGGAGCTGCTCCAATTTCCAAAACACCTTACAGGATGAGTACACAATAAATTATTAGAGATGAAAATGCAACTGCAAGGGTTGTTGGAAAAGAAGTACATAATGCCAAGTGTGTCTCCATGAGGAGCACCCGTGATTTTTGTGAAAACGAAGGATGGAACGCTCAGGTTATGTATTGATTACAGGAAACTTAACATGGATACAATGAAGAACAAGTATATCTTGCCTCGGATTGACGATCTTTTTGATCAAATGAGAGGGGAAAAAGTATTCTCAAAGATTGATTTGAGATCTGGTTATCATCAAGTGAGAATAAAGGAAAAAGAAATTCACAAGACAACCTTTAGAACAAGGTATGGGCACTATTAGTTTGTGGTGGTGCCTTTTGGTCTCACCAATGCACCAACTACATTCATGTGTCTCATGAATAGTGTTTTCAACAAATATTCAGACAAGTTTGTTCTTGTATTTCTAGATGACATTCTTATTTATTCCAAGAATGAAGGAGAGCACGAAGATCATTTGAGAATGGATTTGAAATTGCTAAGGGATCATAAGTTGTATGAAAAGCTAAGCAAATGTGACTTTTATAAAAATAAAATTCATTATTGGGGTCACATTATTTCCGAGCATGGAATATCAGTGGATCCTGAGAAGATTGAAGACATCATGAATTGGCCAACTCTAAGAAATATGACAGATGTGAGATATTTTATGGGTCTTGTTGGTTACTATAAAAGATTTGTTGAAGGATTCTCCAATGTCACACACCCAATCACTTCTTTTCAAAAGAAGGGGATAAAGTTTGAGTGGACATCGAGATGTGAAGAAAGTTTCCAAGTGTTGAAAAAGCTTCACACAAGTGCTCCAATTTTGAAGATTGCAAATCTGGAAAAAGAATTTGTGGTATGCACAGATGCATGTAAATATGGACTTGGAGGAGTTCTTATGCAAGATAACCATGTGGTATGCTACGAGTCAAGGAATTTGAAAGAGCATGAGAAGAACTATGCTACTCATGATGTGGAGCTTGCAGCCATAGTGCACGCCTTGAAAATGTGGAGGCACTATTTAATGGGAAGAAAATTTGAACTAAGGATAGACCATTGTGGTCTGAAATATTTGTTTGAACATCCCACATTAAATGCTAAGAAAGCTAGATGGATGGAATTTTTATGTGCATTTGATTTTGAAATCAAACGCATAAAAGGTAAAGAAAATAAAGTGGATAATGCACTTAGCATAAAAGTACATGAGATGCATGTAGCATCCATTAGTACCTGTCGATCAGATTTGAGGCAGCAGATTGTTAACTGTATTGTTGAAGATGAACTGTATGTACAAATAAAGGACAAATTGCAACAACAAAATTTGGAAAAGAGGCATGAAGGTTACCCTTTGGAAGGTGACAAACTTCTTGTTTATAAAAACAAAATTTATATTCCTAATGTGGCATATTTGAGAAGGATTGTTATGGATGAAATCCATAAAATGCCATATTCCAGTCATCTAGGATACCAAAAAACAGTTGCTACAGCGAGAAAGAAATATTTTTGGCTGAGAATGAAAAATGACATTGCTGAGTATATTTCTAAGTGTATGAAATGCCAACAAGTAAAGGTTGAACATCAACACCTAGCAGGTTTGTTGCAGCCTTTGCCAATCCCAGAATGGAAATGGGATGTGATTTCCATGGATTTTATTACAGGTTTTCCAATGACAGTGAGGCAGCATGATTCCATCATGGTTATGGTAAATAAATTATCTAAGGCAACACACTTTATGCCAGTTAAATCTACATATAAAACGGATGCTATTGAAAAAAAAATTATGAAGGAAATTTTCAGGTTGCATGGTTTTCCTAAAGCAATAATTTCAGATAGGGATACAAAGTTTACTTCAAATTTCTGGAAAACTCTTTTTGCTGATTTGGGTACACAGCTGAAATTTAGTACCGCCTACCATCCACAAACAGATGGGAAAACATAAAGGGTAAATCATGTGCTTGAAGACATGCTACACATGTATGTGATGGAAAAACCATCCAAATGGGAGGATTATCTACACTTGGTAGAGTTTACATATAACAATGGGAAACAAGCATCATTGGGCATGAGTCCATTTGAAGCTTTATATGGTAGGAGGTGTAGAACACCAGTTACTTGGGATAATCCACTGAGTAGCATTGTACTTGGGTCAAAATTGCTTAAGGAAATGGAACAGGAGGTTGCAAGTATTAGGAAAAATTTAAAGGAAGCCCAAGATAGACATAAAATTTATGCAGATAAGAACCGAGTGCATAGAGAGTTTCATGTTGGGGATCATGTTTACCTTAGAGTGAGGCCAAGGAAGAGTTCCTTGAAGTTTGGAAGTTGTGCCAAGCTATCACTTAGATATTGTGGGCCATCTGAAGTGCTTGAGAGAATATGGCTAGTTGCATATAGAATTTCATTTCCTGCTAACACTAGAGCTCATAATGTTTTTCATGTTTCTTTGCTTAAGAAATATGTACATGATCCTAACCATGTGATTGATTGGGATGTGATTCAGGTGGAACCCGAGGGAGAGTTCCAAACCAAGCCACTATGCATCCTAGATAGGAAAGTGACATTTTTTCAGAACCGATCCATTAGACAGGTAAAGGTGCAATGGAAGCACTTTGGTCTCAATGAGGCTACGTGGGAGTTGGAGGATGCCATGAGAGAGGCATATCCATTTTTGTTCTAAATTTTGAGCAAACACCGAGGACGATGTTATTCCAAGAGGGGGGGATTGCAATACCCCTAGTTTTGACTTGGAATGTATTTATCCAACATTATGTAAATGATGTAAATATTTTAGTGTGAATTCCCAGTGAGGATCTCAAGGCCAAGGCCCAACTAGTGAATGTTTAGGCATGTATGATGTTTATATTTCATTTGGACTATTTAGTTGGCTTTATGCTGATTTATAAATTATGTAAATATTATGTGCATAATTAATAAAATGGTCCAAGAATGGTTGTGTAAAGAGCACCAAAGGGGTTATGATTCCACCAGAGGGGAAGAGGAAACGGGAGTCCATTGGTGAATAAATCCTTGCTACCAAGTGTCCACCTTAGAACTCACCCAAAATTCTATTATGTGACGAGAATAAACCAAATATCTCCTTTTTTTTACCATTTTTCCAATCATTAATGCTTGTGTGTGGTTGGTAGGAAAAGTCACCTAATGTAGTTATTGAAGCATGGGACTGACTGCACTTTTGCAACAGTTATTTCATGAAAGAAGCCAGTTTGTAGCTTCCAAGAGTCCTTTCTCTATTGGAAGAAGTTATGTCAGTTGTCTTTTCACCATTTTCCCATATCCCTTGGAGTGAACCCTCATTTGTCTCATTATTTCATGCAAGTTTGGAGGATGCATAGCTCTCCCTTGTTGTCCATGAACTTACCAAGCTGTTTTGAACCCATAAATTCGAATTTGGAGACCATGCTCCAGATTGGGAAGTGGGTATTGTGGCTGTAGGTGAGCATAGAGTTTGAGAAAGATAGGAACCCTTACCCTTGAGTTTTGTTGCTCGTAGTTTCTTGAGAAGCCACAGATTGAGGCTATAGGAGGTTCTATAACAACCAATACCAGGTTGGAATTCTTCTATGCACACACTGGAAGGACCCAACAAGATGGATCACCCAAGAGAACCATGGATCGTTGAAGGGGATGCCTGATCTAAAAGGGTGTTGTGTGGGGTAGGTATTGTGGAAGCCAAGGCTGTGAGGGATGAGTGACTCCTCTGTAGAGCTCTATATGAGAATTTTTATAAGCATAGAGAGAAGAATGGGTTGTGGGATGAGAGATAGAATATTTTAGGTGTTTCCTTCACCATGGTGGCTTCATAGACCAACTTGGGGGTGGCCTCTTAGCAGCAAAAATAGTATATGCTGGACAGGGTGCCTATGGTTGGGTGGAAAAGCGCTCTTACATAGCCTGTTTATTGGATATGCATTGGATAAAGATAAGTATTCTTATGCATTTGATTCTGAAGTGTTTTATTTTATGCCTGTAATGTTATGCTTGTGTATTTGCATGTCAAATGTGTGTGGATAGATTTTAATTCTGTTTTGCATGTTTATTTACATTTCTACACACATTTCACTTGTTGAAAAACGTATTATGGACTTGGGGTGAAATTTTAGAGCCCAGGTTTTCCTAACGTCCCCTACCGATGGTCGGATTGGGTGAGGGGGACGTTACATCACCTTTATTCCGATATTGATAAAGCTCTTCCACCATACTTTGCATACTCACACAAGCTTTAAGGAAGTATCCTTCAGAAGGGATTGGAGAAGTCTCATCTTCACCTTTTTCTGAAGCCATTCTTCCTCTTCTTGAACCAACCTCTGGATTAAATTCTTCAAGCTCTCCTCCACCTCTCTAAAGCCTTGCTCTTGTTAACATTCAAAAATTCACAATGCAATGGTTAAGCTTCTTTGATACCAAACTTGATCTGAAAACTTTCAGGATCTTTTTAACCATAAGATTGCATGTGAAATGTGCATGAACATTCTCATAAAAAGGATTTAAAAGATGAATTTTAAATGCTTAAATCATACACATAAGAAAATAAATAAGTATGAAAACCATAAATTTGTAGACAACAGATGATAACGGAGTTCACCCTTCTTGGGATACGTCTCCAGGCCATTTCCAATGAAAAGGCCTATCTTATTAAGTCTTCAAAAGCTTACATACACAAGTTTTGGAAACACCTCTGAGTTCTGTCAGTCAAACTTAGAAACAGACTGCACCACTGCATTCCTCTCGAAACTCTGAGTAAAATGAGTATAAATTCGACTATGTTTGCGTGAGGCTTCCTTTGGCACACATATCGAGACAAATATTCCTGCAATTGTACAAACTATACGTATTTCCCACCTTGGTAATCATGACCATTAATGGAATGTACCTACCTCGGTATCTGTTCCCGTACTTCACCTCAGAATTTGTGCAAAATTCACTCTGCGTGTGTAGCTTTTTGTGGCTCCAAACGTGGTTTAAATAGGTGTTTTTGGGCATGAAATGGAGGGCCACGCACCCTTTTTAGGCCCCAACACCCGCTTACAATTTTGAACATATATATGCCGATATCCAAATAGAAAATGGGGTTTGGCCTAGTGGTAAAGCTCTGCTCCTTTGGGGCAGAGGTCCTGGGGTCAAACCCATGGGCCTCTCCCCTTCCAACGCGAAATTGTTATATTTGTTGGCGGTTGTTTACATTGTGGTGGCATTGTATTATTGGACCATTATTTGGTTGGCACTTGGCTTGGATCCGTTGGTTTAGTTCGTGACCTGGATTATGACTTGGTTCTACATTGTTGGCTCCACCTTTATATATATCTATGGCCTCAGTGTTGGCGACGGGGTCGAGGGACTAGCCCTTGATCCCACCCTTTTTCCAATGAAAAATTCCTTCAACCTTAAATAAAATATCTCTCCCTATAGTGTTAATAAAAACCGGTGGGATACTTGGCTAAGAGGGAGTTGTGGAGTCGTTGGCGGTCTTGAGGACATGGGTTCGATCCCCACTACCTCCATAATGTTTTATCGACTAGTACAATCATATGCCAACAAGGATTCCACATGGAAACCCTGATTGGTCTACATAACATGCCATGTCATCAAACTTATCCATGTGAAACCCTGTGGTGCTGCCACATTGCTCGAAATTTTGACATGTCCTTTCCACGTGGAACCCTGTGGGTGTGCCATGTAGCCCCCCTTTTTTGCTCTTTTTTACATCATTTAAACCTTCTTACAAAAATTTCCAAACTCAATAAATTTCACATCCGGAGGCCGTTTCACGTGAAATGAAGGTTGTCGGAAAGATCTTGACGAGCTCTACACACCTGTAATAGTTTTTGCATATTTTGAAGACTTTTATTTTGATTATCTTGGAGATCCTCCTGGATCAACAAATCCTTCTACACATGTTATTCTCTATCTAGAGTCTCGAATCCTAGAGGTTGCTCAATATGCAGTTCTTATTTGATTACACCATTCAAGAAAGAGGTATTGACATCTATATGATGTAATTTCCATCATTGAAGATAGAAGTGTGTTTTGCCACTTGAGAAAACATCTCTTCATAATCGACTCCCTCTTTCTGATAGAAACCATGAACCTTGCTTTGTACTTCTGTAGTATGCTTGAATTTGTAAATCTTCTTGAAGGTCACTGTTGAACAATCATCACTTGTTCTTTGGAACGAGTATCATCATCCTTCTCTTGTAGATCATAGAAGGCGACCTTTCCTACAGGTCAAATTCAGTCATATGTCTAGTAACATCAAATGACAAGTTCTTATGCACAATTCACATAGTTATGTAACCATCTTAGTCAATGCTTCATCACAACACTCATCCATATGGAATGTTGTGCAGCACCATAGGATACTTGCACATTAAGAGTATTTTGTTCATTAATCCTATCTACATCAATGAATTTACTATAACATGCATAATACACTTCCTGATTCTAGGAATATACATGTGCATACAATTGTTGTTAACAACATCATTTAAACACTTAGATATTTAATAAATAACTCAAAAGACAATTTAAATACTTATCTTTCATGTGTTTTGTAGGCTCCCTCTTGATTTATGCCTACTTACAGAAGTCACTAGAGTTTCTATAAGTGTACTTTGATCCATCATTTGATTTTGAATACCTTGATCTTCCTCTTCGTCTAGTCCGAAACTTGTTGAAGTCTTCATCCTTGGTCCTCATGCACTGGATTCGGGATCTCGTTTTGCTTTGCGGACCCTTCACATTCTTTCCTTGTACACATCCTTGCATATACCATCACGATTCACCTGAATATTTAGTAGACTTGTAACCATATTTCTTATGATCGACAATGCTTTGTACTATATGTGAGAAAGTCTTTTATTCCATATCTCACTTGGATTCACAATACCAATGCTTGATCTAAATGTCCCTTCCGCTTGTGCATGCCTTCTTCTTCAATACCAATCACAATTGCATCATCAATGGTCTTTCCTTTTGGCCACATAAGAACTTCTTCATCAACGAAAGCTACTATGAATCCCTTCTTATCCAATGTTGAAATGGATAGAATATTATTCTTCAAACCTGGTACATACAAAACATCTTTCATCTTTATAGCTTTTCCAGAGTCTAACTTGTAGGAAGCTTCTCCTACCCATTTTATGGGATATTGGTAATCATCTCCAAGATTCACCTTATGAGGTGAATCCTTCTTTCTCACGTAAGTGAGAGAGTCTTTGAAACCTGTCATGTTCTTAGAAGCACCACTATCAACAAGTCAAGTATCGCTTCCATGAGTGATAATACCTATAAGAGCAGAAATCAAAAGATATTCTTCTTCACTTGAAAAATATTCTCTTTCCTTCTTCTAAACATGTTCACCATATTCTGTGGCATGAGCATGATACCTCTTATTCTTTCCTTTCTTGACTTGATATTTTTCATGGGGACCATTCGTTGCAATGTGTCCCATCTATTAACATGCAAAGTTTTTGAAGAAAAACTAGTAGTTTTGATATTGTTTTAAGTGGGTCATATGAAATTAAGGTTTGAAACTTAGAATTATTTCTAAAAATTCCTACACTATGATTGGAATGGTTAAAGTATAAGTCCTTTGAAGAGAGGGATATTGGAGCGCCATCATACCAAGTGCTAGAACCAGGGGCTAATCGGGGAGAAAATCCAAGAAAACTACCACATGAACTTTGACCTATGACCAATGGCGGAGATGGAAGGCGCTAAAGAATTGAACGAATAACACCAAAGTTGAAAACGTGTAAACCCAATGGAAGATGAACTTTGCAAACACACCTAGAATCAGATCAACAGTGGAAAGGAGTTTCAGGGATGGAAAGTGCGTGGAGGTTAAACTCAGAAGCATAGGGTGGAAATTAAACCGCTTACCACATGGCAGGCGTTGGTGGAGTTTGCTACGAAAAGTGGTTAGAGTTAAACCACTCATTGAGAGTTTTGAAACCACCTTGACATGTGTTATATAAAATGTTTGTTCGAAGTTTGAAAAGGAATTTGATGATTATTGCATGGAAAAAAATGAGCCGCCAGAAACACGTCCCTTGTCTTCGTCAACCTGCACATAAGTCAACCCCAAGTTCTTCTGTTCGTAAAGCTCACTGCATAGGTAGCTCAAAAAATTTAATTCTCAGAGTTTCTTTTCCAAATGGAGAAAATTAAAGGCCCTGTTCCATTCAATCAAAATTTAAACGAGAAAGAGGAAACTGTAGTTGACAGGGAAAGGGATATTTTTGAACTTGTCTTGTCTATAGGTTGTATTTCGCAGTACAAAGAGAAGTTAATGGAGTTCAAGTCGCAAGGAAAGGATGTGTTAAATTCTTTTGGTTATTTTCTGTATTGCATTTTGTGTCTAACAGACCCCGCACTTCCCTGAATTCGTTGGTTGGTGTTAACATGTAATGTCCCCAGTTTGGCCCCATGGCATTAACATTATAAATGATGTAATATTGTTAGGAAATCATGATGAGGAGCTCAAGGCCAAGGCCCCGCCATCGATTTCATGATGCATATGGTTTGCGTGCTAGCAATGCACAGTGGAAATTCAAATAGCATGTAATATGCATTTTAATAAAAAAATACCCACAACTAGCTATGCAATGCAACAAAGAGATGGGGGCATGATTTCACAAGGAATTGGGAGGGAAAACATTCAAACCCTTGAGCCAATAAAGTCAAGCCAAGTGTCAATGAGAAAACCCATCAAACCCTCAGCTACCCATGTTGACTTTTGTACCCAACCATTGATTTCTCCCAAGAGTTGGTTGGGGAAATTAATGCCTTGGGAATGGGGAGGTATGGCTGTCCAAAATCGGGTATGGGCAAGCCACCCTCCATGGAAAAACGTGTTGGCCTCTTGGGGCAAGAATAGAGCCACGAAATGGCTTCCTAAGGGATTATTCAGCATGGCCTTGCTCTCTCACGCAGCTCTAGCTGCCTGGGCGTTTTCCTCCCTCGTTTTTCTGTGTTTCCCTTCATCTTTTAGCTGGGAAGGGGCGTTTTTGTGTTGGTCACTAGTGGGGGAAGAGAGCAGAACGTTTTGGGTCTTCCTAGAGGTCCTTTAGGCCATTGGAAAGGATCCTAACCAGTGGAGAGAAATCGTTTTGCTCCCTGGGGTTGAAATCGAAATTCCACAGTTCACTCGGGTGAATCCATGAGTTGGGAGAGCCAATGTGGACTCTGTTTTGTGAACACCGTTGTTGTAAATGTGTAACCCTGTCAATGTTTCTTCTTGGCCGAGATGGAATGGTAAATGGGATGTGTGTGAACTGGAATGTTCCCTTTCCTTGTGAGAATCATGCCCAGCTCGGGGGTGGCCTTCGGACGGACTCAGTATAAGCTGTTGAAGAGCCTACGGTTGGGTGGAACATTGCAGCGACATAGCTAGTTGCTTGGGGACGATTGCAATAAAGATGAGTATTTCTACCTATGTATTTACTTCTGTTGTATTTGCTTAGATGTGTACATCTGCATGCCTGTCTTTCTATATATGTGGTTGTTTTTATTTAGTAGGTATCGGGGCCAATTGCCTAGTTTTAGCATCACGATCCTCTCCATTGCACTGGCATGATGGGTGGGGACGTTACATTTGGTATCAGAGCTGCTGGTTGCAGCATTGGGCCTCTATGGGCCAAATCCAATAACAGCCATCTCTGACAGAAAGAAAGATTTCAATTTTCCTAAGTGTTTGAAAAATTTGCTTAGAGTCTGTTTGAAAATTTTTTTGTTTAAAGACTGTTTCGGAAAGAATTCCCGAATGTCTTCCGCAACTGCGGAAGCATTCGGCGAATCTTTCCGAAATTTCGGAAGCATTCCGCGAGTTTTTCCGAAATTGCGAAGGGAAGTTTTCGGAAGGAATTCTCTTCCGAAATTTGCGGAAGGAATTCTCTTCCGAAATTTGCGGAAGGAATTCTCTTCCGAAATTGCGGAAGGATTCCGCGAGTTGTCCCGCAACGCGGAAAAATTCGGCGAATTCCTCCGAAAAAGATGGAAAAATTTTCTAAGTGTTTTCAAAATTTTTTGTTTAAGGTTTGTTTCGGAAAGAATTCGGGAAAGTCTTCCGAAACTGCGGAAGGATTCCGCGAACGGCTCCGAAATTGCGAAAGGATACAGTGAGTTGTCCCGCAACGCGGAAAAATTCGGTGAAATGCTCCGAAAAGCAGAAAAATTTCTAAGTGCCCGGCGTCGAAAGGAAATTTCGGAAGGAATTCTCTTCCGAAATTTCGGAAGGAAATCTCTTCCGAAATCGCGGAAGACTTGGGCGAATCATTCCGCAACTGCGGAAGACTTCGCCGAATCGTTCCACAACTGCGGAAGATTTCAGCGAATCGTTCCGCAATTGCGGAAGACTTCACCGAGTCGTTCCGCAACTGCGGAAGCATTCCACCAACCAGCCCGCAACTACGGAGGGATACAGCCAATCGGTCTGCAACTACGGGAGGATACAGCCAACTGGCCCGAAATTTGCGGAAGGCTATAGCCAACCAGGAGCATTCAGTGAACAGTGGCGGCAGGCGAAAAAAAAAAGAAGAGTAAAGTGACAAAAACTCATTTTTTGGATAGGGGGAGCATCGGGGCTCGGAATGGAATGATTCCCGTGGGGCTCGGAGGCCATTGACGAGGGACATGAAAGAACCAGTGAAGACCCCTAGCCCATTACACTCCGATTTAACAGAAAATGGATAATAGTGACTTTTGAAGGACGAAGTCCCGAGGCTTGACGGAAGGCCGGTTTGAGCTGAAATTGATCAGGCGCAGTCATGAAGCAGGCACGATGTTAAGTTCAAAATCTTGGAGCCAAACTCCAAAGGAGGTGGAGTCGGGGTGATCAAGAAGGCCAAAAAGCACTGTTCCGGGCCACTTTTTCGGGATTCTGAAAAGCTTGTGGGTAGTAAAAGTGACCCCTGATATGGGAATCAGAAATTTTACTGAACTAGACATTTCATATTCTCATTAAGACGGACAGTTTCCGTTAGACGAAGATTTTCCAGAAATGCACCGTTTGGGAGATAGCCATTTTTGGCCCAAAATTTGGAATTTTGGAAAAATGTGAAAAGTGAGAAGTAGCAAAACCCAAAAATTCATAGAAGATGAACGGTGCATCGGAATTGAGATCCGTGAATTGATGAGTGTTCCTTGTTATATGGAATAACTCCGCCCGATAGAAATTTTTTTGTGATTCCTCATAGATTTTCTTCCACAGGTGGCTAAAGTTGGCATTCTGGACCAAAATGCAACTATGTAAAATGTGCAAAATTGTAGTGAAAGTTGTCATTTTTGAAGGGATGCAGTTTCCACACCTGATGTCGGAATGAAGCATGAAAATAGGCATTGGAAAGCTTGTCCAACAGGGAACGATGATACATGACCAGAGTTTGAATGAGGTCTACAGATATCATAATTATTTAGTGCAGAAGAGTGCCAGCGGCTGTTTTTGACAAAGAAATTTTGTTGTCAATGTGGGCAATTTCTACGATTGCAGGATATGGAAGAGAAATTCCATGATACGAGGAGGGATCGAAAAGGGAAGAATTCCTTAAACCCCTGTTTGTTATCATATTTATAATTATGAAATTGTCATATGGCATAAAAATGTTAAAAATGTAAGGGATTACATAGATGTATATGCAATAAATGGCACCTTAACAAACATTGCATAGTGCATATGGAAATGCTTGCGCATAAATGGGATATTGCATATTGGTAGAATAATGAAGTCTGCAAATGCAACGAACCACTGACGGAGAATATTGTGGTTGATAATCATTATTGATGTTGATATTGGTTGTAGGACCAAAGATAACAAAGAGCATGGCTAAATGTGCTGAGGATGTTGTTGCATGAAGCCAACGACCTTATGCAAAAAGGATGGTGCAACAAATCTATGATCAAAAGTTGGCAAAAGGACCGAGCAGCCTTGGTAAGAGGCCAACTGATCGGGTAACATCATGCGATGTTAATGGTAACCATGAAGGTAATGATTATCAATGCCAAATTGCATGAATGTTGAAGAGGATTCGGTAAGATCTCTTCAACTATGTTTGAGCTATGTTGAGATAGTTTGCATGTGATATTGAATACCGATTGGGACTGTTAACCTACCAAGCTTGGTGAGGTGTGGGTAAGTGAAGGAAATGATCCTTACACCCTATGACTGTTTAGAAGTCTCAATGCATTCATATGAATTTATATCATGTCATGTGTATGTTGGTTATGTACTTAATAACCAAAGCAAGTGAGGATTGGTGGTCCTGATTATGATAATGCAAGTTATATGAGGTAGTCATGCTTCGATAATAATATGCTTGAATGCATAGTACTCATGAAACAATGCAAGGTAGCATTGAGTAGATGTGCATTAAGAGATTCTATAAATCTTGTGATGCATTGTATGAATGCATAGGGATGATACACATGTCATTGCAAAATAAATAATGAATGAAATGATGAATTGATGATAATTCTAGGACCATTTCATGGGCTGTTATGAATGCAGAATAGTGAGTGCATGAAGAGCCAAATCATGATCGATGGGCTGCTAGAATGCTCTGTGGAAGGACAGAGTTGTATGAATGATATGATTGTGAAATAATGAGTATTTACGATTTATTTAAGTTGCATGGATAGTGTGACTATGTCGTGAAATTATATTGTGATAATGATGCATATATAAAAACGTATATACATTTCATTGCATTTCAAATGTTCAACAACTGAAGGTGTTTGAATTATTGAGTATTCCAAGATCACTTCAGTGACTGTTATGGAAATAAATGATTATGTGCGTAGATACTCACAACGTGTTTGGCTGATTGAAGTTTCAGTTTCAGGTAGAAAAGTCTTGCGTATGGAAATGAGGGTAATCCCATAGTAAAGACCGGGATCTACCATGTACAAAAGCCAAAGGTTATGAGAAGGAGGACGTGCTGTAAGTGGATGCTCCTGTATGGCAGCGGGCATAAGACCATAACGGGAAGAGTGGTGTCACTTACAGGAGCCAAACAATACGAGGATAACCTCATGGACAAGAAAACCAATTTCTGTAGTAGACAGAATTGTAAATTCATATTGAATTTAATTATTAATGTTATTGATTGGTTATGGAACAATCGTATTTGAAGATTATTGCTAAATGTTGCTGACTGTTTGACTATGTGATAAAGTGTGCCAGGATGATACATTGTAGGAAGATCATGTGTGATGGCCTGCAGAAGCCAAACTAGATGGGAAGGATCCCATGCTTTGGAAATGGGTTTCGGGTGAAACGCCATTGTAAATGTTGATAATGTCTCAGACAAACTGCATGTTGGTAAAGCATGTGAGTGAGACAGTAAATTATGCCAAGAAGGCATGTGTGGGTTATGGCACGTGAAAAGATTGGGGTGGCAAACCGAAGGACTGTTGACTCAGAGAAGGGAGCCCCATTCTTCACAAATGCAGAAAATATACATCTGTGAAGCGAATGAGTATTCCGTAACCCTAACTAAGAATATACGTGTCTGGTTATTAGATTTAATATGCAGAGCATGCTCCATCTTATTTATATCATTGCAGACTGCTTGAGTATGATTAGGGCCTACATGGCGCACATCGGAGAGGGGGTGCACACCTTTTCTGGTGCTGGGTCATGATAGGGTTTTCAATATTGACTACATCCTAAGGGAATGGACGCATTCCTGGTGTTTCAATACTTGATAGTGAATGATATGAAATATGATTACATTTTTTGGGCAACAATACTGATGAGCCTGCTTATCCTTCTTGTGCTAACAGCTTACACAAATGCAACTTGGTGTTGCACGAAAGAGGCAAAGTGAAGAAGGGTGCTCAAGAGGACTGTATGGGCAGTGGTAACCTTTCTATGCTCACACTAAAGGACACTAGAAGGGATGGATAGGCCCAGGGAGCTGTGTTGCAGAAAAGGGGTATCATCCTTGTGTAGTGTGAGTGGGTATTGTGGGGCCATGATAGCCTGCAGTCAAGTGAGTCACCTATGGAGTTCCTGGAGGGAACCACTGGTTGCACAAGAGAAGGAGCCACGTAATCATATTATGCTGTTCATATTGCCTGATAAACCCAGTCGATGTACTGGCTTGGCAATGGTGGTTGTATGCCTGATAAACCCAGTCGGCGTACTGGCTTGGCATTGGTTATTTGAGAGTTGTGGCGAAAGGTTGTTGGATGCCTGATAAACCTAGTCGGTGTATTGGCTTGGCATGTTGTTAAATTAATGCCTGACAAACCTAGTCAGTGTACTGGCTTGGCATTGGTTACTTGCATGTTGTGGAGGTATTGGTGAAAAGATGTTATTTCCTGACAAACCCAGTCGGAGAACTGGCTTGGAAATGGTTATTGTATGCTTGATAAACCTAGTCGGCGTACTGGCTTAGCATACTGATTTTTGAAATGCTTGATAAACCCAGTCGGCGTACTGGCTTAGCATATTGGTTTTGAAATGCTTGATAAACCCAGTCGATGTACTGGCTTAGCATACTGGTTTTGAAATGCTTGATAAACTCAGTCGGCGTACTGGCTTAGCATACTAGTTTTGAAATGCTTGATAAACCCAGTCGGTGTACTGGCTTAGCATACTGGTCTTGAAATGCTTGATAAACCCAGTCGGCATACTGGCTTAGCATACTGGTTTTGAAATGCTTGATAAACCCAGTCGGCGTACTGGCTTAGCATACTGGTTTTGAAATGCTTGACAAACCCAGTCGGCGTACTGGCTTAGCATACTGATTTTTGGGATGCCTGATAAACCCAGTCGGCGCACTGGCTTGGCATTGCCTATTCGGATGATGTTGTGGAGCAGCATGTGTGTTGGCCAAGCATCCACCCCACAGGTGATCCAAGGCTTGTAAAGCAGAGAAGGAAACATGTGGAGTAGCGAGGAAACGCAAAATACAGATAAGTATTCATTTTCATTTAATTCTTGTTGGAATAATGAAGATTTCAGGAACGAATCTTATTGCAACCAAACTAATACATTGTTGTTTCTTTGTTGGAAACCTTGGCCATTACAGGAAACAAGGACCCTGAAAGAGCTATAAATGCTTGGTAAAGCCAGAGAGTAACTGGTTGGAGCCATAAATTCTTGGTAGATCCAGAGAGTAACTGGTTGGGCGCTATGAAATTCTTGGCAAATTCAGAGAATAGTTGGTGGGAACATTAACCACTCGATGTTGTGGAGCAGCCGGCGTGCTGGCCAAACATTCCCTTAAACAATTGATAAAACCAGTCAGCATACTGGCCTTGCATTGCCTGTTCGAATGGTTGTGGAGTAGCCTGCGTGCTGGCCCAACATTCATTGTGGTATCCACGGGAAATCCAAATCTTGGAAAGCGAAAAAGGATCCTGTGGGATAAAGTGAAGACATCCATTAAAGGTATTGCTGGAAGCAAAGACTATGAAAGCACCCGGAGGATGCATGTGGACATATGACTGTCCTAAAAGAGCTCAATATGAGCAGTAATGAAAGATGGTGCTAGTGGAACTGTGTGGGTCCTAGTAGCCAAAGGTTCTGTAAGCAACCATGGGGAAGGGTTCCCTAGTTGAAATCTACTCGACAGACCTTAGACACTAAAGTGTCATAGCCGAGAAAGGGCAAGTCAAGCATTCACATTGAAGTGAAAGAGGCCAAGGAGCATAGAACCACCAATGATGGTGTGGCTCCGGATTGGAACAAGACTAAGAGGGGGAAAACTCTTACTCTTCTCTTTCTTTGACTGATGCATCTTAGAAACAAAGGATTGTTGAGTGCATGTCATAAATGAAACCAAATTGCGTTTCGTTGCTTGAAATGAATTGAGAATGCTGAAATAGTTATTTTCTTGTGAAAGGATGAACGTGAGTGAGTTCATGTGTGTGTGGGAAAGCATGAAATGTGTGGAAGTCTCATGAGTAAAGCATGGACGTTCTAAGTCAATTAGGAAAATAATTGACTAATTTTATTATTGTGTTATGCTTGTCCTAACAGGAATTGCCATGATAAGTCTCACAGATAGTTGCTGGGACAACAAGAAAGATGGCATCCATGAAATTCCAGACTTGTAGATTAGCTGAAAGATAAACAATTGGAAGGGATTGCTCTGGAGCAATGCCCACTTGTGGAGCTGGAAGACCAAAGCTAGCAGGAGCAGCTGGTGGAAGCCAAAGGACTTGATTGTGAAAGGTCAAGGAGAGGGGACGAATTGCAGGACAGACCTGCCACCATCTGTGAACTATGAATCATGTATAAAGTGGGTATATAGTCCGAAGTGTTGAAACACCGAAGACGGTGTTATTCCAAGGGGAGGGGAATGTAATGTCCCCAGTTTGGCCCCATGGCATTAACATTATAAATGATGTAATATTGTTAGGAAATCATGATGAGGAGCTCAAGGCCAAGGCTCCGCCATTGATTTCGTGATGCATATGGTTTGCGTGCTAGCAAAGCACAGTGGAAATTCAAATAGCATGTAATATGCATTTTAATAAAAAAATACCCACAACTAGCTATGCAATGCAACAAAGAGATGGGGGCATGATTTCACAAGGAATTGGAAGGGAAAACATTCAAACCCTTGAGCCAATAGAGTCAAGCCAAGTGTCAATGAGAAAACCCATCAAACCCTTAGCTACCCATGTTGACTTTTGTACTCAACCATTGATTTCTCCCAAGAGTTGGTTGGGGAAATTAATGCCTTGGGAATGGGGAGGTATGGATGTCCAAAATCGGGTATGGGCAAGCCACCCTCCATGGAAAAACGTGTTGGCCTCTTGGGGCAAGAATAGAGCCACGAAATGGCTGCCTAAGGGATTATTCAGCATGGCCTTGCTCTCTCACGCAGCTCTAGCTGCCTGGGCGTTTTCCTCCCTCGTTTTTCTGTGTTTCCCTTCATCTTTTAGCTGGGAAGGGGCGTTTTTGTGTTGGTCACCAGTGGGGGAAGAGATCAGAACGTTTTGGGTCTTCCTAGAGGTCCTTTAGGCCATTGGAAAGGATCCTAACCAGTGGAGAGAAATCGTTTTGCTCCCTGGGGTTGAAATCGAAATTCCACAGTTCGCTCGAGTGAATCCATGAGTTGGGAGAGCCAATGTAGACCCTGTTTTGTGAACACCATTGTTGTAAATGTGTAACCCTGTCAATGTTTCTTCTTGGCCGAGATGGAATGGTAAATGGGATGTGTGTGAACTGGAATGTTCCATTTCCTTGTGAGAATCATGCCCAGCTCGGGGGTGGCCTTCGGACGGACTCAGTATAAGCTGTCAAGGAGCCTACGGTTGGGTGGAACGTTGCAGCGACATAGCTAGTTGCTTGGGGACGATTGCAATAAAGATGAGTATTTCTACCTATGTATTTACTTATGCTGTATTTGCTTAGATGTGTACATCTGCATGCCTGTCTTTCTATATATGTGGTTGTTTTTATTTAGTAGGTATCGGGGCCAATTGCCCAGTTTTAGCATCACGATCCTCTCCATTGCACTGGCATGATGGGTGGGGACGTTACATAACACCCAAAAAGTGCTCACTAGCTCATTCCCTTATTCACATGACCCATTTGTCCACTTTTCCACCATTTGAGTCTCTAAAGCCATCAAAAGGTCACTAGAAAGACCACAATACACCTTTTTCCCCCTCACAATATATATTTTTCCTCAAAAATACACAAAAACCCCTAAAAAAGGGTCCAAAATTCCCCAAAAATATTAAAAGGGAATAAAAATATTCAAAATATTCAAAAAAGGAAAAAAGAGGAGAAAAGAGACCTAAAGCATGTTGGCTAATACCATTGGTTTCCTTAATACCATAATGCTATTCCCCATTACCAAAAACTATAAAAAGGTGATAGGGGCTCCTCACTATTCATCCACATTTCATCCTATCCTTATGCTGCCAAATTCCTTTTGAGAGCCATTGCCTCCCATTGTGAGTTTGACGAATCCCCATTTCAGCATATTGGAGAAGAGACCATTGGATCTCGGAGCACCTCAACCTTGGAGTTTCTCAACACCAAACATCCTCACCTTTGAGGTAATACAAAAAAAAATCCATTATTTTTTATCGTGTTCTTCCATGGATCTATTTGCTTATTGTTCTTAATCTTGTTCTTGTTTATTTACACATGTTTATTGTAATGTTAGATTAGATTTATAATTGTTATTTGCTTTTCATTGAAACTGCTATTACTTTGTTAATAGGTGCATCTCTTGCACATGCTTGGTTGAAAAACCAAGCAACAGTTTGCAACAGTTTTTAAAAAATTGCTGCTTGGTTTTTCAACCAAGCATGTGCAAGAGATGCACCTATTAACAAAGTAATAGCAGTTTCAATGAAAAGCAAATAACAATTATAAATCTAATCTAACATTACAATAAACATGTGTAAATAAACAAGAACAAGATTAAGAACAATAAGCAAATAGATCCATGGAAGAACAAGATAAAAAATAATGGATTTTTTTTGTATTACCTCAAAGGTGAGGATGTTTGGTGTTGAGCAACTCCAAGGTTGAGGTGCTGCGAGCTCCAATGGTCTCTTCTCCAAGATGCTGAAATGGGGATTCATCAAACTCACAATGGGAGGCAATGGCTCTCAAAAGGAATTTGGCAGCATAAGGATAGGATGAAATGTGGATGAATAGTGAGGAGTCCCTATCACCTTTTTATAGTTTTTGGTGATGGGGAATACCATTATGGTATTAAGGAAACCAATGGTATTGGCCAACATGCTTTAGGTCTCTTTTCCCCTCTTTTTTCCTTTTTTGAATATTTTTATTCCCTTTTACTATTTTTGGGGAATTTTGGACCCTTTTTTAGGGTTTTTTGTGTATTTTTTAGGAAAAATATATATTTTGAGGGGAAAAAAAGGTGTATTGTGGTCTTTCTGGTGACCTTTTGATGGCTTTAGAGGCTTAAATGGTGGAAAAGTGGAAAAATGGGTCATGTGAATAAGGGAATGAGCTAGTGAGCACTTTTTGGGTGTTAACAGATTGCCCCTTGATGTGTGAGGGCAGGAGCTCATCGTATGGTTGATAGACATCATAGTTATTTTGTGTTTTTCCTAGGGTTTGGAGAAGAGAAGAGACCGATTGGAGACTGGAACAATGGTCCCTTGGAAGCTACAAAAAGCAAAAAATATGACATGGCCTTAAAATGAATGAGGAATAATATCTGACTATGGACGAGGCGAGTATACCCATGCTCGTATCAAGACATATACATAACAATTAGGCCCACGAAGGGGGCCTGAAGAAATACATAAAAATACGCTGGTACATCATAATGGTCCAGAGGGGACACAATACTGGGACATACACATGGTCATACCATGACTGATCTCAATAACTGATACACTGGAAAAGGCAACAACCGTTCTGAATAATGTATCAGAAGGGTTGATGAACTGCTGAAATTGAAGGTGTCCAACATCTGTAGGGACTCAATAACTGTGAGTCAACTTTGAGGATTATGTGTAACTGTATACTCGAGGGAGTATAGAACTGGGGTACATCTGAATAATGTCACCAAGCGCAGCCCGAATATCCATAGGAAAATGTAACTGGTTGTTTCCTTAATTAGACTCTCAAATGTGGTAGAGTCAGGTGATATTTAGGGTCTTCAACAAATAACTGAAAGGACCGATACCCTGTACGAGTCTCAATGATGCGATCAAGGTGTTGAAGTCGAGCATGTGATAAACAATCATTTGGAGAGGTACTGAGGAATTCCTTTCGAAATGATCCGTAGGCACTCATCATAAATGGTGATGAGTCCAAGGCATAGGGACCTCTGGGTCTATCCTCTGGAATAGATTTGGTTGGTGTCAATAGAGGGAGACCAGTAACTACCAAGGCAATGATGTTTCCTTGATAGGAGCACGAGGTGCACAGCTGAAGTGTGATAGTACTGATGGTAGGACTGACATACTGTGGGGATGGGGAATGACTAGGGTCATAGAGTGGGTGGACTCAAACTTCCTTTGTTCAGAGCATGATTACATGGTTGACCTGGAAGCACAGGAAACTGACTTGTAGGTGTGGGGATCATAGCTTTAAGGGATAAAGGGTATGTATTGTAGACTGGAGTGACTCTGGGGTGAAAAGCTGGTGAATGCTTTTGGGAGACTCTCAAGGTGACATACTGCATAATACTATGAACAAAGGTGACCAAAATGGGGAAGCTGCCATACGATTAGGTGTGACCTTGGTGGTGCTGAAAAGCACCATTGGTTCCTTCTTTGTAGTTTTAATGAGCTCTAAGAAGGGATAAAAGTGTGCTCTGAAATGGTACTGTCCTGTGGATTTATGTGAGCCCAGGACTGTTCATGCTCGTGAGTGCTTTCATTTTTAAGGAGTCTGAAAATGATAAGAAGACTCTGCATTGGTGGTGGAGTACCGTCCTGTGGATTTATACGAGCCCAAGACGGTGTTTGCTCGTGGTTGCTTTCATTTTTAGAGAGTCTGAAAGCGATAAGTAGACTCCATTGGTGTTCTTTTTTGTATGTTAGTCTCCAAGGCCCGAAAAATCATAAATTGATGCAAATGGAGAACTCTTCTAGCCGATGTGACTAGAGTATTCCTTTTTCGTAATTAGTCTACAAGGTCCGGAAAAGGGGTAAACTTATACTAGGTATATGCCCTTTCAAATACGTTTAGCGAGCATGAAAGGAAGCAAGGTTTCTCGGCGATATTTTCATTGTTTTAGGAGTCAGAAAAGAGCTTAACAGAAACTCCCTAAGTGCCTTTTTCGTAAAAGACTTGCTCGGCCCGAAAAAGGGGTAAAATTATACTGAACAAAAAGATATTGGTGAGAGCGAGGAATGATCTCGAGCATCGTCACGAGCACGGAAAAATGAATCCGGCGACATAAAGATTGTGAAAAATGGGTAACGGTCGATGTGGCACGTGAACTGAGGCGATGAGTGGCATTTTGAAAAAATGCTTGAAAATTATGGGGGTGAGGGTGAAAAATGATCTCAAGCATTGTCACGAGCGTGAAAAACAGAATTTGTTGATATAAAACTTGTCAAAAATGAACCATGGATGATGTGGCACGCAAATCAGGGCGATGAGGGGTATGGGAAAATACCCCAAAAATTTGGTGGTGAGAGCGAGAAATGGTCTCAAGCATCGTCATGAGCGTGGAAAACTAAATCCGGCGATATAAGACTCGTAAAAAATGGACCATAACCGATGTGGCACACAAACTGAGGCAATGAGGGGCATGGAAAAAATGTCTTAAAGTTTTTGGTGAGAGCGAGAAAATATCTCAAGCATCATCACGAGCATGGAAAATGAATCCTGCCGTGCAAATGGTGCGAAAAACGGAGGTCATAAGGACTCCGAAATGGTCAAAGGAAATAACTAGGTTAAAAAATGGCTACAAATAAAGGTGACCCCACCAAGCCAAGGATGTAGTGGTGTGGAGAAATGATGACCCGCGGGGGAAGAATACTAGGTGTATCAAATCAAATCAAATATACAAGTGATATGTGACCTCAAAAATGGTTGAGATCACGCATGTGAAAAAGTGAGCAGGGTTAATGACCTGCCCCCATGCTATGTGCATGGGGTTTATGATTGTGGATCACATATGTTGTTGGAGCATAGGCCGCAGCTATAGTAAAGCTGCGAATTTTGAGGAAAAAGCACAAGTGTTGAAGGGAAAAAATGCTAATTTTGAGTAAAAGCACCAATTTTGGGTAGAAGTGAACAGTGCGCAGTATGGCGCCAGATGGACGAGCTCAGCGCAGATTACGGGCCGAAAATCGCAGAGCTCGCGCACACACGTCAAAGGAGAGTGAATGTGGCCGAGTAGAAAGCTCAACTACCACAATAAATGAAGCGATGGAATAGAGGGCTCAGCTACCCTCATTAAGGCTAAGTACAGAAGTTATGGTTGCTCTGACCAAGGAAGAGCAACGGACCAAAGCATTGAAGGTGAAGGACAAGGAACAGTGAACGATGAAGCGGCGCCCATACCCGCAATCTGCGCCAGAAATCACGGAGTCTACAGGAAGCGGCGACATGACTGCAAGCGGCGCCTACAGTACACCTAGCCATGTTCGCGGTTAGGGTTTTTGGGGATTACTGTTGGGAAAGGCCCACAGTTTTGTAAAGGTGCAACCCTTAGGGCCACCTATATATATGTTTAATTGTAAAGGGAAAAGGGTTAGAGAGATTAGAGGTTAGAAGTTAGATGAGTTGGCTAGAAGGTAAGAGAGTTAGTCTTGGACAGCTGTAGAGCTAGTCTCTGAGTTTACAGACAGTCCAAGTTGATGTCTGAGTCGTTGTAATCTTTATAGAAGAAGAGAATAGATCTAAGATAAGGGCTCCCAACTGTGTGCGTGGAGTTTCCCAGAAAAATCTAAGGCTGCAGCTGTGTGCGCAGCGTACTGTGTAATTCCCATTTTGAGTTAATATAGAATACAATTCCCATGAATGTGATTTCCCCATGGAGGCGAACCACATAATTCTAGTTGTTATGGTGATGTTTTACGTGAATGCATGTCTATGTTTTACTATCTATGTTTACAAGAAGGTTTCGCTATCTTTATGAATGAATATGTAAAGTAAGTTCTTGAAGCTCCCTTAGAAGTTATACTCGTGCAGCGTCGAAGGGGCCTGCAAGAACGCTATCGCTGCAGCGCTTGAGGAGTGTGTTACTGCGCTATGGCGCAAGGCCAGGGATGATACGTAGTCAGACGTAGCGGGTAAACGCCTCATTCATAGGTGCGGAGATACCGCGCAGCTAGGCTGGTAAGAGTTTCAGCGCTGTCGCGCTAAAAGGTCTGCGGAAGAGTAAGACGTTCCACTCTGAGGAATCCTCCCGGAAGAGAGGGGAGAAGAGTATAGTCTCCACATCGCCTAGGTTAAGGAAGCCTGATTCCTTAGCCCCCCCATAGCCACTTTGGGTGAGACTTCGGGCTACTGCGCAGCTCGTTGCCGAGAGGGCCAGTGCGCCAAGGGGTGTTTGTTGCTGTGCATCCTGAAAACCTGGGTCTGTCCAGAAAGCAGCCAACAAATGGTTTCGTTGCCTTGAGACTTGTTATTCCGACGACGTGCGAGATTGATGCGAAACCTAGAGAAAAAGGGAGCCAACAAATGGTTCTGTTTCCTTGAGACTTGTTATTCCAGCGACATGTGAGATTGATGCGAAACCTAGAGAAAAAGGGAGCCAACAAATGGTTCTGTTACTGCGCTAAGGATGTGTGATGCTTTAAAGTCGAGATGTGTGAGGTTGAAGAAGTTGAGCTGAGCGTCGACTTCTAGTAGCCATTTGTAAGACAAAAAATGCTTCCATTGCCGGCTTTAACCCTATTATCTTGAAGGCAATGTGGTACTGGAATCCTACAGCTAAAGAAATTCAAGACTGGTTTGATTCAAAGGCTAGAGAGTTCGTTGAATGAGAAAATAGAAGCTCTAGGATTCAGACAGAAGACTGGTTGCAGAAGCATATTTATACTGACCTTCACGAAATTTTCTTCGTAACATTTGCACTTGAGTTGCATGCGTGGGTATCCAAGCTAGCAGATACTGGACCCACTGTGCATGTTGATCAACCCGTCGTTTGGACACCTGAGCTAGTTAGCATTTTGAAGTGGGTAGATAATTATGTGTCCCGCGCAGTAGACTTTTGGTTAAACAGTCTGCTAGAAGGCTTCATCATCGAGTTTGCAATAGATATGAGAAAGAGCTTCAGCGAAGCTGAGAGGAGCTTCTTCCAAGCATACAGGGGTAAGTTCTTAAATTCTCTGAACTTATGGATTAAAATGCTCCTGTATGAAAAAGGAAAACTATGCATAGATTCCGATGAATAGCATAGGCAAGTAATGTCCGCAGATTTTGATAGTGATCTTGAAGTTATTAGTTGCACTCGTAGTGGAAAACGGTATAAAGTAGGCCTTGACCAACATTCTTTTGAGTCTATCCCAGAAGATAGTCGAGCTCCTAGAGAGGGCCATATAGAGAGACAAGGGACTGCTCATATCCCTTATCACCCTTTTACACCGCAAAATCCAGACGGGGCTCAGTATAACCCCGCAGTAACACCCTCTAGTAGCCTGCACGGTACTTCTAGTACCTCAGACCCACCTTTGTTTAACCATCCTGGAGGCAGTGCTACAGCACCTCCACATCAACCTAGCGCAAGAAGGATGGGTGATGACATGAAGCTACCAACCTTTAGGGGAACGGGGCTAGAAGACCCTGAGCAGCACTGGTTCCTATGTGAAGCCATTTGGATGATTAAGAAAATTAATGATGATGATGTTAAGCTGGTTCAGTTAGCAACCACACTAAGAGAAAGAGCCTTAACCTAGTTCATGAAATACTCAGCAGCACAGAATAGGACGCTTGCTGATGTAAGAAATGCTATGATTAGAGAATTCAAGAAACCTAAATCAGAATCACAGTGCATAACCGAGCTCAAAGACATAAAACAGTTACCCACAGAGTCAGTATGGGACTTTAACCAGAAGTTCAAAGCCTTGATAGATCAAGTAAGCTTTGAGTTTGCACCGCAACAGCATAAGGAATGGTTCATTGCTGCACTGCTTCCTCATATTAGACTTCCTCTTATGCAACAGAATCTCACTACTCAGGAACAAGCTCTAGAGATGGCTATGAAACTAGAAGCTTCACCAATTGCTGGAACAAGCAACGATGTTGCGCAGTTGCAGAACCAGTTAGCAAACCTAACCTTGCAAGTGCATGATATTAAGAAAGGAAAGGATGTTAAAGAAGAAATTTGGTGTACAAAATGTAGAGCACAAGGTCATTCAAAGGACCATTGTCCCATTTTCATAGAGTATATTGCGACTGGAGCACCTAACCCTTTACCACAGGCTCAGGGGCCTTAGTGTGAAATCTGTAGAACTAGAGGTCACAGACCACAAGAATGTCACTTGTTACAAAAATATGTACAAACTCCAAAGAATCTATATTGCAATTTTTGTAAATCAGTAGGACATGATGAGAACAATTGCAGAGCATATGACCTTATGATGGAAAGGAAACATGATGTTTATAGAGTACAGTCAGAGGCACAAGGACCCACAGCAGGTCCGTAGTATGAACCAGCTCGCGAAGGTCGAGGAGGAAATTATAGGGGCCGAGGACGCGCAGAAGGTTTTGGTCGTGGATGAGGACAGATCACTTGCTATAACTGCGGAACTCAAGGTCATTATGCAAGGGATTTCCAAAACCATACAACCACCTGCAGATACTGTAAATCGTATGATCATGTGATTGAAGAATTCCCTCAGTTTATGGCTAAGATGCAAGCAAAGACGCCACAGGTTAACCAGAATATTCAGTTGATTGCAGCAGAAAAAAGAGAACCAGATCCTACAGTTAATATAGTGACGCGAAGTGGAGCAACCACTGGTACACCAGAGTCAGGAACTGGAAAACCAGCTACACAATGGGTGCGCCGCATTAATATTAAACCATCTCCGCTCGACCTGCAGAAGCAAAAAGAAGCATTCAAGCAAGTTCAAGAGTATTTCTCAGATCCCCGAGCTTCAAGTTCTGTCGCAGTATCACACAAAGATATTAGACCACAAGTGCTATGACAAGAGAACCGGGTACAAGAACAGGCTACTACATCGGGAAGGCCTGATGAGGAGGATGCACTAGGCAGTGTTCATGCTTTCCTGAGAAGCTGTTTAAAGTTGTTGCGCAATGAAAAAGCAACTATGGAACTCCAACACGTGTTGGATCAGTGTCAACAATCTGCTTCGATGAATACCCCGCAGCGTGCTGTTCATCAGATTGGGAGTCATATTAGAACTGGAAGAGAGATGAGACTCACGGCGCAGATTGGAGCATTTGAAATGGATGACATCATTTTGGATTTAGGCTCAGAAGTTAATGTTCTCACCATGCAGACATGGGAACAGATGGGTAGCCCACAGCTTATCAGATCTCCTATCCATCTGAGACTAGCAAATCAACAACGAGTTTCTCCATTGGGCAGATTACCCAATGTGGCCATTGATATTGAGGGAGTAAGAAGTTCTGCGTACTTTGAAGTAATCAAAATTCTGGATGATATTAGACCTTACCCAGCACTTTTATGCATAGACTAGGCATTTGATAATCTGGCTATCGTTAATTTGAATAAAAGACAGATGACCTTTGAGGATGACCAGATTAGGGTCATTGCACCACTTGATCCCCTTCAAGGACCACGGTATATTGAACCCATTCGAGCAGAAGAAGAAGTGCGCCACATTGAAAGTTTGTATCAGATGACTGCTAGTCATAGTGACTATGTCAATCCCACAGCGGACGACCATATTAGCTGGCGATGCGATAGCTCGTGCACATCAGATTCAGAAGCAGGACTGGAAAACTGGCAGAATCGCTTACATGAGGTTTCTGCAAGGCGTTGTGCCATGATGACTAAATCCATTCGATGGATTGGCACATAATTGAATAACACTCCAATATTTGATGGTTTAACTGAAGTAAGTGAATTCATACATACATATGAACAACAAATCCCAGATGAGTAGCGCATACAAGAATTGGATGTAGCACTGCGCGCTACACCCACAAGATGGTGGGGTGCGCATAAAAAAAATATTGACACATGGCAAGACTGTCGCAGATTGATACTGCGCAGATTTCAGGAAACTACAGCAGAAGTGTTGCACAAATATGATGGACAGAGTGACCCCAGGTCACACGTTGAAGCATGTATTCAGCAATGGTCAGATATTCCAGAGGATGAGTGGGTTCACCTATTCATCCACATGTTGGATATAGTTCCAAGGAACTGGTACACTGAAATAGAATTGCGCAGAGGCACTATCACTTGGCCTCTTATGATGGAAAGTTTTCAACTTACCTTCAGCTTTGAGTCAGAACATCCAAGCATCGACCACGCTTTAAAGTGTATTAGAAAGAAGATATTTGAACAATGTCCTTTACCAGAATATTCTCAACTAGATTGGGCTGTCCAGATGGAACATGCCCTGGAATGCTATAATTTCACCACTAGTGAAGAGGAAGATGATCCTCGCAACATCAATATTCCAGAATCAGAAGGGACGCGCAAGGTCGAAGGCCCTCAGCTTGATATCCCTACCATTACAGAACACATCAAGCTCAAGAAAATTAACATTGGTACAGAAGCCGAATCCAAGTTTGCTTCTATAGGAGATTATTGGGATGATGAAACTGTTGGCCATATTGCAGATTTACTACGTGACTACCAGGATATCTTTCCTACCAAGTTTACAAAAATGAAAGGCATATTAGGAGATTTAGGAGTTATGTGCATACCTTTGAAAGCAGACGCCAAGCCAGTAAAACAACGCCCGTACAGGTTGAACCCGCGATATAAAGAAAAGGTTAGAGAAGAAATTGATAAGATGCTCGCAGCAGGTATCATTGAGCCAATAGAGGAAAGTGATTGGATTAGTCCTATGGTGGTACAAGAGAAAAAGATAAAAGGTGAAATAAGAATCTGCGTGGACTTGCGCAAGCTGAACGACGCATCAGCGCATGATCCATTTCCTACGCCCTTTACAGACAAAGTGCTTGATAATGTTGGAGGACAAGAGGCTTACTCCTTCACTGATGGCTTTTCGGGATACCATCAGATCAGAATCCATCCAGAAGACCGCCATAACACCACTTTTGCAACTGAATGGGGCTCATTCCAGTATACGGTAATGCCCTTTGGTCTTAAAAACGCTCCTGCTATCTTCTCTAGAGTCGTTGTTGCTGTTTTTAAAGAATTCATTCATAAGTTTCTAGAAGTCTATTTTGATGACTGGACTGTGTTTGGTTTACTAAAGAACCATATAGGGAATCTGCGGATGATGTTAGAAAAATGTAGACAGTATCAGATTTCCCTTAACTTGAAAAAATGTATTTTCTGTGCTCCTTTTGGTATTCTGTTGGGTCATATTGTATGCAGACAAGGACTCCTGATGGATCCTGCGAAGGTTGCCATCATTGCTAACTTACCTGCTCCAACTCAGACAAACAATTGCGCACTACATTGGGACATTCAGGGTACTACAAGAAATTTATCAAGGGTTATGCAAAAATAACTGCGCCTATGGAAAGATTGCTGAAAAAGGATTCGAAATTCCAATGGACAGAAGAATGCCAACATAGATTGGATATACTTAAAGAAAATATGGTCACAACACCTATTCTAGTTTTCCCAGACTGGAGAAAACCCTTCCATGTTCATGTAGATGCTTCTTCCATAGCATTAGGGGTTGTACTTACACAACCGGGAGAAGGAGGTATTGACCACCCCATTGCTTATTCTAGCAGAAAACTGTCAATAGCTAAGAAGAACTACACCACTACAGAAAGAGAAGGAATAGCTATGGTGTATGCCTTACAGAAGTTCAGACACTATCTATTGGGTGCTCATTTTAAAATGTATACTGACCATTCTGCTTTGAAGTACTTGGTCATTAAGCCAGTGTTAGGGGGAAGAATTTGCAGATGGCTACTCCTCTTCCAGGAGTATGATTTTGAGATTATTGTGAATCCAGAAAGATTGAATGTAGGACCTAACCACTTATCTAGGATAGAGTCAGGGGAGGAACCTACAAATTTGGAGGACAATCTACCTGACACGCAGTTGTTCTCTATTCAAGCAGCAGAACAGTCCCTAACTATTCTGAGTGAAGAAGCTAAGTCCTTGGAAGGCTTAGCCAAGATGAGGAAGATGAGCGAAGTCCGGAAAGTCCAGCAAGAACTGCACCGGCTCAGAAACAAAGATGCTACTCTCGCCAACATCATTCATCCCTTTATGGATGAGTATGTTGAACTTGCTGCCCAAGCAGAGGCCAAGCTCAAAGCATTTGCTGAGTCTCAGGAGTTGGTCGACGACATAGAAGGAGAAGAAGCTACTACATACATGGTGCAGACAGTTGCGGAGTGCGTGGATGAAATGGACTCCGCTATTGCGCAATGGAAGCAAGCATTTGCTGTGACCCAAGCAAAGGAAGACGTGCAAGTAAAGAGACCACACGCTAGTGCAAGTGGCTTGGGGATGAGCCACAAGTAAGTGTTAGGGGCCTGTTGGAGCATAGGACGCAGCTATAGTAAAGCTGCGAATTTTGAGGAAAAAGCACAAGTGTTGAAGGGAAAAAATGCTAATTTTGAGTAAAAGCACCAATTTTGGGCAGAAGTGAACAATGCGCAGTACGGCGCCAGATGGACAAGCTCAGCGCAGATTACGGGCCGGAAATCGCGGAGCTCACGTGCACAAGTCAAAGGAGATTGAATGTGGCCGAGTAGAAAGCTCAGCTACCACAATAAATGAAGCGACGGAATAGAGGGCTCAACTACCCTCATTAAGGCTAAGTACAGAAGTTATGGTTTCTCTGACCAAGGAAGAGCAACAGACCAAAGCATTGAAGGTGAAGGACAAGGAACAGTGAACGATGAAGTGGCACCCATACCCGCAATCTGCACCGAAAATCACGGAGTCTGTAGGAAGCGGCGACATGACTGCAAGCGGCGCCTACAGTACACCTAACCATGTCCGCGGTTAGGGTTTTTGGGGATTACTGCTGGGAAAGGCCCACAGTTTTGTAAAGGTGCGACCCTCAGGGCCACCTATATATATGTGTAATTGTAAAGGGAAAAGGGTTAGAGAGATTAGAGGTTAGAAGTTAGATGAGTTGGCTAGAAGGTAAGAGAGTTAGTCTTGGACAACTGTAGAGCTAGTCTCTGAGTTTACAGATAGTCCAAGTTGATGTCTGAGTCATTGTAATCTCTGTAGAAGAAGAGAATAGATCTAAGAGAAGGGCTCCCAGCTGTGTGCGTGGAGTTTCCCAGAAAGATCTAAGGCTGCAGCTGTGTGTGCAGCGTACTGTGTAATTCCCATTTTGAGTTAATATAGAATACAGTTCTCGTGAATGTGATTTCCCCATGGAGGCGAACCACATAATTCTAGTTGTTATGGTGATGTTTTACGTGAATGCATGTCTATGTTTTACTATCTATGTTTACAAGAAGGTTTCGCTATCTTTATGATTGAATATGTAAAGTAAGTTCTTGAAGCTCCCTTAGAAGTTATACTTGTGCAGCGTCGAAGGGGCCTGCAAGAACGCTATCGCTGCAGCGCTTGAGGAGTGTGTTACTACAATGTGGCGCAAGGCCAGGGATGATATGTAGTCAGACGTAGCGGGTAAACGCCTCATTCGTAGGTGCGGAGATACCGCGCAGCTAGGCTGGTAAGAGTTTCAGCGCTGTCGTGCTAAAAGGTCTGCAGAAGAGTAAGACATTCCGCTCTGAGGAATCCTCCCGGAAGAGAGGGGAGAAGAGTATAGTCTCCACATCGCCTAGGTTAAGGAAGCCTGATTCCTTAGCCCCCCCATAGCCACTTCAGGTGAGACTTCGGGCTGCTGCGCAGCTCGTTGCCGAGAGGGCCAGTGCGCCAAGGGGTGTTTGTTGCTGCGCATCCTGAAAACCTGGGTCTGTCCAGAAAGCAGCCAACATATGTGTTAGTTTGAATAATGGGATCATTGAAATACTAAGATAGGTGTGATGGGGAAGGTTCAAAATGATTGATCATGACCCCTATCCCAGGGTCGAGGTAATCTATTATGCCCCCTAAATCAGAGGTGTCAATGTGGTGCAGATGATGTCTTAGAGAGGGATCAACAGGGCATTGACCAACTGCTAGTGGGGGGGTATACCATGAGGCTGTGGGTCGTGGTTGCATATTGAAGTGATGATATGATGATGGGGGATTCCTCTTGTGGGGTGGATGCCCCTAGTATCTCCAACAAGAATTATGATGATGATGAGTAGGCAAGGTTTTGGGCCTGCCCCCATGTTGTGGACATGTGGTTTCCTCGTCGATTTGAAAGGGTTGAACATGTGTGTCAAAGGGATCAGTGGAAGGGGCCGACCGGACAAAGGGGTCTCCAGTGGAAACTGTGTAAATGGTGTTAATTTCTTCCGAGGAGGAAGATTTTTGGGGATATATTTCCTCAATGAGAAGAGGGGATATCTCTAGGTCGGCATTATTCAGTTCGTATAGTGCTACTCTATAATATGGGAGACCCTGGAAGTGATGTGAATAATGGCCGTAGATGCCGCATATCGCACAAGGGTGGTTGGTACGCAAATATTTATCACGAGGCTGAGCGGGCAGCTCGAGTTTGACAACTGGAATGTTAGTGTCATCATCCAACATTTGCATATGCTCTTGAAGTGTCGGTAATTGTGGACATTGATGGGTAGCATGGCCTATATCATAACACAAGGAGCACTTAGGGAGTACACGAGTTGTTGGGGGATTCTTAGCTAATTTGGGCGTCACTGGGGGGGTGCGAGTTGTGGGTGCAGAGTTGTAGATTGGTGGACCTCTGCCCCCAGTGTTGCGGGATTGAGGGGGGACATAACTAGATGTTGATGTAGTGCCCCCTGTTGGAATTGATCAGTTTTGGGGGTTCGAACCACCAGGTGGTGGGTGATTTTGGGGGTTTGGTATGCCAAGTGGTGGATGGTTCGACATATTTATAGGTTGTACCGGTTGTAGGACAACAGTTGGAGTCGATGGGGGAGTTGGGGTAGGTAAGTACCATACAGGTATTCCTAACCTTAAACCTAGAAGGTTAAGTGTAGCCATTACTGGCGTGCTGACAACTCTTGAAAACATGAACAAGAACGAGATTGTGTGAATCGGTGTTGTTCCGATATGACTAGGAACGATGGGTGCTAGTGGTATTGGATGAGTATGTTGTTGTTCATTTTGTGAGAGGGTGCATAAATTGGATACTGCAGTTAACTGGGGAGGGGGTGGAATAGAAGGGAAAGTGGTGGTCAAGGGGGTATCCGAATATATCCCGGGTCCGACTGATGAGACGAACGATGTTGGTGCACTAAGAACGGGTTGTTCGATCATGGGAAGAACATTTTCTGGTGCTGCGGGGGCATTGGGATCATAGTATGTAATCTGGTCGATTTTGATTATGCGTCCTTCATGGGGGAATGTCATGATGCGAAAAACTGAAGAAGCGACAGATTTCATTTTATACATGTAGCTGCGTCCCAGAAGGAGATTGTAATCAAGTTGGGCGTTAATGACCTCTATATCTATGAGAACCAGTTTGCCCCCAAGTTGTATGGGTACATTCACTAACAAGCCTTGAGGTTGAGTTGCATGGCCATCGTAAGCTCGTAATGCGGTAGTGGATGGTTGTAGCATTGGGGATCCAAGTTTCTACCATACAAAAGTTGACATGACGCAGGTAGAGGCCCCTTCATCGATTATGCATCGATGAACGATGAGGTTAAGAATGGAGACGAAAACTTGAAAAGCTAGAGATGCATCCATGCAAGGTTCAGCTTGCTCTAAGTCGAAAGCCATCATGTTAGAGTCGTTAGGATCTATGGCACCGATGGTAGATAACAACAACTTTCTCTGGGTAGGACAATTTTTTAAGATTTCTAGAGCGAACATAGCGGAGGGAGACTGAGCTAAATCCTCTACAATGTTATAGTTGGAAGATGCACAAGCGTTTGGGTTATTGTTCATCCGTCGTAAAGGGAAACGAGGTGCTTTGGGACCCCCATCCATGGGCATATTGGGTATGCGAAGTGGTTGATTGGTTGGGAGAGTACTCGACGATGGTACGGTAGGTGTGGCCTCAGGGGTGGATCCGTATTGATTTCGATGGGTTTGAAGATTGACATCATTTGATGACATCATAAATAAATGGTGAGTGTGGGACTCTGCATGCTGGTAATCGGTGGCTGCATAGGTAATTTGCTGCTGTGGTGCAGCGATCCTTGAGGGGGTGCTGGCTGTGTAGCATGTCCTTGTCGTTGGGCATCGTCGGTCCAAATTTGACATGCTCGATCTGAATGGGAACAATTATGTGTGTAATGGCCGTATGTATTGGAGAAAACTCACTATGGCTTGGGAGTACCACAACAGACAGATGACTACCAGAAATCTACTCAATTCTCAAAACAATGCTATTATAAATGACAATGTTAAAACAATGGAGAAATGTAACCAACCTCGATCCAACGTTTGATGTAGATCCCTTGGAGATTTCAATCCGCGAACATCCAAGCACTTGTAATCTGCAAATTAGTCTTGACAACCAATATCTAACAAGTACATGTGATATATAAATAACATCAACATCATCAATAACAATGGTCCATAATATCATAAGCAAATGCAACCCAATGTATAATAAATGACATTCACACCATGAATGGACGAGAATATGAGTATTTCTATTAATGAACAAGAAGAAGTACAAAGTGATACGACCTCTTGTTGACAACCAATCTGAACCAAGATCTAGATCAATCCACTTGTGCCTCCACCACTTCAATCCTCCATGAATGGCAAACTCAAACTAGAAAGGAGTTTGGAAGGTGAACATAATTGGTTCACAACTACAAGGATCAATGAGTGTAGACTCAAGATAGGGCAACAATCCACTAGAGTGCCTTTACTATTCTCTTCCTCCTCCCGTCCATAAGACATATGTGCTCAATATATAGTCCTCTCAAAGGTAGGTGAAAGGACTCATCAAGATGTTACTTGGGCAGATGGAGAGCCAAAGGTCACCCAATGACCACTTTTTGGGAGTAAAAAGTAATAAAATAGTGGTTTTTACCATTTTACTTGCTACCCATGGGCTATAGGGATGCAACTCGTGGGTACGCATGCTATAGTGATGCAACATGCGAGTAGGAACAAAAATAGGATAAACTAGTATCACTGAAGGATAAAAATAGATCTAAGTCACTGAAATGGATCCTACAGGCCAAAGAATGCTTATGCTCACAGGGTGGAAGATTTATGTGTAACAGATGCCCCCTAATGTGTGCGGTCAGAGACTGAAATGTGCTACGATGGCCGAAATACATTATAAAACTCAGAAGTGGAGTGATGGAGACACAAGTGGAAAGAACGGATCACTCGTCATAATACAATAGTATCTCTGAATACATGTCGGTATAGTACAACAATTTGATATAATGGCCAAACACTTATGAATGTATTATGATTGTACTAATGCACTGTGGTGTTGTATGAGGAGAATGTTATCCGTTAACATGAAGGTACAAATCAAGTCCTAGATCAAGACCATAGTGAAATGAATACAAAGACTCATCCATAGTCATGGATCACATAGAGGTATGTATAATTTGGTTCTACAGTGGTTAACTTATGAGTTATGCAGGTCAATGAAGAGAACAAGAAAAATATTGCTAGACATAACTATCAAATATGATGACCATGTATGTTTTTCCTATATCAAGTTAGAATCCTACCCTATGTAAGGATCTTATACTTTTGTATGATTGATAATGATTACTCATGAAGTTACAAGTTTGAGTAATCTAGGGTTTATGCATATTATGTCTCTTACCTTGATTGATGATATGACTAACCATAAGAGTTCTATGGTCAAACATGAATATGCATGAGTAAGAAAAGTCTTCCTTGAAACTTTGAATACTAATGCTTATTATCTGTGTTTGAAATGATCATGACTATACATGTTTAAGATTATTGTGTTTTGATAGTATTGAGATTATACTAATGAATGTATGTACGAGACCTCGAGGATAACACAATTATGATACTAGTAAGTATGCATAAGTGATAGAGGATGGATATAAGTTCAAAGACAGGTAATCCAGGAAGAAAAGATCAAGAGGGAGCACACTCCAGTAGTTCCTGCAAGGAAGCAAATATTGAGAGGGAGTCCACCCTACAAACCAAACAAAGATAAGTATTTGAATTGTCATTTCTTGCATATTTGTTTGTTTAAATAATATTGTTCAATGATGCATATGCTTATGTTCCTAGAATTAGGGTGTGTATTATGCATATTAGAATAATTGCATTAATGAACATTATACTACTAATATGCATGTGATGGGTAAGTGGCCTATGGCACTGTGCAACATTCCATTGCTACTTATCTAGAATGAAACCTCTTTGCTGACATGTTGGGAGTCGTGCACACTCTTAACAATGTTCTGGTAGAGATTGGAAGGCATCTAGAAAGTTACGGGATATGGATAAATGTTGTATTGAAGCATTGGCTAAGATAATCGCATGACTATATGACATATTTCTTTGTGTAAGAATTTGTTCTGAAAACTATGAGATGTTTCTAATCATGCAATTTAACTTGTTTTGTAGGAAAGACCGTATGCCATCACCTACAAAAGAAGGACTACAACATTTGTTCTAGAAACAAAGCTATCTATTGAAGATATTGAAGAATCTGAAGTTCCCTGGATTCGGGATGAAGTAATGATCGAAGAGTACCAGTTGATCATGAAGAATGATGTTTGGGATGTGGTCCCAAGACCTGAAGGGAAGTCTGTTGTGACTTCCAAGTGGATTTATAAGATCAAGCATGCTACAGTTGGTAGCATAGAGAAATACAAAGAGATATTTGTAGCTCATGGCTTCTCTCAGAAAGAGGGGATAGACTATGAAGAGACTTTTGCTCCTATCGCCAGATACACTTCCATTAGATCAATACTTGCTCTGGGTGTAGTGATGAAATGGAAGATACACCAGATGGATGTCAAGACAACTTTCTTGAATGGTGTAGTCGAGGAGGAAGTGTATTTGGAGCAGCCATTTGGTTTTGAAACACATGACAGGGAGTCATATGTGTGCAGGTTGAAGAAAGCCTTGTATGGCTTGAAGCAATCTCCTAGGACTTGGTATGAGAAGATGGACAACTTTCTATCTAGTTTGGGCTTTACCAAGAGTAAAGCGGATTCCAACCTTTACTACAACGTTCAAGAAGGAAATCCAGTGATACTACTTTTGTATGTGGACGACCTGTTTGTTACAGGTGAGGATAGATTGATTTCCGACACGAAGAGGAATGTTGTCAAGTTCAAGATGACGGACTTGGGGATGATGCACTATTTTCAAGGCATGGAGGTGTGGCAGAGTGCAAATAGAATCTTCCTTGCACAAGGGAAGTATGCAGTAGAGATCTTGAAGAGGTTTGGGATGATGGACTGCAAGGCCATGGCCACACCTATGGCATCGAACCTGAAGCTTCTGTGTGATGCTTCATCTGATCCGGTTGATGTCACTCTGTATCGTCAGATGATTGGGTCCTTGATGTACCTGACGAACACAAGACCAGATATTTGCTTTATGGTGAACACATTGAGCCGATTCCCGACGGATCCGAGAGTTTTTCACCTGGTTGATGTAAAGAATATTCTGAGATAGATGAAGGGTATGGTTAATTATGGGCTCAAGTATGATGCGAATCAAAAGTTTAACCTGCAGGGTTATGTTGATTCAGATTGGGCAGGAAATGCTGCAGATAGGAAGAGCACTTATGGGTGCTGCTTCAGTATGGGATCAGGTGTGATCTCTTGGTTTAGCAGGAATCAGTCCTACGTAGCACTGAGTACAGCCAAAGCAGAGTATGGTGTAGCTTGTTCGGCTAGTTGTGAGGCAGTATGGATTAGAAAGCTACTGTCTGAGTTATTTGATCTCCCATTGGATGCTACTGGTATTTTTTGTGACAACCAGAGTTGTGTGAAGCTGTCTGAGAACTCGGTGTTCCACGACAGGTCGAAGCACATTGAGATCAAATATCACTATATCAGGGATATGGTTTAGAGAGGAGCAGTGAAGCTCTTGTATATTGCAACGGATGAGCAGGGTGCAGATGTGTTGACGAAACCACTAGCCAGAGTGAAGTTTGAGTACTTCAGAGAGAGGCTTGGTGTTCTTCAGATTGATGACACTTCGAGGAAGAAGTGATGGACACATTTGTAGGAGCCATTTCAAGCATGGTGAGAGGAGGATCCTTCCCATGGCTGTGGATGTAAGCACTGGATGATGAGCATTAGGACGATGCTCCAGTTACTACTCTATATATGCATCATGTTGGATGATAGATATGATCACTTGGATCATGTATATGTATATGCATCATGTTGGATGTTGGATATGATCAATTGGATCATGTATATGTATATGCATCATGTTGTATTCTTGATATGATCAGTTGGATCATGTATTTGTATATGTATCAGGTGGATACATTGTATGATCAGGTAGATCATGTATGATGATATGTATCAGGTGGATACATTGTATGATCAGGTAGATCATGTATGATGATATGTATCAGGTAGATACTTGGTATGCATCAGGTGGATGCATTGTATGATCAAGATGATCATGTATGATGAGCTTTAGGATGTTGCTCCAGATGATATGCATCAGGATGATGCTATGAATATGATCAGGATGATCATGTGTGATGAGTATCAGGACAATGCTCTCGATGATGCACTGACGATGATCAGGATGATCATGCAATGATGACATGTATTAGGACGATGCAGTGATGATGATTAGGATGATCATGTACATCAAGATGATGTATGGTGAGTATCAGGTTGATACTCTATGGCCGTGGACAGGTTGTGCAGATAAGCATATAATAGCGCTCTGGGAGGTTTGCAGATACTCTTTCGAGGTTTTTCCTATGGAATATAATAGCGCCCTGGGATATCTGGCAAATGCTCTTTCAAGGTTTTGCTTGGGAGGACATATAATAGCACCCTGGGAGGTTTGCAGATATTCTGTCGAGGTTTTCCCTATGGCATATAATAGCGCCCTAGGATATCTGGCAAATGATCTTTCGAGGTTTTGTCCTATGGCATTAAATAGCGCCCTACGAGATCTGATAGGTTGAGCAGTACGCTCGTAATCAGTCCAGGGATGCTCTTTCGAGGTTTCGCCATGACCACATATAATACGCCCTGGAGATCCGGACAGGTTGTGCTAATCACGTAAAAGGCCTCGGATTATCTTTAGATTTCTTGCTAGTCAAGACACTCTTTTAAGGTTTTGTGGTGGGGGGTAACATGTAATACGTCCTGAAGATCCAGACAAGTTGTGCTAGTCACGTAAAATGCCTTGGATGCTCTTTAGATTTCTTGCTAGTCAAGACACTCTTTTAAGGTTTTGTGAGAGTCAACATGTAATAGCGCCCTAGGAGATCTTGCCGGTCGTGCTTAGGCACATAAAGGATCCTGGGATACTCTTTCGAGGTTTTGTTGATGCACGTAATAAGTCCCGAGCATTCCATAGTATGGCCAACGATGATGAAGACCTACAGGTGGTGGGCCTACATCCAGTATGAAAAATGACTGGCTCTGTAGAACTTCCTATGACGAGTAGTTCAGAGATTGATTGAGATAGCAGTAGTAATGACGATGATGATGATTCGATGTCGTTGATCCAGTGACGATGATCCAGAGAATAAGACTTGTGCTAGAAGACCTGTTTCGAGAAATACCTTCCTAGTTAAGAGGGAGTGTTGATGTAATTGTAACTTCAGAATGTATTTCACCTATGTATATTGTACTCCTATAGAGATGTTATTATTCCTCTATACGGAAATGTCATCATTTATATTGTAAGTGTCGTAACTTATACTTGATGGGTAATTAGACCACCTTGATGGGGTCGGAACTTTATGAGTCATGTGGGTAAAAGGGTTATTAGACCACCCTATTGGGGGTCGGCCCTGTCAGCATTATGTTATGTGCTTAAGTTAAGGCCGACCTAGTAAAGGTTATTAGGCAAGTCAAGTCAAGTATAAATAGAGTGCGGGAGGAACTTTATTTGATCATTCACTTCTCACTCTCACACTCATTAGAGAGTGGAACACTAGTGGAGGAGGAGAATTTGTTGCTAGGAGGACTATCTCTTGTACTTGGTTTGTATCATTGCTCTATATATCTTTGAGGAAGTTGCGGGGTTTTTCACCTTCTTGGTTTTCCCCGGTGAAACTCTATGTCTCTTGTGTGCTTGCATTATTGTATCCATGATTGATATGTCGTAGATATGCTGTATATGTTATTCTCTCAGTTAAGATCCTAGATCAGATTGAAATTTCTGAAAAACTAACAATACCCATGCTCAGAACAACGGACTTAAAGCATGGCTTCCGACCAATACATCGCAGATCCATGATAGTACTGACTCAATAATTACTGAGGACAAATCATGGCTACTAGACTACAAGCATAGATCCATGATAAGACAATGACACAACCACAACCAATACAAAAGTGGATCTATGTGATAGTACATCAATGAGGTCACCAACATAATATCTATGTGGGAACCTACTCAAAAATCACCATCGCAACCTGGATGTGCTAAATAGACTTCAGAACCATCCAGGGTCTTCTACCCGATCCCCAAGCGATACGAATCTAACCATGTGATTACAAGGTTTTGAAGTAGAACATGGAAGAGACTACTTGATTATCGACCAATGATGTAGGCCATTAACAAGTACGAGGGTAATCACCAATGATGACAATGACCCCTAAGGTATCTCTAGTACAACCCAATGAATGTGAATATATGTTTTGACATCAAACATTTGAGGGATCATTCGATCAGAGGTCAATGATGAAAACCTACTATCGAATGCGAGGAAACATGCCATTGAGGCATACAGGTACCAAGGTACTAAGGTTGGTTTCTAAGCCTAATTCTTTGATAATGAGTTGAAGTCAACAGGAATAGACTCGTCAAAGGAGGGCCATAATGAATCCCACATCATCGATATGAAACCGACATAGGAAAGTGATGTGAAGTAGTGAATCAAATGAGTATGGACTGACAGAAGGATATGAAGGCTGACAATGTTGCAGAAAGTTGACTCAGGTAAACTTCCGTTTAACATGAGTGGCACGATAATAATGACTTGACAACATTGACTCAATGAGGTAGAGACCAAGACATAATGAAACGATGACTAATGCATTCTTTAGGTGACTTGAAGGAGCGAGACAACTCACAAAATTGGCATGAATCAGAGACAAGCAAATTACCCAACTGTATGATGAGATGCAAACATGTGCCATGTTCAAGGGAAACACAAGCTGCCATAAAGATTTCTAAACAAAACTCAACTTATTTCTCCCCAACCCCCATCATGCTTGATGAGTACCTCTTTTTTTTTAACGGGCTTGAGGAGGATAATAGATGCTCAGTATAGCTCATCCTTCAAACAAGTCCAATCTCACATGTTTTACGAACCTGAGAAAGGAGGGGTTCGGTCCCAAAAGGGTCCTTCGATGTTTGATTTTATGAGTCTAAGGAAGGAAAACTCGACAATTTTTCATGTTTAGAGAGACTTAAATAATCCAAAGAAGACTCCAAAAAGGCCTTTTTGGTAAAATTTAGTCTCCTCACCCAAAAAAGGATAAAACAATGTGAGAGAGAACTCTTCTAATCATTATTGACTAGAGTATTCCTTTTTCATAAATAGTCTAAACAGTCCAAAAAAGGGACAAACTATCTTTCCCTATTTTGGGAGTCTGAAAAGAGCTTAAAGAGGAATCCATGTACAACTTTGTCATGGTTGGTGACTGAGTACGAAAAAGGTAAAAGTAAACTCGACACAGTTCCTTTTCTGTAAATAGTCTAGCGAGGCCGGATAAAAAGATAAACCTATACTCGTTAGACATACCTTTTTACTTAATTTTTAACGAGCATGACAATGGTATCAAAAGCACTTGGAATATTTTTCATGTTTGGATATAGAGCACGAAAAAGGAAAATGTAAGCTCAAACCAATTTTCATGTTTTTAACTAGAGCAAGAAAAGGTGAAAAGTAAGCTCGACACCTCTTACTATTTTTAACAATCTCAAAGAAAGGTTAGAAGAATGCTCATGCTACCTGCTTCATTTTTTAATGAGCTTGAAATATAAAAATGAACTATGCTCAGGACGATGGTTTCATTTTTTAGCGAGCTTGAAGTTGAAACTAAACTATGCTCGGAATGGGATACTTCCCAACATGATGTCTAGAGGTTGGAAAGTTTTCCCCCAACATAATCAACGAAAGCTAGTGGCTTAAATCTAGTATGATTTCCAGAGGCTGGTGATATGCCCCCAAGCTTTGTTTCGTCTGCTTACTCTTCTTTTTCACCCAATTAAATTCCTGGCTACTAATATGAAAAGGTTCACCAGAGGGATAGGAAGAATGAGGATTAAGTGACACATGAAGATGAAATAAAGATTCAAGTCCTAAATCTGGTGGGAGAATCGAATCAATGGGAGAGGAATATGTTTCATTTTTTAATGAGCTTGACACAGAAAGAGAACTATGCTCATGATAGGTTTCATTTTTACACAAGCTTGAAACTGAAAGTAAACTATGCTTGTAGGGACCTGTTTCATTTTTTTACGAGCTTAAAACAAAATAAAACTATGCTCGAAGTAGCCCATTTCATTTTTTAACGAGATTAAAACTTAATAAAACTATGTTTGAAGTAGCCCATTTCATTTTTTAATGAGCTTAAAATAGAATAAAACTATGCTCAAAGTAGCCCATTTCATTTTTAACGAGCTTAAAACACAATAAAACTATGCTCGAAGTATCCTATTTCATTTTTTAATGAGCTTAAAATAGAATAAAACTATGCTCGAAGTATCCCATTTAATTTTTTAACGAGCTTAAAATAGAATAAAACTATGCTCGAAGTTGGTTCCTACCCAACATGATGTCCATAGGTTGGTAGGTTTCCCCCATAATAAGAAGCTAGTGGTATTAACTCCAGCATGATGTCCAGAGGATGGAAACATTCTCCTCTAAGCTTCTTCCATGATGGGAAGAATTTACCGGGTCGCTAATGACTCAACTCTGACGTGATGTCTAGAGCCGAGAGAAATTGAATGATGATGGGGGAGGAACTAGTAGTACATGGGGAACATTCAGGGAATTCTAGTGGCTGATAGTCATATAATGATTAGGTGTAACAAATGAAAGCTGATCAATTGTAACGATGATTCCATGACGAGGAAAATACATCACTCGAAAGAGTGTGGACATGATTGCTTTCATGGCATAGAAATAATCTCGCACAAGAAGGAGATTAAAATCTAAGGGACCTTGGACTACCATAACATCAATGTAGACAATTTTCCCTCCTAAGGTAATAGTTAACTGAGGAAGGATCCCTAAAGGTCCAGTAGGCCTTCTATTAAAATCCAATATTTGATTAGTATTTGGCACAATATGAGGAGACCCCATAGCTTTCCAAGCAGTTGAGGATAAAATACTAACAGAAGCTCCTTCATCAACAATAGTGCAAAGTGCATTCCTACCAATAAATTCTACAGATATATGGAAAGGAACACACGGAGGAAGACAAGATTCCATTAGATCATTCCAATCAAAGGAAATGACCTTAGTACTTGGGGGAGGATCCGTAGATATGGGTGAAATGCCCCCTTGTCCAGAACAATCTGAACTGATAAAGAAAACATCAGTGGTTTTTGGTTCACTCTCAACTAGAAGAGTAGGATGAGACAAATACTGTTTCATGGTGACTACTTTAGTCTCAACATTCTCCAATGAAAGAGTGGAATCGAGTGGAGATGGTGTCGACTCGATTACTTCAACTTCACTCTTCAAAGGAAAAGAGGGATGAACTACTTGTTCTTCACTCATTGAGGAAAGAGTGGGATCGACCGAGGATGGAGCAGGATCGACATCTGATGAAGAAGGTGAAGGATTAATTTGGGATTGATGCTCTCATGATGCAGAGTTAAAATTTGAAGCATTAGGTGCATTAGGGATCACCATATTGGAGAATAACTATACTGGTAACCCTATAGACAATCCAGGAAGATTCAAAGTAGCGATAAATGGAGGACCAATATATCCAAGTGGAGGAAAAGTAAAAGGTACCCCATGAAACATGGTCTCTTGATTGGTAGTCCCAAAAGGATCTTGGGTGCGAGGAGATGGATTGGCCATGGAACAAGAATAAGTGACATAGGTTAAGTCTCACAAAAAAGAACTCAAAAACCCTCAGGAAACCGAGTGTACAAAAGGGGATCTAGAAGAAAAATGGGCACAATGGCCAAAAAGAAAGCTAAAAAAGCTTTATTGTAACCGATGCCACATCAAGTGAGCAACAAAGAGGCCATAAATCAAACAAGCAACACTAAAACAAAAAATACCCTCTACAAGGTAAAAGAGAAAGCAACCTCCTATCTAAGATTTAGAGACCTCAACAGATCATATCCTCCGCAAGGTGATGAAATCCAATTCGGACAATATGAAGTGAGAGACCAATATAGATAAAGGGATATCCCTCTACCAAAAGGGATCCTAGGTAAAAGAGTGCTAGAAGAATGGCCACTAGGATAAATCGTTCATGATATGTTTGGGAAGGTTTACTGGAGCATCTGCCTTTTGGCCCTTGTATAACCAGTATGGTAGCCGAAAAATACAAGGAAGACAATGGATTGATGTCCTTAGGCACTAAGTGGAGTACGTCATTCCACAAAGTACGTCCGTAACCATTCCTCGCTTCTTACCCCCGTGGAACAGGAGCCCCCCAAAAAAATTGGTGTATAACCGTGTCAACAAATACAAGAGGATTTTGGCACCCTAAGAGAAAACAACTATGTCTCAAAGGTATAACGACATGGGGGAATTATTTGGATTCCTATCCCCAATGTCCTACCTAAATACACAATTATTTTATGTCCTCAAATGAGGTTAATGTGTGTTTAGTTAGGGAATTAATTTTAAAGGCATGTTGTTTTACTCAAGGGGAGCGGAAGTGCAATTCGGTGGTGTGTAGACTTGACTCAAACCATGCCAATTTGGATGAACTATGCAAATCTTTTTCCTTCAATGAACTTCTAGCTAAGTAAGGGAGAGTTATTTTCATTCCCAAATGTACAACCCAATGCAAATGCAGTTTTAGCTTTTCAATGAATGATAACCAATCGTGTAAAACCACACCCAAACTATCCTAAAGTGACAAAAAGAGATCTTTTTGTCAATAACAAATGCAAAAAGTCTAATTCATTTCCAATCTTTTTACCCTTAAAAAAGACATATCTAAGCTATGGGAAAAAAACATTCCATAAATGTTTCCAATCAAATGCAATGCAAAGAAAAACATCCAATATATTTTTGTAACTCAAATGCACAAGAACTTGAAACAATATTTTCTTCCTCTTATGAATGTAAGGCCAATAATGTCAAATGATCAAACTAATGCAAGAAGGAAATTTGTGTTTTTCAAGCTTGTAAATCTAGCAAAGAGAGACAAAAAGAAGCTTTTCGTTGAACAAAAATGGAAACAAAGAATCGATCTACTCCAATAAAAAATAAATAACTAAATATGCAAACGAAACAAAGTGCAAAACCCAAGACAATGAATTCAAAAGACAAGGATGTCCTAATCCTTTCAAAGCCTAATATCCAAACCAAACCATGCCAAACCAAAAAAACCTTTGGAATATCATCAACAACATCCTCTGCTGGAACATCATCATCAACAACATCCTCTACTGGAACATCATCATCAGCAACATCCTCTGCTGCAACACCATCATCAACAACATCCTCTGGACCATCATCAACAACATCCTCTGCTGGAACATCATCATCAACAACATCCTCTGCTGGAACACCATCAACAACATCCTCTGTTGGAACATCATCATCAGTAACATCCTCTGCTGGACCATCATCAGCAACATCCTCTATTGGAACATCATCATCAGAAACATCCTATGATGGAACATCATCAACACCATACTTTTTTGGAACATTATCAACAACATCCTTTGCTGGAACATCATCAACAACATCCTTTGCTGGAAGATCATCAGTAAACAAAATACTAGAACAACAACATCAATCATCAATAAAAAAAATACTGGAATACTATTAGTTAGCAAGCACTGATCTTCAGTCACTCCTGGATCAACATTAGTCACCTAAGGACCAAAACTCTATCAGTAAAAAAGTACTGATCTTCAGTCACCCTTGGACTGGCATCAGTCACCTCTGGACCGGAATCAGTCACCTAAGGACTAGAACTCTATCAGTCGGCAAGTATTGATCTTTAATCACCATTGGACCGGCATCAATCACCTATGGGACGACATCGGTCATGTAAGGACTGAAACTCTATCAGTCATAAAGTACTGATATTCGTTCACCCTTAGACCGGAATCAGTCACCTCTGGACCGACATCAATCACCTAAGGACTGGAACTCTATCAGTCAACAAGTATTGATCTTGAGTCACCATTGGACTGAAATCAGTCACCTATGGACCAACATCAATCACCTAAGGACTGAAACTCTATCAATCAACAAGTAATAATATTCAGTCACCCTTGGACCGACATCAGTCACCTCTGGACCAGCATCAGTCACCTAAGGAATGGAACTCTATTAGTTTGCAAGTATTGATATTCAACCACCCTTGGACCAACATTAGTCGCCTCTGGACCGACATCAGTCACCTAAGGACTGGAACTCTATCATTCATCCAGTACTGATCTTCAGTCACCTTAGGACTGGCATCAGTCCCTAAGGACTGGAACTACTCCCTCTTTTGGGGGGATTCCTTTCATACCCCACTCCTTCTTTCGAAGGAGCTCCAATCATCATCATCACTCTAGGTGATCATCCTATTCCATAGGTTCCTTCTGAGCCTGTACAAAGTCTTCTTCAATCTGCACACATGTGGTTGTCTCTAGAGAGTCCTGAGTCCTAGATGTTGCTCGATATCGTCTTATACTTCGATTACACCATTTATCTGGTGTAATATCCACCACTATGTTTGGCCACTAGAGCAACATTTCGTCACAGTCGACTCCCTCTTTCTGAGATAACCCTTTCTTTGTACTTTTTGATTTTATAAGTCTTGTTCTACAAAAATCTCATCATTCTTCATTTGTAGGTGATCATACACAATAATTCCTACAAGTCAAGTTCATTTGCATGGTTAGAAAGATTTCTTAGTTTCCAAAACATATTAATAATGAAAAATCCACACAGTCATGCAACTATCTTAGCTAATTCTTCAACACAACATTCATCCATATCTCATATTCATATGGTAACTTTCTAGATTCCTTCCATCTATACCAAAACATTATTAAGAGCATGCAATACTCCTAATATGTCATCAAAGAGGTTTCATTCTAGATAAGTAGCAATTGAATTTTGTACAACACCAAAGGCCACTTACCCATCACATGCATATTCTATTCATCAATGCAAACATTATAACATGCATAATACACATATTAAATCTAGGAACATAAATATGTGAACAACAATTCAAATACTTATCTTTATTTGTTTGGTAGGATCTCTCTTGATCCTAGTCTCCTTGGAGGGGACCCTAATAGTGTGCTCCACTCCATCATGTGGGTTCTTCTACATCAAGGCTATATAACAGGAATATGGCCTTGGTCTCTTGATTCCTTTTGTAGCACCATATATTCCTGCATCATGTATTATTTCCAGTACCCAAGCTCATCTTCTCTTTTGTGGATTTCCTTCATGAGGTGTCTCCTCAGGTATCTGAGGTTCTATCATATCATGATCTATGGAATAGGGTCTTCTTCATCATTTATATCTATTACATTATTAATTTATGTAAATATAGGAGCTTCATGATCCTATTCATCCTCACGAGTTTTCTTGGATTTGTTGAAGGCTGCGTCTTCATCAAAAGTAACATCCTGGCTGAGTTCAATCTAAATAAAATATTATGACACGGTAAGCCTTTTATTGCTCACTTAACCCACAAATATTCCCTTCTTTCCTGAAGGTTACAACTTTGATCTCTTCTCTTTTGTAATGTGGATAAATACTGGACATACAAATATCTTTAGATGACTGACTTCAGGCTTCATACTGGTAAACAACTCTTCTGGGGTCTTGTTGCCAAGAGCACTATGAGAGATTATGTTTTGTACATATATTGTTGTTCTAGCTGCTTCTTCCCATAGATGCATGGGTAATTCTTGATCATGGATCATAGCCTTCACTGCTTCCATGACCGTTCTATTATTCCTTTCAGCTACACCATTCTGTTGTCGATTGTTGGGAATAGTAAGCTCCCTCTTAATCCCTACTTGTTTACATAAATATTTGAAATAATCTAAAGTGTATTACCCTCAATTATCTGTCCTTAGTATATTTATCTTATTTTTAGAGAGGTTTTCTACATGAGCCTTAAATCCTTAAACTTTTCAAAGACTTCATTCTTATTCTTTAGAAAATGAATCCATGTTTTGCGAGAGTAATCATCAATAAAAGAAGCATAATAAACATACCCGCTTAATGAAGTGGTGGACATAGGTCCACAAATGTTTAAGTGAATAATATCTAGAATACCTTTAGCTTTGATGTTGCTTCTTGTAAATGGATTCTTCGTACTCTTTCCTTGATCACATCCTTTGCATACTCCTTCATGATCAACATGGATTTATGGTAGTCCAGTCACCACCTTACTTACTATTGGTAAGGATTTGTAGTGTACATGAGCTAGTCTTCTATGCCATAGTTCACAAGGGCTCATGGTTTTGGTCATCAGTGTTGCATTGGAATGACCCTTAAGCTTGTAAATTCCTCCTTCTTCTACTCCAACGACTACTACATCATTGATAGTCTTCCCCTTTTTCCACATAAGAACTTCACAATCTATAAATGAAATTCGAAGATCTTTCTTATCTAATGTTGAAATAGATAGAAGGTTATTCTTCAAACCAGGTACATAAAGTACATCCTTCATGTTTATGGACTTTCTATAGTCCAATTTGTAAGAGGCTTCTCCCATTCATTTGATGGGATATTGATAGTCATCTCCAAGCTTTACCTTGTGTGGAGATTCATTTTGTATGAGATGTGAGAGGGATTCTTTTTATCCCATCATATGTTTTGAAGCTCCACTATCTACTAGACAAGTATCACTTCCATGAGATATTGAACCAGTGAGGGATGATATTATTACATATTCTTCACTGGAGTATTCATCTTCTTTGGTTTTGACTTTTTCATCATACTCACTGTCTTCCGTTGCATGAGCATGGAATCTCTTCTTCTGCTTCTTATGTTGTCTAGATTTGAGTGGACAATATTTCACAATGTATCCTGTCTTGTGATAGGAGTAACATTGAATTGAATATAGGTCTCTCTTGAACTTCTTTCTCTTTTGAGGTCTTTGATATCTTCTTAGAGAGTACTCACAGGAACGTACATCGTTATTCCTTTTCCATCCACCTTTGGCATGAGTTTTCAAAGCTTGATCTTCATTGTCATTTAGTTTCTCCTCTCTTACCGCTATTATGTCTTCTTCTTGCACACACTCTTCCCATAGCTGTATGAACTGGATCAGTTTCTTTCTAGCACATATGCCACGAACAAATGGTCCCCAATATTTTGGGAGACCATTCATAGTGGTCATCACAACTTCAAAATATTCTATAGTGTCTCCAATAGCTTCTAATTGTTCTTTGATTCAGGACACTCTGGAGAAGTATGAGTGCATGGAATCAGAATTCAAGATATCCACTCCCTTTAGTTGATTTCTCAAGGTCATCTTCCTATTAATGTTCTTCCCTTCAAATAGGTTGGTCAAGGAATCACACATTTCTTTTGGAGTCTTCTTTGAAGACACTTTAGGGATCAAGTGATATTTGATGGAATCGGCTATGATCCTCTTTTCCTTGACCATGTTCTTCTTATGCCTTGCTTTGGATTCATCTCCCTCTGGGTCTGTAAGTCCTTCCTTTATAAAGTCTTCTAGGTCATGTTCTTCAAGAATGAGCATGACTCTATATTTCCATGCCTTGAAGTTCTCATCTCCCTCAAGCTTCTCATCAAGCTTGGTATTGTTTTTCATATTGATAATATGAGAACCTCAAATGGAAATAGAATAGATTTGAGACTTACCAGAAAAGTTTTCCTTCCGAAAACTATTTCTACCTTGACCTAGGGTTTGTTAGAGAAACCCTAATTTTCCAATTTCAGGATTTTGGAAAACTGCTTGGATGAGAAAATTCACCTCCTCAAGGAGAGTTGAGCAAAGTGCTCCTTCTCCTAATTCTGTGAGCATATGATCCAAAAACTTGATTCCCTAGTTCTCCCAGTCTGTAGTGGGGGACCCAAAAATGAAAATTCTCGAAATTGAATTATGCTTCGACAGAAAGATGCGCCCTACTGAGGCGAGTCAGATGCACCCTATTTTTCATATGATCTGTGGAGAGATCTCTCGGAATAAGAAGCCCTAGTTTTTGCAGTTACGGAGGCTACACAATTTTTTCTTTCAAGCCTGCTCTGAAACCATGTTATTTTTTCACTTTGTTTAGAACAATAACATTAAACAACATAATCACTGAAATAAATACAAGCACAACAAACGCAAAGAATAACAAAATTCTCTCGGGGAAACCATAAGGGAGAAAACCCCACAAAACTTCCTCAATATAGAACTCACCAAGTACATGATAAAACCCTTAGACAAAACAACTTCTCTCCTTCACTTGTGCGAAATTCTCTCTCCTATGTGACCTTGAGTGAGTGAGATGAGTGAATATAAGTGAAAAACTCGTCCTCTATTTATATTCTACTTTTGAGTTGACCTTTTACTAACTAGGTCGGCTCTAACTCAACTAACTGGGCTGACCTGCACTCTTTACAATAAAATATTCTTTCTAGATCTTTCTAGGCCGATCTAATCAGTTAGGGTTTTGCATTGACTCTTTTAATGACTCTTACAATATCAATTACATCAATGACATTTGCCGAAGGAGGAATAAAATAATACAATAGAAAAATACTTCTAGAATATCTTCCGCAGTTACATTTCTTTAACACCTTCGGAATCATACAATCCATGACATACTTGGGAAAAAAATATGGAGCCTTTGATCCCCCATAAATATGAAAATATGTTCCTTAATGGGTCAGATAGGAATCCCCTAACACAATGACTATTGTAAGAGCGTCTTTAGACATGTAATTCGACTGTTTTTCATATATCAACCTATAGAAGGGAACCATGGTCTCTTTGCATATATGCTAGTACTAGATTGTATGCTTATGTGCCCACAAAATTTGATAGGCCACATAAATGGGGGATTCATTAGGATTCCTTTTGCATCCTAGTCCAGGAAAAGGATGTAAATTCATGATTCAATCCACTAAATATGAATACATATGAAATTATGCTTTCTTCTCTTTAAGGCCTAGATCAGCATATTTGATTGCTTGTACCATATTTTCGGAGATAATGTCCGCCAAACTGAAAATAGTTCCATGCATGGTAATGTGATAGAGAAAGGGCACCAAACTTAGCTTATAATGGGTTGAGTTGGGAATCCCATAAAGTATGCATGTAAGAGTAGAATCAATCCTAAAAGGAGTATTTAAAAATTTCATTTCATACTCCCTGTTATCCCTTTGGTGCAATTGCTTCCCTGGTAGTAACATATTCTTAGCACATTCAACATAATCGAGTTCCAGGCTTGCGAGCCATTCTTCTATCAGAAATACCCTCATATATGGAAGTCTATATTCTTTCCCGATGTGCGTAGGTTGGAACGAAGTGAAACATTTTCCCATAGTTCTACTGCTCATAATGATACGAGATTGAGTATCAATATAGGGGAGGACCCACCTTATTAATTTGGCACAAGGAAATAGTTCAGACCTAGTTGTAGCCTTATGAATTCTTGGCCTTTTGATATTCTGATAGATCAAGTCTTCTTTAATGTTGGCTCCTAGGAAATTCTAGTCTCCAATCAAATTATATATCACACCCCATTTGAATTCAAGAGAAATGCTCTTGATGTGTTGCGTATCATCAAACTATGCTTCCTAGAATACTTCCTAATATGGTTCATCATCTGATGTTACCTCAAGTATAGTCTTGGATGAGGGTTTAGATCCCCTTTTAGACATATCGAGCTCCTGCATGTCATTGAAAACAACATTATCTAATTCATAATTCATATTAACCATGAAATGATATACAAATCTAGTGAAGGCCAAACAAATGCAAGTATTGTTAAGAAACAAATAAATTATCTTCATGTAAATAAACAAGACTGTTCATCAATCAAGGTTCAACATCCATGGTCTATTCACTAGGGCTCGAATTGACATGTTTGTTAGCGAGCAAGGGGAAAATGTAGCGGCTTGTCTGCAGTCAAGGTAGGCTTAGAGGAGGTTGACGAGTTCTCAGAGCTAGGGTTTAATGTTGGACTCAGACATGAGTGAGAGAGAGCTCCAAAAGGTTGTTTATTTGGTAAAAGAGACCCAAGAAAAGCTCTAGGGAAAAAGATACTCAATACAAGTTTGGTGGCTTGAAACACTTGGGCTTAAAGAAATGAAATCAACCAATGGAACCAAAAAAGGGAGGAATCTAGCCAAGCATGAAACCAATAGTATTATAAAACTAATTATGGGAAATTTCAATCCAACCAAAAACTGCCAAGTGGATACCAACAAGTTTGAGATCACCAAACTAGAGCAAAAGGGTACTTACTTGGAGCATAGATGACAAGTGTGCAAGACTGATTGGTAGTTTATGTTGAGCATATCGGGTGAAGAATCTTGTCTAAGTGACACGATCTTGAACGGATTCACATGGAAACAAATATGGGGAAAAACAGTGTAAGTTTCTCATATTCAAAAAATCTTCAAAAACCCTAAGTCTCTCAAACAGGCTTAAAAGGTGAAATCGACATTTGTTTTTCAAAATTTTATCGATCTGTTTCAGTGAGAAAAGGTGAGTTTCCCTGACGTGTTTCGATGTCAAACCTTAAGTTTGTGTGATAATGTGTTTCATTGATATATTCCATGTTGGTGCGACCGTATCGGAGGTAAATTACAAGTCCCACTGATACGTTTTGGCGTTAATTCAAAAAGTACGCCAAAGTCACGTCTCGACACTGAAAATTGAATTAGATCAGTGAGAAAATAAAAATACGTCGACCCATTTCGACGATCATTCAAAAATTTTAGAGATACGTCGGCAAAAAAGATTTTTCGATGCTTTTGGGGAAAGTGTTATGAAGTTTCAGTGGATTTTCAAAGGTTTTCTAAAATTTCAGCGGCAAAGGTTGATTTACATCGTTGTTTCAGCGATAAATTAGAATCTCCGTTGATGTTTCAGCGAACTAATAAAAACTCATGAAAACACTAAAACTTAGAGAAACATGTTGATTAAGGAAAACCCGAAATTGGCTTAGTGTTTGGGTTAAAACGCGAAGTTGGGAAACACTTTTATGACAACGAAGTGAAAAAAAAAACTAGTGCGTGTGGATGATCACGCGAAAAAAAGTCAACTTCAAACTCTAGGCCGAGATTTTGTGAGAGTTCAAACTCTCGGTTGAGAGTTTAATAAAACTCTAGGCTAAGAGTTTAATAAAACTCTAGGTCGAGAGTTTGAACCAATCACCGCACTGTATTTTTAAAAAGTATCTCGGATGAGAGTTTGAACTAAACACTTGGCCGAGAGTTTGGAATATATTTTTTCGGCCGAGAGTTCATGGTCAACAAAACCTGCGAAAATATCTGGCATCTTTCTAGAACCTGCAACTTCAACAAGCCCAAACCCCTGCAAATTTTAAATATTATTTGTCGGACTTGGTAGCAATGGATTCATCTCTGAATATAGTTTCCAATGATATAATAATTGTTTCATTTTTATTTGAATTTCTATTTACTAATATTTTTTTTCTAAACCTTATCCCTTCAGAATTTTATTACTTTGAAAATCACCCGAAATGAAAATTCAATATCATAACAAAAACAACACCAAAAAATTTGAAATATTCACAGAGATCTTCCTTGCGCCATCCTCTTCAAAAGTGTACTTTTAGTTTTTTCAATAAGAGTCACACTAAAAATAAAATTGAAGCTTACCAACATGTGTCGATAAGGCACCATTTTCTGAACATATGCTATTTTGATAAATAATAAAAAATAGTTCTCAAGTCCGAAAAACCTCAAAATATAGTCCACGCACAAGTGCAGTGCGTGTAGATTATGATCATACATTGTTTTACCTAAAATGAATAACCATCTCTCAAAAAAATAGTGCTCACGCTGGTCACTCATTATCCATACCTAAACTTTTCAAGTATATGCCATTGGTGAGCACCAAATTTTTCCCACAATATGTCCATAAAAAAAATTAAAAAAAATATGAGTAGAAAGATAATTCAATTCTCTAAAACATTTGTGTTTAGTTCAAGTTTAAATTCCTAAGAGATATATGGGTTTGAAGTGGTCTAAGTTGAAAAACATAAAATTTAGCAGTTTTGTTTGTCAAAAACAAGCCAGAAGTGTTACCCAACTTCACGTTTTCACCCTTTTCTCTTTTTGTGAATAAGCCAACCTTATGTAGTACTTGACTTAGTTTGAGGAGGTGAAGATGCTTTAAACAAGCATAGGCCAAAATCAAGGAGGGGCCTCAATCTTTTCAAAATAAAATAATGGTGACGGTGGTTGCAGCTGCAACAGTTGACTTGAGTCCATTAGTTGTAATTGTACATCTTTGTCTCCTATATATAGGAAGGAGATATTTTCATTTGAATCATCTTGCCTTGTCTTGTCTTATGTACTTGGTACATTTTATAAGGAGTTTTCCCCCTCGAAGAGGCTTTCTATTCATTTATTTTCTTCATGAAAGGTGTGGAGTAATCTTTCTATTATATTCCTTCTCTTTTCATGCTCTTTTTGAAAATTTGTTGCATAACATTTGGTATCGGAGCTTGGATGCTTCCAAAACAAATCATCTTGGAATTGTCGCTATATTATTTTTTCTGTAGGTTTTTAGATAAAAAAAACTCAGAAAACATATATAAAACAAGCTGAGATATGTGTGGTAAAATGTTTAGATCCAGACTCAATACAAGTTTGGATTATATACTCAGGAAGATAGGGTTTATCACTAGCCCAAAATTTAGTCTCAAACAAGTGCTCTAGGGAAAATTGTTATATATGGAGCATGCAAGATCAAAATTGAGTGAGACCAATTGAATTAAAAAGAATATAGACCTATTGCAGCTGCAACCATTTCCACAATTGTTTTGTAAAATTGTAGGGCCCCTCCTTAACTAAGGTTTTTTGGGGTTTCATCTTCCTTTACAAACATTTTGACACTTAGTTTTTTGGGAAAATAATTTTTTCTATATTGAAGAAAATGAAAATGTCGTGCCAAAACGGTCAAAGAACTTTTTAGTTTAGCGCTGAAACGGTCAGATCAAAATCTTGTTTTGCACCGACACAGTCGAAGGAAATTTTTAACTCGATCGGATCAAAATTGGTTTTTGCGCTCCGAGAAAGTCAGAATATTTTTTGTTCCACGCCGAAACGGTCGGAGTCAGTTAGATTTTCACACTGATGCGACCAAGATAATTTTCATTTTTGAGCCTTGATCGATTGAAAGAGTAGTTCTTTTGTATTGGTGCAAAACTTGCTTTTGCATCGATACAATCAAAACAAAACTAAAATGCACACCGAAACGTTTTGGCGTAAAACGAAAGTTGCGTCGATGAAAAAGGTAAAGGGTTGGTCTATCGACACTAAACAGATATCTCGTCCAAAGCCTTTCGATGTAAAATTAGGTTTCACTCCAAAACAAGTTCGGCGTAAAATGAGAAGGCGCTCTGAAACGATTTTTGATAAAGTTTTTTAAAAACTTATTTTGGACATCTTTGGCACAATTACCGAGTCACATTTATTGCTAGGGTTGCATTATTTATATAAAGGGGTTTCAAAGTTTTCTTTAACATTTGTAACGTTGTTCAAGTTGGAGCAATTTTTGGACGACAGGTCTTCTAAAATGTCGTTTGAGCAGAGTCTTTTTAATATCCATCCACCGCCAGGTAGGTCTTTTGCTCTGTTACCTTATTGCATGTGTTTTTTGAGAAAATGGCATCTGTCTAATGATATAAAAATTATTATTTAAACATCCGTTTAGCGCCTTTACTTGCTTTGTAACCCTAGATCTAGGTACATAATCAAGCCAAGGACTATGTATTCAAGATTGAAAACCCCATAAGCGTTTTTGGGTAGGAATGAGAAGTTTTTCCGCCTTCAGCCTTGAAACTTTCAAAGATCTCCACACCTTGTTGTCACTATAACTTGAGAAAATTGCTTTGAATTCACCAAAGGCACCTAACCCTAGGAAATGAGTATCTAGAAGCCTCATCCCGATAAGCCAAGCCTTTTAGTTTACTCATCCATTTAGCGGAGGTGGGCTATGACTAGCATTTGTTTGTATGGCTATGACTTCTCGCTTATGAGTATAGATTATCTGCGGTTTTCTTTTGTTAGTTGGGGTGAGTGGAAGATATATAGATGGAGTTACGACCTCACCCTGCTAAAAAAGAACACATATGAGTTGATTAGGGTAAGCAATAGAAAATAGACAAGTGTGTGCACTTACACAACTTCCCTATATCGTGGAGGGAGAATCCCCTTGTTGAGATCACGTAGTTTGCTTGCATTTTCGCTATCTCTTCCAGTTTCCTATTACCCATCTCACACCTATTAGCTATTTCCATATAGCTATGAAGTGGGTAAAGACCGACCGATGCCATTGGATGGCTCATATCATTGTCCTTACCATGCCCTAATAAAGTCTTTACGAAGCTAGGAAAGGATTTTAACAACCCATAGTTTGGATTTAAATGGTGGTCGCCGATATATGATTTGATAAAGAACTGCTCATTTTTTAGAAAATCATTAACCGGTTAAGTTGAGTTTCCTTGTCATTTCTAATGTTGTTGTATTACCATGCTACCACAAATTAATAAATGAAAAGTTTCTCTGTGAAACCCTAAAAGACAAAACCACGGTTTTGATTTAAAATCTTTTATTCATTTTGCTAAGGACACGTTTTAAAATAATGAGTATTCAGCATGTAACCCGTTGATATATGATTTTCTTGTATTAAGATCCTTATTTTCCTGACTATTGATACTACCATCAAGAACAAAAAATAGAGAAAAAGAACCCATTCTGTAGTACTATAGTGTTCATCAAGACAAAGGCTCAGATTCCAGAAAACTTGATATTATGGAAGCATGAAACCCCTTATCTATATTTCTTGTCTTATAAATAATGAATATTGGCGATTTATTGTTTGGATTAAGTTTGATTAAAATATTGTATTTCCACTGTCATTTTGCTTGAAATTAGTTTCCTTAACATTGGATTTTTATTTTATATACATTAACTTTGTTTTCACCTCTGGATTTAGAAATGCAAAGGAGAGATTCTAAGTGTAAAGCCAAGGTCGTAGAATCTGATTATGATATTGAAATTGTCCCAGAGATGATGACAGAGACTCAATATGAAAGACACCAAGGCTGCAATGGGAGTAGTTCCTGAATATAAATGGGGAGAATTATACCACTTGATCCGAGACCAAAACGTTACAGATGCATCTTTTGAGGAGATGATGGTATACCAGAATATTAAGAAATAAGGTCTTCATAAGGCCGCCACCCGTACAGAACTTTTCCCGTGTTCAGAAGTAATTGGGTAGATTTTACCCCATGTAGATGTTATCTCAAGAATCATAGCCTGGACAAATGGAGAAAGATTCACGTCGATTCAGCAAGCTCGTATTAGCGCAACATATAAGTTACCTCCTCCAAAATTCATGATGATAGAAGAATGGATAAAGGGGGTCAACATTGTTAGGATATTTCAATACTCCATCCTTGTCCTACCTAGCATTATTTATTTTTCCTAGTTGTTGATGATGTCATTTCCCCCTAGTGTTAGAATATTTCTATACTCCATCCTAGTCCTACCAGCATTTTTCATTTCAGTCATGCATGCAGTCATGCAATTGCATGGAGGCATGCAATTACATGCATCCCAGTCATCATTATGGTTCCTCCCAGCACCTAGAGCTTGGTTTTCTAGCCTCGAGAGCTTCTTTCTACTCAATTCCAACCCTCATATTCAGTGATGCGCCCTCCTTTCACCTACTGCATGTGAAAGGCACCCTCCTTCACGTACCACTCAGTTGTTACACCTACCACTCAATTGTTACTCAGTTAGTTGCTTAATTAGTGGATCTGCTGCCAGATTGACAAGTTAATTGACTGAACCACTCCGATGGACCTCCAGTGAGACTAGATTTCCAGTTCTGATTCCAGTCAACTCCTCATGTGCCCTCCATTAGTGATCTATGCATCATTTACACTTATTACATCCAGTTAGACTTAGTTTGACACATGGTTGATGGTTACTTGTGCTCTAATGAAACTCCATTGATTTGATCATGCAGGCTAATTCGAATTGCCACCTTGGAATTCGAATCCTTTAATTGTATTATTTATTGTTCATATTATGATTAATGAATTAGTGAGTGTGATGTTATTCTGCTTCTATTTGAGTTCTACTGTATGATAATTCTACTGCTCTTTTACACTACATTATCCACTCTTCTTCTATTTTCTTGCTTAATATTTCTTGTGAGGTATACATAAGCTCTTAGATCTGCTATGAGGATTTTCACATGGTATTAGAGCATATTGAGAGTAGAGTATAGTCGATCTCCATTCTTGAGATTTTTTTGTAGGTTATTACCAATATTTCGAGTGCATCAGCAGTTGCAGCAATTTTATAGCAGTAGCAGTTATAGATATTCTCCATTGTTTTTTGCAGGTATTTTGCAACAGCTTCCATGAATCTGGAAGGAATTTCTCCTCTCTTTCCATTCAACTATGATGAGTGGAAACCAAAGATGATTGCATATTTGAAGAGACATGGTCTTTTTTATTATTGTTTTGAAAGAGAGTTCGAATCCTCTGAAGAGGAGAATGATTGGTTAAATGAAGGTGACAAAGCCCATGGAGCAATGTTGATTGCTATGTCTCGTTGTATGTTACTCCACTTCCATAATTCTGTTGAATCTCCAAAAGAGCTATGGGCCCATCTGGATGAAAGATTTGGAAAACAGAATGAAGGGATTGGTGCAAACTATTTGGAGAGCAAGCCCAGTGATGCATTCACCCTTCTTGATGGTCTCTCTGATCATGATTCAGTATCAAACATATCTCATAATGAATTTTTCCAAAAATAAGAAGACCTTGCACATTCAACAATCATATTCTCAATGTCTTCTATTTCGAATTCTGAGCCAGCTCACACTCTAGAAACTAAAGAGTTTCTTAAATCCTCTCTTGCACAAGAGTCTGCTAGTTTTCATAATGATGATCTATTGAATGTTTCAGAGGTTAAATCAATAATTGGAGGTGATGCATTCACTCTCCTTGATCACTCACCTCTTATGTACTACTATATGATCATTTGTACATGCTCTCAGAAGTTCATTGAAGATGTAGGGTACTTCCATTCTCTTGGGATAATTTCTCATGAATATCATGGTTTTTTTGGTTTTGATCTCACCCCTGTTGGTTCAAAGGAGATCTCAAGAAACCATTCATCGTTACTTGGATCTGAATCCAAGCCATTACCATTGTTTCATGGTTCATTTGGTTTTGATCTCACCCCTGTTGGTTCAAAAAAGATCTCAAGAAACCCTTTATCAAGTCTTGGAGTTGATTTGAATTCCAAGCAACCACCATCATGTGATGGTTCTTTTGGGCATGATCTCACCTATGATGGTTCAAAGGAGACAAGAAAAGACTATCTACACATTCATGGATTTGATCCTACCTCAGCTGATTCGAATCAAAGGTTCCAGGATCATCCTCATACCTTTGGACTTGTTCTCATCACATTCGGTCTGAAGAGCAAGTACAAGCACATGCCTTCATATTCGCTTGCATCCACTGAGGGAGAAAACAAGCACAAGTTTTTGGAGCATGAACCACTTCTTCCCAAGAAGAAGATACCTCCAGACATATGACCAAGCATCACACCTGCTTGAGTTTGGAGCATTTATTTTTTGGTGTGCCTTACAGTTTTTTTGAGGGGGGGTATTGTTTCCCATGAGTTTTTTCCCATTTTCTCGTTTCATGGACTGTTCTTTATTATCCATTATATTGGGTGACCTTTGGTCTCAGTTACCAGGGCCCAGGATGGATTAAGGGGGGGTGTTAGAATATTTCTATACTCCATCCTAGTCCTACCAACATTATCATTATTTTTCATTTTAGTCATGCATGCATTTTTTCATGCAAGCATGCAATTGCATGCATCCCAGTCATCATAATGGTGCCTCACAACACCTAGAGCTTGGTTTGCTAGCCCTGGGAGCTTCTTTATGCTCAGTTCCAGCCCTCCTAGTCAGTGATGCGCCCTCCTTTCACCTACTGCATGTGAAAGGCGCCCTCCTTCACCTACCACTCAGTTGTTACACCTACCACTCAGTTGTTACTCAGTTAGATGCTTAATTAGTGGATTTGTTGCCAGATTGACTAGTTAACTGACTGAACCACTTCGATGGACCTCCAGTGAGACTAGATTGCCAGTTCTGACTCCAGTCAGCTCCTCATGTGCTCTCCATTAGTGCTCTATGCATCAGTTACACTTATTACATCGAGTTAGACTCAATTTGAAACATGGTTGATGGTTACTTGTTCTCTGATGACACTCCACTGATATGATGATCTGATCATGCAGGCTAATTCGAATTGCCACCTTGGCATTCGAATCCTGTCATTGTATTATTTATTGTTCATATTATGATTAATGAATTAGTGAGTGTGATGTTATTATGCTTCTATTTGATTTCTACTATATCATAATTATGTTGCTCTTTTACACTGCATTGTCCACTCTTCTTCTATTTTCCTGCTTAATCTTTCTGGTGAGGTATACATAATCTCTTAGATATGCTGTGAGGATTTTCACACCTAGTAATGTGCAGATGTCATCCAGGATCCATCTACCACCTTCTGAGCCCTACATGCATAATTTTAGGACGACTTCATCCAGTTCCCTATTTTATAGGAACCTACTGAGTGTTCCGGTGCAATCCACCTGAGTTAGCTGACTCTTGTGGGGGGTTAGAGATCCAGATGCCACTAATTGTGGCCTCTGTGATAATTCAACAAGATTGATCACATAGCTAGAGTAAACCTCACAAATCTCACTCAAGAATTGCAGAGAAGAAGAAGAAGAAATGTTGTAGATATTTCTTCCTACAGATAGAAAGAAGCCCTCTTAGGATAAAGCAGGATGAACTGACTCTATACTAAGACAAAAGTGAAACAAATGCGATCTTGAATCCTATATTAAACAAGTATTTCAAGATTTCAATATTGAAGAAAATGAGAGAAGATGACTAACCTTTGACTCTGACATTTGTCCCGCTTGTAGTCCAAATCTCAAAGTCCTGGAAATGAACCTGTTAAGATCAGACAATGTACAAACATATACAATTCTCCAAGTACCTTGAATCACAAGTTAGAATCCAAATCTAGCTAGATACAAATTATGTAATTGAATCGAAATCAACACACATAAATTGGGAAACAAGACAAGTTATCTTTATTACAACTTGAAAATGCTTAAAATGGTTGCTTGATGTCCAAGCCAACTTTCAGCTCCAAGTTCCTCCTCTAGCTATCTATGCAAAAGTCTCAAGATCATAGGTTGGATGCCCCAAAAGTCCTCCTTTGGATCATGGAAGGCCTCTCCTTTATAGTGCTTGGAAGGGATAACCAAAAGGAGAGTAAGATGGATCTAATGAGTGTTTAGTGGATCAGGAATACTAAACAGAGAGAGGGGGTTGGGATCGAATCAGAGCTAATAATCCCAAGAAAATCTCTTGAAAGATGAGATCCATGATCCATGGCAAAAAGAATAAAAAGGGGTTTTTGTGTCCTTGGGTATAAGCATAACGCGAAATTATCACGCCCTAGGGTCTGAGCATAGCGCGACAACCCTAATTGTCGCTACCCAGTAGACGTGCAAAGCATGAAAATATATACAGATAGGGTCAGATTTGGTGACACATGGCAGGTAAGGTGATGTCTTCATCATTTAGTCAATGGATTTTGCTCCTGGGTGTCTAGATGAGACCAAGGAGGGTACCAGTAATGTATGATGATCATTAGGGAGAAGTGTTGTTAGGTCACATGGTATAAGGATGCGACACTAGGGCTCAATGTGTAACTTTGAGGTTTAATAGATGCCCCCTAAAGTGTGAGGTTAGAAGAGACTGATGGCCAAAAGAATTTACAAATAAATTTTGCGGAGATAGCATCGAGGGAAGCAACGAGGAGCTGAAACAGAAACAAGATGTCAAAAAATACCACCGAGGCGGGCATACCCATGTTCGGAACAACTGACTCAAAGCATGGCTACCGACCAATACATTGTAGATCCATGAGTACTGAGATGATATAGACTGTAAACAAATCATGGTTACTATGAACAATCGTAGATCCATGAGACAATAATGACACAGGCACGACCAATACATAAGCGGATCTATGTGACAATACAACAATCAGGTTACCCATGTAATGATTATGTGGAAACCTGCTCAAGAATCGCCATCGCAACCTAAATGTAATCAATATCGAAATGTGTTCAGGGTCTTCTACCCGATCCCAAAATGATACGAATCTAGCCATGTGATTACAAGGAGTTGAAGTCGAACATGGTAGAAACCATTTGATTACCGATCAATGATGTGGATCATTAACAAATGCGAGGGAACTCACCAATGATGACAATGAACCCCAAGGTATCCTTAGTACATCTCAATGAAATACGAATAGATGAGTTTACGTCGAGCACTCGTGATATTATTCGATCATAGGTCAATGATGAAAACCTACTGTCGAACACGGGGAAACCTGCCATTGAGGCATGCAGGCACCAAGGTACTAATGGTTGATCCCTAAGCGTTTTTCCTAGATAGTGATTTGATGTCAACAGGAATAGACTCATTAAAGGTGGGCCATGATGAATCCCACATCATTGACATGAAATCAGAATGAGGTGTGTAACAATGGAACAAAAGGACATGCACTGACACAACGAAAGATTTGACATAATGGACGACTTGAAGCAACGTAGACCCTTTGAACATGTAACGACATGAAAATAGAAATTGGAAGTAGAGATTATAAACAACGAAGAACAACCATAATACGAGTGGACTTGTGGCCAAAGAGACGACTCGGAACTATGATCATAACGCAGCAGGAAAAGATGAATTCCCAAAAGAAGACAAGGTGAGGATGCATGCCTTGTTCAAAGGTGACAACTAACAAGCTGCCAACAAGGTAAAATTGACTCATTTCCCATTTTTTCCCTGACATGATGGACGAGTACATCTTTGTGGTTTTACGAGATTGAAGAGGATAACAGATGCTCGGTATAGCTCATCTCATAGATGAGTCCGATCTCACATGTTTTACGAACCTAAGAAAGGAGCGGTTCGTCCTAGAGATGGGCCCTTTGATGTTAAAATTTAACGAGTCTAAAGAAGGAAAAAATCGATAGTTTTTCATATTTAGAGAGTCTAAAAAACTTAAAGAAGGCTCCAAAATGTACTTTTTTGTAATTTTAGTCTCCTAGTCCCGAAAAAGTGTAAAACAATTCCTAAGAGAACTCTCCCAGTCAGAGATTGAGTGAGGTATTCCTTTCTCATAAATAGTATAGACGGGATGAAAAAGGGGTAACCTATCAACGAATAGATGTCCTTTCAAATACTTTTACAAGTGTGAAAGAGACAAGTGCACTTGGAAATCTTTTCACAACGAGGGAGTCCGAAAAGAGCTTAAAGAGAACTCCAATGGTTTTTTTTCGTAATTTTTTAATCATTTCGGTTTGAAAAAAGAATAAAATAATGCCAAGATGATACTTTCCTCATCGTTTTATGAGCACAAGTAAAGTTGACTAAGCTCGACCCCGTTTACTTAATTTTAACAAGCACGACACAGGTGTGAAAAGGCGCTTGGAATCTTTTTTTAGGTTTTAATCCAGAGCCCGAAAAAGATAAAGTTAGCTCAAGTGAAGGTCAAAACAGTGATATACCGCTAGTGTGAACAATGTATAGAGATCATGTCAAAAATGGTTTATAAAACCTTGGAAAAAGGATATTAATAATGTGAAAATTTTGACCTAAAAGATATTTATAATAAAATAATGAGAAAAAATAGCCATGTAACTTATATAAATAAGAGGTAAAAGAGGAAGTTACTATTCTAACTTGGCCATTTTCACTTATAGAGGGATTTTTACCTTATTGGAGGGCAAATATTCAAGCGACCATATACAGAGATCCGAGGCACCATTCTGACAAATCTTTCGTTGCATCACTACATGTCCTTTTGTTCCATTGTTACACACCTCTCTCATTCCGATTTCGTGTCGATCATGTGGGATTCATCATGGCCCACCTTTGACGAGTATATTCTTGTTGACATCAAATCACTATCCATGAAACAAGATTAGGAATCAACCATCAGTACCTTGGTGCCTACATGCCTCATTGGCAGGTTTCCTCATGTTCGACAGTAGGTTTTCATCATTGACCTCTGATCGAATAATCTCACAAGTGCTCGAAGTCAACTCATCTATTCGCATTTTGTTGAGATGTAATAAGGATACCTTGGGGATCATTATCATCATAGGTGATTTCCCTCGCATGTGTTAATGGTTCACCTCATTGACCGATAATCAAATGGTTTCTACCATGTTCGACTTCAACACCTTGTAATCACATGGCCAGATTCATATCATTTTAGGATCAAGTAGAAGACCCTGGACACATTTCGATATTGATTACATCCAGGTTGTGATGGCGATTGTTGAGCAGGTTTCCACATAATCATTACGTGGGTAACCTCATTGTTGTATTGTCACACAGATCCACTTATGTATTGGTCGTGGTTGTATCATTATTGTCTCATGGATCTACAATTGTTCATAGTAGCCATGATTTGTCTACAATCTATATCATCTTAGTACTCATGGATCTACAATGTATTGGTCGGAAGCCATGCTTTGAGTCTATTGTTCTGAACATGGGTATGCCCGCCTCAGTGGTATTTTTTGACATTTTGTTTCTGTTTCAGCTCCTCGTTGCTTCCATCAATGCTATCTTCGTGAAATTTATTTGTAAATTCTTTCGTCCATCAGTATTTTCTAACCTCACACTTTAGGGGGAATCTGTTATACCTCAAAGTTACACATTGAGCCCTGGTTTCGCATCCGTATACCATGTGACATAATGACACTTCTCCCTAATGATCATCATACATTACTGGTACCCTCCTTGGTCTCATCTGGACACCCAGGAGAAAAATATTGACTGAATGACGAAGACATCACCTTACCTGCCACGTGTCACCAAATATGACCCTATCTCTATATATTTTTGCACTTTGCATAGCTGATGGGTAGCAATAATAGGGTTGTCACACTATTCTCGGGCCCTAGGGTGCGATAATTTCGCGTTATGCTTATACCCAGGGGCGCGAAAATCCCTTTTTAGCCTTTTTGCCATGTATCATGGATCTCATCTTTCAAGAGATTTTCTTGGGATTACCAGCTCTGATTCGATCCCAACCCCCTCTCTTTGTTTAGTATTCCTGATCCACTAAACACTCATTAGATTCATCTTACTCTCCTTTTGGTTAACCCTTCCAAGCACTATAAAGGAGAGGCCTTCCATGAGCCAAAAGGAGGACTTTTGGGGCATCTAACCTATGATCTTGAGACTTTTGCAAAGATAGCTAGAGGAGGAACTTGGAGCTGAAAGTTGGCTTGGACATCAAGCAACCATTGTAAGCATTTTCAAGTTGTAATAAAGATAACTTGTCTTGTTTCCCAATTTATGTGTGTTGATTTCGATTCAATTACATAATTTGTATCTAGCTAGATTTGGATTCTAACTTGTGATTCAAGGTACTTGGAGAATTGTATATGCTTGTACATTGTCTGATCTTAACAGGTTCATCACGAGAACTTCGATATTTGGATGACAAACGGGACAAATGTCAGAGTGAAAGGTCAGTCATCATCTTAGAAAGGTATACCTCAGTCAATATTTGACTGGGAGAGTTCCTCTAGATATTTTTTTATACTTTTCCGGGTCTGGGGACTAACTTTTGTGAAAAATTCAAACCGTGGAGTCTTCTTTAGATTATTTCAGACTCTCTAAACATGAAAAATCACCGAGTTTTTGGAGGTGGTTAAGGTGGGTTTCGACCCCTTGCTTGTTGGATTTGCTTCCAAATGAGACTAGGGAAGGGACTAACATTAGAATGAAGGGTCCTAACACCCTTAGGAGGCATAAACATCATGTTTTTCATGGTGGTGAAATAGGAAGACTCTCAATTACACATGGTGTGGCAATTTGAGGTATAATAGATGCCCCCTAAAGTGTGAGGTCAGAAGGAATCTGATGGCCGAAACACTTTACCAATAATAAGTCTGCAAGGATATATGAAGGAGAACTAGAGAAGAGCTGCAAGCAAATATCAACAATATATGTAACGACCCCGAGGTAGGCATACCCATGCTCGGAACAACTAACTCAAAGCATGGCTATCGACCAATACATTGCAGATCCATGATAGTACTGACTTAACAATGTCTGAAGACAAATCATGGATGCTAGACTACAAGCGTAGATCCATGATAAGACAATGACACAACCATGACCAATACAATAGTGTATCTATGTGACAGTACATCAATGGGGTTACCAACATAGTATATATGTGGGAACCTACTCAAAAATCATCATCGCAACCTGGATGTGCTAAATAGACTTCAGAACCATCCAAGGTTTTCTACTCGATCCCAAATCGATACGAATCTAACCATGTGATTACAGGGTGTTGAAGTCGAACATGTTAGAAACCACTTGATTACCGGTCAATGATGTGAACCGTTAACAAGTGCGAGGGAAATCACCAATGATGACAATGAATCCCAAGGTATCATAGTACATCTCGATGAAATGTGAATAGATTAGTTGACGTCAAACATTCGCGAGATCATTCGATCAGAGGTCAATGATGAAAACCTACTATCAAATACGAGGAAACCTGCCATTGAGGCATGTATGTACCAAGTGTTAAGATTCAATATGCTAAGACAGAAAATAGCAGCATTACATTCCATTTCATAATAATAGCATATACAGGATCACTGAAGAAACAACAAGCACAGCATAAACACAAGAGACACAGATTTATCCTGCCCTCATGGGGTAGAAAACCCAGCAAAGCTTCCTCAATATAGATGACAGGCAATATACAAAGATGCAAACCAAAGACATGATCTCCTCCTCCACCACAGCAGACCTATCCTCCACAAGTGCACTACATTCTAAGTGAGGGAAGTGTGTGTATAATGAGGAACACACCTCCTCTATTTATACACATCTCCGACTTGTATTTTATACTAACTAGGTTGGCCCCAACTTTACCACTGGGTTAAACACCCCACTATAACTAACTGGGCCGACCCCACTAGGGTGGTCTAACAACCCTTTGACCCACATAACACATACAAGGCTGACCCCACTAGGGAATTCTAATAACCAAAGTTACCACATTAAAATGGAGGAATAAACATCTCCGAATATACAATAAGATCTTTACGGAGGAATGAAACATCTCCGGAATAATAAAGTACAAATATAATATTCTTTGAAGTTACAATATCTCAACACTCCCCCTTAACGAGAAGGATATTATAACAGCATCTGCACGAGTAAGGAGTCATCAACATCATACATGATACATCTATAAATCATCGGAAGCTTTCTCAACATCATCAGTAACTCAAGCAGTTACTAGAACATCTTCAATACTGGAACATCAACATCTTCAGTACTGAGTCTTTATCTTATGTAGCACTTGAACAACTACAACAATATCATCATCTGGATCCTCACGATCATCAGCATCGTCATCACACGATCATCAGCATCGTCATCATCATCGTCATAACACGATCATCAGCATTGTCATCACATGATCATCAGCATCGTCATCACACAATCATCAGCATCGTCATCATACGATCATCACGATCTGCAGCATCGTCATCTAGATCATCACGATCAACAACATCATCATCTAGATCATCACGATCAACATCATCGTCATCTAGATCATCACGATCAACAGCATTGTCAATACAAGTATCCACACTAATACAAGTATACACATCATCAATACAAGTATCCACACCAATACAAGTATCCACACCAATACAAGTATACACATCATCAATACAAGAATACACATCATCAATACAAGTATCCACACCAATACAAGTATACACATCATCAATACAAGTATCCACACCAATACAAGTATACACATCATCAATACAAGTATCCACACCAATACATATCATCAATATCAATACAAGTATCCTCAATAACAACATACTCTACAAAACACATGATTCATTTAAGACACCATAAAATGTCTAGGGACGATACAATCCACTCGTCAACTTAGACAAAATCTAAGGACCACTTTCTCGGAGACATATGTCTACGGATCAATTCAGGGAACGTAGTCCAGGGATGATACAATCCCCTCTCGTCCACTAGGGACCACTTCTCGGAGACATCTGTCTACGGTTCAATTCAGGGACCGAAGTCCGGGGATGATACAATCCCCATCACGTAAATTTTGAACTAGTGGTTCCGGGATGATGCAATCCCCATCACATACATTTTGAACTAGTGGTTCCGGGATGATGCAATCCCCATCACGTACATTTTGAACTAGTGGTTCCGGGATGATGCAATCCCCATCACATACATTTTGAACTAGTGGTTTCGGGATGATGCAATCCCCATTAGTCCACTAAGGACTTCATTCACGGAGACCATACATATACGGATCAATTCAAGGGACCGAAGTCTGGGGATGATATAATCCCCACCTGTCCACTACGGACTTCATTCTCGGAGACCATACTTCTATGGATCAATTCAAGGGACCGAAGTCCAGGGATGACACAATCCCCACCTGTCCACTACGGACTTCATTCTCGGAGACCATATGTCTACGGATCAATTCAAGGGACCGAAGTCCGGGGATGATACAATCCCCACCTGTCCACTACGGACTTCATTCTCGGAGACCATACATCTACGGATAAATTCAAGGGACCAAATTCCGGGGATGAAACAATCCCCACCTGTCCACTAAGGACTTCATTCTCGTAGACCATATGTCTACGGATCAATTCAAGGGACCGAAGTCCAGGGATGATACAATCCCCACCTGTCCACTAAGGACTTCATTCTCGGAGACCATACGTCTATGGATCAATTCAAGGGACTGAAGTTCAGGGATGATACAATCCCCACCTGTCCACTAAGGAATTCATTCTCGAAGACCATACGTCTACGGATCAATTCAAGGGACCGAAGTTCGGGGATGATACAATCCCTACCTGTATCCTTATCAATACAGATATCATCAAAACATGTATCCTCATTGATACATTAACAAAACATGTATCCTCATCGATACATAAACAAAACATGTATCCTCATCGATACATCAACAACACATGTATCCTCATCGATACATCAACAAAACATGTATCCTCATCGATACATCGACAAAACATGTATCCTCATCGATACATCAACAAAACATGTATCCTCATCGATACATATATCATCAAAGTAAAAGCAAGTAAAAAAATATTCTAAGTATAAGAGTCCTAATTCTAAATGATCTAAGTATCCAAGTGTAGTAAACAAGTATCCACATCATCGACCTTGCTTTCGATGAGGAAACCTCATCATCAATGACCACATCACTCCCCCTTTTGAGGAGGGTCCTTCCAAGCTTGTCTCAGAAATACTCAAACTTTTCTTGAGGTAGAGGTTTGGTTAGTATGTTGGTAACTTGTTCACTTGAGGTAGAGATTTGGTTAGTACATCGGTAACCTGTTACAAATTCAAACTTTATAGTTCCTTTCTGTATCATATCTTGTTAGATCCCTATGTTCTTTGACTTATCATGGACCACTGGATTCTTTGTCATCTTGATACAACTCTATTTGTCACATAGGATCACAGTTGGTTCTATCTCTAAGTCAAACAATCCTGAAGCCAAACTTCTTCACAACTAACAGAGTAAGCAGCCATATATTCCGCTTGTGCTGAGAGCCACACTAGACTCCTTCCAGCTAAACCACGAGATCATGTCTGATCCCAGACAATAACATCCTCTCAATGTGTTCTTCCTGTCTGATACACTTTCTGCCCAATCAACATCTGAGTAGCCATCTGAAGTCATGATCTCCAAGATAGCATAGATCAAAGTCTATCGTATCGTTTAGGTGCCTCATCACATGTTTTGCAACTATCAGGTGAACACATCTAGTTTCCACTAGATACTGAATCAAGGTGTTCACAGCAAAGCATATATCTAACCTAGTATATGTTAGATACATCAATGAACCAATAATTTGACTGTACAGAGTTATATCCACTAACTCTGATGAGTCATCCCCTAACAGCTTCAAGTTGGAATCCATAAGAGTGGCCATTCCAACACCTCAAGTCCTTTTAAGATTTCTCGGCATACTTTCCCTGGTTGAGAAAGATTCCTTCTGATCCTTGCCATACTTCCAGACCTAGGAAGTAATGCATCAATATGGGATCTTTCATTTTCATTTCTGCAGCCATCTATCTGTGCCATCTCTCGTCAGATGGGTCTACTAATATAAGCCTCAACATCATTCGAACTCTGTGATGAGTTCCTTCTTGCATCCAATTCATTTGTGTATAGAAACCATATTCAACCTTGTAGCAAAGGTTGTGATCCACATCACCCATGATGATCATTAAGCTCATCAATTGACTATCGATCCTGGGTACCCATACAGAACCTGATTCACACTCCTTCTTTAATTACACCATTAAGAGAATGGTCTTATCTAGCCACTTGGAGCAAACATCCCGTCATGATTCTCTTCTTCTTTCTAAGAGAATCTTCTAGCCACGAGCCTTCTATATTTTGTTTGATTTGTAAATCTTCTTGTTGAACATCCATCACTTGTTCGGTGTTCATCATTCTTCATGATCTTTCCTTTTATGTTTCATAATCATGAAATCATGTTGACATGATAACCTATTATGCATATAGATATCATTTACATAGTTATGCAACTATCTTGACCAATACTTTGGCACAACACTTTTCCATATCTTGTATGCATACAATGGCTATCTAGATGCCTTCCATCTCTACTAGAACATACTATCGAGAGTGTGCATGGCTCTCAGCATGTCAGCAAAGAGGTTTCATTCTAGACAAGCAACAATGGAATGTTTGTCCAACTTACCAATCATATGTATATTAGTAGTATATTGTTCAATGCTATATGAATGTTTACACTCAACATGATATATTCTAAGCATGCATGTAATCTATTACAAGCAATATCATTTACTATTTCAAATAACAACTCAAATACTTATCTTTTATGTTTGTGTGGTTGCCTCCCACTTGATCTTCTATATGTCTTTTGAACTTCTATTCATTCTATACCACTGTGCATGCTCAAGTGTCATCCTCATGATCTCATACACAAACATACATTCATTATTATATTCTCAATACTATCAAAACATTATAATTCTAAATAATCTTGAATATGTATAGTCACGATCATAGATAATAAACAGTAGTATTCAGGGTTTCAAGGAAGTCTTCTTTTACTCATGCATATTCTTGTTTGATCATAGTACTCTTCTGGTTAGTTAAATCATCAATCAAGATAAGAGACATAATATGCATAAACCCTTGATTACTAACTTTGTGAATAAGCATAACCAATCATACCAAGTATACTTATATAAGGGATCCTAATACATGACATAGGAAAACATACCTGGATTAGTATACCTGCTTAGTTATGTCTAACATACCTAATCAATATCTTCTTTGTTCTCTTCAATGATTTAGAGATCCTATGCTGGAACCTGCATATCTCATAGGTTAAGCATAATAGAACAAAGTCATACATACCTTGCAAGTAGAACTTCCATGTGATCAAATATTATGGATGAGTCTTTGTCTTCATGTTGTCATGGTCATGGAACTTGATTTGTCTTTCGTGATGTACCTGTATCTTGTTAGCATACAACATCAACCTCATCCAACACCACGATGCATTAGTACAATCATATAACCCTAATCATGAATGTCTTCTATCATTCACATGCATTCATACTATTACTAGGGTGATAAGACAATTCTAACATTAATCAAGATTGTACTAATAAATAATATGAAGACAAACATATTATGAACTTAATCAGGAATCAGATTTCAAGACATACCTGAACCTCCTTAAGTCATACTTGTCGAGAGTTCTTGTAGTCTTTTTATGTAAGGCCTTAGCCTAAAATCCCCCTGAAACTTGAGCTGGAGCTTGATTAGGGTTTGCTAGAGAAACCCTAAAAATTCAATCTTTGGCTTTCACACTTCTGAATGGATGGAAGGATATGTCTTGCTGAGCTGGTCAAACTAGCATACTTCAATTTTGGAATCTCCAAAATTTGACCCCTCAAAATTGCCTTTGAAACTTCTGGATCTTCTGGACAGGATCCCGAACTAGGGTTTGATAAAGCCCACCCTTCGACCCACTCAAAAGGTTTGATCCAAGGCTCTAAACTCTTATGTTTCTGAGGAGCTTCCAGCTGTGGTTACAGACTTAAAAAATTCCAACTTTTGATGAAGCCTTAATTTTCCATCTTTCTGATCAAGATCCCGAACTGGGGTTTGATCAAGCCCAGTCTTATACCCAACCAAAAAATTTGATCTTTGTCTCTAAATTTTGATTTTCCTTAGTAGCATTCATCCGTGGACTCCAATTCCAAAAATTCTAACTTTCTCCGAAACCCTAAATTCTGGAAGCCATGAATGAAGGTGCTCCAAAAATAATTCTGTTTTGACATAAATATGTACCTGATTGTTTCTGTTGTAACTCTGAACTTTTCGATCCACAGGGTCTGAAAAATTTTTCTGTGGTAGCCTGACCTGTCATCTTTCCATCTCGACAAGTCTGACCTCAATTGGATTTTCTGAGAGAGAGGTATGCCAAGTGTCGCAAGGTGACCTGTTTATGGGATAAAACCGGAGAGTGAACTTGTAGGGCATTCCATGTGTCACTAGTTCAACTTCGGCCTCTGAAAACGTTTTCTGAGATAGTACATTCTGTGTACTACCTATAACCTTTTACGAAATTTCATTTGGAGCTTCCTATCCCAGGTTATGACCTTTTTTCATAGGTCACCTTATTTTGACTGAGATCTGGAAGAGGCAGAAACCCTAACTTGTACTGATCATAACTCACAAAGTACAATGAAGATGAGGGTTTCCTTTAGAAAAAAGGTACCTAGGGATGTGATCTACGACCTGTAAACTTTTCAGATCCTGAACCTTCGCAGAAATGGATTTATAGCGAAAGTTCCACGATGACTGGTTTTTGCTATGTAAAACCCAAACCTTCAAATTGTCACAAGTGAAGCAAGTGTCGTAAGTGCCATACATTGCCTTCCTTCAAGTTAGCTCTTATACCATGTTAAGATTCAATATGATAAGACAGAAAATAGAAGCATTACATTCCATTTCATAATAATAGAATATACAGGATCACTGAAGAAACAACAAGCACAACATAAACACAAGAGACACAGATTTATCCTGGGAAACCCTCATGGGGTAGAAAACCCAGCAAAGCTTCCTCAATATAGATGACCAACAATATACAAAGATGCAAACCAAAGACATTATCTCCTCCTCCACCATAGCAAACCTCTCCCCCACAAGTGCGCTACATTCTAAGTGAGGTAAGTGTGTGTATAATGAGGAACACACCTCCTCTATTTATACACATCTCCGACTTGTATTTTATATTAACTAGGTCAGCCCCAACTTTACCACTGGGGTAAACACCCCACTATAACTAACTGGGACAACCCCAATAGGGTGTTCTAACAACCATTTGACCCACATAACACATACAGGGCCGAACCCCACTAGGGAAATCTAATAACCCAAGTTACCACATTCCGACGGAGGAATAAACATCTCCGGATATACAATAAGATCTTTACGGAGGAATGAAACATATCCGGAATAATAAAGTAAAAATATAATATTCTTTGAAGTTATAATATCTCAACACCAAGGTACTAAATTTGGTTTCTAAGCCTAATTCCTGGATAATGATTTGAAGTCGACAGGAATAGACTCGTCGAAGGAGGGCCATGATGAATCCCACATCAACGACATGAAATTGACATAGGAAAGTGATGTGAAGTAATGAAACATATGAGTATGGACTAACACAAGGATGCAAAGGTTGACAATATTGTAGAGGATGACTAAGGTAAAATTCGCTTGAACATTGAATGGCATGACAATAATGACTTGGCAACATTGACTCAACGAGGCAGAGACCAAGACATAATGCAACGATGATTGAGGCATTCTTTAGGTGACTTGAAGGAGTGGGATGACTCATGGAATTGGCATGACTCATAGACAAGTAGATTACCCAATTGTATGATGAGATGCAAACATGTGCCATGTTCAAGGGTGACATATGTTGCCATAAATATTTCTAAAACAAACTTAGCCTATTTCTCCCCCAACCCCCATCATGCTTGACAAGACCTCTTTGTTTTTTAACGAGCTTTAGCAGGATAACAGATGCTCGGTATAGCTCATCTTTTGGATGAGTCCAATCTCACATGTTTTATGAACCTGAGAAAGGAGGGGTTCGGTCCTAAAAGGGTCCTTCGATGTTTGATTTTATGAGTCCAAGGAAGGGAAACTCGACAATTTTTCATGTTTAGAGAGTCTAAAATAACCTAAAGAAGACTCCATGGTTTGAATTTTTCTCAAAAGTTAGTCCCCAGACCCAAAAAAGTATAAAAAAATATCTAGAGGAACTCTCCCAGTCAAAGATTGACTGAGGTATACCTTTCTCGTAAATAGTCTAAACAATACGAAAAATGGATAACCTACCACTGAATAGACGTCCTTTCAAATCCTTTTACGAGCGTAAAAGAAACAAGTTCGCTCGACAATCTCTTCCTATTTTAGGAGTTTGAAAAGAGATTAAAGAGGACTCCATGTAGAACTTTGTCATGGTTGGTGACCGAGTATGACAAAGGAAAAAGTAAACTCGCCACAGTTCCTTTTCCGTAAGTAGTCCAGTGAGGCCAGATAAAGTGATAAACCTATACTCATTGGACACACCTTTTTACTCAATTTTTAACGAGCATGACAATGGTATCAAAAGCACTTGGAATCATTTTCATGTTTGGATCCAGAGCACGAAAAAGGGAAAAGTAAGCTCAAACCACTTTTCATGTTTTTAACCAGAGCACAAACAAGTGAAAAGTAAGCTCGACACCTCTTACTATTTTCAATGAGCTCGAAGAAAGGTTGGAATAATGCTCATGGTATCTGCTTCATTTTTTAACGAGCTTGCAACAGAAAATGAACTATGCTCGGGTGATGGTTTCATATTTTAGTGATCTTAAGTTTAAACTAAACTATGCTCGAAATGAGGTCCACTAATGGGTTACTTCCCAACATGATGTCCAAAGGTCGGAAAGTTTGCCCCCAACATAAGAAGCAAATGGATAACCTCCAGTATGATGTCTAAAGGCTAGAGATATGCCTCCCAAGCTTCGTTTCATTCACATACTCTTTTTATCCATCCAATAAAAATCATGGTTATTAATAGGAATATGTTCACCACGGGAGGACAAAAAAAATTAGGATTAAATAGCATAGGCGAATGAAATGAAGGTTCATATATTTAATATCTAGAAGAACTCTCCTAAAGGGGAGGGTATTTGTTTCATTTTTTAACGAGCTTGAAACAGGAATAAAACCATGCTCGTGAGGTTGGTTTCATTTTTTACGCAAGCTTGAAACCAAAGGTAAACTGTGCTTGGGAATGGTTTCATTTTTACACAAGCTTGAAACTAAAAGTAAACTAGGCTTGTAGGGTCTTGTTTCATTTTTTAATGAGCTTAAAACAAGATAAAACTATGCTTGTAGGGTACTGTTTCATTTTTTAACGAGCTTGACATAGGAATAGAAGCATGCTCATGAGGCTGGATTCATTTTTATGCAAGCTAGAAACCAAAGGTGAACTATGCTTGGAGGTAGTTTCATTTTTACGCAAGCTTGAAACAAGAAGTAAACTATGCTTGGGATTGGTTTCATTTTTACACAAGCTCGAAACCAAAGGTAAACTGTGCTTGTATGGGTCCTATCCAACATGATGTCCATAGGTTGGCAGTGTGCCCCCCAACATAAGAATCTTGGGGGATAAACTCGAGCATGATGTCCAGAGGCTGAAGACATGACCCCCATCCCTAGGGGGAAGAAACCACTAAAAGATGTGGAACATTTAGGGAATTCTGATGACTAGGAGTCATGCGATGAGTGGGTGTCACAAAGGAAAGTTGATCAATGGTCACCATATTCCCATGACGGGGAAAATACATCACTCGAAAGAGTGTGGACACTACAGCTTTCATAGCATAGACATAATCACATCCAAGGAGCATATTAAAATATAAGGGACCTTGGACTACCATAACATCAATGCAAACAGTTTTCCCTCCTAAAGTGATAGGTAACTGAGGAAGGATCCCTAAAGTTCCAGTAGGCCTTCTATTGAAATCCGATATCTGGTTAATGACTGGCATAAGCCGAGGAGAACCTATAGCTTTCGAAGCAGTTGAGGATAAAATACTAACAGGAGTTCCTTCATCAACAATAGTGCGAAGTACATTCCTACCGGTAAATTCTACAGATATCTGGAAAGGAACACTCGAAGGAAGACAAGATTCTGTAGATTATTCCAATCAAAGGAAATGACCTAAGTACTTGGAGGGGGATCTGTCGAAATGGGTAAAATGCCCCCTTGTCCAGCGCAATATGAACTGACTAGGAAAACATCAGCTGGTTTCGATTCACTCTCCACTGGAAAAGTAGTATGAGACGAATATTGTGTCATGGTGACTGCTTCAGTCTGGGAATTCTCCAATAAAAGAGCGGGATCGAGTGGAGGTGATATTGACTCGACCACTTCAACTTCACTCTTTGAAGAAAGAGTGGGATCGACCGAGGATGGGGCTAGATAGACCACTTCATCAACCAATAGGGGGTCAAGGGACAACTTACGACATCCAACTGGAAGGTGTTTCTGAGATAGAGTAATGTATTCCAACAATTGTGAAGCTTCATCCATGCATGGACAAAGGTAAGTAAGGTGCATGCCCCTGCATAACAAACAAGGATTCTTAACTTGAACTTTCCGACCCTTAACCATAAAGTCACTAGTTGATGGGGTATCATCAGTATGACGTCTAGAGGCTGACGATATAGGTGGTTTGGAGGCTTTAGACCACTCTTCTAACACTTTGCACAAATCGTGACAATCCTTGAGAAGGTGATCACCCTTTTAAAGCTTGCAAGGGAATTTGGGTCTACGAGGTGTTCAAGTAGAATGAGTGCCATTGGAGGAAGATGGTTGATGCTTGGTCTCTTTCTTATCCTTTTTCTTCTTAATATTCCTTTTCTTCTTCTTCTTATCCTCATGATTACTAACACTATTTCTTTGATCAGGCAAGGAAGAAGGAACGAAATAAGATGCATCCAACAAAGAAGGGGAAGGATTAGTTTGGGATTGATGCTCTCGTGATGGAGAGCATTGGGTACAGCCGGAATCACCAGATTAGATAACCACACTGGTAATCCTATGGTTAATTCAAGAAGATTTAAAGTGGCAATAAAGGGAGGACCAATATCTCCAACTGGAGGAAAAACAAAAGGTACCCCTTGAAAAGGAGTCTCTTGATTGGTAGACCCAGAAGAGTTTTCCATGTCTAAATTCTCTAAGAACCTCTAAATTACCACACAAATAAAAAACTACTCAAATCTAAAAGAAACAAGAAGTCTGTGAAAGGGATGGATAAATAAGTCATATTCTCATAGGATTATCAAATTGTCACAACTCGCGATATACTGTAGGGTCCAATAGTTATACTCGGCCCAATATTTTAGAGCACTAACTAGGGAGGATTGGGACTGTACCCTTAACCATATAACCTGAATACCTAGCAGTACGTGCGTAGTAATATCCCCGAGTGTTGTTCTTGGTGTATTGCAACAATAAGACGACCAATATGTTTACTCGGATAGTTCCAGGATGCTAAAGGGGTCTCTCGATATACGTAAGGTACGTGGGAGCTCAAATCCGTAGTAGTGTTGTCTAATGCACGACCGTACGAAAGGGGCCTTCCGATATATCGTTGAGTACGTGAAGTACCTTTCTATATACCCGAAGGTACGTGAAAGGCCATTCGATATACCAACGATTACGTGGAAAAACCACACAGATCTCAGAATGCAATGCAGGCAAATAACGACAATTCCTATGCTTTAAGATGCCGGAACACGTCTCTAACCTATCACACAAGTTGCTAAATTTTTTTAACTTAGACTAGCGCTTGATTTTATCTTATGTGGTTAAGTGGATGCATGACATGTAGAATTGTAAAGTAAACAAAATGCACCACTAATCTAAATTAAATGAAAATCCTTCATTTTTCAATGAAAGCTAGCTAAAGAAAGAGTAAGAGGTTCTTTTTCCCAAATGTACAACCCAATACAAATGCAATTTTATCTTTTTAATGAATGATAACCAGTAATGAAAAACCACACCCAAACTACCCTAAAGTGACAAAAAAGATCTTTCTATCAATAACAAATGCAAAATTCTAATTCGTTTCCTATCTTTTTACACTTGAAAAAGACACATCTAAGCTATGGGAAAGAAAGATTATGTAAATGTTTCCAATGAAATGAAATTCAAAGAAAAACATCCAATATCTTTTTGTAACTCAAATGCACAATAACTTGAAACAATCTTTTCTTCCTCTTATGAATGTAAGACCAAGAATTTCAAGTGATCAAACTAATGCAAGAAGGAAATTTTTGTTTTTCGAGCTTGTAAATCTAGCAAAGAGAAACAAAAAAGAAGCTTTTATTTGAAAAAATATGGAAACAAAGAATCGATCTAATCCACTAACCAATAAATAGATATAGATGCAAAGGAAACAAAGAATTGATCTAATCCACTAACCAATAAACATATATAGATGCAAAGGAAACAAAGTGCAAAACCCAAGCAATATGGTTTCTAAAGACAAGGATGTCCCAATCCTTTCAAAGCCTAATAACCAAACCAAACCAAACAAACCTTTGGAATAGCACACTAAAGAGATCTATAAAAAATAATCCAATGAAAATCCGATGGAAAGAAGAAGTTTAAAAACAAATGCAAGCTATTGGGACTTGAAAAGAATGACAATTCTACCCAACAAGCAAACAAATCACTAGTTTGACTCAAGAGACCAAACAAAGGCTTTGAGTTTTCAAACCATGCCAAGAGTTTCCAAAAAAATCCAAATATGATTTGTATCAGTCCAAATCAGTCATGTAATGGTCACAAAATCATTGATTAAGAGACTCTAATTCAGAAAAAATCGAAAATGTACACAAGGGATCAAGTTAACCCAAGGGGATTTCAATTTTCCAAGGTAGAACCTAGTCTTCCAAACAAAGAAAAAGGGTCCCAAATTATCCCAAATGAGGTTTGGAAGGGTTCAAAATTATGTTATATAGATCCTAAAGCGACTGGGAAGGTACACTTGACTCCTGGAATTGAAAAATGGCTTATAGGACTCAAAATTGACCAAATTGCCTCAAAGCTGCCAATGAAGAACTAGAGACAAAATGTGGATGAAAAGGACTCAAAAGAGACTCAAATTTCTTCAAATATGTGTCAAAAAGAAGCCAACGGACCATATGGAGGCACCCCAAAAGTTTGGGAGCAAACAACCCAAGGGAACCCCTCCAAACAAGCTCAAAAATGACCAAAACATGTAATTTTCGCCCCCTGGAACACTGTGGGGGGCAAAAATTTGAAAATTTTCATGCCCTAGTCCACTATCAGGGAGCGAAAATTTGGAAATGTCACTCTGTAACCTGTTTGGAGACATCATCCAATCAGTGGTAGTAGTCACAAATAGTCAAAAGTCAGTCAAATGAGTCTAACTGAGCCATGTGAGCACAAATCAAGGGATGGAGACTCCAAGGAGGCGCATGAGGCTGTCAGTAGGTCAAGTGGCACTCCGATACAGACAACTAGAAGCTACAAGCAGTTAAACCGAGCAATAAATGTAAGAACTGTTCAATCAATGTTGCAACTGACTGTTAGTGATCCAAGTAGTGTAGTAGGGCGCATATGTCATCCAGGTGAGGAAAAAAAGGTGCACTAGGTAGGTAGGAGGGCTACTGAGGGCTAAAAATAGGCTCTAGGGGGATGAAAATAGGCTCAAAGTGCTGGGGAGACTACCATACTGATGACTGGATGCATGCATGATGACTGGATGCATGCATAATATAAAAAATGATGGTGAGAATATTCCAACACCCCATGCAAGCTATACTATGAGGAAATAATTGAAAACTAGCGGCGGGGCCCTGGTGACTGAGAGCAAAGGTCACCCCGTACAACAATCTAAATAAATAAGTGAGGAAAGAGGGAAAACCTAGTGGGAAGAAAGCCCCCTCCCCAAAAAAAAAGACTAAAGGATGCTAATGTAGCATGGCATCACTCACCCCAGAAGGAGGAAAGTGACCTTATTTACCGAAGAAGGATCGATCGGAAAGAAATGGATCACTATGTGAATGATCAATGTGAAAAGGATGAAACCTTCCATTGTGAAAATTAGATCTGGTTCTCCTTTGATTAAGTGGATCACTAACAAAATCTCCGACAGATCTAAGAGTAATGGCTTCCCATCTCAGAAGAGGAGGATCATCAGGTGCAATATTGTTATGCGGAATTCTGCCCTACGGATAAGTCAAAACTCCCTTAACTTTAAAGTAGACTTTAAACTAACTCCAAAGCAAGAAACAAGTCAAAACAAATGCTACCTTGAATCTCTATATCCAACAAACGTCTCAAGATTAAAATGCTAGAAAGAGTAGAAGAAGTTTAACTGACCTTCTATCCAAACGCTTGTCTTCGTAGTTGCTCCAATCTCCAATCCCTCACAAATGAACCTGTCAAAATGGGACCAAGACACAAGAATGCACTATTCTCTAGCAACTTGAAACATGAGTTAGAATCTAAATCTATGAAAGATACAAATCATATCATTAAAACAGAATTAACACAAATGATTTGGGGAAACAAGACAAGTTATTCCATTACAACTTGAAGAATACTTACAAAAGGTGCTTGATGTCCAAGCCAATCCTCTAGCTGCAAGTGTCTTCTCCTCTAGATATCTCCACAATGCTGTAAGACCATAAGTTTGGTACTCTCTAGAGTCCTCCCCTTTCCCAATGGAATGCCTCTCTTTTATAGTGAATGGTGAGGTTAACCAACAAGAGAGATGGGTGGATCTAAGGACAGATAAGTGGATCAGGGTTTCTAATCGAAGGAGATGAGGAAGGAGATGAGTTGAGATCGAATCGGGGACCCCAATCTTCCATTATCTTCGAAAATCCAAAATCCCACAAACCAAGGAAAAAAGGCTAATAAAAGAGTACCGCGCCCTGCAGTCTTAGCACAATGCGGTACTGCTGCGTTTTGGGGAAAGAGCATAGCGCGGTAGTGTCTAGTACCGCGTTTTGATAAATGAGTAAGGCGCGGTAGTGTGTGTAGATAAAGTATTAGGTGGGTCAGAACTTGTCAGGGTAGATTCACCTTCAAGATTAACTCATCATCTGTCTCTTCTGGATGGTTTAGACAGTAGGGGAAGTGTCGTCAACTCTGTTTGTGGTGGAGATGCGACACTGTGGAATATAGAGGTATAACAGATGCCCCCTAAAGTGTGAGGTCAGAAGGGACTGATGGCCGAAATACTTTACGAATAGAGTGTGCAGAGATAGCATCGAGGAGAGCGACACTGAGCTGAAACAGAAACAAAGTGTTAGATATACCACCGAGGCGGGCATCCCCATGCTCGGAAACAGATGACTCAAAGCATGGCTGCCGACCAATACATTGCAGAACCATGAGTACTGAGATGATGTAAACTGTGGACAGATCATGGCTACTATGAACAATCGTAGATCCATGAGACAATAATGACACAGCCACGACCAATACAATAAGTGGATCTGTGTGACAATACAAATGACATCTCCATCACAACCTAGATGCAATCAAAATGTAGAGGTGCGTCCAGGGTCTTCTACCCGATCGCAAAAGATACGAATCTAGCCATGTGATTACAAGGTGTTGAAGTCGAACATGGTAGAAACCATTTGATTACCGGTCAATGATGTGGACCGTTAACAAATGCGAGGGAGATCACCAATGATGACGATGATTCCCAAGGTATCAATAGTACATCTCAACGAAATGCGAATGAATGAGTTGATGTCGAGCATCCGAGAGATTGCTTGATCAGAGGTCAATGATGTGAACCTACTGTCAAACATGAGGAAACCTACCATTGAGACATGCAGGTACCAAGGTACTAATAGTTGATTCCTAAGTCTAGTTCCCAGATAGTGATTTGGTGTCGACAGGAATAGACTCGTCGAAGGTGGGCCATGATGTTTCCCACATCATCGACACGAAATCGGCACGAACGATAAGATGATGGAACTATGGAGTATGTACTGACACAGCGGAGGTCTGACACAATGAACGACTCAAAACAATGCAACCCTTTGAACATATAACGGCATGTAACAGGACTTGGCAGCAGGGATTATTGACAAATAGAAGATAGACACCGGATGAGTAGGCTCGTGGCCAGGGAGACGACTCATGATGATGACCATGACTCAATGAAAAATGGATACCCAATATAGACAAGAGACGGACACATGCCATGTTCAAAGGTAACAACTGACAAGCTGCCATAAATAAACTTGACTTATCCCCCCATATTTCCCCGACATGATAGACGAGTACCTCTTTCTTGTTTTGCGAGCTTGAAGAGGATAACAGATGCTCGGTGTAGCTCATCTCATGGATGAGTCCAATCTCACACGTTTTACGAACCTGAGAAAGGAGGGGTTCGTCCCAAAGTGGGTCCTTCGATGTTAACATTTTAACGAGTCCAAGGAAGGAAAACTCGGTAGTTTTTCATATTTAGAGAGCCTGAAAAACTTAAAGGAAGCTCCATAATGTACTTTTTCGTAAAATTTAGTCCCTCGATCCCGAAAAAGTGTAAAACAATTCCTGAGAGAACTCTCCCAGCCGAGATTAACTGAGGTATACCTTTCTCGTAAATGGTCTAGACGGGCCAAAAAAGGGGTAACCTATCACCGAATAGACGACCTTTCAAATACTTTTACAAGCGTGAAAGAGTCAAGATCACTTGGCAATCTTTTCAATTTTAGGGAGTCTGAAAAGAGCTTAACTATGGACTCCTATGGTCTTTTTCGTAATTTTTGATTATTCTGGTCCGAAAAAAGAATAAAATACAACCAAGATAATACTTTCCTCATCGTTTAACGAGCATGAGTAAAGCTGACCGTACTCGACACCATTTACTTGAGTTTGACAAGCACGACATGGGTGTAAAAAGCGCTTGGAATCTTTTTCAAGTTTTAAATCCAGAGCACGAAAAAGATAAAGTGGGCTCAAAAATGAAGGTCAGAAAACACCAGTGTGAATGTATCGCGTTTTTACTGAGGATCCTGTCAATAAATGCTCAAAAACTGGACATTAGTAATGTGAACAAGTTTTATTTTAACTATTTAAAATAATAATTACAAAAGATATTTGAAAATACTATATAAGGAATAGTTAAAAATAGAAATTACTATTCATTTGTGTTTTTTACCCAAGGGAGAAATTTTCACCTATTTAGGAGCAAGATTTCAAGGATCCATACCGGGAGTTCTAGGACACCATTTCGACCGTCATCTGCGCCAGGTAAGAGTTCTTGAGGCCCTCTTTCATTTTATGAAAGAAATTTTTGCTTTCACCAGGAAAAATTTGATTTTTTAGCAAGCCCTTTTGGGCAAGAATCGCCCTTCACACTACCGCGTGGGGGCTCTATCGAAAAACACGGTATTGTCTAACAGTACCGCGCTAGATATCCAAACCGAGGCGCGGTAGTGTGGACTGCCGCGCGGTAGAATGTCTCTCAAACGCGGTAGAGGCGAATTTTTTGTTCAAGAAATCAAATTTTCTCCAAATTTCTGCTGGAAGTAAGTTGCTAAATAGTTACTAACTACTTTGCTTGATCTTTTTGCAGGAGTTTGCAACTTGTTCGGAGCAAAATGGTAAGCTGGAAAGAAAGAGAGCACGAAGCGGATGATTTTGCAGCTGAAAATGACTTACCAACCGTGATCGCATTGCGAGAATGTGGTTTGCTAAAGTTCTTTAAAACCAAAGGAATCCGCCAGCAACCCAAGATTCTCACTCATCTCATTCAGTTGTGGGACCCTAACATTTGAGCTTTCTGAGTGGGAGAGCATGTCCTCGAAATCCAACTCGAGGATATTTACTTCCTCACGGGCCTCTCAAAAAGAGGGGCCCGAGTGAACTTTACCGGATACTCAGCTTCAGAATCAAGTATAGATGACTTGATTTCTCGGTATTGCCATCAGGGTACGAGTAAGAAAAGTGGGAAGGTGGCCATAAAGGAGGTCATAGAACTTCCTGTAAAAACCGTACTATTCACTATCACACGTGCAGCAGGAAGTGTGAGTCCACATCAGGCATCTCGAACACAAGTGAACCTCGCAGCAGAGTGTATGGGAGGGACAGTTTTTAACTGGTGTGATGCAGTGTTGTCCAATCTGAAAGAACAAGTGCACAAGTGTAGGGTTGGAAAGAACTCCCAATTCGGCTATGGGAGCATCCTGGTCACCTTCTTTCTGGCGAGGGTGCCATTACTGCGTCCACAGATATCTATGCGCCCCCATCCACCTACTGAGCCATGGATGGCTCGATGGAGTGACTATGTTGGACGTCTCGGGGGACCTCAGTGGCTAGCCTTTGGTGAGGACTTCTTCTCCTGGCTAGAGGAGCAAATAGTCATGATTGATGACTATCCCTACTCAGGGGTAGATTTCCATGAGGACATCGACTTGGCACTGCCAGAGGATGATGACTGGGACGACTCTGGTACGACCTTCATGGATATGTATTTTTTCCTTTTTGAATATTTAATTTTTATTACTTTTTTAGAATGTGTAAAAGATGTCTAATATATGTTCGCATGCACGTTACAGACCGTGGACCACAGAGACCAACTGGGTACTCGCCACTACGTCGTGGTGGTGTTGACCGTCAAGCTGTTCCTGACACGGAGGAGGATGAAAATGAGGCAGGAGGTGTTCGGGACATTGAGAGGAACTTGCAGGGATTGACTCATGGAATCCCTGCTATGAGGATGGATGATGTCCCTTACCACCTCCAACGGCATACTGTAGGTGTGCCTAGTCATATCAGTCGACTTCTTCGCAAGGTGGTTCGAGCCGTAGTATGTTACCACCAGCAGCGGGAGGAGTCCAAGGATGGACATGATAGGCCTCCTAGATCTCCATAGATGGTCTTTTGATCTTTCTGCAGCATGTACACGATATGTAGGCTTTGAGGGCCAATTTTGTATATGGGATTTGATCCCCAATTTTGTCTTTGACACAAACTTTATGTATTTTTGAAGAAAAAACACTCTCATATACAGTGATATGGACCTATTTATGATCTAAATATTTACAATGACTTGTGCATTTTATTTTTTATGATGTGTTTATGTGTGGGCAAGATGCCAATCCAAAATGTAATTAGCCAATGAATTAGCAATACAATTGAATTCTATCGGTATGTGTTGATATGTGATAAAATTAAATGACCGTTCCAAGAGGCGTACTCTTCGAAATAAACGAAGTAGTGTAGGATCGCGAACTGTGTAAACACAGTTTAGATGAGAAACCACGAGTTGGGAGTCTAAAAAGACCGATAAGGAGTCAATCCCGAGTGAAGCAACCTCTGTCAAGAGACCAATGACTGCGTGGTACTCCGCGATATTATTGGTTGCAGGACCTAAACAAATGGCTCCTGAAGAAATCAACTCGCCAATGGGGAAATAGATTACCCATGCTGCGGAAGCGAGATTCCGGGTATGTCGGCTTGCACCGTCGGCGAATCCAAAGTAGGCAGACATCTGCGCATAAAGTCACGAGTCAAAGTAAGAGTGGATACATGAGGTCCACGCGCACACCAAAAAAGAAAGCAAAAGCAAACTAAGTACATTATGTACAACAAGTAACCCGCGTAGGGTAACCTCACGCGTAGAAACGTTTGAGGTATAGCCCGTTGCGGGGCCGTGCCAATGGCGTACCATCACAATTGATTAGTTCATAGGCTCCTTTTTCTAAGACACGTTTTACAATGAAAGGGCCGTACCACATAGATTCAATTTTACCTTTTCCAAGCTTATCGTGCATCTAATCATATGTAAGTACGAGGTCACCCTCATTGAAGATCCGAGGTTGAACGGATTTGTCATATTGAGCTTTGACGCATTTTTTGTGAGCTTCATTAGCTAAAGCGGCGTCGCGGCGGGTTTCATCTAGCTTAGCTAGGTATAGAAACCGTTCTTCTTCGGAAGTAGTGTGTGGAAGCAGCTCTATGGCTATCTTGAGTGATGGAATTTCACATTCAATCGGCAAGATGGCTTCTAGGCCATACACCAGTTGGAATGGTGTGAACCCAGTAGCACTTTTCACTGAGGTTCGGTATGCCCACAGTGATGAGAACAGAGCTAAGTGCCAATTGGATTTCTGGGTACCCACAATGCGCTGAATCATTCGTTTCAGGACTTTGTTAATGGCTTCAACTTGGCCATTAGCTTGTGGGTAATACGGGGTTGAGTTTTCATGGCGAAAACCCAGCTTGGCACTTAGTTCTTCGATCATATGGTTCCTGAAATGGGAACCGTGATCGGTCACAATAGACTGTGGGACACCGAATCTAGCTATAATATGATTGAATATGAATTGCGCTGTTGTTTTGCCGTCTTCAGCATACATAGGCATCGCTTCATCCCATTTTGTAAAATAGTCGACAGCTACTATGACATAGCTATGCCCCCTGGCTGAAGTGGGCTTACAGTGCATGAAATCGATGCCCCATTTGGAAAAGGGGCCGACGGCAATGGCAGGATGGAGTGGAGAAGGATGCGAGCGTGTTTTGCTATGAAAGAATTGACATGGCGGACACTTCTTGATTGAAGTTCAATGCAGTCTTTGAAAATTGAGGGCCAGAAGTATCCTGCTCGTAGTATTTTTTGGGCCGTAGCCATCCCAGAGAGATGACCACCACATGCTCCAGCGTGGCAGTCATTGAGAACGCGTTCTGCCTCATCTAAGGTCAAACAGCGTCGAAGGACGGTGTCAACACCACGCCGATATAGAGTATCGTTAACTATGAGGTAGTACTTTGCGTGATGTCGGATGCGTTGTCGTTCGTCGCGAGTGAGGTCGGGACGGAAGTGTTGGGTTTGGAGATATAAAAGAATATCCTCGTACCACGGATCAGACGTGCTAATGAGGAACAATGATTCATCGGGAAGAGAATCAATGGGCTCGGATTGCTCAGTAGCACGGGGCAAGTTACAAATTAACTCCGCGAAGACCAAAGACTTCTTGGACTTAGCCTTGACAAACTCCAAGTCAAACTCTTGAAGGATGACAATCCAACGAGAGTATTTTCCCCCAAGCACTTGACGTGTGAGGATGTAATACATTGGGTTGAAGTCGGCTATAACAGTGGTCCGACGGAGTAAGATGTAATGGCGGAATCTCTGGACAGCAAATACTATTGCCAGAGCCAGTTTTTCAACATGTGAATAGCGGGTTTCAGAGTCAAGAAGACTCTTATTGAGATAATATACCACATGTTCTAAGTTGTTTTGGTCTTCCTAGACCAGCACCATACCAATGGTGGAAATCGAGGCTGCGAGATAAAGAATGTAGTCCCGTGTGTAATCGGGGGGTTGAATCACGGGATCTCTGGTTAAGGCTGCCTTTAGATTGTCAAAAGATCATTGGGCTTCGTCATCCCAGATGAAGGGAACATTCTTTTTGAGAATCCGCATGTAGCCTTTTGTTATCTCGGACAGATTGTAGATAAAACGGCGTAGAAAGTTTGCATGCCCTTGCAAACATTGAAGTTCTGGAATATTGGTGGGTGAAGGCAGAGTTACGATAGCTGCTACCTTTGCGGGATCTAGACGTATCCCGTCTTTGGAGACTATGAAGCCCAACAGTTTTCTGGCTTCTACACAGAATACGCACTTATGCGGGTTCAAACGTATATTGTAGCGACGACACCTTTCGAAAATGGCACTTAAATGGTCTGGATGGTCTTCCCGGGTCCGAGAGTGAGCAGGAAGGTCATCAAGATATGGTTCTACAATATGTTTGATGTCATGAAATGCGTAAGACATCGCCCGTTGGAAAGTTGCCCCGGCATTTTTTAGGCCAAAAGGTAACTTTCAATATGCAAAGATCCCCCAAGGGTAGATAAAGGCCGTTTTGTGCTGGTCGGCTGGGAGGATATCGATCTGATTATAGCCAGAGAATCCATCCATGAATGAAAAGATGACACTCCCGGCACAATTATCGATGATCTGGTCGATAAACGGAGTTGGGTAGTTGTCTTTGGGACAAGCCTTGTTCAAATCACAGTAATCAACACAGACCCTAATCGTTCCCTGTTTCTTGGCTACGGGAACGATGTTGGATACCCATTCTGTCAATGGGACAGGATAGATAAAACCAGCACGCAAAGGTTTTTCAACTTCTGCTTTAATGGCGGCTGCCTTACGAGGATGGACGGGTCGAAGCTTTTGTCGAACAGGTCGGGCGCCAAGGAAAGTTGGAATTTCATGGACCACGATCGAGGGGTCAATTCCTGGCATCTCTTCATAACTCCAAGCAAAAACATCGCGAAAAGTTTTAAAGTAGGCACTATAGAACTCCGTTTCGAGGGGATTACATGTTTTGCCAATGTGTACGTTTTCCACGATACCAGGCTTCACTGAAATATCGATGGGAGTGGTTGCCATAAGATTGGCCAAGTTTCCTTCTGAAAATACCTCGTCGAGGGAAGTGGGGAACTCGGTTTGAACCATCCCAAGTGAAGTGCTGGGTTTTGTATCAGGCTCAAGTGGCTGAATAGTGGGGAATGAAGATCGATGATGAAAATCTCCCCATGGTGGCTCATAACCGCACATAACCTCCATGATTGATTCGTCAGTAGGAAAAATCAAGTTGAGAGGATCAAAAAATGGTGGGTGTGGATGAGTTTCAGCCGAGAGCTGTGCCACGGTGTGATCAGTAGAACAGTCAACCCAATCTGTGGCTGATTGGATCGCGTCATATGTTGCAAGGTTTCTGTTCAAAGGCATGGAATTGCCATAGCCTTGAATCTGAGTGGGACTCGGAATCACCCATGAATCATCGGAAGGGGTGACATGCGATGAAATCATGTTGACTGGTTGAAGATGGGTTCCCAGCTCTGGAAAAACTCCAATGAGGGAAGAATCCTTCATGAGACCAACACCTATGTCTTGGAACTGGTACCGAGGTTGATCCAATAACGGGACGGTATTGGCGGAGTTCGGATGGGAGTCTGGGATACAGTAATCCAGTTGATCAATAGTGACAATTTTCCCTTCATGAGGAAATTGTACAATCCAGAAGACTGTAGATGCTATGGCGGTCATGGCATAGAACCAGTTCCAACCAAGTAGGAGATTGTAATCCAAAGGTGCATCTACGACTTCGATGTGTACGGATACTGTTTTTCCCCCCAGTTCAACACCGATTGAGGGAATGAGTCCATATGGTTGAAAACCATGTCCATCAAACGCCCTGAGAGTAGTAGGAGAAGTTGTGACCTCGGGTGAGCCTAAGGCTCTCCAGCAGTTCAAAGACATAATTGACATGGAAGCACCCTCATCTAACACAGTGAAATGGATGACATTTCCATGGATTTTTGAATGCACCTGGAAGGATAACTGGTGAGAAAGCCTAGGTTTAGCATGCTCCAAGTTAAACATGATGGAGTTTGAAGTATCTGGGTCCATTTCCCCCAATGCTGAAAGTAGGGTTCTACGCTGCTTGGGGCAGTGTTGGAGAACCTCGAGAGTCGACATGGCGCAAGGTGCTTGAGCCAAATCTTCAACAATGTTGTAGTTTTGGGCAGCTCGCGCATTAGGATTGAATGTCACCTTTCGAATAGTTCCCTTGGGTAGGCGTAGAACTGTGTCTGTCAGCGGTCTCTCGATATGGAGATGACCGGTAGGAGGGGGGATAGGAATCGGATCTTCAACGGGAGATTTGCCTTTGGCTGTCTCCGATTGTTTGTTTGAACTTGGGGGGTTCTCATACATCTTTGAACGAGTGGTGATATTAATCTCCTCATTACTTGTCATTAGGATTTCGCGGTTTGTGGACGTATCTCCGCGGGTGGGATTGGTCGGGTTGCCCCCTTGTGGGGTTTCTTGGGCAACCATCTGCTGTTGTTGTTGTGGGAAAGGGTTAGTTAACACTGCCAGGTGAGAGGATCCTTTAACGAACTTGTTGACCTCGTCCTTGTAGGGACAGTCACGCGTATAATGATCATCTTGACAAATCAAGTAGGGAAACTTAGCTTTCCGACGTGGTTTTTGGTCATTCTGGGTGGGTTGTGGCTTGGGGTTCTCCTGCTGGTTTTTCTTAGGTTTACCACGATTGTTTTTCTTCTTTCCTCCGGATGGTTGTGACGTAGATTGGATTGCGTTCACTTCGAAGGAAACAACAGGAGAAGTAGTTGTTTTTGAAATAGCCTGGGTAAAAGCGGGGGAAGCTGAAGCTTGTTGTCCCGTCGAGTTGGTAGCAGGATGGGTCTTGACTGAATCGACAATACCATCAATGGGGGGTTCAGTAGTAGGCTTTGTTGGATCAGTGTGAACGCGGGAGGCATGTGGAAGAAGTTCATGTAAAGTACCGGATTGAGTATATACTAGATCCATGTACTGTGCTGCCGAGATGGCTTGTTCTTCTGTAACCGGTCCGCGCATAGCGATATCTCTGGCTATGGGAGGCAAAAAGGATTTTGTAAACCAATCAGCAAGTAGCTAATCCAGAATAGGTGCCTTTATTAGCCTACGGCGTCTTCACCACTCGTGGATGTGATCCGAAATATGTGTAGAAGTGGTTTGACGCAGTGAAGTTAGCAGTTCTGTTCCAGTCTCATACCGGATGGGGAGCTAGAAATGAGTCAGAAACTGCATAGCCAAAGTGTTGAAATCACGAAAAGAGTGTTGTGGCAGCTCAATATACCATTTTGCTGCCGTGCTGGTAAGTGTGCATTGGAAGAGCCGAAGTCGGATGGAATCATCCATCAAGCAGTTGGATGAACACCAGAGATGGAAGGTCATCACGTGGTTCTTGGGGTCTTCCCCGGGATTGGCATCGAACTTAGGAATGTCCGATGGTAGTTTGGCTGGAATAGGTGGCCAATGAGGTTCATGCCATATAGGATCGTTGATAAGCCTCGACAAATTAGGTAAGTCAAGTGTGGCCAAAAAGGGAAATTGACGGTTGGTCTGCGGGTATTAGTAATAACCATGTGGTGCAGAGAAACTTGGAGGTCCCTGCATAGCATGCTGCTGTGTGTTATACCCATATGAGTTTCCCGCGGGATACTGCTGGAAGTTCTGTGGATAGTAAGCCATCTGGTTAACCGGTTGATTGTAAGCAACCGGTTGGTAAGTGTTCTGCTGAGTGGGTATGGTACCTGGGGTTGTTGAAACCCAGGAATGGTTGCTGTTCCTTGTTGGGGAAAAGTTCCTTGGAATTGTTGTGTTCCAGGGATGTTACTACTATATTGTGTAAGTGGAGGATTTCCCATAGCAGGGTTGTGGGGTGGCTGCGTCGGTGGTGTCCATGGAAGGCTCGTTCCTGCTTGAGGAGCGAGTGGAAATTGAAGTGATGGGTTCCATGGAGTTGTAGCAGCTGAAGGGTAAGGGAAGCCAGAATTCAAGTTGGGGGAAATCTGAGATTGCCCCCCAGCTTGGTTCCAGTTTCCAAAAAGTGAGTGCCCCCCACTCTGTGGGATTTGATGATCCCAAGAAGGAAGCATGCCTGACGGGGGAGGTTGAGAATGAGGTCCGGTAGGAATACCGGAATAAGGTTGCCCACTGCCAGGTGTGTTGTACATACCGTACTGAACAGATGCTGCTAGTTGGGGTAGTTGTTGGATAGAACCAATAGGTTGTCCGCCAGCAGATGGGTTGGATGGCCCTATGAGAGGAGGCTGTTGAGTAGGAACAGGGTTCCCAACAAAAGGTTGCCCCCCAGCTGGTTGGGTTGATGGCCCACCAGGGAGGGTTTGTATGTTGGTGTCAGGGACCATTGCAGTCGGTTGTCCACCTCCTGAAATAGTGTAAATGGTAGCTGAAGGTGATCCTCCAGTCGAAACGAAAGATCCAGCAATATGACTAGGTGTTCTTCCACCGCTAGCCAAATATGATAATGTGGATTGGCCAATGGCGCCAAAAGTACTGATTTGTGGAGGAGGTCGTCCATATCTGACAGGTAAGGACGGATAAAAAACTAGGTTATCCCTCATAGAATGAGCACCAAACATAGGTGATGACAGCAAGTGTGGGGAATTTAGCCCAGGGGTATTGGCATCGTCCATAACGTGTTCAATGATAGGAGGACCATCGAGAACTGGGTCCGAGTTCATATCCTGAAAAATATTTTGGGGATCCTGCGGGAACCTAGGTATAGTAAAGTCCGTAGGTCCTAAGCCGTCTGCAAAGGAGTGATGGAACTCTATGCTAGACGGGACATTGGGAACCCTATAGTCAGAAGGACGAGAAACGGGGGGGTATCTAGACGTTGTCGAAAGTATTTGCTCTGTGCTGCGTCTAAATCGTTCCGATGCTAACGGAGAGTTCGCTAGGCTAACCATACTAGACTGGATGGAAGCCATTATCTCATGTCCTGGTGGGAGGTTGGGTAGATGTAAAGTACGAGGTACGTTGCTAGAAGAACTTGTCTCCTGAGGGTGAACACTGGGTGACGTAGTAATAACAGGCGGAGGTTCCGCCTGGGAAGTAATGAATCCATAATCAGGTTCAAAAGGTGTGTTAGGGAGACGAGTATCTTCAATGATTTCAACGTATCCGCCTGGGACTGAAATTAAGCCAGGTATGTCCTGGTCGAATCCTTCTGTGGTGCCAATAGATCCGTCTGTATCATCGTGAAAAGTGTCCGATGGAGGGGAAGTGTTGACATCCGGTAGAAGGATGACCTCTGGTCTAGTACTCTGGGTTGTGCTAGGTTCAGCTGCTGTAACTGTGTCCACTGTAACAGATAAATCTGGAATGACAGTGGGTGAGGTGACAGTGGAAGTCTCAGACATGCTAGTGGTTGCAGAAACTACAATAGATTCTGAGACTATGCTGTGTGTGGCAGTTACGGGCGTAACTGAAGATGTTGTACGTATCGGCGGTGGAATGTTTCCTCGACCAGCACCGCAGCCAGGAGGAGCAGGAATGCGTGATGCAGGTGGACCAGAAGTCCGTGTCGGTGGTGGTTGTTATACCTCTATATTTCACAGTGTCGCATCCCCATCACAAAACAAGTTGACGACACTTCCCCTACTGTTTTAAACCATCCAGAAGAGACAGATGATGAGTCAACCTTGAAGGTGAATCCACCCTGGCAAGTTTTTGACCCACCTTAGGCTTTACTCACATACACTACCGCGCATTGCCAGCTTGACAAAACGCGGTACTAGACACTACCGCGTTCTGCTATTTTCCCAAAGCGCGGCAGTGCCGCGTTCTGCAGTCTTTGCAAAACGTGGTACTCTTTTAATAGCTTTTTTCCCTTGGCTCGTGGGATTTTGGATTTTCGAAGATAATGGAAGATTGGGGTCCTTGATTCGATCTCAACTCATCTCCTTCGATTAGAAACCCTGATCCACTTATCTCTCCTTAGATCCACCCATCTCTCTTGTTGGTTAACCTCACCATTCACTATAAAAGAGAGGCATGCCATTGGAAAAGAAGAGGACTCTTGAGAGTACCAAACTTATGGTCTTACAGCATTGTGGAGATAGCTAGAGGAGAAGACACTTGGAGCTGAAGGATTGGCTTGGGCATCAAGCACCTTTTGTAAGTATTCTTCAAGTTGTAATGGAATAACTTGTCTTGTTTTCCCAAATCATATGTGTTAATTTTGTTTTAATGATATGATTTGTATCTTTCATAGATTTAGATCCTAACTCATGTTCCAGGTTGCTAGAGAATAGTGCATTCTTGTGTTTTGGTTCCATTTTAACAGGTTCACTTGTGAGGGCTTGGAGCTTGGAGCAAATACCAAAAACAAGCGTTTGGATAGAAGGTCAGTCAAACTCCTCCTATTCTCTTCAGCATTTTAATCCTGAGATGTTTGTTAGATCTAGGGATTCAAGGTAGCATTTGTTTTGACTTGTTTCTTGCTTTAGAGTTAGTTTAAAGTCTACTTTAAAGTTAAGAGAGTTTTGGCTTATCCGTAGGAAAAAATTCTACATAACAAGAATGGCAACTCCGTTGGTTTTGATTACTGCTTGATTGATTCAATTCACAGTCATTTATCTTTGAATCATGGGTTTTTGTTGCACTTCAAACCAGTTTGAGTCTTGGTCCCTTTTTTGACCCTTATTCACCCCTCCTCGCAGTATTTATTTCCCTGTTTAATTACTGAGTCCCCTGGGTTAGCAACAACCCTGAAAATCTTACTTTTTCTTCTCAAGTTGCGCTTTTTCTTTCCCTTGCCACAGTACCGCGCCCTTATAACTGCTTCCAGCGCGGTAGTACCGCGCTCTCTGCCTTAGTACCAGAGCGGTACTGTTACAGTGCCGCGCTTCAGCCAGACTATCACCCGCGGTAGTGTCTGCAAGTGTTTAAATTTTTTTATTTTTGCTTGGTTTCCTGAGTTTCTCTCTGCCTCAGATAGTCTTTACTGTTGCCTGTTAGCATCCTGGTTAATTTCCAGTCTGTATGGTGTGCTTATTACCTAGTTTGTGAGCTTGATTGATTGATTGAATTAAGTGGCACTTTTGACATATTGGTCATTTTTCAATCTGATTGCATTGACTTGATTTTTTCCCCACAACCAACTCAACACCACTGTCTTTTGTTACTGAATACTGTAGTTTTTACAGTCATATTGTCATTATCATTTTCAGTAAATTAAAAAGATCATTGGTTGAGAGCAAATTTTGTTGTTTAAATTGAAAAAGTCTAGTGGTATTTTGCATAGGGAAATGAACCATTAATTTTGCCATAATAGAAGCATTGTAGATTGTAAAATCAGTGCATTGAAAAGAGTGTTTACTTCAGTTTGGCTTTGTTTATAAATCGAAAAGAAAAGAAAAATCTTTTACTTTGATTGCTTGTGAAAATTGTTATGCATATTTGATCGAAGAACCTCTATCTTTACCTTAGCTAGATTTCATCGAAGACAAAGGCTTGTTTGTGATTCATTCTCATTTGCATGGTTTGAGTCGTCATAACACCATCAAGTTTCACGTCCACTACCCGATTGAGTAAGACAGCCACTAAAATTAATCACCCTAATTCAACCAACTTTAACCTCACTTGAGGAAATCAAAAGAAATTGGTAGTTAGGTAGGACACCGGGGATAGGCATCAAAATAATTCCCCCTTGTCATTTTCATCTGAGACATAGTCGTTGTCTTTAGGGAACTAAAATCCTCTAGTACTTATTGACACGGTCACAGCTAGTTTGTGGAGGGGCCTCCTGACTGTTTCCAACTTTCAGGGGTTAAACGGCCGCGAGATTGAGAACCGGACGGACTCTGTGGAATACCGCACTCCACTTAGCCCTAAGGCAACATCGATCGCTGTCTTCTTCGGAAGGCTGAAGTGCCCAAAACCTTTTCCGACATGCCATGAACGAGGTAGCTTAGTATCTATTCTACTAGGGCTCTTTTACCCAAGATCCCTTTCGGTAGAGGGATATCCTTCTTATATCGGTCTCTCATGTTGTATTGTTCGACTTGGATTTCATCACCTTGCGAAGGATACAGCCTGTTGAGGTCTCCAGCTCTTAGTTAGGAGTTTGCTTGGCGTCTCATCTTCATAGAGGGTCATTTTTTCTTTGTAGGGACTGCTTGTTGGCATTCTGGCCATTTTTGTTGATCAGCTCGCTTATTGAGACACCGGTCTCAGTATAGATTTTAGAGCTTGCTTTTTTGGCCTGTGAGCCTTGCTTTTTCTAGCTCCTCTTCTGCACACTCGGTTGCATTAGAGTTTTTGAGTTCTTTGTTTACGGTACTGCCCCCGATTTTCATTTTCCTGTCATCATGTCAGATCTACCACGAAGATCATGAAGACAACAGGGCCAAAGCCCTCCACCACCACCACCGCCACGGACTACTGGTCCGCCTGCATCACCCATACCTGCTCCTCCTGGCCGCGGTGCTGGTCGAGGCAACATCCCACCGCCGATACGTACAACATCTTCAGTTCCGCCCGTAACTGCCACACACAGCACAGTCTCAGAATCTATTATAGCTTCTGCTAGCAAGTCTGAGACTTCCACTGTCACCTCACCTACTGTCATTCCAGATTTATCTGTTACAGTAGACACAGTTACCGCAACTGAACCTAGTACAACCCAGAGTACTAGACCAGAGGTCATTCTTCTACCAGATGCCAACACTTCCCGTCCATCAGACACTTTTCACGATGATATAGACGGATCTATTGGCACCACAGAAGGATCTGACTAGGACATACCTGGCTTAATTTCAGTCCCAGGCGGGTACGTTGAAATCATCGAAGATACTCGTCTACCTGACACACCTTTTGAACCTGATTATGGCTTCATCACTTCCCAGACGGAACTTCCACCTGTTATTACTACGTCACCCAGTGTTCATCCTCAGGAGACAAGTTCTTCTAGCAACGTACCTCGCACTTTACATCTACCCAACCTCCCACCGGGACACGAAATCATGGCTTCCATCCAGTCTAGTATGGTTAGCCTAGCGAACTCTCCGTTAGCATCGGCACAATTTAGACGCAACACAGAGCAAATGCTTTCGACAGCATCTAGATACCCCCCTGTTTCTCGTCCTTCTGACTATAGGGATCCCAACGTCCCGTCTAGCACAGAATTTCATCACTCCTTTGCAGACGGCTCAGGACCTTCGGACTTTACTATACCTAGGTTCCTGCCAGATCCCCAAAATCTTTTTCAGGATATGAACTCGGACCCAGTTCTCGTTGGTCCTTCTATCATTGAACACGTTATGGACGACGCCGATACCCCTGGGCTAAATTCCCCACATTTGCTGTCATCACCTATGTTTGGTGCACATTCTATGAGGGATAACCCAGTTTTTTCTCCGTCCTCACCTGTCCAATATGGACGACCTCCTCCGCAAATCGGTACTTTTGGCGCCATTGGCCAATCCATGCTATCATATTTGGCTAGCGGCGGAAGAACACCTAGTCATACTGATGGATCTTCCGTTTCGACCGGAGGATCACCTTCGGCCACCATTTACACTATTTCAGGAGGTGGACAACCAACTACAGTGGTCCCCAACCCTAGCTACCAAATCCCCCCTGGTGGGCCATCAACCCAACCAGTTGGTGGACAACCTTTTGTTGGGAACCCTGTTCCAAGTCAACAACCTCCAACTAGTGGGCCACCAACCCAACCAGTTGGAGGACAACCTTTTGCTGGGAACCCACTACCCAGTCAACAACCTCCTCACATAGGGCCATCCAACCTAACTGCTGGCGGACAACCTATTGGCTCGATCCAACAAGCATCCCAACCAGCAGCATCTGCTCAGTACGGTACGTACAGCACACCTGGCAGTGGGAAACCTTATTCCGGTATTCCAACCGGACCTCATTCTCAACAACCCCTGTCAGGCATGCTTCCTTCTTGGGACCATCAAATACCACAGAGTGGGGGGTATTCACTTTTTGGGAACTGGAACCAAGCTGGGGGGCAATCTCAGATTTCCCCCAACTTGAATTCTGGTTTCCCTTACCCTTCGGCTGCTACAACTCCATGGAACCCGTCACTTCAATTTCCACTCGTTCCTCAAGCAGGAACGAGCCTTCCATGGACACCACCATCGCAGCCACCCCCCAACCCTGCTATGGGAAATCCTCCACTTGCACAGTATGGTGGTAACATCCCTGGAACACAACAATTCCAAAGAACTTTCCCCCAACAAGGAGCAGCAACCATTCCTGGGTATCAACAGCCCCAGGGTACTATACCCACTCAGCAGAACACTTACCAACCAGCTGCTTACAGTCAACCGGTTAACCAGATGGCTTACCATCCACAGAATTTCCAGAAGTATCCCGTGGGAAACTCATATGGGTATAACACACAGCAGTATGCTGTGCAGGGCCCTCCAGGGTTCTCGGCACCACATGGTTATTACTCATTCCCGCAAAGCAACCGTCAACTTCCCTTTTTGGCCACGGTTGATCTACCTTATTTGTCGAGGCTTATCAACGATCCTATATGGCACGAACCTCACTGGCCACCTATCCCAGCCAAACTACCATCGGACATTCCTAAGTTCGATGCCAAACCCAGGGAAGACCCCAAGAACCACGTGATGACCTTCCATCTTTGGTGTTCATCCAACTCTTTGATGGATGATTCCATCCGACTTCGGCTCTTCCAACGCACGCTCACCAGAACGGCAGCAAAATGGTATATCGAGCTGCCACAACACTCTTTTCGTGATTTCAACACTTTGGCTATGCAGTTTCTGACACATTTCCAGCTTCCCATCCGGTATGAGACTGGAACAGAACTACTAACTTCATTGCGTCAAACCACTTCTACACATATTTCGGATCACATCCACGAGTGGCGAAGACGCCGTAGGCTAATAAAGGCACCTATTCCGGATCATCTACTTGCCGATTGGTTTACAAAATCCTTTTTGCCTCCCATAGCCAGAGATATTGCTATGCGCGGACCGGTCACGGAAGAACAAGCCATCTCGGCAGCACAATACATGGATTTAGTATATACTCAATCCGGTACTCTACATGAACTTCTTCCACATGCCTCCCGCGTTCACACTGATCCTACAAATCCTACCACTGAACCACCCATCGATGGTATCGTTGGTTCAGCAAAGCTCAGCCTGCTACTAACTCGACGGGGCAACAAGCCTCTGCTTCCCCCGCTTTTACCCAGGCCGCTTCAAAAGGTTCCACCTCTCCTGCTGTCTCCTCCGAAGTGAATGCAGTCCAATCTACATCACAACCATCCGGAGGAAAGAAGAAAAATAATCGTGGTAAATCCAAGAAGAACCAGCAGGAGAACCCCAAGCCACAACCTACCCAGAATGACCAAAAACCACGTCGAAAAGCTAAATTTCCCTGCTTGATTTGTCAAGATGATCATTATACGCGTGACTGTCCCTACAAGGACGAGGTCCACAAGTTCGTTAAAGGATCCTCTCGACCGGCAGTGCTAACTGACCCTTTCCCCCAACAGCAACAGCAAATGGTTGCCCAAGAATCCCCACAAGGGGGCAACCCGACCAATCCTTCCCGTGGAGAGATGTCCACAAACCACGAAATCCTAATGACAAGTAATGAGGAGATTAATATCACCACTCGTTCAAAGACGTATGACAATCCTCCAAGTTCAAACAAACAATCGGAGACAGCCAAAGGCAAATCTCCTGTTGAAAATCCGATTCCTATTCCCCCCCCTAACGGTCATCTCCATATCGAGAGACCACTTATGGATACAGTGCTACGCCCACCCAAGGGCACCATACGAAAGGCGACATTCAATCCGAATGCGCGAGCTGCCCAAAACTACAACATTGTTGAGGATTTGGCTCAAGCACCTTGCGCTATGTCGACCCTCGAGGTTCTCCAACACTGCCCCACGCAGCGTAGAACCCTACTTTCAGCATTGGGGGCACTGGACCCAGATACTTCAAACTCCATTATGTTTAACTTGGAGCACGCTAAACCTAGGCTTTCTCACCAGTTAGCCTTCCAGGTGCATACGAAAATACGTGGAAATGTTATCCACCGCACTGTGTTAGATGAGGGTGCTTCCACGTCGATTATGTCTTTGAACTGCTGGAGAGCCCTCGGCTCACCTGAGGTCACAACTTCTCCCACTACTCTTAGAGCGTTTGATGGACATGGTTTTCAACCATATGGACTCATCCCCTCAATCGGTGTTGAACTGGGGGGCAAGACAGTATCCGTACATATTGAGGTCGTAGATGCACCTTTGGATTATAATCTCCTACTTGGCCGGAACTGGTTCTATGCCATGACCGCCATAGCATCTACAGTCTTCCGGATTGTACAATTTCCTCATGAAGGTAAAATTGTCACTATTGATCAACTGGATTACTGTATCCCAGACTCCCATCCGAGCTCCACCAATACCGTCCCGTTATTGGATCAACCTTGGTACCGGTTCCAAGACATAGGTGTTGGTCTCATGAAGGATTCATCCCTCATTGGAGTTTTTCCAGAGCTGGGAACCCATCTTCAACCAGTCAACATGATTTCATCGCATGTCACCCCTCCCGATGATTCATGGGTGATTCCGAGTCCTACTCAGATCCAAGGCTATGGCAATTCCATGCCTTTGAACAGAAACCTTGCAGCATATGACGCGATCCAATCCGCCACAGATTGGGTCGACTGTTCTACTGATCACACAGTGGCACAGCTCTCGACTGAAACTCACCCACCATTTTTCGATCCTCTCAACTTGATTTTTCCCACTGACGAATCAATCATAGAGGTTATGTGTGGTGATGAGCCACCTTGGGGAGATTTTCATCACCGATCTTCATTCCCCACCTTTCAGTCAGTTGAGCCTGACGTCAAATCCAGTGCTTCACTCGGGATGGTGCAAACCAAGTTCCCCACTTCCCTCGATGAAGTATTTTCAGAAGGAAACTTGGCCAACCTTATGGAAACCACTCCCATCGATATTTCGGTAAAGCCTGGTATCGTGGAAAACGTACACATTGGCAAAACATGTACTCCTCTCGAAACGAAGTTCTACAATGCCTACTTTAAAACCTTCCGCGATGTTTTCGCTTGGAGTTATGAAGAGATGCCAGGGATCGACCCGTCGATTGTGGTCCACGAAATTCCAACTTTCCCTGGCGCCCGACCTGTTCGGCAAAAGCTTCGACCCGTTCATCCTCGTAAGGCAGCCGCCATTAAAGCAGAAGTTGAAAAACTTTTGCGTGCTGGTTTTATCTATCCTGTCCCATTGACAGAATGGGTATCCAACATCGTCCCTGTAGCCAAGAAACAGGGAACGATCAGAGTCTGTGTTGATTACCGTGATTTGAACAAAGCTTGTCCCAAGGACAACTACCCAACTCCGTTTATTGACCAGATCATCGATAACTGTGCCGGAAGTGTTATCTTTTCATTTATGGATGGCTTTTCTAGCTATAATCAGATCGATATCCTCCCAGCCGACCAGCACAAAACGGCCTTTATCTGCCCTTGGGGGATCTTTGCATATCGAAAGTTACCTTTTGGCCTCAAAAATGCCGAGGCAACTTTCCAACGGGCGATGTCCTACGCATTTCATGACATCAAACATATCATAGAGCCATATCTTGATGACCTTCCCGCTCATTCTCGAACTCGGGAAGAACATCCAGATCACTTGAGTGCCATTTTCAAAAGGTGTCGGCGCTACAATATACGTTTAAACCCGCATAAGTGCATCTTCTGTGTAGAAGCCGGAAAACTGTTGGGCTTCATAGTCTCCAAAGATGGGATACGTCTAGATCCCGCAAAGGTAGCAGCTATCATAGCCCTGCCTTCACCTACCAATATTCCAGAACTTCAATGTTTGCAAGGGCATGCAAACTTTCTACGCCGTTTTATCTGCAATCTGTCCGAGATAACAAAAGGCTACATGCGGCTTCTCAAGAAGAATGTTCCCTTCATATGGGATGATGAAGCCCAACGCTCCTTTGACAATTTAAAGGCAGCCTTAACCAAAGACCCTGTGATTCAACCCCCCAATTACACACAGGACTACATCCTTTATCTCGCAGCCTCGATTTCCACCATTGGTATGGTGTTAGTCCAGGAAGACCACAACGGCATAGAACATGTGGTGTACTATCTTAGCAAGAGTCTTCTCGACTCTGAAACTCGCTACTCACATGTTGAAAAGCTGGCTCTGGCAACAGTATTTGCTGTCCAGAGATTCTGTCACTACATCTTACTCCGTCGGACCACCGTTATCGCTGATTTCAATCCAATGTACTATATCCTCACACGACAAGTGCTTGGGGGCAAGTACTCCCGTTGGATTGTCATCCTTCAAGAGTTTGACTTGGAATTTGTCAAAGCCAAGTCTAAGAAATCTCTGGTCTTCGCTGAGTTAATTTGTCACCTGCCCCGTGCTACCGAGCAATCCGAGCCCATTGATTCTCTTCCCGACGAATCATTGTTCCTCATTAGCACGTCTGATCCATGTTATGGGGATATTCTCTTATATCTCCAAACCCAACGCTTCCATCCCGATCTTACCCGCGATGAACGGCGACGTATCAGACATCACGCAAAATATTACCTTATAGTGAACGATACTTTGTATCGACGTGGTGTCGACACTGTCCTTCGACGCTGTTTGACCTTAGATGAGGCGGAACGCGTTCTCAATGACTGCCACGCTGGAGCATGTGGTGGTCATCTCTCTGGGATGGCTACGGCCCAGAAAATACTGCGAGCGGGATACTTCTGGCCCTCAATTTTCAAATACTGCATTGAAACAGTCAAGAAGTGTCCGCCATGTCAATTCTTTCATAGCAAAGCACGCTCGCATCCTGCTCCACTTCATCCTGTCATTGCCGTCGGCCCCTTTTCCAAATGGGGCATCGATTTTATGCACTGTAAACCCACTTCAGCCGAGGGGCATAGCTATGTCATAGTAGCTGTGGACTATTTTACAAAATGGGCTGAAGCGATGCCTACATATTCTGAAGACGGCAAAACAGCAGCGAAGTTCATATTCAATCATATCATAGCTAGATTCGGTGTCCCACAGTCTATTGTGACCGATCATGGTTCCCATTTTAGGAACCATATGATCAAAGAACTAAGTGCCAAACTGGGTTTTCGCCACGAAAACTCAACCCCGTATTACCCACAAGCTAATGGCCAAGTTGAAGCCATTAATAAAGTCCTGAAACGAATGATTCAGCGCATTGTGGGTACCCAAAAATCCAATTTGCACTCAGCCCTGTTCTCAGCACTGTGGGCATACCGAACCTCAGTGAAAAGTGCTACTGGGTTTACACCATTTCAATTGGTGTACGGCCTGGAAGCCATTCTCCCGATTGAATGTGAAATTCCATCACTCAAGATAGCCATAGAGATACTTCCACACACTACTTCTGAAGAAGAACGGTTTCTATACCTAGCCAAGCTAGATGAAACCCGCCGCGATGCCGCTTTGGCTAATGAAGCTCACAAAAAACGCGTCAAGGCTCAATACGACAAATCCGTTCAACCTCGGATCTTCAATGAGGGTGACCTCGTACTTACATATGATCAGATGCATGATAAGCTTGGAAAAGGTAAACTTGAATCTATGTGGTACGGCCCCTTCATTGTAAAATGTGTCTTAGAAAAAGGATCTTATGAACTAGTTGATTGTGATGGTACGCCATTGGCACGGCCCCGCAACGGGCTATACCTCAAGCGTTTCTACGCATGAGGTTACCCTATGCGGGTCACTTATTGTACATAATGTACTTAGTTTGCTTCTTGCTTTCTTTTTTAGTGTGCGCGTGGACCTCATGTATCTACTCTTACGTTGACTCGTGACTTTATGCGCAGATGTCAGCCTACTTTGGGTTCGCCGATGGTGAAAGCCGACATACCCGGAATCTCGCTTCCGCAGCATGGGTGATTTATTCCCCCACCGGCGAGTTGATTTCTTCAGGAGCCAATTGTTTAGGTCCTGCAACCAACAATATCGCGGAGTACCATGCAGTCATTGGTCTCTTGACAGAGGTTGCTTCACTCGGGATTGACTCCTTATCGGTCTTTTTAGACTCCCAACTCGTGGTTTCTCATCTGAACCGTGTTTACACAGTTCGCGATCCTACATTACTTCGTTTATTTCGAAGAGTACGCCTCTTGGAACGGTCATTTGATTTTATCACATATCAACACATACCGAGAGAATTCAATTGTATTGCCGACTCATTGGCTAATTACATTTTGGATTGGCGTCTTGCCCATACATAAAAACATCATAAAAAATAAAATGCACAAGTCATTGTAAATATTTAGATCATAAATAGGTCCATATCACTGTATATAAGAGTGTTTTTTCAAAAATACATAAAGTTTGTGTCAAAGACAAAATTGGGGATCAAATCCCATATACAAAAATTGGCCCTCAAAGCCTACATATCGTGTACATGCCGCAAAAAGATCAAAAGACCATCTACGGAGATCTAGGAGACCTATCATGTCCCTCATCGGACTCCTCCCGCTGCTGGTGGTAACACATCACAGCTCGAACCACCTTGCGAAGAAGTCGACTGATACGACCAGGTACACCTACAGTATGCCGCTGGAGGTGGTAAGGGACGTCATCCATCCGCATAACAGGGATACTAGGTTCCTCTCAATGTCCCGGACGCCTCCTGCCTCATCTTCATCTTCTTCTTCGACAGGATCAGCTGGACGATCGACACCACCACGTCGTAGTGGAGAGTATCCAGCTGGCCTCTGTGGTCCACGGTCTGCAACATGCATACGATTATACATTAGAAGTCTTTTTCACATTCCAAAAAAGCAATAAAAATTAAATATTCAAAAAGGAAAAAATACATATCCATGAAGGTCGTACCAGAGTTGTCCCAGTCATCATCTTCTGGCAAAGCCAATTCGATATCCTCATGAAAATCTACCCCTGAATAGGGATAGTCATCAATCATGACTATCTGCTCCTCTAGCCAAGAGAAAAAGTCCTCTCCAAAGGCTAGCCGCTGAGGTCCCCCGAGGCGTCCAGCATAGTCACTCCATCGAGCCATCCATGGCTCAGTAGGTGGACGAGGGGGCATAGATATCTGTGGGCGCAGTAGTGGCACCCTCGCCAGAAAGAAAGTGACCAGGATGCTCCCATAGCCAAACTGGGTATTTTTCCCAGTCCTACACTTGTGCACCTGTTCCTTCAGATTGGACAACACTGCATCACACCAGTTGAAAACTGTTCCTCCCATGCACTCTGCTGCGAAATTCACCTGCGTGCGGGATGCCTGATGTGGACTCACGCTTCCCGCTACACGCGTGATAGTGAATAGCAAGGTTTTTAAAGGAAGATTTGTGACCTCTTTTATGGCCACCTTCCCACTTTTCTTACTCGAACCTGCCTGGCAATATCGAGCAATTAGATCATTTGTGCTTGTTTTTGAAGCGGTGTACCCGGTAAAGCTCGGCCGGGCCCCTCTCTTTGAGAGGCCCGTGAGGAAGTAAATATCGTCAAGTTGGATTTCAAGCACATGCTCTCCCACTCGGAAAGCTTGAGTGTCAGGCTCCCACAATTGGATAAGGTGAGTAAGGAGTTTAGGCTGCTGGCGGATCCCTTTGGTCTTGAAAAACTTTAGCAAACCACATTCTCGCAATGCGGTCACGGTCGGTAAGTCATTTTCGGCTGCAAAATCATCCGCTTCGTGCTCTCTCTCTTTCCAACTCACCATTTTGCTCCAAATAAGTTGCAAATCCCTGCAAAAAGGCAAACAAAGCAATTAGTAACTATTTAACAACTTACTTCCAGCAAAAAATTGGAGAAAATTTGATTTTTTGAACTTAAAATTCGCACGTGCCGCGCCTGGAGGACACCCTACCGCGCGGCAGTCCACAGTGCCGCGCCTCATTTTGGGGTTACAGCGCGGTACTGTTCAACAGTACCGCGCCTTTCGATAGGGCCCCCACGCGGTAGTACGGAGGGCGATTCTTGCCCAAAAGGGCTTGCCAAAAAATTAATTTTTTCCTGGTGAAAGCAAAAATTTCTTACATGAAATGAAAGAGGGGCTCAAGCACTCTTACCTGACACAGACGGTGGTCGAAATGGTATCCCAGAACTCCCGGTATGGATCCTTGAAATTTTGCTCCAAAATGGGTGAAAATGTCTCCTTTGGGTAAAAAACACAAATGAATAGTAATTTCTATTTTTACCATGCCTTATATAGCATTTTTTCACATTTTTTTTTTTTAATTAATTAATTAATTACTATTTCAAATAAATAAACCCTTGTTCACATTGCTAATGTCCAGTTGTTGAGCATTTATTGACAGGATCCGCGGTAGAAACGGGATACATTCATACCGGTGTTTATTCGTAATCTGACCTTCATTTTGAGCCCACTTTATCTTTTTCGTGCTCTGGATTTAAAACTTGAAAAAGATTCCAAGCGCTTTCACACCTGTGTCGTGCTTGTCAAACGCAAGTAAACGGTGTCGAGTACGGTCAGCTTTACTCATGCTCGTTAAACGATGAGGAAAGTATTATCCTGGTTGTATTTTATTCTTTTTTCGGACCAGAATAATCTGAATTTTACGAAAAAGACCACAGGAGTCCATAGTTAAGCTCTTTTCAGACTCCTTAAAATTGAAAAGATTGCCAAGTGACCTTGACTCTTTCACACTTGTAAAAGTATTTGAAAGGTCGTCTATTCGGTGATAGGTTACCCCTTTTTCGGCCCGTCTAGACTATTTACGAGAAAGGTATACCTCAGTCAATCTCGGCTGGGAGAGTTCTCTCGGGAATTGTTTTACACTTTTTCGGGATCGAGGGACTAAATTTTACGAAAAAGTACATTATGGAGCTTCCTTTAAGTTTTTTAGGCTCTCTAAATATGAAAAACTACCGAGTTTTCCTTCCTTGGGCTCGTTAAAATGTTTACATCGAAGGACCCACTTTGGGACGAACCCCTCCTTTCTCAGGTTCGTAAAACATGTGAGATTGGACTCATCCACGAGATGAGCTACACCGAGCATCTGTTATCCTCTTCAAGCTCGTAAAACAAGAAAGAGGTACTCGTCCATCATGTCGGGGAAATATGGGGGAACAAGTCAAGTTTATCTATGGCAGCTTGTCAGTCGTTACCTTTGAACATGGCATGTGTCCATCTCTTTTCTATATTTGGGTATCCGTCTTTCATTGAGTTATAGTCATCATCATGGGTCGTCTCCCTGGCCACGAGTCCGCTCATCCGGTGTCTATCCTCTATTTTCCCTGCTGCCAAGTCTTGTTACATGCCGTTATATGTTCAAAGGGTTGCATTGTATCGAGTCATTCATTGTGTCAGGCCTCCGCTGTGTCAGTACATACTCCATTGCTTCATCATCCTATCATATGTGCCGATTTCGTGTCGATGATGTGGGAATCATCATGGCCCACCTTCGACGAGTCTATTCCTGTCGACACCAAATCACTATCCGGGAATTAGACTTAGAGATCAACCATTAGTACCTTGGTACCTGCATGCCTCAATGGCAGGTTTCCTCATGCTTGACAGCAGGTTCACATCATTGACCTCTGATCAAGCAATCTCTCGGATGCTCGACATCAACTCATTCATTCGCATTTCGTTGAGATGTACTATTGATACCTTGGGAATCATCGTCATCATTGGTGATCTCCCTCGCATTTGTTAACGGTCCACGTCATTGACCGGTAATCAAATGGTTTCTTCCATGTTCGACTTCAACACCTTGTAATCACATGGTTAGATTCGTATCTTTATGCGATCGGGTAGAAGACCCTGGGCGCATCACTGTATCTCGACTACGTCCAGGCTGCGATGGAGATGTCTCTTGTATTGTCACACAGATCCACTTATTGTATTGGTCGTGGCTGTGTCATTATTGTCTCATGGATCTACGATTGTTCATAGTAGCCATGATCTGTCCACAGTTTACATTATCTCAGTACTCATGGATCTGCAATGTATTGGTCGGCAGCCATGCTTTGAGTCATCTGTTTCCGAGCATGGGAATGCCCGCCTCGGTGGTATATCTAACACTTTGTTTCTATTTCAGCTCCGTGTCGCTCTCCTCGATGCTATCTCTGCACATTATATTCGTAAATTCTTTCGGCCATCACTCCCTTCTGACCTCACACTTTAGGGGGCATCTGTTATACCTCTATATTTCACAGTGTCGCATCCCCATCACAAAACAAGTTGACGACACTTCCCCTACTGTTTTAAACCATCCAGAAGAGACAGATGATGAGTCAACCTTGAAGGTGAATCCACCCTGGCAAGTTTTTGACCCACCTTAGGCTTTACTCACATACACTACCGCGCATTGCCAGCTTGACAAACGGCGGTACTAGACACTACCGCGTTCTGCTATTTTCCCAAAGCGCGGCAGTGCCGCATTCTGCAGTCTTTGCAAAACGCAGTACTCTTTTAATAGCTTTTTTCCCTTGGCTCGTGGGATTTTGGATTTTCGAAGATAATGGAAGATTGGGGTCCTTGATTCGATCTCAACTCATCTCCTTCGATTAGAAACCCTGATCCACTTATCTCTCCTTAGATCCACCCATCTCTCTTGTTGGTTAACCTCACCATTCACTATAAAAGAGAGGCATGCCATTGGAAAAGAAGAGGACTCTTGAGAGTACCAAACTTATGGTCTTACAGCATTGTGGAGATAGCTAGAGGAGAAGACACTTGGAGCTGAAGGATTGGCTTGGGCATCAAGCACCTTTTGTAAGTATTCTTCAAGTTGTAATGGAATAACTTGTATTGTTTTCCCAAATCATATGTGTTAATTTTGTTTTAATGATATGATTTGTATCTTTCATAGATTTAGATCCTAACTCATGTTCCAGGTTGCTAGAGAATAGTGCATTCTTGTGTTTTGGTTCCATTTTAACAGGTTCACTTGTGAGGGCTTGGAGCTTGGAGCAAATACCAAAAACAAGCGTTTGGATAGAAGGTCAGTCAAACTCCTCCTATTCTCTTCAGCATTTTAATCCTGAGATGTTTGTTAGATCTAGGGATTCAAGGTAGCATTTGTTTTGACTTGTTTCTTGCTTTAGAGTTAGTTTAAAGTCTACTTTAAAGTTAAGAGAGTTTTGGCTTATCCGTAGGACAAAATTCTACATAACAGTGGTGGTGGAGGGCTTAGGCCCTGTTGTCTTCGTGATCTTCGTGGTTTATCTGACATGATGATAGGAAAATGAAAATCGGGGGCAGTATCGTAAACAAAGAACTCAAAAACTCTAATGCAGCCGAGTGTGCAGAAGAGGAGCTAGAAAAAGCAAGGCTCACAGGCCAAAAAAGCAAGCTCTAAAATCTATACTGAGACCGGTGTCTCAATAAGCGAGCTGATCAACAAAAATGGCCAGAATGCCAACAAGCAGTCCCTACAAAGAAAAATGACCCTCTACTAAGATGAGATACCAATCAAACTCCTAACTAAGAGCTAGAGACCTCAACAAGTTGTATCCTTCGCAAGGTGATTAAATCCAAGTCGAACAATACAACATGAGAAACCAATATAAGAAGGATATCCCTCTACCGAAAGGGATCCTGGGTAAAAGAGCCCTAGTAGAATAGATACTAAGCTACCTCGTTCATGACACGTCGGAAAAGGTTTTGGGCACTTCAGCCTTCCGAAGAAGACAACGATCGATGTTGCCTTAGGGCTAAGTGGAGTGCGGTATTCCACAGAGTCCGTCCGGTTCTCAATCTTGCGACCTTTTAACCCCTGAAAGTTAGAAACAGTCAGGAGGCCCCTCCACAAACTAGCTGTGACCGTGTCAATAAGTACTAGAGGATTTTAGTTCCCTAAAGACAACGACTATGTTCAGATGAAAATGACAAGGGGGAATTATTTTGATGCCTATCCCCGGTGTCCTACCTAACTACCAAATTCTTTTGATTTCCTCAAGTGAGGTTAAAGTTGGTTTGATTAGGGTGATTAATTTTAGTGGTTGTCTTAGTCAATCAGGTAGTGGACGTGAAACTTGATGGTGTTATGACGACTCAAACCATGCAAATGAGAATGAATCACAAACAAGCCTTTGTCTTCGATGAAATCTAGCTAAGGTAAAGATAGAGGTTCTTCGATCAAATATGCATGAGATTTTTCACAAGCAATCAAAAACTAAAGTAAAAGATTTTTTCTTTTTTTATTTATAAACAAAGCCAAACTGAAGCAAACACTCTTTTCAATGCACTGATTCTACAATCTACAATGCTTCTACAATGAGAATTTCTGTGGCAAAATCAATGGTGCATTTCCCTATGCAAAATACTACTAGACTTTTTCAATTTAAACAACAAAATTGCTCTCAAATGATAACTTTTTGATTACTGAAAATGATAGAAATAATATGACTGTAAAAGCTACAGGGTTCAGTAATAGAGAACAGTGGTGTTGAGTTAGTTATGGTGAAAAAATCAAGTGGATGCAATCAAACTGGAAAGATGACCAATATTTCAAAAAATGCCACTAATTCAATCAACAATCAAGCTCACAAACTGGGTAATAAGCACACCATGCAGACTGGAAATTGAACAGGATGCTAACAGGCAACAGTAGATACTACCTAAGGCAGAGAGAGACTCAGGAAACCAAGCAAAGATAAAAAATTTAAAAACTTGCAGACACTACCGCGGGTAAAGTTCTGACCGGAGCGCGGCACTGTGACAGTACTGCTCTGGTACTAAGGACGAGAACGCGGTACTACCGCGCTGGAGGCAGTTCAGGGGGCGCGGTACTGTGGCAAGGTAAGGAAAAAGCGCAACTTGAGAAAAGAAAATGAAATTTTCAGGGTTGTTGCTGACCCAGGGGACTCAGTGATCAAATAGGGAGAATAATACAACGAGGAGGGGTGAATAAAGGTCAAAAAGGACCAAGATTCAAACTGGTTTGAAGTGCAACAAAAACTCACAATCAAAAGATAAATGACAGTGAACTGAATCAATCAAGCAGTAATCAAAACCAACGGAGTCGCCATTCTTGTTATGCGGAATTCTGCCCTACGGATAAGTCAAAACTCCCTTAACTTTAAAGTAGACTTTAAACTAACTCCAAAGCAAGAAACAAGTCAAAACAAATGCTACCTTGAATCTCTAGATCTAACAAACGTCTCAAGATTAAAATGCTAGAAAGAGTAGAAGAAGTTTAACTGACCTTCTATCCAAACGCTTGTCTTCGTAGTTGCTCCAATTTCCAAGCCCTCACAAATGAACCTGTCAAAATGGGACCAAGACACAAGAATGCACTATTCTCTAGAAACTTGAAACATGAGTTAGAATCTAAATCTATGAAAGATACAAATCATATCATTAAAACAGAATTAACACAAATGATTTGGGGAAACAAGACAAGTTATTCCATTACAACTTGAAGAATACTTACAAAAGGTGCTTGATGTCCAAGCCAATCCTCTAGCTGCAAGTGTCTTCTCCTCTAGCTATCTCCACAATGCTGTAAGACCATAAGTTTGGTACTCTCTAGAGTCCTCCCCTTTCCCAATGGAATGCCTCTCTTTTATAGTGAATGGTGAGGTTAACCAACAAGAGAGATGGGTGGATCTAAGGACAGATAAGTGGATCAGGGTTTCTAATCGAAGGAGATGAGTTGAGATCAAATCAGGGACCCCAATCTTCCATTATCTTCGAAAATCCAAAATCCCACAAACCAAGGAAAAAGGGCTAATAAAAGAGTACCGCGCCCTGCAGTCTTAGCACAACGCGGTACTGCCGCGTTTTGGGGAAAAAGCATAGCGCGGTAGTGTCTAGTACCGCATTTTGATAATGAGCAAGGCGCGGTAGTGTGTGTAGATAAAGTCTTAGGTGGGTCAGAACTTGTCAGGGTAGATTCACCTTCAAGATTAACTCATCATCTGTCTCTTCTGGATGGTTTAGACAGCAGGGGAAGTGTCGTCAACTCTGTTTGTGGTGAAGATGCGACACTGTGGAATATAGAGGTATAAAAAATATTATCAAGTTCTTGTGGATTTGGATCTTCCATTCGCTCATCTTCATTTTCCGGTGCTATATCTTTAGGTTCTTGTGGATCTGGATCTAGCATTCACTCTTCATCATCTTCATGTTCAGATTCAAAATCTGAACTCTCATGGGATGAAGCTTCGCTCTCTTGCTCATCAAGCAATGGTGGTGTGGTAGGAAACCTCTCTTTCTCAATAGGATGAGTATCATGAAGTGGCCATTCCTCAAATTGTACACTCATTTCAAGGAATGTTGAGATAGCAAAACAATCAAGAATCTTGTAGGCCTTTGCAGTCAATTCATATCCCACCAGTATACACTCTCTTCTTTGTGGATCTAGGTCTCTCCTTTTCTCTGCTAGAATACTTTCCCATGCTCTGGATCCAAACACTCTAAGATGGGATACATCAGGTTTGTAGCCCATCCATGCTTCGAAAGGAGTCATAATTTTCAGTCCTTTATGAGGGACTTTGTTCTGAAGGTAAGCAACATAGTTGATGGCTTATTCCCAAAGACTAGGGTGCAACCCTTTCGACTTTAGCATGCAAGTTGCCATCTCTATAAATGTTATGTTCTTTCTATATGCAACACCATTCTGTTGTGGTGTGTAGGGAATAGTATGATGCATCTCTATGCCTTAATCATCAAAAAAGGATTGAAATTCACCCTTGACATACTCTCCTCCATTATCAGTGTGAATGGCCTTGATCTTTCTATCTGAAAAATTTTCTGCAAAAGACTTGAAACACTTAAAGTATCCAAACACTTCTGATTTTAATCTGAGAAAGTATACCCATGTAAATCTTGAATAATCATCAATAAAAGTAGGAATATACCTTTTCTTGTTCAAATATAGATATGGAAATGGCCCCGCAACATCATTATGAATCATATATAGAGGTTGAGAGGCTCTCCTTTCCTTTCCTTTCTCAAACTTCTTTTCAGGATGTTATCCCATCAAGCAACCATCTCTTGAGTATACATATCTTGCAGGTACTTGTAGTTGAGATGCCCAAATATTTCATGCCATTTCCTACTCTCTTCATTTGCATGGGTGTGAAGAGAAGACTATTTGGAGAGAGGAAGAGAGTGAAATAACTCATAGAGTTTCGAATTGTGGTTTGCAACACCTTTTGCAATGATATTTCCTGAAACCATGTCTTGCATTTTGACCTCATTTGGAGAGAATATCACCCTCTTGGGATCTCCAGTATGGGTCATTTGGTAGACCGAAAGTAGATTGGCAGTAAGTGTAGGAACATAGAGTACATCTGATAAGTATCCATGATCAAGTTTGATACTTCCAATCCCCTTAGAAGAGACCTCATAATCATTCCCCAACATGATGGAAGGGCCAACAGTGCATTCGAAACCAGTGAAGATATATTTGGAGGAAGACATGTGTCTTGATGTTCCTGAATCTATGATGAAGGAGGACTCTCTTGATGCACCTGGAATGAGAGCATGGCATCTCTCCTTATGAGTCAGATCTAGAAGGTTCAACTTCTTTATCCCTAGCACATGAAGGTACCAGGAGGTTATTATTTTCAAGTAACTGAGCCATCAAGTCTATAGTCTTCTTCATACAAGAAATCTCAAGATGAAATCCTCTATTGCAATGGGTACATTTGGATTTCTCCTTTTGAGAATGCTTGGTATTCTTGGAATTCGAAGTCCCTTCAGACTGATAGGGAGCCTCCTTTTGCTTCTGTTCATTCAAATTTCTGTCAAAATTTTTGCTTGCCCTTTCCATTTTCTCTCTTCACCTCAGCAGTTGCAAGTGATGAATCCATCTTTGGTTTTATCATTCCCATTTGAATCAACTTCTCCTCCTCTTGTGTGAGGGTCTGGATGAAGTCATCAAGAGTATGAAACTTCCATTTTGGGATGGATATCTTCATTTTATGAAAGGTAGAGAAAAATACTAAGTAGTTAGGGCCCAATTTTGATAGTATGGAAAGGATGAGCTACTTCTCTTCCTTCTCTATTCCATATCTCTTCAATTGTGAAATCAGATTTTTGAACTTCGTAAGAAATTCATTGATGAAGTCAAAACTGCAAGGGATCGGTGAGATAAACTCATTTTCCAACTTGTGACCTTTCAAGTCATCTTTCTGTCAAAGATAAGATTCGAGCTTGTCCCAAACTTCTTTTGGAGTGGCTATATCTATGACATGAAAATGGAGGCCTTCAAAAATGTTGAGGAGTAGCAGTCCTACTGCTTCATCAAGTTTATCCAAGTACTTGGATTTCTCTACTGCACCAGTGGGTTCGACTATAGTCCCATTCAATACTCTAGAGAGGCTCTTGGAATTCATGAAGGTGTCCATATTGGCCTTCCATTCAACATAATTGAATGAATTATGTTTTAGATCCATTGGTAGCTATTGAAGTTGAATTGAAGATGAATTTGAATGATGGACTAAACCTGCAAAACAAATGAAATTGATGATGGAGATTTGCTACAAATCGAGAGAACACCGCCTTAGTGTTAACACCCAAAAAGTGCTCACTAGCTCATTTCCTTATTCACATGACCCATTTGTCCACTTTTCCACCATTTGAGCCTCTAAAGCCACCAAAAGGTCACCAAAATCTCAGAACGGTTGTCGCTTTATTCCAGTGTATCAGTTATTGAGATAAGTCATGTTATGATCATGAGTACATCCCAAAATAGTGTCCCCTTTGGACCATTATGATGTACTAGCAGATTTTTTATGTCTTATTTAGGTCCCCCTCCTCAGGACTAGTTGTTATGTATATGTCTTGATACGAGAATGGGTATGCCTGCCTCGTCCTTTATCAGAGATTATTCCTCATTCATATTGAGGCCATGTAATATTTTTTGTTTTTGCAGTTTCCAAGGGCCGTTGATCCAGTCTCCAACCGGTCTCTTCTCTTCCCCAAATCCCAGGAAAAAGACAAAAGAACTATGATGTCTATCGGCCATACAATGAGCTCCTGCCCTCACACATCAGGGGGTAATCTGTTAACACCCAAAAAGTGCTCACTAGCTCATTTCTTTATTCACATGACGCATTTGTCCACTTTTCCACCATTTGAGCCACCAAAAGGCCACCAAAAGACCATAATACACCCCTTTTTCCCCTCAAAATGAATATTTTTCCTCAAAAAGCATAAAAACCCCTCAAAAAGGGTCCAGAATTCCCAAAAATATTAAAAAGGGAATTAAAATATTTAAAATATTTAAAAAAGGAAAAAGGAGGGAAAAGGTACCTAAACCATGTTGGTCAATACCATTGGTTTCCTCAAAACCATAATGGTATTCCCCAACACCAAAAACTATAAAAAGGTGGTAGGGGCTCCTCACTTTCCATCCATCCATCATCCTATCCTCATGCTGTCAAAATCTCTCATGAGTTCTTAACCATTGTAGCAATCTTGGAGAAGAGACCATTGGAGCCTGGAGCATCTCACCCTTGGAGCTGCTCAACACCACAACATCCTCACCATTTGAGGTATTATAATACAAAAGTTATTTTTCATTTTATTTCGTGTTCTTGTTTTTAAATCTTTTCAAGTTTCTTGTTATATGCACATGTTAGATTCAGATTTATAATTGTTTTTTGCTTTCAATATTTGAAACTGCTATCACTTGTTGATAGGTTCCCATTGCATAAAGCTTGGTTGCAAAACCAAGCTAAAAAATTTTGGCGACTCCGCTGGCTTCGAATTCTTAGATCTCAGTTTTTTGCTTTAGATCTTATTTTTTGTTAGTTTTAATCATTTTAATTCATAGATCTGCCATCCTAGATAGCAGATCCATTGCTGTTCTAGATCTTGGCCCTTTCTATTGCCATTAAGAGCCTGAAATTTCCATTTTCGGGTTCGTTTATCGGCGTCCGTTTTTCGACTTTCGCCTCGCGATTTTTTGCCCGACAGTCGCGCGGCTCATCGCGACCTCGCGGCTTTTTTCCATGCGGCTTCACGGCCATTTTACGCGCTGCACATCGTGGCTTCCCGGCCATTTTCCACGCCGCACATCGTGACTGTGTGATCGAAACCCGCGCTGCATATCGTGGCTTCTCGGCCGAAACCCGCACTTCACATCGCAACTGCGCGGCCGAAATCCACGCTCCACATCGCGGCTTCGTGGCCGAAACCCGCGCTGCCCATCGCGGCTGTTTTCCTGAAACCCGCGATGCAATTTTTTTTAATTTGGCCAATTTTTTGAAAATTATTTTTTGCTGTATTTTCTACCCATTTAGCATATTTTACAGCATTAATTTTTCTACATTTTTACAACCACATTAAATATTTTACTATTTAGAATGCTCCATTAAAAGTCTTTTTAAAAATTTTCAGTAATTGAAAGAGAGATTTTTCTGCATTTTATTTAAATCAAGGTTTTACTGTTTATTTGCTCAATACTTTGCCCAAGCAACTTTTAAGAGATCCATTTATTTCTTGAAATATTTATGTTATTTGCTTCCCTTTAAATTATTTTAAAGATCCATTATTTTTGAATAGTTTTTTCAAGCATTTACATTTCAAAAACGCGTTTATTTTTTGCAAAACTGGAAGTGTCTTTTCTTTCATTTGTAATCAATTGCCCAAGCGAGGCAAATCAATTTCAGTTTAAATACCACACTTGCACCCACTCTGCCACATAATTTAAACTGAGCCTTAAAATTTACCTTAAACTCAATAAACTTTTAACCCCACTTGGGGAGCACTTAAAATAATTTTGTAGTTAGGTATAATTGAGGGGATAGGTGTTCCAATAACACCCCTCAATTATTACATTTGAGACATAGTGGTTGTCCTCTATGGTACCAAAATCCCTTATAATTTTGACACGGTTATCAACCAATTTATCGGGAAGGCCTCTCCCTTAGGAGGGTTGAAGTATCCAGACTGGTTACGGAAGTCTGAGTGGAATACCGCAATCCATTCAGTAACCGAAGGATACCTTTTGAAGTTCTCGGTGTACACCCAAGAGGGTGTACAGCGGCGATAGAACCAAACTGCAGATTCACCCAACCGAACATGTCATGAACGGGGTATCCTAGTTGCCACTCTTTAGGATTGTCTACCCGGTATCCCTCCCGGTAGGTAGGGGGATATCTAGCCGTTGATTCAACACTCTATATTGTCTGACTTGGATTTCATCACCTTGCAGAGGATATCGTTCGTTGACTCACAATACTTCTAGTTTAGGTGTTTGCATGATACATTACCCACCTTTGGTCTAGTAACACCCTTTTTTTCTAGGAACTGTTTGAATTTTGGTATTCTGACCAATTTTGTTGCATCCCTCCACTTTTTATAGCACAACTGCTATAATAAGTGCTTTTTGAGGTTGGTTGTTGGCTTGAGAGCCTTTATTTTTTCACTCCCCTCTTGCACTCATTGTTGCATTAGGGTTTTGAGTTTTTTACATCACCACCTTACACTGAATTTTTTAAATATTTCTCACCATTGAGAATTTAAGACGATCTCATCGTCTTCAAGGTCAACCCCCTCAGTTCAATACACTTGGCTCTACACGTCATAGACGTAGAGCCTTATCCCTTGACTCGACACGTCATCGTCCAAACACACAATCATCCGATTCTGACACGCCTCACTTCACATCTGATTCTGAGGCTGAATCCGAAAACCCTACTGAAATATCACCAACCAATCCCATGGCTGGATCACAATACGACCCACTTTTTACCAGTACTATTGGAGATACATCCACAAAACCTTCTACTACTGTGCCATCCATGGTAACAACAACCCCTCTAGGCATGCCTAATATGGGGGACACTCCACCTTTAGGTATGCCCAACACAGGACTACCTCCTATTATGGGTATGCCAAACATAGGAATCACACCACCTGTCATTACCACAACCCAGATCCTAGGAATTCCTGGCACTATTCCTAACCCCTCTGCAACCCATGTTGCACTTGGGAGAGCTGGCCTTTCCCACACCACATCGATTGGAGCACATACCTTCCATACCTAGCATACCCTTAGGGGCCACTAGACCACTACATAATGCTACCATTAACAGTTATGTCCCAACCACTACATCACACCCCTCGGCTAGTCTACCATTTTTGGAAAGTTTGAATTTGCCAGACTTGGCAAGACTAACTAATGATCCTATTAGACATGAACCCACTTGCCCCCCCATTCCCACAAAGCTTCCCTTGGACATCTTGAAGTTTGAAGGAAAACCTGGGGAAGATCCCCAAAACCACATAATGTCATTTCACCTATGGTGTTCATCTAACTCCATAGTGGATGACTCCATTAGACTAAGAATGTTGCAACGAATGTTCACTGGCTCTGTAGCCAAGTGGTACATTGAACAACCACATGGGACCCACCATACATTTACAACCCTCGCCTCCACTTTCCTTCAGTTTTTTCAGCTACCTATACGCTATGATGTAGGAGTTGAAATACTGTTGTCTTGTAGACAAAACATAGCTACCCACATCACCAACCATATCCATGAGTGGCGCAAGCGTCGTAGCCTTTGCAACATAAAACTGGATGACCGTATATTTTTGGATTGGTTTCTCAAATCACTCCTACCCCTCATAGCCAAGGATGTAGCTTCTGAACGACCCCAGTGGGAAGAAGAAGCCATTCTAAAATCCCAGCAGTTTGATCTGATCTATGCCCAGTGTGGATACCTGTATACCATTTTACCTGACGCTCCCCGCAGTGATTCCTCCCGGACTGACGCACCGGGGGAATCCCATGCCATCGACGGCATCATTGGACAAGTTGCGTCCCACAACCAACCATTTTCCATTATGTGCAATAATAATGGCCCCGATCTTTTGTGGGCCACATCTCACTCCGAAGCTACAACTTCGTATGCTCCCATGGCCCACCCCCACCACACTCATGGACCCCCATGTCCACCATAGTGTTAAGGTTACGCACCTTCAGCCTATCCAGCTCTGGTTTCACCCCCTACATATTACCATCAGCAGGTCACACATGCTCCTGTTCACTCACAAGCCCCAACGGCTTATTTCCCACCACAGGTAGTCCTTGCTGCACCACAACCTCCAATCGCTCAAACTTATCCTCCAAACAACAACAACGCTACCCCCACCAACCAAAACCCTGATCGACCACCGAAACAGGGTAAGAACCCCAATTTACGAACAAACCACCCATGTTCCATATGCGGGGTATATGACCATTATACACACACTTGCCCCCATTTGGGGCGAGCATGCCAACTATGGTCTAATGACGCCCAATGCCAAGGGCACGTAGCACAACCAGCACCACCTCCTCAACCACAACCCATGGTGTTGCAGAATCCTTTTCCCACACATGGAGTGGCGAACACTCGTCTGTTGGATCCTCCTCAAGGAACCACAGCACCACAACAGCAAATCACATATGTTGCACACACAAACCAACTGATGAATTTATGTAGTCATCATCTCCTTATGATGTCATCATCCAACATGAATCTCCAAATGCGTCGAAACCAATACGTCCCCACTGCACCTAAAAATATTCTCCCTATGATTGAACAACCAATTCAGAATGCACCTACATCGTTCGTCTCCACAGTTAGACCCAGATTATACTCGGAATCACCTATGACTTCCACATTCTAATCCATCCCACTCCCTTTGAATATAACCGAGATATCTGATTTGTGCACCCTCTTGCAAAACACACAGGTACCAAACCAACAGCCCCCTTTACTCCTGCAACCACCCTCAGTGCCAACTCATGTAGGAGCCACACCAATTCATACTATCCCATTCTTATTTCCTTCTTTAGGCACCATCAGCACACCAGTCATGGATACACTTAATCTCCCAGGATTAACATTAGGAATACCTATGTGGTACCTACCTGCCCCAACCTCTCCTCCAACACCGAATGTCATTTTACAACCTGTGCAACCCATCAATACTTCTAACCGTCCACCCCCTGGTGTAGCAAACATCCAGAATTGACCACCTCCAATAGTGGCTACCGCATCAACAACCAATTATACTCCCCCACCACTTCAAAACACTGGGGGCAGAGGTCCACAAGCCTACACCATTGGACCCACAACTCACACCCCCCCAGCGAACCCCAAGTTGGCGAAGAATCCCCCAACAAACCGCATACCCCCCAAGTGCTCTTTGTGCGACGACATAGGCCATGCCACCCATCAATGTCCACAGTTACCAGCACTTCAAGAACACATGAATATGTTGGATGACGACACCAACGTTCCAGTAGTCAAACTAGAACTCCCCCCTCAACCTCGTGATAAATCATTACGCACAAACCATCCTTGTGCAATATGCAGAATCTATGGCCATTATTCACATCACTGCCCCGATCTCCCAGATTACAGAGCAGCACTGTACGAGCTGAATAACGTCGACCTAGAGATATCCCCTCTTCTCATTGAGGAAATTCATCCCCCACCATCTTCCTCAGAAGAAGAAATTAACACTATTTACACGATTTCCATTGGATACCCCTCTGTCTGGTTGGCCCCGTCCATTGATCCCTTTGACACACATGTTCAACCCTTTCAAATCGACAAGGAAACCACATGTCCACAACATGGGGGCAAGCCCAAAACCTTGCCTACTCATCATCATCGTGATTCTCGTCGGAGATACTAGGGGCATCCACCCCACAAGGGGAATCCCCCATCATCATATAATCACTTCAATATGCCACCACGGCCCACAGCCTCATGGTACACCCCCCCTCTAGTAGTTGGTCAATGCCCTCTTGATCCCTCTCTAAGACAACATCTGCACCGCATTGACACCTCTGAGTTCAGGGACATAATAGATTACCTCGAACCTGGGATAGGGGGCATGATCAATCATTTTGACCCTACCCCATCACCTCTATCTCAACACCTAAATGAGCCCATCGTTCAAACCAACACATATGTGATCTACAATCACAAACCCCATGCACATCATATGGGGGCAGGTCATTAACCCTGCTCACTTTTTCACATTTGTGATCTCAACCATTTTTGAGGTCATGTGTCACTTGTATATTTGAGTTGATTTGATACACATAGTATTTCTCCCCCGCGGGTCATCATTTATCCCCACCACTACATCCTTGGCTTGGTGGGGTCACCTTCATTTGTAGCCATTTTTTAACCTAGTTATTTCCTTTGACCATTCCAAAGTCCTTATGAGCTCCGTTTTTCGCACCATTTGCACCGCGGGATTCATATTTCCATGCCCGTGATGATGCTTGAGACCATTTCTCGCTCTCACACCCATAATTTTTGGGCATTTTTTCAAAATGCCACTTATCGCCTCGGTTTGCTTGCCACATCAGTTGTCCTCCATTTTTTACGAGTCTCATATCACCGGATTTAGTTTTCCATGCTCGTGATGACGCTTGAGATCATTTCTCGTTCTCACCTACAGATTTTTTGGGCATTTTTCCCATGCCCCCTCGTCGCCTTGATTTGCGTGCCACATCGGTCATCGTCCATTTTTTACAAGTTTGATATCATCGGATTCAGTTTTCCGTGCTCATGATGATGCTTGAGATCATTTCCGCTCTCACCCCATAATTTTTGGGCATTTTTTCAAAATGCCACTCATCACCTCGGTTTGTGTGCCACATTGGTCGTTGCCCCTTTTTTACAATATTTATGTCACTGGATTAAGTATTCCGCACTCATGATGATGCTTGAAACCTTTTCTCGCTCTCATCAATCCCTTTTTGTTCGGTATAGTTTTACCCCTTTTTCAAGCTGAGCAATCCCTTTTACGAAAAAGGCACTTAGGGAGTTTCTATTAAGCTCTTTTCTGACTCCTAAAATAATGAAAAGATCGTCGAGCAACCTTGCTTCCTTTCATGCTCGCTAAATGTATCTGAAAGGGCGTCTACCTGGTATAAGTTTACCCCTTTTCCGGACCTTGTAGACTAATTATGAAAAATGAATACTCTAGTCACATCGGCTAGAAGAGTTCTCCATTTGCATCATTTTATGCTCTTTCGGGCTTTGGAGACTAACTTACGAAAACGAAAACCAATGGAGTCCACTTAACGCTTTCAGACTCTCTAAACATGAAAGCGACCACGAGCAATCACCATCCTGGGCTTGTAAAAACCCACAGGACGGTACTCACAACCACTACAGAGTCTTCTTATCGTTTCCAGACTCCTTAAAAATGAAAGCACCCATGAGCACGAACAGTCCTGGGCTCACAAAATCCACAAGACAGTACCATTTCAGAGCACACTTTTATCCCTTCTTGGAGCTCATTAAAACTACGAAGAAGGACCCAATGGTGCTTCTCGGCGCCACAACAAATCACGTCTACTCATATGGCAGCTTCCCCATTTTGGTCGCCTTTGTTCAAAGTGTTATGCAGTATGTCACCCTGAGAATCCCTCGACAACACCCATCAGCTTGACCCCCCAGAGTTAATACATACCCTTCAGTCGTTAAAAGCTATGATCCCCGCACCTGCAAGTCAGTTCCCTACGCTGCCAGGTCAACCATGTCATCATGCTCTGAACAAAGGAAGTTTGAGTCCACCCACTCTATGACCCCAGTTACTTAACATCCCCACAATTATGTTAGTCCTACCATCAGTACTACCACACTTCAGTTCTACACCTCGCGCTCCTATCAAGGACACATCATTGCCTTGTTAGTTTCTAGTCTCCCTCTATCGATGACAACCAAATTTATTCCAGAGGATGGACCTAGAGGTCCCTGTGTCTTAGACTCATCACCATTTATGATGAGTGCCTATGAATCATTTCAAGAAGAGTCCTCAGTGCCTCTCCAAATGGTTGTTTCTCACATGCTCGACTTCAACACCTTAATCGCATCATTGAGACTCGCATAGGGTATTGGTCCTTTCAGTTATTTGTTGAAGACCCCAGATACCACCTGACTCTTCCACATTTGAGAGTCTACCTATGGAAACAACCAGTTACATTTTTTCTATAGATATCCGAGTTGAGCATGGCAACAGTATTCAGATGTACCCCATTTTTATACTCCCTCGAGTATACAGTTACATATACTCCTCAGAGTTGACTCAGAGTCATTGAGTCCCTACAGATGTTGGACACCTTCAAGATTCAACAGTCCATCAACCGTTCTGAGACCTTGTTCAGAACGGTTGTCGCTTTATTCTAGTGTATCAGTTATTGAGATCAGTCATGTTATGATCATGAGTACATCCCAAAATAGTGTCCCCTTTGGACCATTATGATGTACCAATAGATTTTTATGTCTTATTTAGGTCCCCCTCCTCGGGACTAGTTGTTATGTATATGTCTTGATACGAGCATGGGTATGCCCGCCTCGTCCATTATCAGAGATTATTCCTCATTCATATTGAGGCCATGTAATATTTTTTGTTTTTGCAGCTTCCAAGGGTCATTGATCCAGTCTCCAACCAGTCTCTTCTCTTCCCCAAACCCCAGGAAAAAGACAAAAGAACTATGATGTCTATCGGCCATACGATGAGCTCCTGCCCTCACACATCAGGGGGAAATCTGTTAACACCCAAAAAGTGCTCACTAGCTCATTTCCTTATTCACATGACCCATTTGTCCACTTTTCCACCATTTGAGCCTCTAAAGCCACCAAAAGACCATAATACACCCCTTTTTCCCCTCAAAATGAATATTTTTCCTCAAAAAGGGTCCAGAATTCCCAAAAATATTAAAAAGGGAATTAAAATATTTAAAATATTTAAAAAAGGAAAAAGGAGGGAAAAGATACCTAAACCATGTTGGTCAATACCATTGGTTTCCTCAAAACCATAATGGTATTCCCCACCACCAAAAACTATAAAAAGGTTTTAGGGGCTCCTCACTTTCCATCCATCCATCATCATATCCTCATGCTGTCAAAATCTCTCATGAGTTCTTGACCATTGTAGCAATCTTGGAGAAGAGACCATTGGAGCCTGGAGCATCTCACCCTTGGATTTGCTCAACACCACAACATCCTCACCATTTGAGGTATTATAATACAAAAGTTATTTTTCATTTTATTTCTTGTTCTTGTTTTTAAATCTTTTCAAGTTTATTGTTATATGCACATGTTAGATTCAGATTTATAATTGTTTTTTTCTTTCAATATTTGAAACTGCTATCACTTGTTGATAGGTTCCCATTGCACAAAGCTTGGTTGCAAAACCAAGCCAACACTTAGGAAAATGAGCACATGTGACTGTATCCTTCACACCTAGCTATACCTCATTGGATTGCTCTAGTGAATTCAAGGCAATTGCACTAGGAATTGTTGTGGAAATCCAGAGGCTTCTGGTGCTTAATGAAAGACAACTGCTTAATGAATTGCTGCAACTGCTGCAATTCGAATACCTGACTCCAACTTTGATACCATGTGATAATTCAATAGGATTAATCACACAGCTAGAGTAAACTTCACAAACCTCACTCAAGAATTGCAAAGAAGAAGAATAAATGAATCAATTATCACTCATAAGTTCAAAAATGGAGAAATCTATAGTATAATCATACATCAGTTGTAAGATGGCATTGTGAAAACTGAATACAATGATGAAGCTTCCAAGTGAATTCGAATTAGCCAAAGGTCATTCAAATTCTCCTCAATGTGTGGCTTGGATAGCATTGGAGACATCATCCAATCAATGGTAGTAGTCACAAATAGTCAAAAGTCAGTCAAATGAGTCACAGTGAGTCTAACTAAGCCATGTGAGCACAAATCAAGGGATGGAGACTCCAAGGAGGGTGCATGAGGCTTTCAATAGGTCAAGTGGAACTTCGATATAGAAAAATGGGAGCTACATGTAGTTAAACTGAGCAATAAATGCAAGAACTGGTCAATCAATGCTGCAACTGACTGTTAGTGATCCAAGTAGTGTAGTAGGGTGCATATGTCATCCGGGTGAGGAAAAAAAGGTGCACTAGGTAGGTAGGAGGGCTAATGATGGCTAAAAATAGGCTCTAGGGGGCTGAAAATAGGCTCCAGGTGTTGGGGAGACCACCATACTGATGAATGGATGCATGCATGATGAATGGATGCATGCAGAATATAAAAAATGATGGTGAGAATATTCAAATAGCCTCATGTTCCCTTCTCTGACTGGCATGCATTACAGACTCACTATTTCACCCTCCTTAGTCAGTTAACTGATTGTGACTTCAATTAGCTAAGTTCAGGTTCAATTCAGTTGAATTTGAGTCTTCCGGAGCACTCCAATGGTGATAATCCCTATGCTAGACCAACTAAGGTTCGGATTCTCCTGCATGATTCAAATTCTCTCCATTTTAACATCATTGTTTATTACACTGATAATTGGAACATGTGTTATTATTCTACTCCTATCTGAGTTCTGTTGCATTATTATTCTTCTGCTCTTTTTTACTTCAGTTTTCACTCTTCTTCAAATTTTATGCTCATTCTTTCTTTGTGAGGTATCCTCAGCTCTTTATATCTACTATGAAATATAATTTCAGATGGTATCAAAGCCATTTTAGTGAATAGGTTGAGCAACTGCTTTCAGTAGTACACCATAAGTCTTTGGATACCCACAGCAAATCCTGGTGCCATTGCATTGAATTCATTGGAGAAATCCAATGAGGCCTAGCCAGGTGTGAAGGATCCGGATAAAAGTGCCTATTATCCTAAAGTAGTGCTCAGTAGTAGTCTACCTCCTTATTAAGATTTTTTTGAAGGTTATTCAAATTGTTTGAGTGCAGCAGCGGTTGCAGCAGTTATAGCTGTTAATTTTTTGATAATTTCATTACATTATCATAAGAATCTCTAAGAGAATAACATGTACAACATATCTCTACATCATATCAATCATAGACACAAAAGAAATCACACAAGAGACACAGAGTTTCACCGCGGAAAACCAAGAAGGTGAAAAAACCCGCAACTTCCTCAGAGATAAGATAAGCCAAAATACAAGATCACAAGGATCAAACCCAATAAGATGTCTCTAGTAGATGTTCCTCCTCCTCCACAAGTGCGCCACTTTCCCTCTTAGCTATGTGAGCTTGAGAAAAGAGTGAATGAGATAAATGAGACACAACCTCTCTATTTATACACTGACTTGACCTGCTAATAATCCACTGGGGCTGAATTGCTAATCAAGCCTAATAACCCAACCACATGTGCTAACCAGGGCCGACCCCACACTGGTGGTATAATAACCCATCAATACAAATGACGACACTTGTCAATGCACATGACGACACTTACAAATACAAATGATGACACTTCCAAATAGAGGAATGTAACATCTCTAATGGATATACAATAAAGTACAAATGTAATACATAGAAGAATATATTCCGAAGTTACAAATACATCAACACTCCTTCTTAACTAGGAAGGTATTCTTTCGTCACAGGTCATCAATTTATATTGGCACAAGTCTTCAATTCTGGAGTTGGATCATCATCACTGGATCCCGGAGCATCATCATCATCACTGCTGCTGTACTCGACATCTCGATCACTGGGCTATCTCTGAATTATGCTCGTCACAGGAATTTCTACAGAGCCAACCCTTTTTCATGCTAGATGTAGGCCCACCGCATGTAGGTCTTCATCAACACTGGCCATATTGTGGATCCCAGGACTAATTACGTGCGTCAACAAAACCTCGAAAGAGAATCCCAGGATTGATTACGAGCTTACTGCTCAACCTATCGAATCTCCCAATATATTTTACATGTTGACTGTCACAAAACCTTTAAAGAGTGTCTTGCATCCTGAAAGTACTCTAAAGAGCATCCTAGGACTGATTATGAGCTTACTGCTCAACCTCTTGGATCTCTAGGGCTGATTATATGTGACCCCACACACCACAAAAACTTTAAAGAGCATCTTGCATCATGCAAGTACTCTAAAGAGAATCCCAGGACTGATTACAAGCTTACTGCTCAACCTCTTGGATCTCTAGGGCTAATTACATGTGGTTAGGCAAAACCTTTAAAGAGTGTCTTGCTTCCTGCAAGTACTTTAAAGAGCATCCCAGTACTCATTACGAGCTTACTGCTCAACCTCTCGGATCTCTAGGGATGATTATATTCCTCTAGTAGCAAAACCTCGAAAGAGCATCCCAGGACTTATTTACAAGCTTATTGCTCAACCTGTCCGGATCTCTATATCCCAGGCTGTTTGGAGCACACCGCTCTACCTGTCCGGATCTTGAGGATCTTTTCTATGCTACCTGCACAACCTATCCACGGCCACGAAGTATCAACCTAAAACTCATCATACATCATCCTGTTATACATGATCATCCTGATCATCATCATAGCATCGTCCTGATGCATATCATCTAGAGCATCGTCCTGATACTCATCATCACTGCATCGTCCTGATGCATATCATCCAGAGCATCGTCCTGATACTCATCACACATGATCATCTTGATCATCATCATTGCATCGTTCTGATGCATATCATGTGGAGCAACATCCTGAAGCTCGCCATCCATGATCATCCTGATCATGCAATGCATCCACCTGATGCATACCAAGTATCTACCTGATACACATCATCATACATGATATATCTGATCATACAATGTATCCTCCTGATACATACACAAATACATGATCCACCTGATCATACAATGTATCCACCTGATACATATACAAATACATGATCTACCTGATCATACAATGTATCCACCTGATACATATACAAATGCATGATCCACTTGATCATATCAAGCATCCAACATGATGCATACACAAATACATGATCAAACTGATGAAAGCATCCAACTAATGAATATACAAAGCAGTAACTGGAGCATCATCCTGATGCTCATCACACAGTGCTTACATCCATAGCCATGCAGAGGATCCTCCTCTCACCATGCTTGGAATGGCTCCTGCAGTGTCCATCACTTCTTCCTTGAAGTGTCATCAATCTGAAGAACACCAAGCCTCTCTCTGAAGTATTCAAACTTCACTCTGGCCAGTGGTTTCGTCAACACGTCTGCAACCTGCTCATCCGTCGCAACATACAAGAGATTCATTGCTCCTCTCTGCACCATATCCCTGATATAGTGATATTTGATCTCAATGTGTTTCGACCTGTCATCGAACACCGGGTTCTCAGACAGCTTCACACAACTCTGGTTGTCACAAAAGATACCAGTAGCATCCAATGGAAGATCAAATAACTCAGACAGTAGCTTCCTCAGCCATACTACCTCACAACTAGCCGAACAATGTGCAACATACTCTACTTCGGCTGTACTCAGTGCTACACATGACTACTTCCTGCTAAACCAAAAGATCACACCTGATCCCATACTGAAGCAACACCCCGAAGTGCTCTTCCTATCTGCAACACTGCCTGCACAATCTGAATCAACATAACCCTCCAGGTTAAACTTTTGATTCGCATCATACGTGATCCCATAATCAACTGTACCCTTCAAGTACCTTAGAATATGCTTTACAACAACTAGGTGAAAACCTCTCGGATCCATCGGGAACTGGCTCAATGTGTTCACCGCAAAGCAAATATCTGGTCTCATATTCGTGAGGTACATCAAGGACTTAATAATCTGACGATACATATTGACATCAACCGGATCAGATGAAGCATCACACAGAAGCTTCAGGTTCGATGCCATAGGTGTGGCCATGGATTTGCAGTCCATCATACCGAACCTCTTCAGGATCTCTACTGCATACTTCCCTTGTCCAATGAAGATCCCATCTGCACTCTACTACACCTCCATGCCTAGAAAATAATGCATCATCCCTAATTCCTTCATCTTGAACTCGGCTGCAAGCTTCCTCTTGGTGTCGACAATCAACCCATCCTCTCCTGTAACAAACAGGTCATCCACATATAGGAGTAGTATCACCGAATTTCCTTACTCAACCTTGTAGTAAAGGTTGGAATCTGCTTTACTCTTGGTAAAACCCAAACTGGATAGAAAACTGTCCATCCTACCATACCAAGTCCTAGGAGATTTCTTCAATCCATACAAGGATCGAATTTCCTTACTCAACCTTGTAGTAAAGGTTGGAATCTGCTTTACTCTTGGTAAAACCCAAACTGGATAGAAAACTGTCCATCCTACCATACCAAGTCCTAGGAGATTTCTTCAATCCATACAAGGATTTCTTCAACCTGCACACATATGAATCCTTGTCATGTGTCTCAAAACCAAGTGCCTTCTTCACATACACTTCCTCTTCGACTACACCATTCAAGAAATTTGTATTGAAATCCATCTGGTGTATCTTCCATTTCATCACTTCAGCCAGAGCAAGTATTGTTCTGATGGAAGTGTATCTAGCTACAGGAGCAAAGGTCTCTTCATAGTCTATTCTCTCTTTCTAAGAGAAGCCACGATCTACAAACCTTGCCTTGTATTTCTCTATGCTACCATCTGCAGCATGCTTGATCTTATAGATCCACTTGGAAGTCACAACAGACTTCCCTTCTGGTCTTGGGACCACATCCCAAACATCATTCTTCATGATCGATTGATATTCCTCGACCATGGCATCCTTCCATTCTTTCTTTTCCGCTGCCTCTTCATAACTGGAAGGTTCTTTGTTCATAATTTCATAGAGCAAGGAAACATAGCTAGTGTGTGACCTTGTCCTTTTCCTTTCTCTGTGTTCCTCTTCTGGAATACCATATCTTTCTGCATCTTGGATGAGCTCTCTAGCCCATGCAGGTTTCCTCTTGTGAGATTTCTTCTCACGGGGTGGATCTATAGGTTCTTGTGGATCTTAAATTTCACGGGTTGCTTCTGGAATTTTTTCATTCATAGTGGTATCTTCAAATCTAGATTCCTTTGGTTCTTCATGATCTTCAACATGTGTCTTCCTTGATTTGATGTAGGCTGAATCCTCATCAAATGTTACATCCCTGCTGATGTCAATATTCTTGAACCCTGGAAAGTATATTCTGTAAGCCTTCAAGTTTTCAGTGTACCCCACAAAGATGCCCTTCTTTCCTAAAGGATCTAGCTTTGTGCTCTTTTCTTTTGGAATGTGTGTGTATACTGGACAACCAAATATTCTGAGATGGCTTACTTTTGGTTTCTTTCCAGAGAAGACTTCTTCTGGTGTCTTATTGTCAAGTATCTTGTGAGGTGTTCTATTCTGCACATACACAACTGTCCTAGTTGCTTCTTCCCATAGACGCATAGGCAAATCTTGGTCATGAAGCATTCCCATGTTGCTTCTATGATAGTTCTATTCTTTCTTTCTGGAACTCCATTTTGTTGTGGATTGTATGGAGTAGTCAAATCCCTCTTAATCCCTGAATCACTGCATAACTTTCTGAAATCACCTGAAGTGAATTCTCCACCATTGTCGGATACAAAAGTCTTAATCTTCTTATCTGTTTGATTTTCTATCAAGGCTTTGAATTCCTTGAACTTATCGAACACTTCATCTTTATTCTTCAAGAAATAAACCCAAGTATTCCTATAGAAATCATAAATGAAAGAAACATAGTATACATACCCACTCAGAGAACTGGAAGACATTGGTCCGCATACATCAGAGTGGATAATCTCCAAAATTCCTTTTGCTTTTCTTTCATTGCTTGGAAATGCTTTCTTTGTGTTCTTTCCCTTTGCACATTATTTGCAAACACCTTCATGCTTTGATTAGATTTCAGGAAGACCTTCTACAACTTTTCTTGCAATTGGTAGTGTTTTGTAGTGCATGTGTGCAAGATTTCTATGCCAAAGTTCACTTGGCTCCATGGACTCATGTACCATGGCATGTTCAGGTTGCCCCTTCAATCTGTACAATCCTCCCTCTTATTCTCCAATCACCACTGCATCATCTATTGTCTTACCTTTAGGCCACATGAGTACTTGACCATATGGATAGGAGATTCTTCTTGAGCCTAGGTACATATAGAACATCTTTCATTTTTATAGGCTTCCCAGAGTCTAGCATGTAGGAGGCTTCACCACTTCCTTTGATGGGATATTGATAGTCATCCCCAAGTTTCACTTTATGGGGTGACTCATGTTCATAAAAGTCTACAAAATATTCTTTAAAACCAGACATGTGTTTAGAATCCCCACTATCAATAAACCAATCATTACATTCATGAGAGATAGTACCTGTGAGAGAAGATATTAGAACATATTCATCTTCACTTGATGAGTCATCACTTTCTGCTCTATCCTTCTTCTTGGGTGGTTCATCATCTTCAACAGCATGAGCATGATATCTCTTTTTGCTGCCCTTCTTCTTCTTATTGTAGTGATTCTTCCTTTTTTTCTTGGGACAATCTGAGGCAAAGTGTCCCAACTCATCACAAGTGAATCCTCGAACTTGAGAGAGATCTTTCTTCTTATGAAAGTGAGAATGCTTCTTGTTGTGAAATTTCTCCCTCTTAAACTTGCTTCCCTTAGTGTGTGCTGTGAGGGCTTGATCTTCACTTCCCATATTTTCTTCTCCGGCCACAAGCCTAGACTCTTCTTGTGAACACTCCTCCCATAGTCTACTGAAGGAGACCAATTTTCTTCTTGCACAAATTCCTTCGATGAAGGAGTCTCATGACCTAGGTAGGCCATTCAATGTGGTCATTACAATTTCACCATTCTCTACTACTTCATCCACAGCTTCAAGTTGTTCCTTGATTTGAGATACCTTGGAAAAGTAGGATTGAATGGTCTCTCCATTCTGAAGCTTTACCCCTTTCAATTGGTTCCACAGAGTCATCTTTCGATTTATGTTCATTCCTTCAAATAACTTGGTCAAGGAGTCAAACATCTCCTTAGGTGTATTTAGGAAAGACACATGGGGTATGAGATGGTCCTTTATAGAATCAGAAATGATTCTCTTAGCCTTGATCAAGTTCTTCTTGTGTAAGGTCTTAGCCTCTTCTTCTTCTGGAATTGGAACCTCTTCCTTTATGTAGTTTTCCAACACATTCTCTTCTAGGATTAACCCAATCCTATGCTTCCATGCTCGGAATTTATCAGACCCTTCAAACTTATCCTCAAGCTTGGTGTGGTGAGACATATTAAAGAGTACCTCAAATGGAAATAGAAAAAGATTTAGGTCTTACCACTTGATTTGCTGAAAACTGGATCTAGAGCTTGATTAGGGTTTGTCAGAGAAACTCTAAAAATTCCAAATGTGAATTTCAAAATTCCGAAAGGATAGAAAGATGCGCCTTGATGATCTGATCATCCTGGTATACTCAGAATTTGAAAACTGCAAAGTTTCACCCCTCATAAATGCTTTTCAATTTCCCAGATTCACTAGGGAGGGCCCTGAATTAGGGTTTGAGTTTCCCAGAGCTTCACCAAACCAAAAAGTTCGATCCAAAGCTTTAAACTTCGATTTTTCCAAGGAGCTTCCAGCTATGTCCTCAAAGTTCAGAAATTCCTATTTTTGTGGAAACCCTAATTTTTAGGGCCAAAACTGAAAAATCTCAAAATTGAATTTTGTCTCGACAGAAAGATGCACCCTTCCAAGGAGAGTCAATCTAGCCTTCTGACTTTGATGATATGTGTAGATAAACCCAAAAATTGAGAATCCCTAGCTTCCACAGCTGCACAGTGCCTTCTTCTTAGGTCAGCTCTGATACCATGTTAATTTTTTGATAATTTCATTCCATTATCATAAGGATGTCTAATAGAATAACATGTAAAGCATATCTCTACTGCATATCAATCATAGACACAAAAGCAATCACACAAGAGACATAGAGTTTTACCGGGGAAAACTAAGAAGGTGAAAAACCCCACAACTTCCTCAGAGATAAGATAAGCCACAATACAAGATCACAAGGATCAAACCCAATAAGATGTCTCTAGCAGATGCTCCTCCTCCTCCACAAGTGCGCCACTTTCTCTCTTAGCTATGCGAGCTTGAGAAGTGAGTGAATGAGATAAATGAGAGACACAACCTCTCTATTTATACACTGACTTGACCTGCAAATAATCCACTATGGCTGACTTGCTAATCAATCCTAATAACCCAACCACATGTGCTAACGAGGGTCGACCCCACACTGGTGGTCTAATAACCCATCAATACAAATGACGACACTTGTCAATTCACATGACAACACTTACAAATACAAATGACGACACTTCCAAATAGAGAAATGTAAGATCTCTAAGGATATACAATAAAGTACAAATGTAATACATAGAAGAATATCTTCCGAAGTTAGAAATACATCAACAATAGCGGTTTTCTGCAGTAGCAACAGTTTTACCTCGTATTCGCTCCAGCAGTTGTAATGGAAAATTTGAACTCTCCTCTCTCTCCCTAGATCTTGACATACTTCAATTATCTTGATTAGAGGGCTGACATGCAGATGGTATTGTGAAACAAATCACCTTACAAGGTGAAAATGGGGAAGGATCTCAAACCAACATCAGCTATGGAGAAAACCAAGTATCTGAATAGATTGGATGAAGCATTTGGTTTCAAGTGTATTCATATTTCCAGAGATCTACTCTTCCACATCGAAGGATTGAAGACCCAAGAGATTTATGGTTGAACTTAGAGACCCTATTCGGAAAACAAGATGAGCTAAGTGGACATATTCTGGAAAATTATTTATTGCTCTACAAATGATCATTTTTTAAACCATTCAACAGTTCTTTTCAAAATTCAAATATCTGGTCGTGCAGTGAAAGAAGTGTGGAATTGAGAAGAAGGATGAGCAACTGGTGCTATCCATTATGAGCAAGCTAGGTCCTAAGTTCTCTATCTTTGTCTCTATCTTCCATTCTGGGCTAATGTCAATCCCTGGTTGGGAGCTGCCCTCCTTGGATGTTTTCACTGAATCTCTCATACAAGAACAATATAAGATGATGCAGATGGGCGCCTTGTAGGCCTCCAAAGATCAGTATCTTATAGCTAGAGAAGCAAAAATTGAGAATGGGAAGGGGAAGTACAAAGGCAAGGATAAGAGGAAATCTGAACCCAAGCAAAATGCCAAGTCAAGTCCATCAGAAGGATCCTCCATCTCTAAGAAGGACAAACAAAAGGGATTTGAGAAATCCAAGTGTTTCTATTGTAAGAAAGGAAACCACCTAGAGAGATCTTGCATGCAGAAGAAGATAGATCAGATGACCAAGATTATTGAACAACACAACATTTCCCTCCCAAAAGGTGCAAGAGAGACTAATTCTGGAAGTGAGTCTAATGGTCATGAGAGTTGCCATGCATTGAAGTCTGGATTTTCAAAATCACAAGCCCTACTCAGAGATTCAGGAGCCTCCAACCGCATGGTTTCCTCCAGAGAATCATTTTTGTCTATAGATCTCAAAGATGGTCTGATTATTCACATGGGAGACAAATCTCAGATCTCTGTTGAAGGGAAGGACACAGTACATGTGGAGCATGGAAAGTTCAAGAATGTTCTATTTGTGCCTTCTTTGTTGGAATTTTTTTTGTTTGTATATCAGATGACTCACACAGGTTCACCAAACAAAGTGGTCTTTGGTCCTAACACAGTTGATATTGCAGAGATATCCACTAGGAATATTAGAGAGAAAGGGTTTGCAATTCATGCCTCCAAGGCATGAGAATTCTCACATTTTTTTCCATACTCTCTGCCTACCCCATCGGAATATGATGAAGATCAGAGTGATACCTCTTCTAATGAAGATGAGGATCAAAATCTTAATGTTGAGAATAAAGTTCAAGGAGATTCAGACTCAGATCCAGATCCATCACATGCTCCCAAACCATGGCAAGGGACAATATGGGCTCACAAAGTCCTTGTAGCTGCTGGGAACACAGTTTGGGATCCATCTGAACATAGAATCACCAGATCTCAGTATCATACAAAAATTGCACTATGTCATGTAGATCCATTTCTCTCAGAGAAGTGCTGCATGATGGAGTGGTTTGATCCAAAATCTCTTGGAGAGACTTTCCATGGAGGATCTACAACCAAGAAACAGTCTCGCTTGTCTGAAAAAAGGTACTCAATAGTTCATGATTTGGACCACAATGATCCATTCGCTCCAATATCAGGAAGGGTTCATGAAAGACTTGTTTTGGAAAATTCAAGTTCTACACAGTGGGAGGCACATCAGAGGAGCAGATCCAAATCTAGCACCTGCATTGCTATCCTACAGAGGAGCAACTTGCCAATACTTTTGCAAAGGCTTTCAGTTAGGAATTTTTTTTCCTTTTCTGCTTAGCATGAAGGTTCTTTGAGTTCCCTACTGCTGTTCTTTTTGAGGGGGGGTATTTTTCCCATGATTTTTTTCCCCATTTCCGTGGTTCATAGACAGTTCTTTATTTTTTTATCATTTATTTGATTGTATGGGTGACCTTTGGTCTTAGTAACCAGGACCCAAGATCTAAAGTATGGATTAAGGGGGGGTGTTAGGATATTTCAATACTCCATCCTTGTCCTACCTAGAATTATTTATTTTTCCTAGTTGTCAATGATGTCATTTTACCCCTAGTGGTGTGCAGATGTCATTCAGGATCCATCTACCACCTTTTGAGACCTGCATGCATAATTTTAGGACCACTTCAGTCGATTCCCTATTTTATAGGAACCTACTGAGTGTTCCAGTGCAATCCAACTGAGTTATTTGACTCTTGTGGGGCGATAGAGCTCTGGGTTCCATTGATTGTGGCCTCATGCACCTTTTTCAGACTGGCATGCATGACAAACTCACTATTGTGCCCTCCTTAGTCAGTTACCTAATCACGACTTCAGTTAGCTGATTTTAGGTTGAGATCGGTTGAATTTGAGTCTTCCTGAGCACTCTAGTGGTGATAATCCCTATTAGTACTGATCTCATAAGTAGGAGCGACCAAAGGTAGCTTGATTGCGCTATAAGAAGATCGTCGCCTCTGAGCAAGAATGTCAAAAGGATAGGCAGGACCACCCCATAAAATTGCACAAGCTAACGCACATATTGAGAAATAAAAGGTAAATCATCAACAGACGCACAACTTTAAGGATGCTGAAAATGCTTGGAGTTTAAATCTCTCAAGACACCCCTGAAAGAAAACCTCCATCTAGACGTGTCAGCCTCAAGATTGTTCTGGGGCCGAAAAGGGGTTTCCCTAAACCATATTTTCAAAGCCCTGAAACCTCTAAAAGCTGCCACAATGGTTTCCCTAACCACATGCCGTTGGACAGATGACCGACAGAGGAAGTGGGATGCACACATAAAGATGCACTGGAAGCAAGCGCATCTCAAGGGCGTCGAGACGTAAGATCAACAACAGGTATGACTTTAGGATACCCAAGGTGCTTGGATCTTAACATTCCAAGACTGCTCCTGAAATAAAACCGCTATGTACACGTGGTGGATTCTAGTTGAGTAAGGACCCGAAAAGCGGCTTCCTTAAACCGTTTTATCTGGATCATGAAACCACCAACTATCTAAAGTTCACCACTTCCCACTGCGGTGCATTCCCCCTCTCTTTCCCTTAAACCATATTTAAACGGTCATTACCACCACCATTTATAAGCAAACGTCCCCCAACATATAAGAATCCAACTACCAATTAACCAACAGGCTAATCCCAGCACGCCACATAAACCCTACATTAAAACCTACCAAGTTCAAATACTCCCTATAAACACTTTCCCAGGGAAGCCATTGCGCATTTTTACTCTAGTTCCAAGCTCCTCAGTATTCACTCTCTACACCTGTTTTCTCCAAGCTCCCTAAGCAATTCAGAGTCAACTTTCCCCTCTATACCCCTATCTTAGCATGGCCTCTATACCCACTCCCGATGTCACCTCCGCATCCACTACCAGCAGTCTAGAGGACCACCTCGGTGATGAATTCCTTAACGTTGATGACTCTATCTCTTCCTTCCCAAACCTGCAAAAATTGGCTCGCGAGGCTGAGGAGCAAGCAAAGAATGTCAATGATTTATTCAACCTATGGAATTTTGGGCTAGCTAAGATGATTCTCCCTCATTCTAGATTGTTTCCCGAGTTGATATAGTGGTGCATGGAATGTTTTATACCAGAGAGAAAGGCCATCATCTCCTGGCTAGGGAATGTGGTCTTCCCAATCAATAAATAACTCGTCATGGAATTGAGAAAATCCAATGAAGATCCATCAGGGCTTGGTTTTGACGAAGAGGTGTTGATAAGTAAGATTCAGGAGCTTTCCCCAGAAAACAGGGATGGATTCATCCAGATGCTCTTTCCTCCTGAGAGTAGTATGTCTAGCACTCAATCAATGTTTAGCTTGGAGACATCTGCAGGTCCTGTTCATCGGCATTGTCGATGATTTGTCAGTTCCTCGGGTATGATAACAACATAGTGATCGAAGATGATGTTCTAGGTCTATTGCTTATCATGAACCTCTATCAGCATGAAACAAATATCAGGTTGGATCTACCAGCTTTCCTCGCTCAGTCCCTAGACCTCCAGTTAAATAATTTTTCATCCAAGAAGATGTTTTGGTTCTGCTCTATACTCCTATACATGATCTTTTGTCATAAAAAAAGTTACTTCAACAAAGAAGATCTTGATAGGTTAGTGATCCCCATTCCCCCACATAATAATTTCTCCGTGTTTGTGGATACTATCATAGCAAAGGTCTATACACTTTTGTTTGATGCCCCTCCGCCGAGAATTTTTCCAGAGTGCAAACAATTGCTCCAGCTCAATCCAAATGAGGCTATGGGCGATTGGTTTTTTTTTTACACTCATACTGAAATCATAGTGTATGGGGCGGAGTTAGCTCCATACAAACTCCCTATATTCTTGACTCCTCGATTGTTTGCACTGGAATTCATCTGTCAAGGATTCAACTGTGATGATGTGCATTTCATAAAAGGAAACAGTGATAGGACTTTCAAGGTCCCCAGTGAGGTTGGTCCTTTTAAGGTGCGGCACAGAGCTGCTCATAAGGAGCTTGAGGGACTACTAGATTCATACGGTTTCCCTTTAAGTAGAGAACACAATTATGATCCTAGGGGGATCATCTCAAAAATAACAGACAACCCATTTGGCAGCATACCTCCACGAGTCGCATTCCCTATTGGACAAGATGGCTAATTTGGATAGTTGGGAACAATGTCAGGCTGTTTTGAACCCCAACAAGGCTTCTGGATCACCAGTTGTTGCCGACATGGCATCCCAACTAAAGCAGGATTTTCACTCCTTCAAAGAACAGTTCAAGTCAATTTTTTCCCTTGGCCTTCCCTCTTTCTGGGATGGAAATGGAGACCTATATCCAGAGGAGCAGTATATTTCCATGATGGCAGATGTAAGGAATATCGAGATTTGCATGACAGATACTTTGCAGGAGCTCAGTGGAAAGGCAGTTGTGGATAAGTTGCATAAAATTTTTGAGGTACTCAACCGCCTCCAAACTATTTTCATAAGCCTCCCAAAGGTTTCCTTCGAGCACTACACTGAGCTTGACTCATCTCTTAGAGAGCTCAAGGTATTCCATTACCCTTTGGGTAAATATTGTAAATGCATCACTAGATTCCTCGAGCTCAAACAGTTAGAATAGTCCACCAAAGAACGAGAAGCGGCCGCAGCCTCATCAGCACAACCAGAATCAAAGGCCTCTTCCACGCATCAAGGCATTATTCTACCTCAGCATAGTGGACCTCAAACTCAGTAGCAAGCTAGTCAACATTAGTCAGTATGACTGTTTTTTTTGTAACGGATTCTGTTGGAAAGTACAAAAAGAATTGCATAACCCGTTGGGATATAACAAACTCTTTGTGACAACTTATTTTTGTAAATCTTGTGAAGGCTATATATAGTATAATATCGATGGCCAATGGTCGACTCTTTTTGTAAGAAGTATAAATTCTGATATTTTGCAGTCTAATCAATAAATAAAGAAGATCCTCATTTTGCCCGATCTTGGTGTCTTGTGGATTCAAAATTTTGATATGTCCAGTTAGTATTCTTTCTCCTGTTAATTCATCTCTGTGATATTCATGATTTATGAAGTTCATTATGGTTTCAATACAAGTGTTGTAAGCTTAAATGATTGTTCCTAAGATGATTATGGTGTGAAGTATTCATGTTAGGTTATCTGGAAATAATATCCTCATATTGTTCAGGTTTAGTTCTGTGATCATTTTTGTTAAAACTACTGAATTCCTCCCTTAGGATGAGTACGTTATTCTCAAACATAAAACAAATATTTATTCTCTCTACAATACCTTTTTTTTGTACCATTCCATTAACATCAATTCATTCAAATTCTTGTCATTGGCATATTGAAATACTTCCCACATTATTCCAAGATTGGCTATTTGTATTATTTTATGGTGAATGTGATTTTGATCAAGAAAAATAACACATCACATTTAATGATACCTAGGCACAGTTCTAAAAGCATCCTTGGAACGTCTCTGGAACTAAAATATTTTTTGGCACCGTTGCCGGGGACGCAAGGAAGAAGATAAATCTTCCCTGGGGACAACGACAAAATTGTATGATCCAAATTTCACAGTGGATGAAACTAAGTTGCAGGCTGTAATCCACTTGGAGACTCCACAGAAGCAAACCTAGCATCTGGACGAAGACATACCCACTAGAACACTAGCCACGCATAATTTGTGGCTTTAGAAGACTCAATCTCTTGGAGACATAGACATGGAAAATACTAGTCTACTTCTCCAGGCCATCAACGAAGTTTATCCCCACCTTTGTTTGTATTCAATTCCCTGAATCTGAATTCATTGTACAAACCCCTGAAAGAGAGACTTCTTTTCAAAATCCACACACTCCTTGATTTTTTTTAGATCCCAAACGTTTCCCATCGGGAACGGAGAACCTTCTGTTCATACAAATCATCTCAAATATTTCATCTCCCCTCAGGCCATAAATCTTATTGCCAATCACCTCATGTCAGGAGGAGGCGAAGGACCACCACCACCACCACCTAGATCACCCAGGTGGGTGGCTAGCCGACATGGACCTCTGCAATTTCCCACTCCCTTAAATGATATGCCTACCCACTATCTGAAGTTTTTACCGAAGTGCGATGGCAATAAGGCAACGTCTGCAGAAGATCATGTAGACCGCTTTCAAGATTTCATTGAAAACATCCTGATCAAACATGATGATGTGTTCATGAGAGTTTTCACATCGCTGGAAGGAGAAGCCATAAAGTAGTTCAGATCACTACCCAATGCCTCTATCAGCACTATGGAAATCCTGGAAACCACCTTTGTTAAGAAGTGGGGAGTTAAGCATGTTAGTCTCTATTATTTAACAGAATTCTCCGCCCTGAGAAAAAGAAACTCTGAAAAATGTGGTGGACTTTAGTTCAATATTCAATAAAATATATTTCATAATCCCCAAAGATATCCGACCCACTGAAGCTGCAGCTTGAGACACATATGTGAAAGCTTTCCCCTCAGATTTCACCATCACTTTGAGAGAAATAATATCGCTCTCACTTAGCATAATGCAAGATGACGCCATATATGTTGAAGGTAATTTGAGAGCAAGAGGTAAGCTAAAATTAACCAATGATATTGAGCAGAAGGAAAAACAAATGGCTAAAGAAGAAGGTAATTCTTCATAGGTTAACGACTCGTGGGAAGCAAAGATTGATGAAATGACTCGCATTATTAAGAACTTGTCAAATAAAGTTACTAGGATGGAATTAGAAAGTAACAGTCCAAATAAGAAAATCCGTGCCCATCATCCTACTCATTTCCGGAGACCATATAACCCTCAAATCTCCTATAGAGAAAAAAGAAATGATGAACAACCATTAAGGCCACCTGTCCGGGATCATGAAAATAATATGATGGAAATTCCAAGGAAAGAGATCTATGAAGAAATTGACGAGCAACTTAATTGGATGGAGGAATATTCCTATCTCATGCATCTTACTAGAAATTATTATGAGAATTCACTCCCAGAAATCAAACAGGCCAAAATCTCAAATGCTCTCAAGAAGATAACTCATTTCCAAATGACTACCCCTTATTCCAAAATTCTCAACCTGATGGAATGCAAATAAATCATGACTGGAGACCAAGACCGGGATCAACAAAGAAATGGAATCATATTCCTCCCAAAAAAAATTCCCCAAAAGCTGTCCCAAGCCGAGGCTCCTCAAGCTTCCTCCTGTTAAGAAACAAAGGCCCACTGAAAGATCAAACCAAACTAGGCACTAGCCCCCATGAGAAAGTAGAGCTATATCCTAAAGATTATAACGAAGGCCTTGCACCTTTCAATTTGGAACATGAATTGAGTAAATTGAAAATAGCGATTCCCCTATTTGAAATGATGAAAAACCCTATATATCATAAACATATTAATAATATGTTTCATAGAGTTGAAAATATTGACAAGATGGCTCCTATAAATGTAAATGATCAAGTCCTAGTTATCAAATATGGACCTCACAACAACAATAAAAGGGGACCCACTACTTTTTTTTATGTTAACCTAAATGTTCATGATAAAATCCTCCACAACTATATGATTGAATATGGAGCATCCCACAATTTGATGCCCAAATTCATCATGGAAAAATTGGGCTTAGAAATCACCAGGCCATACCATGACCTATATAGTTTTGACTCCAGAAAAGTAAAGTGCATAGGCATGATAAAGGAGTTGGTTGTCAGTCTTGCTCAAATACCAGCCAAAGGAGTAACGATGGATGTAGTGGTGGCTGATGTCCCAGCGAAGTATGGTATGCTTCTATCAAGAAATTGGGTAAAAGAACTGGGGGGAACCATGAAGATGGATATGGAATATGCTACGATACCTTTTTGTACTAGATAAATCAAGAGGTTATACAGGGAATCTATGTTAGCCTATGTAATAAGCGAGCAAAATAGTCCAAGGAATTATACTATTTGTGAGAGCACTGAAGACATGGGCTGCTACATACTGTCATTAGGAGACCTTGAAGAAGAGGATATTGTGTTGCCACATGAGCCAAATGTTATTGTCAAAGATAGCCGGGATCAAGTATGGAAACTATATCCCGATGGACCCTAAGCTAAAGACAAGTTTGAAACTGGAGTAGGACTGTTATCACCTGTAGGACAAGAGATTAATGTTCCCTATGAGCTAGACATTGTTGAATCCCCGTCCCTAGATCCTCCGGCTAGTGAAAATTTCTCCAAGTCTCCCAAGAAGTCGAAGCTAAAGTATAAAAAGGAATTGCGACAACACCTGTCTAATCTCAACAAAATGAAAAGTCTGCAAATCTTGTAGGATGGTTGATAGATCAAGTTTTCCTACACCTCATGGATAGATCCTCGAACACCAATATAGAAGACAAAGTAGGAGAAGAGGATGAAGGGAAATTGGTCAGGCATCTTATCTTCAAGGATAAAGCAAGGATATATCCAAACAAAATAACCTTTATTAGATCATTTGAACTCCCAGGAAATAAAGAAGAGGTGCAATCCTTTATGATCCAAATAAATTTTACCTATAGACTCATTCTCAACTTTGCTGAAATAAAATGGATCACAGGTGCAAGGAGATCTTTTAAACGGATAAAGGATGCCTCAGGAGAAACATTTGTTTCCATAAGTCCTGGTTACACAAAGGATTTTTTAATGGTCTCTTTTGCTTTTGAGGATACGATCGCGCCCATTATCTTATGGCCAGAACATGACGGACCAGATTATATGGAAAGAAGAATCCATCAACTGATAGAAGTTAAATAGGACAGGAAGCAGCTGGGAAAACAACCCAGGATTCACCGTGACAAGATTATAGCAACATTCGATCAAGGGGCTATCAATCGAGACTTTCAACATCAAGACCTGGTTTTAAAATGGGATGCTAGTAAGGAAGAGAGATCCAACCATAAAAAATTAATATATTATGGGTGGGTCCATTTGAGATCGCTGTAATGCAGAATAATGGCATAGATGAATTGGCTCAGTTAAATGATAAAATCTTCAGAACCCCTTGTTGTGAAAAAATCTCCCTACGGATAGGTAGATATCCCCTTGGGATTAGAAAAGGCCCCTAGTTTCCTACCCAAGACGGAGATGAAACAAATAGACACTATAGTCCTCCTAGATCTAGCTCACACATCAGCTAACACGCTATGGAAATACATAGCAAGTAGATGGCGTACCTTACTTTGATGGTTGTCCTTGCTGCTCCTAAATTTCTCCAGCTCCAGCCTTTGATTATGGACTTATGAACCTATTCACAAAGGAAAGACAACATGACTGGATACAAATCATGGATACTAGACTACAAGCGTAGATCCATGATAAGACAATGACACAGCCACAACCAATACAAGAGTGGATCTGTGTGACAGTACATCAATGAGGTCACCAACATAATATATATGTAGGAACCTACTCAAAAAATTTCCATCACAACCTTGATGTGCTAAAAAGACTTCAGAACCATCCAGGGTATTCTACTCGATCCAAAATCGATATGAATCTAACCATGTGATTACAAGGTGTTGAAGTCGAACATGGTAGAAACCACTTGATTACCGGTCAATGATTGGAACCGTTAACAAGTGCGATGGAAATCACCAATGATGAAAATGACTCCCAAGGTATCATAGTACATCTCGACGAAATGTGAATATATGAGTTGACATCGAACATCCGCGAGATCATTTGATCAGAGGTCATTGATAAAAACCTACTGTTGAATACGAGGAAACCTTCCATTGAGGTAGTGGTAGTACCGTTCTCTAGCCCACTATAAGGGAGTGGTAGTTCTGCTGTAGGGTTCAAAAAATGAAAGTTTTGCCAAGATCCGAGCAAGGATAAGGTCCTGAGTTTAAAATGGTCCTCAATGATGATCAAAGAGGATCTAAGATGATGAGAAACAACACTTAGAAGAGGATTTGATGATCCAAACAAGGAAGCAAAGGTGAAACTAGGGAAGAAAATGTCCCCAGCGGGGTCGCCAGTTTCTATTGTGAGAAAATCTCCCTACGGATAGGTAGATATCCCCTTGGGATTAGAAAAGGCCCCTAGTTGCTTGCCCAAGATAGAGATGAAACAAACAGACACTATAGTCCTCCTAGATCTAGCTCACACATCAGCTAACAAGCTATGGAAATACAAAGCAAGTAGAAGGTATACCTTACTTTGATGGTTGTCCTTGTTGCTCCTAAATTTCTCTAGTTCCAGCCTTTGATTATGGACTTATGAACCTGTTCACAAAGGAAATACAACACCTTCTCCAAAGCAATATATGTATAAACGAATATCTAACTATCAAAACATAAAAAATTCCATGCATTCATCATTAAAGACATGAAAATGAGAGGAATAGGATAAGTTATATTAATGATAAGAAAGCCAAAAGAAGCTGATTACAACATTATACCTTGATGTCCAAAGTAGTAACACCTCCTTCCAAGCTCTCCAACATCACCCTTGCAAGACTCATAGGATCAAAAGTTTGGTGTTTCCAAGATTACCTCCCCCTCTAGCTCATGGATGGCTCTCTTTAAGTAGGATTTGGGAGGCCAACCACTAAGAGGATATTATGGATCTAAGTGAAATGGGAAAGTGAGATGGGATTTGAAGGGGTACCTCATCCCAAGAAAATATCCATGAGATCCAAGATCCAAAATCAAAGAGATAATCCTAAACCAAAACTACCGCTCCCCTATAACTAAGCAAAGTGCGGTAGTACCACTCCCCCACAGGAATTCAGGACGCGGTATTTTTACACTACCGCTCCCCCATAGGCATGCAAGGAACGATAATTCTAGAAGGCTAATTTTTGGAGGTGGTTAATGTGGGTTTCGACCCCTTGCTTGTTGGATTTTCTTCCAAGTGTGACTAGGGAAGGTACCAACATTAGAATGAAGGGTCCTAACACCCTTAGGAGGCATAAACATCATGTTTTCCATGGTGGTGAAACATGTATATTCTCACTTACACATGGTATGGCAATTTGAGGTATAATAGATGCCCCCTAAAGTGTGAGGTCAGAAGGAATTTGATGGCCGAAACACTTTACAAATAATAAGTCTGCAAGGATATCTGAAGGAGAACTGGAGAAGAGTTGTAAGCAAATATCAACAATATGTCTAACGACCTCGAGGCGGGCATAGCCATGCTCGGAACAACTGACTGAAAGCATGGCTTCTGACCAATACATTGCAGATCCATGATAGTACTAACTTAAAAATGACTGGAGACAAATCATGGCTACTAGACTACAAGCGTAGATCCATGATAAGACAATGACACAACCACGACCAATACAAGAGTGGATCTGTGTGACAGTACATCAGTGAGGTCACCAACATAATATATATGTAGGAACCTACTCAAAAAAATTTCATCGCAACCTGGATGTGCTAAAAAGACTTCAGAACCATCAAGGGTCTTCTACTCGATCCCAAATCGATACGAATCTAACCATGTGATTACAAGGTGTTGAAGTCAAACATGGTAGAAACCACTTGATTAACGTTCAATGATTGGAACTGTTAACAAGTGAGAGGGAAATCACCAATGATGAAAATGACTCCCAAGGTATCATAGTACATCTCGATGAAATGTGAATAGATGAGTTGGCATCGAACATCCGCAAGATCATTTGATCAGAGGTCATTGATGAAAACCTACTGTCGAATACGAGGAAACCTGCCATAGAGGCATGCAGGTACCAAGGTACTAAGGTTGGTTTCTAAGGTTAATTCCTGGATAATGAGTTGAAGTCGACAGGAATAGACTCGTCGAAGGAGGGCCATAATGGATCCCACATCATCGACACGAAACCGACATAGGAAAGTGATGTGAAATAATGAATCAGATGAGTATGGACTGACACAAGGATGTAAAGGCTAACAATATTGCAGAGTATGACTAGGGTAAACTTCTCTTGAACATGAACAACACGACAATAATGAATCGACAACATTGACTCAACGAGGTAGAGACCAAGACATAATGCAACGATGACTGAGGCATTCTTCAGATTACTTGAAAGAGCGGGACAAATCATAGAATTGGCATGACTCTGAGATAAGTAGATTACCCAACTGTATGACAAGATGCAAACAGGTGCCATGTTCAAAGGCGACACAAGCTTCCTTGAAGCTTTCTAAAAGAAACTTAACTTATTCCTCCCCAATCCCCATCATGTTTGATGAGTACCTCTTTGTTTTTTAACGAGCTTGAGGAGGATAACAGATGCTCGGTATAGATCATCCTTTGGACGAGTCCAATCTCACATGTTTTACGAACCTGAGAAAGGAGGGGTTCAGTCCCAAAAGGGTCCTTCAATGTTTGATTTTATGAGTCCAAGGAAGGAAGACTCGAAAGTCTTTTCATGTTTAGAGAGTCTGAAAAGAACTAAAGAAGACTCCAACAGTCCTTTTTCGTAAAGTTAGCCTCATCGCCCAAAAAAGCGTAAAGCAATGCGGGAGAGGACTCTTCCAGTCATGATTGGCTGGAGTATTCCTTTTTCGTAAATAGTACTTCCTGGTCCGAAAAAGGGGTAAACTATCACCAGAAAGACGATCATTCAATGCTTTTACAAGTGTGAAAGCATCAAGTTCGCTTGGCAATCTTTTCCTGTTTAGGGAGTCTGAAAAGAGCTTAAAGAGGACTCCATGTACAACTTTGTCATGGTTGATGACCGAGTACAACAAAGTAAAAGTAAACTCGGCACAGTTCCTTTTCTGTAAATAGTCTAGCGAGGCCATATAAAGTGATAAACCTATACTCGTTAGACACACCTTTTTGCTCAATTTTTAATGAGCACGACAATGGTATCAAAAGCACTCGGAATATTTTTCATATTTGAACCAGAGCACGAAAAATTAAAAACTAAGCTCAAACCACTTTTCATATTTTTTAACCAGAGCACGAAAAAAGTGAAAAGTAAGCTCAAATACCATCTTACTGTTTTTAACGAGCTCAAAGATAGGTTGGAATAATGCTCATGATGTCTGCTTCATTTTTTAAATATCTTGTAACAGAAAATGAACTATGCTCAGGATAATTTTCATGGTTTAATGAGCTCGAAACCTAAAAAGGAAAGTATGCTCGAAAATGTTCCCAATGGTGAACTTCTTCCTGTCATGAAATCCAAAGGTTGGTACATGCCCCCAACATTATTGCTAGAAGTAAGTGACTTAGCTCCAACATGGTGTGGAGAGGCGATCGAATTGACTTCAACGTAACTTCCATAGGTTGAAGACATGCCCCCAAGCTTCATTTCATTCGCCTAAGGTATAGGCGGCTGAAAAGAAGGTTCAAGTACTAAGTCTACGAGGAGACTCGACTCAAAGGGAAAGGATATGTTTCATTTTTTAACAAGCTTGACACAGGAATAGAACTCTTCTCAAACTACTGGTTTCATTTTTTTTAACGAGCTTGAAGCCAAAGGTAAACTCTGCTCAAGGTTAAGGCCCATTGACGGGTTCCTTCCCAACATGATGACCAGAGGTTGGTAAATGCCCCCAGCATGATTGCTAACGGCTAAACATGCCCCCCAAGCTTTGTTTCGTTTGACTACTCTTCTTCTTTACCCAAAAATCCAGGATACTAATATGAATTTGTTCACCAGGGGGTTAGGGAGAACTAGGACTAAGTGACCTAGGTAGATGAAATGAAGGTTCAAATCCTAACTCTATCGAGAGACTCGAACAAATGGAAGGGAGATCTATTTCATTTTTACACAAGCTTGAAATAGACAATAACAATGCTTGAAAGGGTCCTTTTTATTTTTTAGTGAGATTAAAACAGAAATAAATTATGCTCAAAGGTAGTTTCATTTTTACGCAAGCTTGAAACCGGAAGTAAACTATGCTTGGGATTGGTTTCATTTTTACACAAGCTCGAAACCAATGGTACACTGTGCTTGAGGGTCGGTTTCATTTTTTAACGAGCTTGAAACAAAGAATAAACTATGCTCATAGGAACCTATTTCATTTTTTAATGAGCTTGACATAGAAAGGGAACTATGCTCATAGCCCCCCCGTCCTTAGGGGGAAGAAACCACTAAAACATGTGGAACATTTAGGTAAGTTAGGTGACTAGGAGTCATGCGATGAGTGGGCGTCACAAAGGAAAGCTGATCGATGGTCACAACATTCCCATGATGGGGAAAATACATCACTCGAAAGAGTGAGGACACTACAACCTTCATTGCATAGACGTAATCACATCCAAGGATTAGATTAAAATCTAAGGGAACTTGGACTACTATAACATCAATGCGGACAGTTTTCCCTCCCAAAGTGATATGTAACTGAGGAAGGGACCCTAAAGTTCCAGTAGGCCTTCTATTGAAAGCCAGTATCTGGTCAGTGGCAGGCACAAGCCGAGGAGAACCTAAGGCTTGCCAAGCAGTTGAGGATAAAATACTAACAGAAGCTCCCTCATCCACTACGGTGCGAAATATTTCCTTATCGGAAACTCCTACAGATATCTAAAAAGGAATATT